>CM062810.1:181108553-181735371 GCA_031772625.1 Pinus tabuliformis
TCCCAACAATACTACTTCGCGCACTTGTACACAAAACACGGTCTCGAACCTCGGATGCCACCAGCGAACATTCCTCCAGGTGAAACAAATCTTAGCACAAAACGAAACACAATCCAACTGAAACTACATTAACTACTTGCAACCACCACATTATGCCGATCATCCAGGTAGTACACCCACACTTATCCCAACAATACTACTTCGCGCACTTGTACACACCATCGAGGAAATCAATTAAAAATTTAAATATAATAAAAAAATATAAATTTAAAAATGTATTTAAACATTTTAATTATGTAATTTCTAAATCAAATCAATGACAGATAATCATCAAAACGTTAAGATAACTGGAACCCACAATCAAATCAAGTTAACGATGGTCATGCTGTGATTTTATTCTAAGAAATCTACTTCACACAGTACAGTCGTTTTATTTGGAATAGCATGATCTCTAGTGAAATATACTTGAAGGTCCAACGTATTTTATTATAAGAAATCTAATTCAGAGTCCAGACGATTGTTTTATTTGGAATAAACTATTATAGCATGATCTATCGTGAAATATACTTGAAGGTTCAATCCATAGATTCATCTGCTTATTGTTGGAAAACAATGTGGCTTCATCAAAAAATTATGTGATAACTTAATAAGAGCTCTCTCGGGTACTGTAAGAACCAGTCAATGCATAGTTTCATCTGCTTCTTGTTGGAAAACAATATGGCTTCATAAAAAAAATTATGTGATAACTCAATAAGAGCTCTCTCGGGTACTATAAGAACCAGAAGATGAGATCAAAAGTAGTTCTGAGAACTCTATGAAAGTTTAATTGGATGAAAAGAATTGAATTATTTAATTGGATGAAAAGAATTGAATTATTTGGCTTATAGAGGAAAAGGAACCGGAAAAATATTATTTGTTTGCAATTCTAAAATTTAAAAACTATCTTTTGAATTTTGAATCCCATAAATGTGTTTATTTCATCTTTTATCTTTTGAATTTTTCATTTTTAGTTTTTTAAATCAAAGAACTAGATAAAATAATAAGAATAAGAGAATATTTTTCATTTGATAATAACATGGATGGAGGGTTGTAATTTCACCCCCACCCTTTCCTCATGAACTTATAGAAAATTTAATTTAATTGAAAGGAAAGTGGTGGTTCCCCTGTTCCACCTTACCGGTCATGGCTTGTCCCTTCGTTTCTACAACCGCCTATGCGTCTTCTCCAGGTGGTTGATGGAGCCTTCGCAAGTTTCAATTCAGACATGTTCCTCCTAACACTGGAGGCTCTGGAGGCGGAACGAGTTGAGACCGGAACCCACTGCATGCCGCCTTGAAGTGTTAAGATCAAAAGCAATCACACACGAAGTTTTAACATCCCCATTAACCTTTATGGAGACCACTTAGCTTCTGTGGAGGCAACCATGTTTAACTGTACGTATTTTCTGTCAATGGTCCCCGTGCCAATGTTTGATGATTTTTAATAATTTCTGTTCCCACGAAAATGCAATGTAACTTTATTGTTGACTGATATTTGATATTTAATGCTAGAGTCGTGTTTCATACAGTGGTTGCATGTGTGCTCCCAAGATTTGAAAAGATCAGAGAAAGCAATGAAAAGATCTGGGAAAGTAAAGGTTGACAAGATGTCCACAGAAAGAGAAAGATCTGACAATTTATATTCACTAAGACAGACACTAACCCATAGAAGATACAAAAGGATGCTCGAATAATTCCTCTTGAAAATGGAAAATCCGAATTACAAGGTTGTTCTCTCTCAAGGATGTTCTCTAATTACATCTTAGATTAGATGATTTCTACATAGTAGAGGTTAAGAATGATGTGTTAAACTTTTAATTCACTGAGATGGTCTCTTACAATCTGAATTTGAAACTCAACTAGTAGGTTTTTTACTTGAACACCGAATAGGGCGCACAACTTCTTGTAGTTTTTAACTTTAGAACAACCAAATAGAGCGCACTTATTTTGCAGTATGAAGGATTATGTAATAAGACCCTAGGGTAACCATAAGGTTAGAGTAATTATTATTATCAGGCATACAATTAGTTACGAACATAATAGACTTCGACTCACTACTACTAGGAGTTAAACATTAGTATAAACTACAGTTCCATTCAACTATGACTGTGACTTAAGGAAGTATATTTTAAAGAAGTCTATTCTTGGGTCAGCATATCGAGATTGTATTATATTAATGAAAATAATACAACATATTTAGCAATTTTCTTAAATTTCTTACACTAACTTATTTAAAATTAAGAGAAAATATATTATTAAAAAATAAAATAAAAATTACACGTATTATGTAAAACAGGTTCATTTTTTAATATTTTTAATTAATCTGAGGTCTATGAAAAGTCTCGAGCGTATTCCATTCATGATTATAACCAAACAAAAATATGACGAAGCATCATGAATTTTTATTTACGTTAAGGAATGAAAAATTTGGAGAAAATATTGACTTTCTCAATATTTAAAATCAGTTAAATAGAAAATTTACATCTAGTTAAATAAAAAATTTACGTAAAGGACATCGACCATAAATGATTGGGTGCAGTGACACTAAATTAGAACTTAACTGAATTAGACTGGTCTCAAACTAACTATGACACTTGGATGGATAGTTATGACACTTAACAGGTGGCTGGAATTATATTCTCCAAACTACCCAGTAATTACAACCACAAAACTTTAAACTAAAATGTCTGGTTACAATTTTAAAAAAATTGATACAATTGGACGCCCTTTTCTTTTTATTTTCTTCCATATCTTGTATTCTCTAAATTACTTACTTTTACTTTTTGTTGTATGCTTTAAATTCTCTCTAAATTGCTTATCTTGTATTCTCTAAATTACTTACTTTTACTTTTTGTTGTATGCTTTAAATTCTCTCTAAATTGCTTACATTTTCTTTTTGTTGTATACTTTAAATTTCAAATTCTTGATTTGCAAGTGTAGCTCTTCCATGTTCCAGGTTGTCTAACCATGTGCTCCACTTCTTCAAATATCGTCTTGTATGTACATTGCTCCCATGTCATCTTCTGTTGTGTGCTTCTCATCATCATCATCATTTTTATCAATATTGTGCTGCAACATAAGTCTATAGTAATAATTTATATCCTCAAGGCTCTACTACCTGAAAATTTCATTAATATTTCATCATCCAAGTTGTCTTCAAAATTCAGTGTTACAACCTATATGCACGCCTCATCTAGACATGGTATTGCAAATCATGCTTCAAGGAATTTTAGTTCTTCTTCAAATTTTGTTATTTTTGGTTGCTGGTGAAATATGCACACTCAAAATTAAGTTTAAGATTAAAAACATGTGTAAGATCAATGACACTGAATTAAAACTTATCTGAACTACACTGATGTCAAACTAACTATAAAACTTCGATAGGCGTTTATAACACCTAACAAGTAATTGGAATTAAATTGTCCAATAATTTAAACATAAAAAGAATTAAGAAATCTAAGATATGCATAAAAAGAATTAAGAAATCTAAGATATGCATGTTCATTCACAGTCCAAAGACTAGCTTATTGTTATACAGCCGACATTTCAGTCTTATGATCACCTTAACTTCTCGTTATCCAGCCGACATTTCAGTCTTGGATGATCAGCTTCGTTATTAAGTGCACACAGATTAAGAAAGATTCTTGCGGATGTGTGTACTGTATTTGTAGTACGCTGCACGCTGAACTTATGTGTAAGAAAAGAGAATCATTTTTCCCATGTTATTAATAATCCAACTTTAGTATTCTTCCTGTTTGGATATTCCATTTAATACATGGCTTATCATTTTATTACGATAATGTTGTGTACGTTGAATTTAACTCTTGTTTGTTCTGCAAGCAATTTGAGAGTCTAATCAAGAATATAATCAACGTGACACTTTTCCTCTGTTCACAGATTTGAACTAATCGTGTGCTGAATTCTGATATCCACCTCTCGCAGAAATATTAAGATAGCTTTAGCTTTATTAAGAATGAAGCAAAGAATTTGGCGACGCAAATGTTATTTCATCTACTTCCTAAAAAATACTAAGACAGCTTTAGCATTATCAGCAACGAAACCAAAAATTTGGTGGTGAAAACCGTTCTTTCATTCATTACTCTGAGAAATAGTATCATAGCTTTAGCTATCGCAACAATGAAACTAAGAACTTGTTTGTGAAGCCATTCCTTTGTAAAGAATGATCACAGATTTTGAAGGAACAAAATTGGAACATAGGCATACATTATAACGTAACGTAAAAAATCCTGAAAGGAAATTGGAGAAAAAAGTACATTCATTAGTCAACACAATGAGCACTGGACGTGCTGATGTTTCCTCTTTAGATTGCTCATACAGAATACATGAGAATTGCATATGGTTCTGTGTATCCGTCCAGCATAACGTACTGCACGGAATCTAGATAGAAGAACCGAGCCAAACATCGATGTAAGAAGACGACGAGCCTATAAGGAGTTGGACTGTTAAGTTAGAATATTATGAGATGTTGTTTAAATGTGATTTTTGGGAAATTTTTCTGGTTTATTTTTAATCTAATTGGTTTAAAAATAAGTAAAGATTTATTGAAGTTTTTAAAATTTAAGTGCCTCAGAAAATACGCAATCAAAAAACCAATTTATACGATACAAACGAAAAGAAAATTTAACCGCATTTTTTTAACGAAGTTCCAACAAAAAATTCTCCAAATTCCAATAAAAAATCTATGAGAAAATTTCAAAAAATCACACATAAAACTACTCCTTAAACCTCCTTAAACCATATGAAACATATTCCAAAGAAATGGAGATCGATATTCCGTTGACAGGTGCATTGAACACGAACACGCTATTGGGTGTCACTCCTTTTTGTTTGATTTTTTATATAGCAAAGTTTGATAAGCAATTAAGAGTACAGGCTGGCATGCGATAGGCTTCATCCACGTTCCATGACAACGAGATTACATATATAGAAGAAAGTGTTTTATTCAATAAAAGCTACGGGCAACCTTTCCCTACCTAAATTTAAAAAGATAATTTTGTGTTTTAGTTGGCGCAGGTATAACACGTGCCCTAAAGCGGGACAACATTTTAGGTGGCCTTAATACACATGGATTAAAGATAATTTGAATGGGTTTATTGGCCTGAGATCGTTATCTGTAATCTTTGAATATTATGATAATTGAAGATACGCTTGAGTCGTCGAATCTCTCCGTAGTTTTTCGATATCGACTTTCTTTATAGTTTTTCCACTTACTGTTATGCTGAGAAACGTGCGTGAAGGTTAACTTTCGATGAAGACAGATGTTCAGAGTGGTATCTCACAACCGGATTGAGGGGATTTATTGGTAATTTCATATCAGTTGAATATATATTGGAATTTTATAAAAGCTTAAAGTACTTTAATTACAATTTCCAACCATTCTCCGTCCATCCTAACTAACCCAAGTATTAGAGGCGTAGGCTACTAAGTTTGAAAAAATTGGGTCCGCATTTCCAGGGTAAGACCACCCAGGAAGTAGGATGTACAGAATGACTGCCGTGAGATCCTTGATGAGAGCACATTAGTCATTTTCCTTTCTTCTGCCGAGATAGCATTTTCCTAGTGTAGGGATTTTGAATTTAAAGTTGGATATTTATATTGGGGTTTTATAAGTAGCTAAAAGTACATTAATGTAAGGGATAACATTAACGGGTGAGAGGAGCTTTAAATTAAAATATGGAGAGTAATCAAAATTTAAGAATCATGTGTACGGTGTACAAAAGTGGAAAGTTGGAATATTAATTTTAAATTTAAACATTTAAAAGGAGATTTTAGTTTAAAGATTTTGAATTTAAACTTTGCTATTTACAATTTGTTTAGAAATGATATTGTTAAATAATAAAAATAAGAGTGCTTTTAATTTTTGTATGCTTTACCTTTTTTTTAATGAGGTTCTACACTGCTTTGTTGATGTATTTTTTATTGGAATCATGAAAAGTTGGAATTAAGAAGTGATAAAACTTGAACTAGCAAGGTAAGCATATTGTATCAATAAAGAAAAAGAAAAAAAACCTTTTTCACTATTCAAGCTTGTGTGTTTCAGAAAAATCAAAAGAATCATTCAAATTCATGATTTCGTAGGATTGCACATATGAAATGTATGGGGAAACTCTCCGTGGTTAACACAAACCTAGTTACGAAAAATTCTCATTCTAGATTTTTTTACTTTTCCAGTCAAGAATTTTTAAATCTTTGGTTGGAGATTTTGGCCTAGAGTTTTTGATAAACAAAAATTAGGAAAAATTAGGTAGTGCGCAATTTAAGAGTTATATGATAATTTTGGTATCAATAGATTCAACTCTGAATCTAGTTTTTAATGATACAAGATTTCTTCATTTTCATCCAGGATTGATATTTATTACTAATTTTACACTAAATTGTGTTAGTGTAGATTTTTGTAAGGACTCTGGACACCACATATCTCCACAATGGTATGATATTGTCCACTTTGGGCTTAAGCCCTCATGGATTTGCTTTTGGACTTACCCCAAAAGGCCTCATACCAATGGAGATATTTTTCCATCCTTATATATCCATGATCCTCCCCACCTCTAGTCAATGTGGGACTTTGGTCGTATACCCAACAATCCTCCCCTCGAACAAAGAACCATCGAGCCTCCCCTCAAACGATTATCCATCTGTCCACTCTCTACCAACTAGGATTCTCCGCTCCAATGCGTTGGAAGCACACGCCTTACATGGAGCACCACCTGCCTCGAGAGCTTGCTCTATCCCAGGTCAACTCCTCTTCACCGTGTTGGGACCAGGACACGTCCATGAAGAATCCGGAGCACACTGCTTGTCTAACCGAGCTCATCCACGGATCCCATCGTGATATTACTGGGGCCCACCACCTTCGTTCGTTATTCCGAGGATTCATCCACTTGGCTAACTTCGGGGCATGGCTCTGATACCACTTGTAAGGACTCTGGACACCACATATCTCCACAATGGTATGATATTGTCCACTTTGGGCCTAAGCCCTCATGGATTTGCTTTTGGACTTACCCCAAAAGGCCTCATACCAATGGAGATATTTTTCCATCCTTATATATCCATGATCCTCCCCACCTCTAGTCAATGTGGGACTTTGGTCGTATACCCAACAATTTTGACAGTTGTGAAAATTGCCTAAAATAAAAATTTAATAAATTCAAAATTAAAACATCAAATTATTTTTATTTGAAAACCCACTTATAACTTCTTCTTTTTGTTTTCTTTAAAAGGGTATTTTCAGTTAACTTATTGATTATCGCATTAAAAGGGAAATTGCTGGATCATAGAATATGTTGTAAAATAATGATTTTTTTGTCTTGGCTTATTTTATTAAATGATAAATTGCTGGATCATAGAATATGTTGTAAAATAATGATTTTTTTGTCTTGCCTTATTTTATTAAAGGATAAAAAAATAGCAATCGAATCTAAAAATTCTTCAAAATAGTCCATGCAGTAGTGCAATCTATGTAGATTGTGATGGTATATTTTTTTTCCCAAAAATGAATCATCATCTCTAAAAATCAAGGTAGTTAGTTAAGTCTCTATTATATTTGCTTGGAATTTTCAAGTATATGTAATCAGTAAACACCAAATTTATCCAGTTATATGTCATTTATACAAGTACGGAGGCAAGACAATTATTTGCTAATCTTGTTGCAAAAAAATTCCCTTTATACTGGTTAAAGTTGAAAAACATATTTACAAATAAAAAATCTCTGCATCACAAACAAGCTACAAGTGTTTTCCGATTTCACATTTTCATCTAAATCTCTAACAAATATAAAGAATCTCTTGAGTTAGTAACTTTTGGTATGTGTAAGCCTGTGGATGTAGTTCCATTTGAGTATCTCACTCGACAATCATTTTCATTCATTACCTCTTCCAAAATCGTGGATTTACTAAAGCAAGAAAAGTGATGCATTCGAATTTCTCAAAATCTTTATTGCCTTGGTTGAATGAAAGAGTGCAAACAAACTCATGCTTTTGAGAAGTGATAATGTTGGTGAATATTTTTCCAAAGAGTTAGAAGGATTTTTACAAATATGGGGTATTGGTAGAAAACCACTCCACGTCAATATGGTGTTGCTAGTGAATTAACATCGAAAGAGAAAACATGAAAGAAAATTTTTGGGATTTAGTGATTTTTACAAGAAGTTATTTTTCTAGTAAATCACTTGGTTTAACATTGAGTGATCAAAAACTAAAAGAAAACTCTTAGAGTGGAGATAAGTCCTTTTTTTCAAATCTTAAGATTTTTGGGTGCAAATTTTATATGCATATATTTATAACATGTTTGTGGAAAAACTTGTGAACAATGTTTCGAACTAGCTTAGTGAGTCCATCATCAGGGCAATGTGATTTGTATTTTGAGAAGAGAGAGCGTGAAACATGAAAAATATTAAGAAAGATTATTATTGAGATACAATTTTATTGGATATTTAAAAAGAATTAAATTCTCTTAGTATTAGCATTACCTGCATTCAAAATGTGTTCTGCAAGGAGGAAAAATCTTGTAAAAATAAGCACAAAGAATTTGTACCAGTAAATAAGGTACAACATGTAGCAATTGTAGACTTATAGTATAGCATTAAAGGCCAATTTAAACAATGGTAAGAGATTCTCTATGTAGAAATCCATAATGCACATGTTTGGATAAGCATATCCTCTTAAGATAGCAACTAATGGGTATTTTATACTCTCAACATTTATGATGGAGATTTTTCTACGTTTTAAAAATCAACCACTCAAAAGAAACCATATTTTTTTGTTTAAAGAGTTGGGAAATAGGTGACATATTAGTCATCATAAATTTTGATACTTCGACTATGTTGTTAATTTCATTATTATCCTCGGGATTGAGACTTTATTTAGTTAATGTCTGTAAATACCATTTGAATTTTGTATACAAATAAAAGCATGGGTTAAATGTTCCGTTGAAATATAAAACAAGTAAAATAATTGTTGAGATTTTTTGTTTTATTAAATTTGGGAAAAATCTCATGTATATGACAACAATAGGATTAGTTGCTATATTAGCTCCAGTATTTTTTGAGGAGAAGTTAATGCATCCTATATTTGTTGTGAGGGAATTTATGATTCAGTTTTATGCTCCATCTATATAGAAATGTAATCCCGTAGAGGATTGTAAGAGTGTGTGTAAAGTAAAGAAAATAGGGAGAGCTGAGAGTATGTGTGAAGAATTAGAGTTGTTGTAATCTCCTTTGAATAATAAGATTGTCGATGCCTTTGTTCTGGTGGACGTAGCCCAGATTGGTTGGGTGAACCATGTTAAATATGTGTGTTATGGTTTTGTGATTTGTTAATGTGCTGTGTATGTTTTGTTTAATTAATTTCCGCTGCGCATTGTTAAGTCTAACAATAATGACAACTTATGCATTAGTGCATGTGTTAGTTGGGTTATATGGAGTAATCAATTAAAGAAGCCATTAATCTCATTGCAAGTATTGATCTTAGTGAAAGTGAGTATTTTGTGTACACAACGAATTACAATGATTCCAAACTTCTTGATATTGATGACAAGATGTGATGACTGGAAATGTTATATTCCTCGTATAAATTGCAACGGCACAAAATTAAAAATATTTAATGGATCAACAATTAGAAAACATTGTTCAGAGCATTGGCGTATGAAAAGAAAGAAACTGTTACCCTTTGGTAAGATAGAGGGAAAGATGGTGTTCGAAAAGTTTTGAATGTTTTAATATTTTAGTGTTGTTTATTTTTAATTACAAATGAAAGATCACCCTAGTTTGGAATTCCTGATATTACAATGTCTACTCGAAATAGTGAGGATGATTTGATATTTTGGAAGAAAATTATATAATAAAAGATGGTGAGATGATAAAATTGATTTAGATATTTTGGAAGAAAAATATATTAATGTTATTGATAATGAAGGAATAAATAGATTGATTCTGGTTAAATTTGTATTTTTGAAAGTTATATATGATGATATCTAGTCATAATAACATGTTATTGATAGGGAAAAAATCTTCTATGGAAAGATTCAAACACAAGTATTATATATTCTATCATGTTATTGTTTAAATGAAAGGTATTGAATAATATTTAAATACATCTATGATACATATCTTAAATGGTACATTTCCTAATGATCATATAATCCATTATAGCCATTATACTACAGATTTTGAATATCTTTAATGTCGAATTAGGATATTTTGAACTCATAAGGTAATAAAGAAATTTACCAACTAGATTCTTAATCATATACTAATTATTTCCCTTACAAAATGAAATTTTAGATATAAAAACTTAATGAATTTTATGGGTTATCATGTTGTTGACGGTGCTAGACCCACCAACATGTTAGGGAATCTCCCCGGTAAGAAGTCCCAATTAGACCTCAGACCATTTTGTGTAGGAGTCCTAGCAGTGGGTTGTATGGTAATGCCTTGACTGCGATTTCACACAGAGGCAAGTACGATAACTCTGTTGGTAGCAAGGGTGTGACAACTGCAGTGAGTCAAGGAAGGTGCATGAGAGATTCTAACACACAGGGGTTGAGATGAGTGCGCCCCTTGGAAACCTGTGATAGCACACAGTTAAGAAGAGAACACACAAGAAAATATGCATAGCAACATGGAAGGCAAGTTAGCTAGCAATCCAAAGTAATGGTTAAACCAACAAGACTTTCAGAAAGATTCATACATACATACATAGATAGTTATACATGCATGCGTAAGTAAACAAATACATATATCATTTAGAGTAAACCAGGTAGCATAGAATACAATACAACATATGCATGAAACGTGATGGCTCTTATTATATTAATAAGTGTAACTTCCAGTCATACAATACATCCATGTCCAACCACTAGTTCCTGTATCAGAACGTTACAGCCATAACCACCTGCTCCTCCAAAGAGATGTACTAGCTCTACTCAGTGGAGAAACCAAGGCTCGTTACAATATTGTCCAAGCTCTCTCCAAGATAGTCTTATCGAAAGCTTGGCTGATCAAAAACCTATACAATGAGTTATGAGGGACTATTTATAGCAAAGGTTGAGGTGGACCTTGACATTCCCCTTTGTAATAGTTCCACTACCCTCATGACTCTTCATCTACTCTATGACTGCTACATCCAACTATCGACACTTGTCTTACACTTGAAAGAAAATACATTTCAATACACATGTACCCATGTGAGAGAAATGGCTTGAGAAAGCCATGCTAGACATCACTATGACTTAGACAACCATGGAATTCCAACTCCTCAACATCCTCGTGCTGATCAACAGTAACATACTGATGCTAAGATCTGTAATCCACGATGGTGTCCGTTTGCTCTAAAGTGACATCTTTCTGGAACCTCACTCTTGCCTCCATAGCATCTGGGTACACTACTTGAGCTCCTCTGTCCAACTCCTCTGTAAGCAAGCACATCATTGTCTTCAATGCCGCTAGACCAACAACATACTTGTGCATGATGTCTGCACTGATGGGCAAGTCTAGGCTAGTGGCAATGCACATCAACTTGTCGAGGTACGAGTCAAGATCTAGTCAGACATGTGCCTTTGTCTTCGCCTAGGTGAGAGTCTCAATAGATGGAATCGCATGTGCGTGCACCACAACATCCATACTCTTGAATACACGTGCATGGGTAGCATGCATACTAGTGATGAGTTGAAGGATCCCTTCATAGTTCTAGATCTGACTCCAAATACGTGCCTTCAACTCGACCGCATTGGCCTTCATCATCTTAGGCAAGTGCAGCGGGGCTCCCTTGTATCTCATCGTACATGTTTGCATGTAATCAACAACAGAATGCAAGTTTGTCAAGATACGTGCACTTATAGCACATTGTTGTTGCCATCCGTTGAGAAGGACGACTAACTTATGCACGGTGCCAAACTTGGAGTACAACGCTCGCATAACTGCATCAAGGGACAATACTTCATCTAGTATTGCCTTCTTCAGTTCAGCTCGGGCGGATGCTATCACCAACTCTCCTCCTTGCTTGGCCATCTGTAGTTCCTTAGCCATTCGCTCATTCTTAGCTATCAGAAAGCAAACACTTGAGCTAGTGGCTTTAGCATACACTCTGGTTGCATCAGCCAAGGCTGCTTTATGTTTGCGCATGTCAGATATGATCACTCATTCCTCAACTTGCATAGGAGATATATGATCATCCAGAGTCAACACTCTACGAGACTGCACAACTCTGTGTTGAGACTCATCAAATGAGATGTTTTGCATCCCTCCTTCCGGCGGATCTCCAAGGATCTCAGTGCCTCCTTGGTCACTTGAGACTTGCTCATCATGTAGATGCGATGAAGTGGGTAAGTCGACCTCTTGGTGATGAGGCATGAGGTTGATGTCCCGTTCCAATTCATGTTGCTCCATATCTGTATCCAGCTGTTGAAGTGCTTGCTCTATCACATGGGCAAAGTCCTTCTCATGCGACGGTTCACCCTGTTTACCTGATGCCAGTTGTTCTAATGAATCCACTACTTGTACAGGCATTGTTTCCTCTATTTGCACATGTTGCGCCCCGTGCTATACCTGTTGTTGTTGCGCTTCCCTCTCATGTTTGTGCAGCTCTTGTTCCTTCCAGAGTTGCTCCTTCAGCTCATACAACTCCTTCTCTGTTTCCTCCATTCTTCTCTTCTCCCTCTGTCTTTGTGCGATTCACTTGTCGCATTGTTGCCTCTTTAGCTCTATAGCCATAACTTCTTTCTATACTAGTGGATCTGCTCGGA
Organism: Pinus tabuliformis; assembly: GCA_031772625.1. Taxonomy (NCBI): domain Eukaryota; kingdom Viridiplantae; phylum Streptophyta; class Pinopsida; order Pinales; family Pinaceae; genus Pinus; species Pinus tabuliformis. The sequence goes on from CM062810.1 coordinate 181,121,354, forward strand.
ACTTGCATCTTTGTTCTTCCTCCATGCAATGGACAATCTTCCTCTTACCCTTGGCGTGCACTTGTATGCTTGCTTCTGCTGGTGCTAGTGCTCTCTGAGATGTTGCTTCATGTTTCTTCACTAACCATTCCACAGCAAAGCTGACCTGTTCATTGGATCTGGAGAAATTGTAGCGATATCTCCATGGGTCCTCCTTGGCCCAATGAAATTCCCCGTGGATCCAGTTGAACTGTACTCTCGTGCAGAGATCTTTCACAATACAATGTGGGTCATATGGATTGTAACTTCGGAGTTCGAATGGATACTTCTTCATTTCTTCTGCTTCAACATCCACTTGCTTGAAGCTATGGATCTCATATAACCCAATCTGCAATGGAAGAGTGGGCCAAGGTGCCTTCTTCTTCCGGTGCAGTCTAGCTGTCAATCCTACCGAGATGTGATACGCTACTTCCTGCATGACAAGTATGTCCAAGGCAAACTTCAATAGAACATGCGAAGGCTTCTCCGCGCTAAACATTCGTATGAAGGTGTCAAATGGTGAGGCATACCAATCAGCAATGTCTATCAGTTCCTTCGACATGCAGGGTGGATCATGTTCGAATATCATCTTGTAAACTGGGGTGACAAAATGATCATACAACCATGTGATAACTCCTCTGAAGCTGCATTCGAACAAAAACTTACAATATGTGTTCACAGTAGTCTTCGCCGGTGACCATGCCCACTCCAAGCCCAAGAACTCCTATCGGGCATAGATTGTATCTAAGATGTAGGAGGACATGTAGATCTCTGCTTGCATACCTCCGGGTGACTGTCGAGCCTTCATTACATTTTCCTTCAGCAGGTGAGCCAACATGCTAGACCAGTTACATGGTTTTCCCTCTCTCTCTAGTTGGTCCAGCGTGATCAAAAAACTTTTTGTGAAGGTTTCCATGCTTTCTTGGCCATACAGTCGACATGTAAATATGACCAAGTATTGATATGCATTCCGCAGTATCTTCATCTTGTAGATCTGGTTGGGTGTCATCGTGAATCTAGCCGACTCCTTTACCCAGTTCTTAAGAATGTCTCTGGAGTTGGCACTATTTCTGGGTAAGCTAAAATGAGTCTGCATGATAGTCACGGGCTCCGACATCTAATACATCTCATCATAATCCTATGCTCAGAAGGTTGCAAGCTTCATCACGCTAACACTGCTCAACTTCATCATCTCTGGATCAATGTGCGAGAAGATCCAACGTATCATGTCCACGCATTGGGACGCAGGGTATCTGCATGCAATCGGGTAGAAGTTGGACTTGTGAATGTTCAAATACATTTGGTAGTCTTCGAGGTCTTCCCTAAAGTGCCTACAAATGCTTCATTGACCTCTTGCCATTTCATCTTGGTGTCCTTATCTAGAAACAACTTGGTATCTTCATAGATTGGTAAGTTGAGGACACTTGCTCAACTGCTGCTCCAGTTGAACTTTCATCAGTGTCCTTTGATCCTGCTCTCTTCGAAGCCATTGATCCTACACTGCTAAGAGGTAGATGAACATCTGGAGGATCTAGAGACAAAGAGACATGCATGGCAAGAAATTTGTCAGCAAAAACCAAAGCAAATTCGGGGAATGACATAACAAATACCTTGGGATTGATAGGAAAATATTGTGTAATTTCTTCTGGGAGGTTGGGTGACTGGCTAACAGAACTACACAAAAGGATGTCTAGGCTGTCTAGGAGGCAAGACTGGCTGCTGGATCTACGCAATACACATTCCAAGATGACTGCTAACTACTGGGATTGCTCAATGCGCAATTCCAGTTAGAAATGACTGCAAGCCCAGGGACTGCATTGTGTAATTTTATGGGCCATCAGTCACTGTCCCTCAGAAATGTGCAAAGCAGTCCTGGAGGACAGTGCCTGTTAGGCCCCTACACTAGTAGTATAGGGACCTAAGGGGCCTAACAGTGCCCAGGCAAAAATGTGCATTTCTAGAGAGGAAGACAGAGCCTTCCTTCCCCAGATTACGCAATGTTGTCTCGGTGAGGCAAAGTCCGGGCCAAGGCTGACTAGACTCGCTGACGGGCAATTGAAAGAAAATGTGAAAGTGAATGCATGGAGACACTAAGTGAAAGAAGAAGTGATTGATTGTGCATGCAAAAACTGAATGAAATATTGAGAAAATAGAACAACATGCATGTAGGGGAAGCGAGTCGCCGAATCGACGATCGTTCATGCAAAACAGTTTCATGCATGTGACAATAGTGAGATAGCAACGAAAACTGAAATGATGCTAGTAAAAGATATTATGCATGTAAAAAACAGCAAGCATTCAAAGAAATCAAGAAAATAACACTCACACAAGTGAAAACACAAAAAGCGACAAAATTGCGGAAAAAGACAAGTGAAGACCACTTACCCGTGAATAGCTCAACCAGATGTGTCGAAGAGTCCTGGATGTGTTGTGGGATGTCAGAGCTCCAAGATCGATGTGAAAGATTGAGCTCTAATGCATTGAATAAATAAGTTTGAGCTTATGGCATGCATGCCACAAATCTACAAAAAAGCGACACTTGGAGGAAAGTTTTTAAAACAAACTTTGCATGTAACCTCCAGCTGCTAAAAATATCTCCCTGAATCAAGGGATTCTTTTTGCATGTTTCCTTTTGCTATTCCGGGAAAAAGCAAGCCATGCATGCAAGTCAAGTTTCCTTGGTCCTGGGTGGAACTCGTCAACCTAATTGCTCATGCATGAGACTGCTCAACTGCTAGGAGAAAATGCGTATTTCTGGATGGGAGCTGGGTTGGTTGCCCAGGAGATTTGTACAATTTCTGGGCAGAGTAGCTAACTGCTGCCCAGGATTGTGCAATTCTTGGGTTGAGAAGCCTTGTTGGGAAGGATTGCGCAGTTTTCTGGGTGAAGCATGACTGGCAGGATTGCGCAATTCTGGAGCCCAGCAGGCTGCCAGACAGAATTGCGCAATTTCTGGAGGGAAGGCTGGTTGCCCTCCAGAATTGCGCAATTTCTTAGGGGAGCTTTTCAGCCTGTAGCTAGACCAAGTTCGGATGAACAACTTGCGAGGGGAATACATCAAGATTTGATTGACATGCTGCCTTTGTGCAAGGAAAACACTAAAGCTTGTGTACTTGATGAAGCAAGATAAGGTGCTTTGAAAGGTTGGTAGGGAGGCTCCAAAACGAAGCTAAGGAAAAATTTTGGAGGGTGGTTATAGCCGCTACAACACATGCATTGAAGTGGAGTAAATATGTGTTATGAAAATCCTAAAGATGGTTTTTCACTTAGGTAAAATGATGTAAGATGCATATTTTTAAAAAAAGAACTTCATAAAGTTAGAATTTTAATGGTGGTTAATGGTGTCAATATATTTAGAGAGATGAGATGCATTTTATCATTTTGACTAATATTTGTGTGTATAACAGATTAATTATTTATGCTTTAAGTGATTATGTAAATACCAAGTTAGACACATCCATATATATTTTAATTTTCTTATTGATGAACTTTTAAATCTATGAGATGATATCAACCTCTACCATATATCCAAATCAACAAATCAAAGACAAATTTAATTACATGGGAGGACTACATGAACAATTCATGATACCCCTAAGATAACACATTTTGAAAGTAACATTATTATCATGTATTTTTCTAATATTTTTGTTATTCAATTAAAATTACTATAACTTATTGGTATTCAAGTAATGGAGCAATATGCAAACCTAGCATATGGTTTAAAAACAACATCTGAATAGTAGCCAACAACCTATTCTTACCTGTAACTCAGTCTTAACCACCATCACCTATTCATTGCAGGGTCCTCCCTCCTTTAGACTCGTATCGATATTTCCCTTTGAAGCTTATCCAGCCTATAATCTACAGAATCCTATCATCTATTGCTCAAGTTTCTCATCTGGTTATTCCTCATGTGCCTCATATGATTCATATAACTTAGTCCTTCCCTCCAACACCGATTCATTACATGTCCTCTCTCAGTGAAAATCAAATTAATATCACCCTTTGAAGCTCATCCCTCCTTAGTTTGAAGTTCTTTGTCCATCCTAGCTAACCCAAGTATTGGAGGCCTAAGCTACTAAGATTGAAAAAATTGGGTCCGCAACTTGGAAAACCTAGGGTGGGACCACCCAGGAAGGAGGGAGTCTAGAATATTTGGTTGTTGGTTGTTGGAGTTTTGTTGAGATATTTTCTCAACAATATTCTCCTTGTTTGGAATCAATTGGATTTCATGAGAACTATTTATGTGGCTTGAAGTTTGGCTTTGATTGCAATATACAAATTATTTTCTGTAATCTGTCTACCATGTCTACTCTACCAATTTATTTGTTGGTATCAGAGCCTGTATGGGCTTGACTCCCTCAAAGGAAAGCTGAGGAAGATGGAAGAGATTTGAGATTTTGTTTCATGTACATAGATTAATAGGTGTGTGAGTTTATATCTACTATGAATTTTTTCCTCCATAGATTTAATACCTGCCATTTCTATTTTAGAGGAGATTGTAAAATTTTAGGTGTTGTTTTGGTCTAAGACCACCTATTAGAAAAGGGTTCTCGCTCTGCATAGATCACCATGAGTGGAAAAGAGTGAGACAGGGAACCAGGAGCAATCATGTGGATCCATGGTAGAACTAGCTCATAGGAGAGATTTCGATTAATTGGAGGGTCTCAAGGATCTGTGCTTTATATATTTCATACTCTGTTTGCGGGTTCTCTGTCGATACATATAGGACAAAGCTTGTCTTAGATGTCTCTTCCACCTTAGAGAAACATTCATGGTTGATGTGGAGTTGGACAAACGTGTTAAACACAAAATCACTGCCCACAATTTGGCTATGGCCGTAGGAGCAGGGCCAACAACGATTTCCCTGAATCCTTCCACGCAATCCCAACAACAAACCCATTTGCAGACCAAGAGAAGGCGAGGTCATGAAACTTCATTAGTGGCTTCTGCGTGAACTGTGTGGTGATCTAGTCGATATGAAGGAATAAGATATTTTAAGAAACACATTTTCACAACCTCTATATCAGATATTTCAAGCAGCACTTGTTCAAAACCTCTGTAGTGGAGACCCGTATTTTGATCAATGCCATCAGTTTTTCCTGGCCAGGACTGTGTTTTTCTATTGCAACACATAGAGGACAAGTTTGCCTTGTTTGTGACGACAACTAAATTAGGAAAAAGTTGATTCATAGCAATTAGATCATTTTAGTAGAGAAGAGCTGCCAAAGTGTGTTGTTGTAACGCCTACAGTTATGATCCAGTGGGATTCTTCCCACCAATGACAAGGGATGACAAGGGATTTCTGTTGTATATATCTATATATATATATATATATATATATATATATATATATATATATATATATATATATATATATATATATATATATATGATTGGGGAATGAGTTGAGATGTCGGGGTGGAAGAAAATGTATGGCCACAACCATTGGTTACTAGCATCACATCAATCTATTTATAGCCATCAGCATGTACTTTGCTTCTTCTTTTCACTAATTTCACTAGAACTGGCCTTCAATTGTGCTCATACAATAAATTTCGGCGAGGCTCTCGCTCAGTCTTTCTATACACATCTTGAGAGATTTATATTGTGCAGAAGAGTAAATGATTAGAATATATTTTATAGAGGAGTAGATGATTAACATATATTGAGTGATGTATTTTGAAGTGAGTATTTGAGTTTGTAAAATTTGTATTATGAAAGAAGCAATTGTTGAGTAGAGAAAAATAGTGAAAATTAGTGGCTTTTGACATTCTTCGTCACCGAGAGAACGTATCGCTAATTTTGTTGTGTGAGTTTGTTATACACTGATGGACCTTGTTGTGCTTTGGGATTCAAGAGGATTAATTACAGGTTATGTTATGATATCCATGTGTGTAGAAAGGTTAGTTGTGTAATTGACTACTGGATACAATACAATATCGAGATTGTCCTTCAGGAGATCAAGAAACGTAAATTATACAAAGTTCATCAAAGATAGTTAGAGGTAGTTATGTCTTAAATGAGTTGAATGGGAAACTCGAAGATTGTGGTGGTGAAAAGAGCGTTGTTCGGGAGACTTCAAAGTGGTGATAAATGTTGAGGAAGACTAGTGAGACAAATGTGACATGTGAATTGTAAGTTTGTCGTTTTTATATTAATCTTTGTAATAATGTAATGTAAGCATTAAAGGGAGAACTTGAAATAATGCTTACTTTAGTAAATAGGTAGAATTTGGTTGTTGGTTGTTGGAGTTTTGTTGAGAGATTATCTTAACAATATTCTCCTTGTTTGGAATTCGTTGGATCTCATGAGCACTATATATGTGGCTTGTAATTTGGCTTTGTGTTACAGGGAAAAGTGTCTACACAAAACTGCTTATCCCGCTAAGGTGTGATAGTTACCTTAGAAACAAACAAAGCAAAGCTACTTTCGTTTTTCCTTTATGAAGTATAGATGAGAGAAGAACAAAGAAGACCACCCTCTGTCTTGCGCTAATCTCCTGGTTCGATTCCTCTCTCTCTTGATAGTCTTTCGCTACTTGTTCCCTTGCGCGCCCAGCTTCACAGAGTACCTGTAAGATAACAGTAGCATAGCACTATACAAGAACATGGATCTATAATCATAAACAATCTAGGATCAGATGTAAATTGACCATACAAATGTTATAAACATAAATGACACAAGAGTATGGAGGAAAACTTGAATAGCTTTTATTGATAAACAAGAAAGAGCCAAGGGGAGTTACAACCAGTTGTTCTGACCCAGCATCATCCTCTCAGCAAGGAAGCCCCTCTTCACCTCATACAAAGCTTAGATCACCCAACAATCTGATGTTGTCTCAAGAAACCAACAACAATTCCTTACAATATGCAAAATTCCAGCCCCTAGATCTCTGGGATGAGGGATCCATATATAGATATCTGTAAGGGAGATGAGTCAGCTTGTGATTTGATTAGTATCTCCCCTTTGATAGTTCTTACTTCCACTTGGAGATTGATGATCTCTTACTCATCCTTGGTCGAATTCAGAGAGGCAAGTGTCACAGCAGAAGTTTCTGGAAGTTTCCATGCCTCTCCACCTCGCGGAATGACACTGCCATTTGTCACTTCTCGCCCATCACCACCCATAGAAGGGATTTTTGAAATGCAACGCACCCACACAGAGTGTTTAGGTGAGATGCAACGCACTTTGCCTATGGAGCAGCTGAAATGATCCTGTTTTGACCAGTTCTGAGCAGTTTTTCATGGAGAACTTCTGGGAGAAGCTGTAATCAGTTGACCTTGTTCCTTTAGGGGTTAGAACAACACTTTTAGGGACTTAGGAGCCTTTGGTTTATGGACATTTCATGCTTGGGGTTGTAGTGCCCAAAAATGTCTATAACAGTTGCCCCCTAAAGCATGAGGTCGTTAATCTTTTTGATGTCGGGTGAAATGCTTTATTATGAGGATTTGAATTTCTTTCAAGCTGGGAGGAGACCTGTAATAAGATACAATACAATACATTATCTTCATAATATTTTCATGATCTAGTTGAGGCGGGCATTCCCATGCTCAGCTTTATAATTTCATTTTATGTACATAGGACAGACAATCGTTTGAGTGTAGACTGATGATTCTGATAGAGCCATCATCCCTTTGATTGGATGATTATCTGTGCAGCAATGATGTACATTTGATGTTTTTATTTCCCTGAATATATATCGCAGCCCGGATGGATGAGACTAGATCTAGGGTCTTCAATCTCATTCGATCTTCACTCTAAGTACAAGTCTATCCATGTGAGAGATGTTCTGGAGTCGAACATGGAAAGACATCGCCTGATTACCAGCCAATGATGTAAGTTGTTAACAGGCGCGAGAGGAATCACCGATAATGATAATGACCCTCAAGGTACTGCAGTACAATTCACGTGGTGTGAATAAAGGACTTGGCGTCGAACACCACGCAAAATCTTTCGGTCGAAGGCCATTGATGTAAACCTGTCGCCAGAAGTGAGAAACTTGCCATTGAGGCATGCAAGCTTCAAAGTACTGAACGGGGTGTTCCTAGATCGCCTTCTTGGATAATGAGCTGATGTCGATAAGAAGCGATCGGTCACAGGAGGGCCTTAATGAATCCCACATCAATGACACGGAATGGAGCAAATGATTTTAATGGAGGTGAAAACGATCTGATGACATACGGTTCAGGGTGGTGGTCATGAAAGAATGGAGTATGAATGTATTGTAGCGGGTGAGACACAGGTAAATTCTCTGAATGACTTCTCTTGAACATATCGGTGACACTAACATGAAGGATTGGTAGCATTACCCCAAATGTGGATGGTGTGATGGGACCATGGCGATGTGACCAGTGAATGAAACAACCCAACCCGACTTGGATGTGGAGTGAAAGTGTCATGTTCAAGAGCGACTTGCTACCAACAAAGTTTCTTCAAGTTTTCTTCCCAATTTTTCCCTAGTCATTGCTGACCAGTACCTCTTTATTTTTGTCAAGCTTGAGGAGGATAACATATGCTTGTTCTATAATTTGCCCTTCGGGCAAACCCATCGCTATGTTTTAACGAGCCTGGCGATAGTGAAACTCGTTCTCGTCTATAGACAACTTTGTCGCTATTAAGTTTTAACGAGTTTAACGACAAAGATAACTCGGTCCTTTTCAATTTTAGAGAGTCTGAAAAGGAACGTAAAGGAAACTCCAAAATTCCTTTTTCGTCATCTAATCCCTTAAGTCCGAAAAAGTATAAAACAATACAGAAGGGATGAATTTTCGATCCTTTTAACGAGCTGAACAAAACAAGCACTCGATTTCTTTTTGTAATAATCCCTCAGGTCCAAAAAGATTAAAATTTAGAGGAGGGATAGCACTTCCGGTCCCTTTAACGAGCTGGAGAGGCCAATGGCTCGGCAATCTTTTCATATTTTACGAGTCAGTTGAAAAGAGCTTAAAGGAGACTCGTCTTTTGAGGAACGAGTGATAAAACTGGGTAGCAGCTGATTCCAGGTAAGGTTTGGAATGTTCCAATCACAGTAGTGTTACAAGGATGGATAGTGAGATCACTCTTCGCAGCTATTCCTCAAAAGGGGTAAACAATCAAATGGAGGTGAATGATCGGCCAATACAGAGTGGAGGTGATGGTGAGAACACGACCAAGGCTTTTAAAGGCTGAAGTACTACATTCAAGATGGTTATTTACCGAGGAATAGTTCATTTTTTAATGAGCTTAAACGTGGGGGGAAACATTTGCTCATGGCTTATGTTTATTTTTTAACGAGCTTGAACTATGCGCTAAAACTGCTCGATGCAATGGTCATTTCTTGACTTTACCATAAATAGATTTTTTCTTTCAAATATTGTACTGCATTTTTAATTGCTTCATCAAACTAGTTAGAAATGAACAACACATGTTTGAAAAATGAGTTAGAACACTAATATTTTACTTGAATTACGTAAAAAGTAATGTAAAACTGCTTTTACCTCTCATTTTACCATTTCATTTGAACTTTGGTTTGTTGGAGCTTTGGAGGTGCTTTCCCCCCTTGATTTTCATCAGCTAATTTTGGGAGATTCTGTGGACAATTCTCGGTGCCGTCTGGATCAGGTAGGAGCTAAACTTGAGCTCTTTCATTTCATGCTTTCCATTTTGCATTCTGAGCTTGATTCCTGGTTTTTCTGAGCCTCTGGGGTTTGAAAAACTTGCCCTGTCTTCAGCGCACCCTTTGTGTATCGAAAGGTGTGTTGGATGTTGGCCTGTCTACTGGCCATCTGACATGCAATGCACCCAGAGCACTACTGTAGGTGCGATGGGCGCAAAGAAGGAATTTTATGCATAGTTTTTGATGGAAATTTTGCCTGTTTCTTACCAAAATCAGGATCTAACTCTTCTCTTGTTTGTTTTCAGAGATCTTTGGAGCAAGATGACTATTACATGGCGAGAACGTGAGCATGAAGAAGAGGACATGCTTGCTTTACATGATCCGGTTACAGTAAACGCACTGCGGAACTGTGGCTTGCTGAAGTTTTTCCGCATTTCTAGCATGAGACAACAGATCAACTTGCTGCAGTATTTGCTCGATGCTTGGGATCCTACCAACCAGGTGTTCCAGATTAGGGGCAAATCCATCCCCTTGACTGTAATGGACATCTATTTCTTGACTGGCTTGTCGAGGTGGGGTGCCCCCATCTCTTTATCAAGTTCGGCCCGAGGAGGTGAATCTGTGAGAGATTATGTTCGCCGGTATTGCAGAGAGGGATCTCAGCCGAGTAAAGACGGCAAGATCATCATCCGTGATGTCACTGACAGGTCCCTTAGGACTATTCTGTTCACTTTTGGTAGGATGGTTGGTGGTGCAGCTCTTCATGTAGCCAACCGATCTTACATGCAATATACCTTGGAATGTCTCCAACCGAAGGTGTTCAACTGGTGCGATGCAGTACTTCTTGTGATGAAAGAACAGGTGACCAAGGTGAAGAGTGGGAGGTTGAAGAACTTTGGGTATGGTTCTATTTTGACCACCTTTGCCTTGGAAAAGATACCGCTGATGCAGCCGCAGTATATTGCAATCGATTTACCGTCACCGACTGAACCACGTATTCAGAGATGGGTCGACCATATGTCTAGGCATGCTGGCCAGTCTCAGATTTCCTTTTCTGATACCTTCTTCGGGTGGTTTTACCATCAGGAGATGGTTTATTCCGAGTACCCATACGCTGGTATGGACTTCCGGGGTGACCTAGATTTAGTACTACCGGCTGGCGAACAGTGGGGCGCCATTGGTAAATTATTTGACCATATTCCTGTTTATAATTTTTCTTTTATAATGTCCTTGTGCTTTATTCTGTCAAGACTTAATCAAACTCATGTGTTCATGCAGATGTTGGTCCCGTTTGGCCAGTAGTACGCCTGAGAGTGCCAGCTGCCGCCCCAGCAGGAGAGGTTGTTGGAAGGGCTATCCTTCGCGACCTTGATGTGGCCAAGACTCTCACAGCATTACAGGAACAGGTTGAGGGCCTCACTCTTGGTATTCCAGATGTGAGGACTGACGAGCTGTCCTTGAGGTTGCAGCAGCATACTACTGGTGTGCCAAGACGATGGACTCGGCTCTTACACATGATCGCACAGGCTGTGACTTGCTATCACGAGCGTCATTAGACTAGGGTGCCCCCTAGCGTTTTGAGTTTTGGGTCATTTGACCAATTTTGTCTTGGTTACAGAACATTATGTGTAAACCATAAACAGTTATATATATATTTTTGATTTTCGGAGTTTTATTTTGGTTAAGTTACATGATCCAAATGTAGGAATTTACAGGATAAGTTCCTCAGAAAGAATACCAAAAGGACACCGCTCACAACCAGATCACAGATCAATACACCAGTATTTTTGACGTGGTTAAAACCCTCAAAGAGGGAAACAGTCCACGGCCTGTCCCAACATGGGTACTACAGGCAATTTATTAATCAAAGAATGAAAATTTACATAAGCTTCTCTCATGCACGGATTACCCGAACAATGACCCTCCATGCACTTTAAATAGAACTCATGGACCAATCGGGTGTCAAGTGTCGGTAATACCGAGGAGAGAATGAACCGTCGGATCACTACATATCGTGACCGTCGGATTGTAAGTTACAAAATGTACAACGGTAAAGAAACACACTTTACCTAACTCTATACCTAACTCTACACTAGACCAAGTTGAACTTAACTATATCCTATGTGTCGGAATATCCTAACATCCCCCCTTAAGAACAACTTGGGATGGGATTGAAGGATTTACAAATATGACACAATAGGAGAAGGAAGGAGGCACTAGAGCCTATCCCCCCTTAGTGACAACTTCCTGAACTTCAAGCATATATCGAAGTTTAGTGAACTTCGCCTCTGTGAGAGCCTTTGTGAAGATGTCTGCAACCTGATCATCTGTTGGACAATATTGCACTTCAAGAACATGGTCATGAATGAGCTTTCTGATGAAGTGCATGTGTAGTTCAATGTGTTTGCTGCGTTGATGCTGGACTGGATCTTTGCATAGCTGAATGGCACTTTGATTATCACACCAAAGTGTGGTTGGATGCTGCTGCTCAAAGCCAAACTCTGATAGGATCTGACGAAGCCACAAGGCTTCCTTACTAGCTTCCACGGCACCACGATACTCTACTTCTGCTGACGAAAGAGAAATGGCAGCCTGTTTCTTACAAGCCCATGTAATAGGTCCTGAACCAAGAGTGAAGACATAACCGGTAGTAGACTTCCGATCATCAGGGTCACCAGCCCAATCAGAATCAGTGAAACCAACTAACAGAGGAGCTTCTTTGGCACTGTAATGAATCCCAAACTGTACTGTACCTCGAACATAACGAAGTATTCTTTTAGCTGCTTTCCAATGACTTTCACGGGGGTTTTGCATAAAACGAGCAACAAGGCCAACAGCAAAGGAAAGATCAGGACGAGTATGGGTTAAATACAAGAGTTTTCCTACAAGTTGACGGTATAAGGTAGCATCAACTTCAGGAGAAGTACAAGAGACTGAAAGTTTGACTCCAGACTGAAAGGGAGAAGGGGCTGGCTTACAGTCTTCCATGTGAAAATGACGAAGAATATCACAAGCATACTTGGACTGGGAAAGGAAAATACCCTCCTTGGATTGCAAGACTTGAAGACCGAGAAAATAGTGTAAGTGTCCTAAGTCTGTCATTTCAAATTTCTTTTTAAGGCTGGACTTCACATGATTTATAAGGTTGGGATCACTACCAGTAAGAATAAGATCATCAACATAAAGAACAAGGATGATAAGAGAGTTGCCCACTTTCTTGGTGTAGACAGTATTGTCAGAATGACACCTAGAAAAGCCAGATTCTAAAAGAAAGCTATCCATTTTGGCATACCAAGCCCGAGGAGCTTGCTTGAGGCCATAAAGGGATTTCTTAAGTCGACAAACAAGGCTGGAGTCTGTTTGTATGAAGCCAATGGGTTGTTCCATATAGATTTCTTCCTGCAAGTCCCCATGCAAGAAGGCAGATTTAACATCCATCTGATGGACTTCCCATTTTAAAGAGGCAGCAAGGGAAAGAACAAGGCGGATAGAGTTCATTTTGGCAACAGGGGAGAAGGTTTCAGTGTAGTCAATGCCTTCAACCTGTGAAAAGCCCTTAGCAACGAGACGAGCTTTATGTTTATCAACTTTCCCATCTGGTCCATACTTGGTTCTGTAAACCCATTTACATCTAACAAGTTTGTGTCCCTTTGGTAGAGGAACAAGATCCCATGTATCATTTGTCATCAATGAATGATATTCTTCATTCATAGCTGCTTCCCAATGTGGATGGCCTGAAGCTTCTGCAAAAGTGTCAGGATCATGATTTACTGGAGCTTGAGCCAGTAAAGAAGAGGCTCTTTCAAACTGAGAACGTGTACGTCGCTGATCTGTAGGATCACCGGCAAGATCACCTGCTGCATCCCGAGTAGCACGGACCCATCTTGGAAGTTGAGGATCCTGAGAAGGTGGGGGAGGATTATCATCCTCGCTTTCATCATCTGAAGAAGAAATGTTTTCAAAAGTAGAAGAGATAGGAAGAGGTGGCACATCCGCCGGACTAGGCTCGCAGGCCGATTTATTTTCATCAAATTTTACATCTCTTCTAATGATAACATTTTTGGACTTAAATGGAATAAGTCTATAACCTTTTACATCTTCAGAATATCCAACAAAAGTACATTTCTCACTCTTAGGTTCTAAAGCTTTATGCTTTTCATCTGGAATATGGGCCCATGCTTCACTTCCAAACACACGAAAGTGACTTACATCTGGTTTAATGGAACTCCAAGCTTCTTCTGGAGTGATATTCTCTAGAACCTTAGTAGGAGTGCGATTGATTATATAATTTGCACAATTAATTGCTTCGGCCCAAAAACTAAGACTGAGTCCTTTAGATTGCAGCATACAATTAGCCATTTCCTTTAAGGTGCGATTTTTCCTTTCAGCTACACCATTTTGTTGTGGAGTGTATGGAACAGTATGTTGCATTTGAATTCCATTTTCGGTGCAAAAGTTGATGAATGTGTTTTTAACATATTCTCCACCATTATCAGTTCTTAGCTTAAGAATTTGATGTCCAGATTGTTTTTCAACAAAGGCTTTGAAGGCCAAAAATGTGTTAAATACTTCGCTCTTGAGTTTTAAGAAGTATACCCAAGTGCGTCTGGAGAAATCATCAATGAAAGTTAAGAAGTACTTGCAGCCAGAGAATGAAGCAACAGGAAGAGGACCACATAAATCACTGTGCACAAGCTGTAAAGGGGCTGAGGCGTGCCAAGAGGCACGTTTGTCAAAACTGTCCCGATGATGTTTTCCGAGTACACATCCGGAACAAACACCATCTCTGCAAGATACCATAGGAAGACCTGTCACCATATTTTCTTTACATAGATGCTGAAGGGAGCGATAGTTTAAGTGACCAAATCGCTCATGCCAAAGTTTGCTCACTTCATCATTATGAGCAACAAATACTGAGGGAAGATTTGATGACCCAAAGTTGTGAAACTTATACAACCTTGTGGAATCATCAGCAAGACCAGTAGCTAGAATCTGTTTAGGATCTTTTAGATCCTTGATTACAACATCATGAGGTGAAAATTCAACAATTTTACCTTCACCTGAATGAGTTATCTGATAGACAGATAGAAGGTTGCAGGATAAGGTTGGAACACATAATACATCATTAAACTGACCATTGTCTAGATGAACAGTTCCAGTCCCTACAACATTAAGAGATCTATCATCACCAACATATATATTTTTGGTGTTACAATCATTTAAAGAAGAAAACATGGCTTGGTTTTTGGCCATGTGATAAGAGGCTCCAGAATCAATGAGCCACTCATGAGAATGAGAAGAAGAAGAAGATACATTTAATGCATAACCAGACTGAGATGATTGACAACGACATGCAGAAAGTGCCATTCCGGAAGTTGAAGTTGAAGTAGGCTCCACATGGATGTTATGTTTCTTCATTGCGGCTTCCAAGGCTTCCATCTTCTTAAAGCATTTAGATTCTAAGTGGCCATCTCGATTACAAAAGTTACAATGTCTATCAGTCTTCTTCCATTTGTTTTTATTGGTCTTATCATTTTGCTGAAATGATCTTTCATTTTGAGGCTGAGTTGGTTTAGGACCATTCTTTTGAGGATATGACTTCTTAGGATTCTTTGAATTTGGTTGCTGTTGGGCGGCTAACGCTTTCGTGGAAGAGTTTCCAAGATTAAGAAGACCAAGGTGTAAGAGTTTTTCTTGTTCTCTTATTAAGGAATCACAAAAGGAGTCAAAGGAAGGGGCCTTGTAGTCTTTTCCTTGACAAATGAAAGCTTCCCTTGTAGAATGGAAAGTGGAAACAAATACAGAGTAGGCTGGTCCCAACTTAGTAAGGATGGAATAAATAAGGTTACCATCTTCTTTCTTAACTTTAACACCTTCCAAGAGATATCTAAGGGTCTTGAATTTGGACAAGAAATCTTCAATGCAAGAAAAATTATTAGGATCCAAAGTAAGCAACTCATTTTCAAGTTGATGGGCTCTAATTTCATTTTTAATCCCAAAAACTTTAGCGAGTTTTTCTAATGCTTCATGAGGAGTCTCAAGTTCTGCAATGTGGAATCTAAGATCAGGAGAAATAGACATCCCTATCAAACCACGTGCTTGATCTTGTCGATTTTCCCATTTTGTAGCCTTGTCTTCATCTTTTGTTTTCTTCTCTTGGTCTGTGGCTATTCTGAAGAGACCTTTACTTCTAAGTAAATCTTCCATGTAGGCTACCCATTGGAAGTAGTTAGTGCTGTCAAGAATGACTTGGCATGGACTTTCCATTTTTTTTAAAAAGACTGAAGCTGAAGATGTTGAAAGTAAGTGTTCCAATGGATAGATCTCGAAAAAATAGGCGGTTTTAAAAAAAACAGCTCTGAAAAAGGCTTCCGGATGAAGAAGTTATGGCTTTTTGAAAAGAAATTGTTGACGTTGTCGGCAAAGTGCGCGAATGTGCGGGAATGAAAAAATCCGCCCCCACAAAATGGAGACTTGAACCCAAGACCTCTACTCTCTTAAAATAGCTTTGAACCAATTGATCTATACAAAAAATTTGAGAGAGAGAGAGAGAGAGAGAGAGAGGGGGGGGGGGGGGGGGGGGAGGCTTGGTTTGCGTGCTTGCCTTGAGAAAGCTCTTTTTCCCTACAAAACACAAAACAAAAAACCCAACACGAATATGCAAAGAAAAACAAACCTTGCGGCTTGAAGTTAGCTTTAGCCAAAAAACTAGAAATTTTAAAAAAAATCTCAAAGTTAGCTTTAGCCGAAAAACTAAATATTTTTCTCAATGTTTCTGATTTTCCGAGATCACACTAAGCTGCAGGGAAAAGAGCATACGCATGAGAAAAATCCTTCCTTTCTGTTTCTGATTTGCCCAGATCGCACAGAGTCGCAGGGCAAAGAGCATATGCAGAAATGAAAGGTATAGATC
Organism: Pinus tabuliformis; assembly: GCA_031772625.1. NCBI lineage: Eukaryota > Viridiplantae > Streptophyta > Pinopsida > Pinales > Pinaceae > Pinus > Pinus tabuliformis. The sequence goes on from CM062810.1 coordinate 181,137,886, forward strand.
CGGTTAAAAAAAAGGGCTAAATAAACCGAAACCGAAATAAGCAGAGAGAAAATAACAGTAAACTGCAAAAAACACTGTATACCTCCCGATCTGAAAAATGACGCAGCTAGGGCTACCGAAAACCTTTTCGCATGAAACGAAAGGGGTTCCTCACTGGAACAGATGCTCCGAACGCAACAGAGTATTCCTCTCGGCCCGAAAGCAGTCAGAAACAGCAGATCTAGGAAACGACAGTCGCATGCAGTTCTACCGGCTTCAGATTTGGATCACCAATGGACGCAGCCCTCAAATAGCTCTGATACCATGTAGGAATTTACAGGGTAAGTTCCTCAGAAAGAATACCAAAAGGACACCGCTCACAACCAGATCAGAGATCAATACACCAGTATTTTTGACGTGGTTAAAACCCTCAAAGAGGGAAACAGTCCACGGCCTGTCCCAACGTGGGTACTACAGGCAATTTATTAATCAAAGAATGAAAATTTACGTAAGCTTCTCTCATGCACGGATTACCCGAACAATGACCCTCCATGCGCTTTAAATAGAACTCATGGACCAATTGGGTGTCAAGTGTCGGTAATACCGAGGAGAGAATGAACCGTCGAATCACTACATATCGTGACCGTCGGATTGTAAGTTACAAAATGTACAACGGTAAAGAAACACACTTTACCTAACTCTATACCTAACTCTACACTAGACCAAGTTGAACTTAACTATATCCTATGTGTCGGAATATCCTAACACCAAATGCAAACATTGATGGTATGCTTCTTTTTATAAATGTTGCAAATATCTATCTAACACATAATTTGCCAATGAGTCGGTTAATGTGTTTAAGGTTTTGGAAATATGATGATATTGAATAAAATCAAATTGTCTTTCCAAAATCTTAACCCTTAGGAACATGCGATAAATAGTTGGATTTCGGACAGAGTAGATACCAGTGAGTTGTAGTGTGACGAGTTGTGAGTCTAGCCTGACAATCAGTCGGCATATACCATGTGTGATGGAATCAGAGAGAAGTTCTATCAACGCGCTATATTCAGCGATGTTATTTGTTGATCGACCAATACATACCCCTCTGAAACTTACTAACTCGCCGCTTGGATCAAAAATGGCCCAGGCCACGGAAGATAGGTTCCGCGAACTACGATTCGCTCCGTCGGCATATCCAACACATGACTCCAATAGGTTTGAAATTTGCTATAAATGTAAAAAGTGGACTACTTGACCAAAACAAACACTTTAGCGAAAACAAAAACATAACAAAAGCATACAGGTTAGTATGTTGAATCACGCATAGTAACGCTTGAGGTACAACCCGTTACGAGGTTGTTCCAGTGGAATTCCGTCATAATCCATTAACTCGTAGGCTCCTTTTGCTAACACTCGTTCAACAATATAGGGGCCCATCCATAAAGACTTGAATTTACCTACCCCCAATTTATCGGATTCTTGGTCATAAAGCAAGACCAAATCACCTTTTGAGAAGACACAGGGTTTGACATTCTTGTCGAACTGCACCTTGACTCGTTTCTTATGGGCTTCGTTAGCCAAAGAGGCATCACGACGGGTTTCATCCAATTGGATTAGTTCCAAGAAACGAGCCTCTTCTTCTGATGTTCCGGGGAGAAGGTCAATTACGAGTTTGAGGGATGAGATTTCGCACTGGATTGGTAAGACTGCTTCCAGACCATATACCAGTTGGAAGGGTGTAAACCCGGTTGCATTCCTTACCGATGTTCGGTAAGCCCACAAGGCTGAGTACAGGATTAGGTGCCAACTTCTTTTGTGAACTCCAATCATCCTTTGCAGCATGCGCTTCAGGACCTTGTTGATTGCTTCAACTTGTCTGTTGGCTTGCGGGTAATATGGAGTAGAGCTGTCGTGAGACAACCCTAGTTTGGCAGCTAATTCGACCATCATGTGATTGCGAAAATGCGATCCATGATCTGTGACTATAGCTTGTGGAATGCCGAATCTGGCGACTACATGATTGAAAAAGAAGAGGGCAGTTGTTTCACCAATATTATCTAATGTAGGCATCACCTCGGCCCATTTGGTAAAATATTCAACTGCGACTATGATATACCCATGCCCCCCGGTCGAGGTGGGGTTACATGTCATGAAATCGATGCCCCATTTGGCGACTGGCTCGACAGCAACTATTGGCTGTAGAGGTGCGGGTGGTCTTCTAGTTTTGCTATCGAAAATTTGACAAGCATGGCAACTTCTGACTGCGGTTATGCAATCTTTGAACATTGTTGGCCAGAAGTATCCTGCTCGTAAAAAATTTTGCGCTGTAACATAATCGAATTGATGCCCCCCACACACGCCTAAATGGAAATCATTCAGTACTATTTCGACCTCCTCATGGGTGAGGCACCTTCTCAGAACCGTGTCAATACCATGACGGTAAAGTGTATCACCGACGATCATGTAGTCTTTTTCTTGGTATCGAATACGTTTTTGTTCGGAGCGAGAGGTATTTGGCCTATATTTTTGGGTTTGGAGATAAATGATTATATACCCATACCACTGATTGCTTGAAGATATCATAAACAAATTTTCGTCCACGATTGTTTCTTCGGATGTTTCATCGTTGGACGACGATGGGAGATCGCATAATAATTCCGCGAAAACTAGGGCTTTCTTTGACTTGGATTTTACAAATTCCAGATCAAACTCTTGTAGAATTGTTATCCATTTTGAATATTTGCCCCCCAGCAACTGTTGCGACAATATATAAGTCATGGGGTTGCAATCTGACAGAATGGTAGTTTTTCGAACGAGAACGTAGTGTCGAAATCTCTGTATCACTTAAACAGCTGCGAGCGCTAGCTTTTCAACATAAGAATATTTGCTTTCTGTATCATTTAAGTTCTTACTTAAATAATATATAGGATGTTCAATTCCGTTGTCTTCTTGAACTAAAACCATTGCGATGGTTGTATCCGCTGCAGCCAGATACAGGTTAAAGTCTTTTTGATAATCAGGAGCGTACATTAATGATGCTTTCATTAGGGATTCTTTTAAAGCATCAAAGGAAGCTTGCGCAACCTGATCCCAGACAAAGGGTACTTCCTTTTTCAAAAGACACGTATAACCTTTAGCAAGTTCGGCATAATTTGGAATGAATCTCCTCAGAAAGTTTGCTTTCCCTTGGAGTTTCTGAATCTGAAGAAAATTTGAAGGTGGAGGCAAATTTATGATTGCCTGAACCTTACATGGGTCGAGACGAATCCCGTATTTTGAGACTACAAAGCCAAGTAAACGACCAGAACTGACACAAAATATACATTTGTGTGGATTGAGTCGTATTTTGTAGTGTCGACAACGTAGAAATATCGCTCTTAAATGCTGCAGATGATCAGTCCGCTTTCGCGAATGAGCTGGAAGGTCATCGAGGTATGGTTGAACGATGTTTTTGATGTCATGGAAGGCATAATTCATCGCCGTCTGAAAAGTTTCCCCTGCATTTTTTAAACCAAAGGGTAATTTTCGATATGCGAACGTGCCCCACGGACAGATAAATGCAGTCTTTGACTGGTCTTGTGGGCGGATGTTTATTTGATTATACCTCGAGAATCCATCCATGAATGAAAAGATTTCACATCCGGCGCATTCATCAATTATCTGGTCGATGAAGGGTGTAGGGTAGTTGTCTTTTGGACAAGCTTGATTATAATCGATGCACACTCTAATTGTTCCTTGTTTTTCATAAGAGGGACAATATTCGATACCCAATCGGTTAGAGGAACCGGGTAAATGAAACCAGCATGGAGAAGTCTTTCAACTTCTGCCTTAATGGCAGCGACTTTCTTGGGGTGCACCTGCCGTAGCCGTTGTCATACTGGTTTGACATCTGGATACATCTTGATTTCGTGTTCAACGATACTCGAGTCAATACCTGGCATTTCACTATATGACCAAGCAAAGATATCTCTGAATTCGCGAAAAAGAGCATTATAGATTTCCAGTTCTGAAGGAGAACAACATTTGCCAACATAAATATTCTCTACAACATCTATTTTGGTCGAGATATTTATGGCAATAGTCTCTTCAATGTTGGACAAGTTTCGCTTGGAATCCACCGTGTTTACAGTGTTTGATAGGAAATCAAAAACTGAAGGATGATAAAGGTCATCAGAAGTATTTTCTTCACAATCCGGAAGAAGGGAACGATGGTGGTAATCATCCCATGGTGCTCCTTCAATTACCATTGATTGAACAATTCCTTCGTCGGTGACATGCACTCGCGACCAAGGATCTAAAGGGGTACCATATTCCTTAGACCTATCTATCCAAACGCTTGATGAGCGTTGATTTGGGTTTGCCTCCCATGCTAGGAACATTGATTGCTACAATATTTCTATTGGGCTTGGAGGCAAAACCTGCGTATGATCCATGTCGATATCGTTTTCTGAGATCTTTTTAGAAGATATCATATTGCAGGTTCCTACCGACGCTACTTCCGCCAAATTGATTGGAGGTGGAAGGGTGAAAGTTCCCATTAATATAGGATCTTTTAGTAGGCCTACTCCGATATTTTGAAGCAAATGGGGGCTTCCATGGATCATTGGAATGCTTCCCGTAACTTGAGAACCATTGGGGAGGAAGTTTTGTTGATCGACGATTGTAATCCCTCCTCGAAAGGGAAATGCAATCTTCATAAAATAGGTCGACACAACAGCAGCCATGGCATATATCCATGGTCTTCCCAGTAGGATGTTGTAATCGATATTTCCCTCGATTACTTCAACATCTATTTCTACTGTTTTCCCTCCTAGTTCAACCTTCAAGTTACTTAGAATACCATATGGGGTATATGTTCGTCTGTCAAATGATTTTAATGTCATCGAAGATCGCGACAAGGTTGGAGATCCTAAAGTTTTCCAGCAACTCATCGACATAATACATGTAGATGCCCCCTCATCAATAATTGTTCGATGAACAGTTTTGTTGAGGGCCTTCACTTGAACGAGGAAAGCTAGTTGAGCTGGTAACTGAGGATCGTATCCTTTATGATCTAAGGATACAAGATTGGAATCCTTTGGGTCTATCCCACCAATGGCTGATAGTAAAGCCTGCTTTTGGGAGGGCAATTTTGAAGTACCTCAAGAGTCGACAGAGCGGATGGCGATTGGGCCAAATCTTCCACTATATTATAATGCTGAGCCGCTCTAGTGCAGGGATTAAACGTCGACTTGTGTACTTCTCCCTTTGGCGGTTTTATTGTTAACTCGGGAATGATGGGTGGTGCAACTTCTGTCGAAGTTGTTGTCGAACTACTAGGTTGATCTTTATCCTTGTTGTTCGACAGCTGTGGATTCCCATAATCTTTGCTTCTTGTCGATATCAAAGCATCATTTTGTTGTTTGGAAACCGACAACATTAGCACTTGAGACGGGGAAGCATTTACACTGTCAACCAGATTTGTCCCTGGATTTGGAAACGGATCAGTTAATACTGCCGAGGTTTTTGAATTCTTGAAGAATTTTTTAAGCTCAGCTCTGTGTGGACAATATGCGGTCCAATGATCCTCATCGCATATAAAGCATGGATTTTTTGGTTTCCTATTTCCAGGAGGGTTTACAGAAGATTTTTCAGGTGATGATTCTTCCTATTTCTTCTTCTTCCCTTTGCCTTTCTTCTTGCCCCCTGGTTGCTTGGTTTCTTTGCCTTTATCTGTCGATACGGCATTTACTTCCAAGGCAAGAAGTTCCTTGACCGAAAATCTTACGGGCCTTTTTAGATGTAGCCTTTGTCGATTTCGTGTCCGTTGCGCCAATCACACCATCGCCGGCATGAGAGTCATTATTTGATTTAGGAGGAGGAGGAACTTAGAATTCCGGTCTAGGAGCGTCAGGTATTTTATCGTAGAGTGTGCCAGATTGAGTGTAAATCAAGTCCAAATATTGCGCACGAGCGATAACCTGCTCTTTGGTGACGACCCCCCTTTTGCCACATCTTCCGCGATGGAAGGTAGTAATGACTTGATAAACCATTCAGCTAAGAGCTGATCGGGAACATACGTTTTCACCATTCTACGACGACGTTGCCACTCATGTATATGATCAGATATGTGAGTGGCCGTCGTTTGTCTGAAGTTGGTTAGAAGTTCTGTTCCTGTTTCGTACCTTATCGGTAACTGAAAATGGGTTAAAAAGGTTGTGGCTAGGGTACTGAAGTTGTCGAATGAAGCTCTAGGCAATTCGATATACCATTTTGCTGTTGGACCAGTTAACGTCCTTTGAAAAAGGCTAAGCCTAATCGAATCATTGTTTAGGGTGTTTGATGAACACCACAGATGAAAGGTCATCACATGATTCGACGGATCTTCACCCGGATTTCCATTAAATTTAGGAATATCTGATGGAAGTTTATGTGGGATCGCTGGCCACCAAGGGGCGTAAGCGATTGGATCGTTTGTTAACCGATTTAAATCAGGTAACTCTAGAGTTGCCACGAAGGGTAACTGTTGATGCAGGTTAGGTGAAGCATACCCAGGATAAGATGGGATTGCCTAAGCAGTTGGTCTTTGCATACCAGCATAATGCATTTGATGCTGGTAACTTTGGTAAGGTTGGTGGGCATGACCATTGTAAAATGGTTGATTTTGACCGTTTTGAATATACGGCTGCCCACTATTTGCAAATATTTGTTTCTCAGAACCTTGGTATACTTGTTGGAACTGCGGTTGTTGGTATTGTACTAGCCATGGTTGTGAAGCCATGTGTTGTTGCCCGATACTAACTGTTTGACCAAGATGAGGGGTAATTGTACCCGTTTGAACCTGTGTCATTCCACCAGTCGGCGATTGTGGTTGAGTTGCAGGGTCAAGGGGTTGTTGCATTACAACTTGAGAAACCTGAGGTTGGCATACAACAGGCGGCGCTTGAACTTGCGACACCATCACAATAGTTGGCGTAGTTGGTATACTTGACATAGGTAAGCATTGTTGCATCGAATATACAACTCTTGGTTGTTGAGATAGTATCGGTACCCAACTGCTTGAAGTAATTCCAGCATAACCCGAATTTTGTTGTGAACTCCCGTATGGCTGTCCTCCCAAAGGGGATAATGAAAGGGCATACTACCCCCCATACAGTGGTAATCCGGTACTTAAGGGAATGGTTTTCCCTTGAGGGTCGGACTGCCCAAATTGACCTCCAAATGGATCAATTTGTCGAGACTCAACATAAGAGTTTCTGGACATTATTCTGGATGAACAAACAGGAACAGACCATACTGTCGAAATGGCCCCTGAGTGGGCTCCTTCTAGCGATTGAGAGATAGTTGGGACATATGGTATACCAGCAAACATTGTTGGAGTGATAGCAGGGAGTTTTGTCGTCGCTGTGTCAGAAGACATAGTCCTAGATGTTGACGGTTGTTCAGACATTTCTAGTCTATCCAAAAGATTACCTAGCGATTCTACAAGAGCTTCCGCTGGCGGTAGACTAACTTCTGATGAAGAAGGATACAGAGTGATCCTGACTCCAAATTGCGATGGAGTATTAGATGGAGGATCTTCCACAATCTCTTCTATAGCAATCAGACCAGGTGGAAGGGGTAGACCGTCAGGTCCGTAGAATATTTCTGGTGCCGAAGAAGGTATGGAATCGGCAGCGACGGATGTTTGAGGAGCAACACTCTCCGAACCGGTTGTAGATGGAACTAGTTCGGTGACACAAGTGTTTACCCTCAGACTAGGATCAGTACCACTGCCCTTCTGTGGCTGCTGAACATCTTCTGTAAAGGTAGGGATACCAGAAATGTTTGAAGTAACCGGAGTCTCTGATGTTGTTGGAACACTTGTTCTAACTTTAATAGGAGATTTGGAACCGGTTAAACGAGTTCGCTTTGTCCGTACTAGCTTCGATTCCAGAGACAAAGACGGTTGACTCGTAAGCCTCCACGAACGACGGGGTTTCAATTGACTTTCTTCCACGATTGTGGATTACTCGATCAACTAAAAATAAAGGGGAAGTATGTTTCCGAATTAGATGAATTTTAGACGCTTTGACACAACTTGTTTTTTCAATTTTTAAGAGTCGAGAAAAAACAAAAGATGACTCTAGGCACCTTCGATTTTTAATGAGCCTGAAGTGACAAGTGCTCAGATGGACCTTTTTCGTTAAGGAGTTTGAAAAGGAACGAAAGGGACTGCTTTGGAAATCTATGTAGAGGGATTACCAAACCAATCGCAAAACTGTAGAATACTTTTTACGGTACGGCAGTCAATCTTCCCGAATGCTGTGTTCAGTGTATTGCGATCGATATGGTGGCAGACACGGCTTCCTATGGATAAAGGATTAAGCTTATTGTGGTCTCCGAAAATATACTCGACGGTACGTGGGAGCACAAGTCCGTACTGGCACTTATCGTCTCAAAGTGGAGGAATCACCCAACCATCAATGAGAACAATAGTTACCAGGCTTTACGACGCCAGAATACGTCTCTAGCCTAGACTTCTAAATGTTGTGCGTTAGGTTCCAAAGTGTTGTTAGATTCATTGAATTTATTTTATAGTTGATCTTGTTTATGAAGTTTGCCTTTCAGGTTCACCGCGGGATGTAGATGTATAATTCCTAAAATGCAATCTAAGATGATAAACAGTGTTTTATCTTCTTTGTGCAATGAAAATCATAGCTACTAAGGAAAGAGAGACAGTATTCTTTCACAAAGAGCAAAGAGCACACTCTATATGCACTGTCCTAAATCAAACCAATCAAACAGTCTAAACGCAAATGCACATGCATGTATTTGTTTTCGACTTTCTTAGTATGTAAATGGTAAAAAGAAAGTTGATGCACAAATCTGAATTACTTTTCAAGCGACAGTTATCAACAAGTTTCTTTTCGAAATAAAAAATGGAGGCAATCAAAACACCTTACGATTTTGAAATGAATACTTGTTTTCGACACTAGAAAAATTACAAATTCAGACCAAATACAATAGTAATAAGGATAATCGACTATCTACAGCAATCAAACTCTTTCCTATGCCTGAAAATGACACTTGCGACGCTTTCAAATCAAAGGACGACAGTACGATTACGTTACTTTTGCAAAGGAGAACTAAAAATGATTCAACAAACACACAAAAACATTTATAGTTCTTTTGTACAAAGGAGGCGGAATAACAGCAAAGAAAAGGGGTTTCAATCAGAGATATACTGATCATAGGCAGCAAAATTCATGAATAGAACTGGAAATAATGAACTACAGAAACCAAAATTGCACAATGCCTAGTCTGATCAGCGCACCTGTAACACAGGGAATTTGAAATGCAGCACATCTACTACACTCGGGAAGTGCGCTGAATTTCAGATTCACAAAACAGTACCTGCGCTGGGCCAGAGACAAGACTTTTCTTGGGTTCCGGGTCACAGTTTGCAGTTCAGTTCATGGGTTTTGGCCGAGCAAATGGTAATCAGTAATGCAACAATCAGGGGTAGATCTAAGGAGGATCTAAGAGCTATCACAAAGGGCAATCAGAGAGTTTGTAAATCAGTTGTTTAATTTATAAACAAATCCCAGAGATTGACTGAAGCGACATTTATCTACTTTGCATTTGCTATGCAAATGCAGTTCGAAAGCTACCTGGCTCGACTTCAGGCTCCGTCTGTAAGTTTATAAAATAGACAACAAGGAAGATAAACAAATAAATTAATTCGTCCCCAGCGGAGTCACCATTTTGTTACAGGGAAAAGTGTCTACACAGAACTTCTTATCCCACTAAGGTGTGATAGCTACCTTAGAAACAAACAAAGCAAAGCTACTTTCGTTTTTCCTTTATGAAGTATAGATGAGAGAAGAACAAAGAAGACCAACCTTTGTCTTGCACTAATCTCCTGGTTCGATTCCTCTCTCTCTTGATAGTCTTTCGCTACTTGTTCCCTTACACGCCCAACTTCACAGAGTACCTGTAAGATCACAGTAGCATAGCACTATACAAGAACATGGATCTATAATCATAAACAATCTAGGATCAGATGTAAATTGACCATACAAATGCAGTAAACATAAATGACACAAGAGTATGGAGGAAAACTTGAATAGCTTTTATTGATAAACAAGAAAGAGCCAAGGGGAGTTACAACCAGTTGTTCTGACCCAGCATCATCCTCTCAGCAAGGAAGCCCCTCTTCACCTCATACAAAGCTTAGATCACCCAAAAATATGATGTTGTCTCAAGAAACCAACAACAATTCCTTACAATATGCAAAATTCCAGCCTCTGGATCTCTGGGATGAGGGATCCATATATAGATATCTGTAAGGGAGATGAGTCAGCTTGTGATTTGATTAGTGTCTTCCCTCTGATAGTTCTTGCTTCCACTTGGAGATTGATGATCTCTTACTCATCCTTGGTCGAATTCAGAGAGGCAAGTGTCACAGCAGAAGTTTCTGGAAGTTTCCATGCCTCTCCACCTCGCGGAATGACACTGCCATTTGTCACTTCTCACACATCGCACCCCATAGAAGGGCTTTTTGAAATGCAACGCACCCACACAGTGTGTTTAGGTGAGATGCAACGCACTTTGCCTATGGAGCAGCTGAAATGATCCTGTTTTGACCAGTTTTGAGCAGTTTTTCATGGAGAACTTCTGGGAGAAGCTGTAATCAGTTGACCTTGTTCCTTTAGGGGTTAGAACAACACTTTTAGGGACTTAGGAGCCTTTGGTTTATGGACATTTCATGCTTGGGGTTGTAGTGCCCAAAAATGTCTATAACACTTTGATTGCAATATAGGAATCATTTTTGTGTGTAATTTGTCTACCATGTCTTCTCTAACATGGGAGGGAACCAGCCTCGCTTAGCAACACTTATTGATAGAGAACTAGAAGCAACCAACAAGCAAACAACAGTAGCAGATTCATAACCTGATGATCCTGGACTAATTTATCCATCTTAGTTTGAAGTTCTCCCTTCATCCTAGCTAACCCCAGTATTAGAGCCCTAGGTTACTAAGATTGAAAAAATTGGGTTTGCAACTTGGTAAACCCAAAGTGAGAGCACCCAAAAAGGAGGGAGTCTAGAATAACTGCCCTAAGATCCCTGGTGATGTCACATTAGTCATTTTCCTTCTTCTGCTGAGATAGTCATTTTCCTAATATAAAGATTTTGAATTTAAAATTGATATTTATAATGTGTTTAGAAACTATATAGTTTAATAATGAAAATAATCATATATTTTATTTTTATTTTATATTTTATGTTATTTCATATTTGAAATGCAATCTTACTTTTTAAAATTATCTTAATTTATATTTTCATATTTGAAATACAATTTACTTTTCGATTAAAATTATAATGAGAATGTAAAATGAGAAATAAGAAGCTATAAAATTTGAATTAGCAATGTGAACATATTTATATTTATGAAATTTTTTGCTGTTGTGTGTGATATATTTTATTAGAGAATAAGGTGCTACATTTATATATTTTGAACCGTTTATGAGTTTCTAATGAATTATGAAAGTATTATAAGAAATGAATGATACTTATCATAAATTTAATAGGGCGATCTAGAGATGAAATGTTCTTGTGATTCTAGAAAAAAAAAACCGCTCTATCATAATTTAAAGTTTCATTTTCATATAATAAATAACATTTGTAAAATGTATATTGGATATATCTGTCAACTATACATAGGATATATCTGTTAACTATTGAAACCAACATATATGGAGTTGGTGTAAAAAGTGTGATAGGAAAAAAATAGTACTCATAATAGTAGGTGAAAACATGAAGTTATTTTGTTTAGAAAGATATATTGAAAAGGTGTTACTATAAAATTTTAGTGAATATAATGTTGTGTTATAGGTTTATTAAGTGAAACTCACATGTATTTCACCAAAAAGTTTGAAAGTTGTGATATTTGTTGACAAATTAAGAAAGCACCAATTATTGTGGGTCAATCTATAGAGTTGTCAATATTTCTCATTAAAATGGTACGACAAATAATTTTTTATGTAAATGGATGGGTCAAATCTATTTAGAATAAAAGAGTTGGTTCCAAAGAGATTATTGATACAAGTGTTTGATGCAGTCTTTCCTATTCATATGTTCAAGGCGCTTCATTAAAGCCGTTTTGTTTGGAACATTCCTATTGGTGATTGTTCATATGTCCAAGGGGCTATACTTTTCATTAAAGCGGTTTTGGTTGGAAGTTTCTACCAATTGGATGTGACTACTCAAGTTATAAGTAGTGGCAATGCAACATTAACCAAAATACCAAATGAGTGGTAGCATTAAAGACATCAACCATGATGTTATGGTATCATTTGATGGGATATCAAGGTATAAATAATCGATAAACATTTTTCACTAAAAGGATGGTATATCGAATTTGATAATCTAAAAGATTCTTTCGAGCTTTAATGTGAGGTATATCTACTCGAAAACAAGAAAAGTGTTCACTTAAACCGGAAACGAATCACAAGCATATTTTTAGTGTAAGTGATAAGAAGTCACATATTAATTATTAATTGATTGATATGTAACCGACATTTAATTGATTGATGATCACCTACGTAAGTACAAGAAGTACGTTGCACTTACCAGAAATAAAGCGAACCATTCTGAATCTCGTGTTCTTAGTTATCCAACTTTGATCTTCTTCCTGTTTTGATATTCCAGTTAATACACGATTTATCGTCATAAAATGATAAAAATTGGATATTTTTCCTGTTTTGGTATTCCAGTTAATACACGATTTGCCGAAATAACATGATTTATCATTTTATTACGATAGTGTTAAGTACGTTGAATTTAACTTTTTATTTTTCCGCAAGCATTTTGAGAGCCTAATCAAGAAGATAACCTGTCTCATTATTTTTCCTGTGAACAGATTTCAACTAATCATGTGTTGAATTCTAGTATCTACCTCTTGTAGAAATATTAAGATAACTATGACATAGAACCAAAAAATTCGGTAACGTAAACGTTATTTCATCTACTGCCAAAGAAATACTAAAGTTGCTTTAACCTTATCAACAATTAAACAAAAAAAATTGGTAATGAAAACCGTTCTTTCATCCACCGCTCTTAGAAATACTATGGTAACTTTAGCTTCGCAGCAATGAAACTAACAAATTGCTTATGAAACCATGTGTCTTTCTAACTGCATAAATAGAATAAAAACAATGTTGATTTAATGAGCTATTAGCAGTTTCTCAGTTTTACAATTTGAATTAGTTGATATTTAGCTTAAGTTTTAGAACTAACATATGACTCTTGACAGGATCGATCAATTAATCTAATAAATGTGTGTAACTCTAGAATTAATACGATTATCATAGTAGTATGGTATCATCAAAGAGAAACTATTAATGAGGCATTGTTTTCACGGGTAACTGATTTAAATTTTGTTACGTGTAAATGCACTTAAAATGGGTATAAAGTTCGAAGCTACACTACGCGAGAGGTTGATGTCAGATAGATATATGCTATTTTCTTAGTTAAAACTTAATTATACCAGATATCCATGTTGTTTGTGTTTTTTTGGTCGAGAATAGAAAATTTTCATATACAAATTTATGAACAACTCATTTTATCACTAACTAATTTTAGTTGAAAATAATTAATATTATTTTGTATTAATGGAGAAATGGTTACATAAGTTGTAACGTCTCTCCTTAGTTTAGGATTTGTTCCTAGAGTTTAGGAGTTTGTTTGCAACTACCTGATTTCTAGTGATGTACTTAATGATGTAACCTTTCATTCATGAACAGTAGAGAGTGTGCGGAAAGATTTATCTTTATATGAGTACAGTGTCCAGGTGCAGTACTCACCTGTGAGCTGTAACTCCTTTTTCATTCAAATTTGATTTTTATCTTGGTATCAGAGCACAGAGTAGGGATAGCCTTAATTTTTTTTTAGGATGCATCATTGATTACAGATCTGTAGTGGCGGCATGTGTAAAATTAGGTGGACTGTAGTAACACCTGGAGCATAGGTCTCAGATGACTGATCATCTCTGAGCGCAAAAAAGTGTTGGCACGGTTTTGACGCGAACAGTCGCGCCATTTTTTAGCGGAAAGAAGAGCTGGTGCGGGTTTTTAAGGAACAATTGCGCCACTTGGTGTGGTTTTGAGGCTGATAAGCGCGTTAGCACGCCAGAAAGTACAGTTGGCGCGGAAAATCAAGGATTAATCGCGCCAATTTCGTGCCTCACATCGATTTTGTTTCTGGCGCGGGCATTTCGCTGTCGAAGGAGCGCCAACCTCTTTCTCTTTGAAAAATCTGCAATTTTTTGCAGATCGGAGTTGCCCGGTGGTGGCACTTTGAATTTCCGGCTCTGTTCGGTGGCAGCAGAGCGGAGTAGCCCGGTGGTGGCGTATTGGAGTTCCTGATCTACTCGGTGGTAGCAGATCGGACTTGCCCGGTGGTGGCGCGTTGAAGTTCCTGATCTACTCGGTGGTAGCAGATCGGACTTGCCCGGTGGTGGCGCATTGGAGTTCCGGATCTGTTCGGTGGCAGCAGATCGGATTTGCCCGGTGGTGGCGCATTGGAGTTCTGGATCTGTTCGGTGGCAGCAGATCGGACTTGCCCGGTGGTGGCGCATTGAAGGTACAATTTTTTTTCAGCAAAACAGAGGTTCGGATCTGGTATAAGTCAATATGAATAACAGTTTAGAATCGTATCTCCACGAGTCTGGCAAACTTGATGGATCAAATTTCAACAACTGGAAATTCAAGATGCAGACTTTACTTGAAAGTGCAAATGCGTGGTCGATCGTGACAGGAAATGAGCTGAGATTGGGATTAGCCACACAAGAACAAGATTGGGATAAAAGGGAGACAAAAGAAAAGGTCATATTGAAGATGTCCGTCAAGGACAATGTTATCCCACATATTAGAGACTGTAAATCGGCTGCTGACATTTGGATGATCATTAAAAACCTATACCATACGCAGAATTCAAACCGTGTCTTGTCACTCAAAGGCAAGCTGTTTGCATTGAAGATGGAGGAGAATGAATCCGCTATTGGATTCATTGCGAGAGTCAAAGACCTGAAGGACAGATTGGGAGATATCAGAGAGAAAGTTTCTGATTTAGATCTGGTCACGATCACGTTGAATGGAATGATTGATGATTACCAGAAATTTATCACAGGGCTGTCAGCAAGGGAGAAATCCCCTTCATTTGAAGAGCTGACAGGGATTCTGATACAAGAAGAAGAGCGACGACAAAATTTGAAATCTCAGAGCAATGACCTTGCTCTGATGGCAAAAAGGAGACAGTTTAAAGGGAAGCAGCATCAGCAACCGCAGCAGCAGCAGCAGAGAGGAGCCAACACATTTCAAAAGAGACCGTTTAAAGGTATGTCTGCTAATATTTTCCCATCAAGAAATGCTTTTACTGTGGAAAACCTGGACATGATATTAGAGATTGTTATAAGAGGCAGGCAGACAGAGGAAGAAATAAACAAAGAAAACATAAGGGTTACTTCGTTAAGGAAGAGGAGGATCATAGCCACGAACTTTGACTATTTATAGTCGATTGTGCTCTTTCAGCTTCAAAGGAAGATGAGGATGACATATGGTATGTCGACTCTGGCGCATCCTCACATATGACTAGTAAGAAGGATTGGTTTGAATCTCTTGAAGAAAGTTCATGTGGGTCGAAAATCTATTTAGGAGATGACAGTGGACATGAGATCAAAGGACATGGTGACATTCCTGTAAAATTACCTAGCGGTGACATTAGACATCTTAAAAATGTATTGTATGTTCCAAGAATTAAGAAAATTTTGGTCTCTATCTCAATGATTACTGATCAGGACATGCAAGTTCAATTCTTTAAGACTAATTGTGTCATTAAGGATAGCCAGATGGAAACATTTGCAACAGGAGTGCGCGTGGGGAACCTGTACAGACTAGATGTGAAGAGTATGCCACAGCAGGCAATGGTTGCAGCTGGATCGACAGCCGAAAATCTCTGGCATCAGAGATTCGACCATCTTAATCTGCAAGACCTCATCCTACTTTAGAGAAAAGGTATGGTCGATGGACTCCCTGTTTTCCATAATGTTAAGTTGGGTTGTGATGGATGTGCATTAGGGAAAATGCATAGAGAAGAGTTTCCTTTGCATGTTAATAGAAAGGAAAGAGACATTTTAGAACTGGTGCATACAGACATCTGTGGACCCATGCAAACCAGGTCGTTAGGAGGAGCATATTACTTTCTCTTATTTATAGATGATTTCACTAGATTTTCATGGGTATACTTTTTGAGTAAAAAGAGTCAAGCTTTTCAGTATTTTAAAGAGTTCAAATCCATGGTAGAAAACTAGACAGGAAAAAGGATAAAAACTCTCCGCTCAAATCAAGGGGGAGAATACAGGTTGGAAGAGTTCATGGATTTCTACAAGCATCATGGGATTGTGCAACAGTTTACAGTGCCTCACACTCCACAGCAGAATGGAGTGCCAGAACGAAAGAACAAAACTCTTGTGGAGTGCACAAGGAGCATGCTTCAAGGTAAGGGTTTATCAAATGGTCTTTGGGCAGAAGCTAGTAACACTGCTGTATATTTAAAGAATAGGAGTCCTACTAGATGTTTAGACTTCAAAACCCCTTTTGAAGCATTGTTTGGATTCAAACCAGCAGTTAGTCATTTAAGAATATTTGGGTCAAAAGCTTATGCTCATATACCTAAGGCAGATAGGAAGTTAGATCCTAAAGCCCTGAAATGTATATTTGTTAGATATGGCACTGAGTTCAAGGCATATAATTTATTTAATCCCGTGACTCACAAGGTGTTTGCAAGCAGAGATGTTATATTTCATGAACAGGTTGAAGAAGGAAAGAATGACTCTAACAATGATTGGCACATTCCATTGCTATTGGAAGAAAACAGTGAGGAAGATGAAGAGCAGGAGGAGAAACAAGAAGAAGTAACAGATGATATAATCAATGAAGATGCAAGCTCGGAAAAGGTTGAAATTGAGGTAAGTCCCCTACCAAGGAGATCAGGTAGGAAGACTCGATTATCACCTAAATTGAAAGGCTATGCATTAATGTCAAAGATTTTAAACATTGTAGAACCTGCAAATTATGAGGAAGCAAGTAAATCTGATGCATGGAGGGCTGCAATGTATGAAGAAATAGAGTCAATAAACAAAAACCATACTTGGGATTTGGTTGAATTGCCTGAAGGTAAAACCCCCATAGGATGTAAATGGCAGTATAAACCAAAAATAAATGCAGATGGGAGTATAGAAAAATTTAAAGCTAGACTAGTAGCAAAGGGTTAGTCACAGTAAGAGGGAATAGATTTCGATGACACCTTTGCTCTTGTAGCCAAATTAAACACCATTAGAATGGTAATTTCCTTAGCAAAAAAACACAAATGACAGCTACACCAGCTAGATGTTAAGTCTACATTTCTGAATGGTGACTTGAAAGAAGAAATTTATTTAGTACAACCTGAAGGTTTTGTGAAAAAGGGACAGGAACATCTTGTGTGTAAATTGAAAAAGGCACTTTATGGTTTAAAACAGGCACCCAGGTCGTGGTATGAGAAAATTGACTCATTTTTTGTTCAACATGGCTTTCATAGGAGCTTGAATGATCCAAATTTGTATACCAAGTTTAATAAACAGAGGCAAATTATTTTGATTTCTTTGTATGTAGATGATATGATCATAACAAGGAATGCTAGCAATCTGATCAAAGAAATCAAACAACAGATGTCACAAGTGTTTGAGATGAAAGATCTCGGAAACCTTCATTATTGTTTGGGATTGGAGGTATGGAGAGACTCTGGACAAACTTTTCTCACTCAAGGAAAGTATGCCAGAAGCTTGTTGGAAAGGTTCAGAATGGAGTAGTGCAGATCAGCAGCAACACCATTACAACAGAATTTAAAGCTGAGCAGTGACGATGGAACTAAAGAGGTGGATGTCACTATGTACAGACAGCTAGTTGGTAGTTTGATATATCTGACTACAACTAGACCAGATTTGGCATATTCTGTTAGTGTGTTGAGCCAGTTCATGTCAAAACCACTCGAAAGTCACTGGGTCGCAGCAAAAAGTGTGTTGAGGTATCTTAGTGGTACTAGTAATTATGGCATTTTGTACACTGACACTTCTGATGTTATTCTAGCAGGTTTTTCAGATTCTGATTGGGCAGGTAACTTGGATGATCGAAGATCTATCACAGGTTACACATTCAGCATTGGATCCGAGGTCATAGCATGGAGCAACAAAAAACGACACACTGTAGCTCTATCTTCATGTGAAGCTGAGTACCAAGCATTGTGTGCAGCCACATGTGAAGCTATTTGGTTGAGAAGACTTCTCAACGATGCAGGAGAAGAACAGAAATAATCAACTATTATCAAAACCGACAACCGAAGTACCATCAAGCTTGCAAACAATCCAATCTTTCATAAAAATACCAAGCATATTGATACTCAAGTTCATTTTGTTTGAGAGAAGCAACAATCAAAAGAAATATGTGTTGAATATTGTAAAACTTGTGATAACATGGCTGATATTTTTACTAAGCCTCTCTGGCATGTAAAGTTTGAATTGTTTAGAGGGATGCTAGGAGTTTAGGATAATCCTTTCTCCATTAAGGGGGGGGAGTTGAAAATAATTAATATTATTTTGTATTAATGGAGAAATGGTTACATAAGTTGTAACATATCTCCTTAGTTTAGGATTTGTTCCTAGAGTTTAGGAGTTTGTTTGCAACTACCTGATTTCTAGTGATGTACTTAATGATGTAATCTTTCATTCATGAACAGTAGAGAGTGTGCGGAGAGATTTCTCTTT
Organism: Pinus tabuliformis; assembly: GCA_031772625.1. Taxonomy (NCBI): domain Eukaryota; kingdom Viridiplantae; phylum Streptophyta; class Pinopsida; order Pinales; family Pinaceae; genus Pinus; species Pinus tabuliformis. The sequence goes on from CM062810.1 coordinate 181,156,686, forward strand.
GTATGAGTACAGTCTCTAGGTGCAGTACTCACCAGTGAGCTGTAACTCCTCATTTTTAATTCAAATCTGATTTTTATCTCTTTTGAATATATATATATATATATATATATATATATATATATATATATATATATATATATATATATAATTTAATTCATATTAAAAACCCATTTTATCATCAACGATTCAATCAATATATGCTTTCTTGTTGTCTTAATTCAATTAATATATCGTGAATTTACTTAATGTAACTAACCATTTTATATTTTTGGGTAATATATATTTTTTTAAGTTTTAATTCACCTGTCATGAATTTACATGTGAATTTTGTTGGAGAAGAATTGAAAACTTTAAAGTATAGAATTTCTCTTCTTAATATTAATAAGATTACATTGAAAATATCATCATTAAATCACTGGAGTGAAACTCAACTAAACTGAACTAGCTAAAAGACACTTGGAGTAATGACTATAACGCCTAGGAGGTGGTTGGAATTAGATTTTCCAACAATTACCCTTAATTTCAACCACTAAAAATTTTAATTAAGATGTCTGCTGGTCTATGTCTCAGGTAGGCTTGCAATTTAAAAAAAAAATTTGACTTCGGCTAAATTTACTTTTCTTCTTCTCTTCTTCCAGATCATGTATCCTCTAAATGTTAAAGGTTTTTTTTTCTTTTTGTAGCATCAAATCTTAGATTCTTCATTTGTTGATGTAAGTCTTCCATTGTTCGAGGTTGTCTAAGCATGCCATGGACTTCTTCCAAAATCGGCTTGTATGTGGACTGCTGCCACATGTAATCTTTTGTAGTGTGTTTCTCATCATCAATTTGTTGCAAGTTGCAACATAAGTTTATAACAAAAATTCATTTCTTCAAGACTCCAATATATGAGAATTTCATTGATATGCTCATCATGCATGCTATCTTCAACATTCCTCTCTACAACTTCTATGCAGACCTCATGTAGACATGGTGTTGCAAGCCATGCTTCAAGGAAATTTAACTCTTCTTCATAATCGTCTTGTTTACCTACACATTCGAAATCATTTGTAAGTGTAAAAATATTTGCAGAACCAGATAGGTTCTGTTCTTTCTCCTTTGAAATGAGAGCTTATTTCTTTGCCTTTGCCTCTGCCTTTGTCTCTGTTTCTTTCTCTTTGTGGCCTTCCTTCTCTACTTCTGTTTCTCCAGCTGCTTCGAAGAGGTTTTCTTCACTTGGTTTGCAGACTCAAGTGGGATTCTCTCACCATATAACATCATGTCGATGTCATGTTTTGGTTGCATCATCTGCAATCATTCATCATTAGTCAACAAATCTTCATCAAATTTTACATCAATAATATTAATTTATGGATTTACCATAGCATTGACTGCTTTAATGCTAGTTTCACTATCACCAGCGAGCTCCGTTGTTGGATTCATCAAATCGTCATCAACAAACATTGTTGTTGGATTCACGAAATTGTCATTAGCAAGCTATGTTGTTGGATTCATGAAATTGTCATCAACAAACTCTGTTGCTAGATTCACCAAATTGTCATCCACTTTTGGTCGTGCACAGTGGGGCTCATGAGCATCTATGTGCTCCTTCTCTACTTCTTCTACAAATTCTTCACTCTTTATCTTCAACTAGATTACTCGCCCTTACACCACAATTCCTTTTGTTTCCAAATGTTTCAATTTTTTTTTCTCTAACATCCTCTGTTGTCGACTTTCTTAGCCTCTTGGATTTTCCCATTTGTTGAGCATTGGCTCACTACGACTCAACAATCCAATCGAGCTTCAAACATGTAGTTAGCCTTGTTTCTCCTCTAGTTAGCATGTAGTGGAATTCCTGTCATGAGGATGTGGTAAAATACGACTATATCATATTTTCTTTTCATTCGTAGGCTTCCCTAAACACTATTTCTCTTATGATTTGTCTTCTAGAAAAACATGGATAACATTCATTTGAATATGGATGATTAGAAGTTTCAAAATTCAACATACTTATTTTCCATTATTTTCCATTAGTTATGAGGATGAAAAGATATGGCCCATCATAGATTGACAAAAGAATTAAATATAGGCTGAATTCAAAGTCAAAGAAAGGTAATATGGTCAATTATGTTCCTTACTATATGGGAAGGATGACATATGAATAGCTAAGCTATGAGAGAGGAATGCACACAAGATTTTAGTACAAACGCCAGTGACAAATGATTGCATTTATAATTCCCTACCAAGACGAAAATGTTGTCCGGACGACCATTTCTAGCCATAATGTGGCCATTTTTTTGGTAAAAATTTCAGATAATACCCAAGTTACAACCATTTTAATAGAGAAATGTAAAGTTTCATGCCTCTTGGGTTCCATACTCGTGTAATGGGACATTCTTTAGACATAAAACACATGTTTCCATTCCGGTTTGTGAATCACTATCCACTGAGCTATGGTATAAATACAAATTATTGGGAGCTTATTCGACTGGTCGAAGTTGAAATGCCTGTCGTGCCTCATACCTGTGTAATGGGATGTAATTTGATGCTCATTGTTACAGTCTCGAGCCCAATGTTAAGTTGCAACAGTTGCATCCATCAATCTAAAGTCGCCTATTAAGCTTACTCATGAGCCGACAATGGTATTGCAGAATCGGTCAGACTAAATTTGAACATTATTTTAACAATGGTAATAAAATTAAACTTTCCATGGTGTAAAAAAATTGTTTGGTATTATTATTGCAGTTCGGGCATATGCATGTGGATCATTTACAACAAAACTCTATGGTGCGAATGTGAGAGATGCTAGTTCCGATCTCTATAGGAATGGCATTGGGTGTAGCATATTAGGTGGTTTGGCATATTTGAAGTTTGGATGGTTTGATATATACAAAAAACACCGCAAAAATATTCTCATATATTGAAATTGTTTAAATCTTGGGTTGCTATGAACTTGTTCCATATTTAGTGGTAATAATATTTTATAATCAATTATTTTCAACTCCATAAAAATCACATAATTGCATTCAAATGATCTTTGTGGTGATGGCTCATATTGAATATTATGTCTTTTTATAAACCTTCTATTTACCAAAATACGGAAGTCTCGAAATGAAATCATATACCTCTCTAGATTGAGTCATTTAATAGGATAGTCAATCAGAGTCCAATATAAGCCCACCGATACCAACTTAGCATTCAACATACAACAACGTTCAACGTGATTCATGAATATGGATCAAGGAAAACCGTAAGAAATGTAAGATTGCAATTTGCATATCTCATCATATTATATTTGCATAACATTCATATAAATTTTCATAGCATTTGTATGGGCGGAGCAGCCGATGGTAGCTCGGGGTTACTCCCATTAATGGTAAGTACTAGGTTAGTAGGAACTGGGATGCTAGAGAATTTAAATAGCCTTTAAGTTCAAACTACGTTGTGTACCATGTTCAAGGTCCGACTCCTATAAAATAGAGGTATTATAGACTTCTAAATTTTACCTATGAAATTAGACGTTTCTTTTATGGGTTAGAGAGATATACCACACGTTAAACCTGACATGAAATTTTTTCACATGTCGTCAACTACATTCTGAAACCAAAAATACGTTGTGCGCAACGTCAAGTTCTAGGCCTACACCTGACCTAAGAAGGGTGAAGAGAGGCATTACTAAGTATGTTCCATAACTAGCTTTTAGGACACAATCATGTTTTGTGCTAAACACGTGGTTAGAGAAACCCACCTATGAATAATTAGACATGATTAAACTGACTCAGATACTATCTTACAACCTTTATGAAATTCGATACAGGCATATAGTACCTAGGACGAACCCAGAATCAATTGTACGGGAATGTGGCATCAACTCAGGAGGATATTCACAGCAGCAAACAACAAGGAATCACCACAACAACACAACAAGGAATCACCAAACTACAACCTACAAGTGACAGTTCTAACAACTTCTGAATTTGGCCGATATGAGATTATTAATCAATTCTCGGGCACCCACTATTCTGGGAATCAACCTATATGCCACAAGGATTACTTCAAGATACACAAACCGATATCGGTGAGACAGGATAGACAAAGATACAATTGTGGATGGATCGAGCAAGGGATGAATGGATCAATGAATGAATCGTGGATGCATAGTACCACTATTACTTGAATTTAGAGTGTATTAAAGCACAAGACATAGGTCTCTTTCTTCATTTCTATTATTCCACTTCGTCTATTTGAGTTTATCCCTCCTCACTTTCATTAAGTCGTCACTCTCCACTTCGTGAAAATCCATAAATAGAGGGGCATTCGTAAACTCAGATACTTAGCTAGCTTTCATATTTAAATCTGTAACTGCAAATTTACAGTTTGTCGGAAATCTGATATCACCTCCATAGAGGGAACCAATTTTCACATTGGTACTTTATTCAGAATGAAAATAAACATAAAACCACTTTTATAGATAGAGAGGTTCGCAGACATTCTCATGCATTCATAAGCTAATGTTGCTAGAAAAAATAAACTACCGCAAATACTCACAATGCTTTTTATTCTTCTTCTCCACAAGCCATTGAGAGCTTATTCAATGTTCGAATCTGAGAAAAAGTTGTTTGCAAGGAAAATATTTCCTATGGCTACCTAAGCAATACATATATTCTTTCATCATGATCAAAAAACATTATATGAATCATATGTATGAGGCATTCTATGGGAAAAGTAAGTTAATCGTATTAATTTTTTTATCACCATGGCATATATCAACTCCCCAACCATATTACCAGTCATGAGATGGTGGAAGTCATAATTCAGAATAGGGAAAAAATAAAAGGGATTATGGAGAGGAAAAAAATCCTGACACTCCGCGGAAATTAAAAGAGAAAAAACATGTTTCCAACAAACAACATCATAGTTTCCTATAAGGGTCGAAGAAAATCATTTACGATTTGAATACATTATAAAACAAAATATTATAAGATAGCTAGAATTCTGGATTCAATATCATTGCGTAGAGTTATGTTTAGCACTCGCACTAGCGAAATCTTTGAGAATAGGATGCGGATCTTGGCCCCAGTAAACATATATGGTCAATGCTAACGGTGATGATGTATTTGATACGGTGTAGTGGAAATTATCTAACCTGCTTCTCTATTTGGCAGCTCGCTAGAGCGTGGTTAGATCCTTGGCATTGTGTGTAAAATAGTTTGATTTTGGACTATGATATTCCCAGCCTATTCGATATTGCATCTTAACTTCCCACTTGAAGATGACTCTAAAGCTGTTGATAAAGTAGTTTCATATTTTATGATTTCATTTTTGCACCCTTCCCCCTAGCGTGTGTTGAACTCACAAACTAGGCGAGTAATATAGAATGTTTTGATTCTTGCACTATCTGTTCCATTTGAAGTTTTTACAGCGTATCCTAAAACAAATGCCCAGGAGCTGTAAGTAAATTCAAGAAAGAAGATGGACAAAATTTATTAAGTGACTGATTTAGCGTAGGTGTCTTCTGGCATGTAAATTAATGGAATGAACTGTAATAGCTAGGTGAATTTGTGAACTGCCACATATGAAGCGAGGGCATGAGCCATCACAAGGTGGGTGAAGAAGATGACCAATCAGAAAAGAGAAGTTATGAATATTATAGATGGCAGACTTAACGGAGTTCCTAAGGAGGAGGCGATACATATGTTCTTAGTAGCTCTACTCTACAGACAAGAGAAACCTATGCACAAACCCAGTAAGGTGAGATAGTGTTTATGCTCACATACTGTAAACCCATGCTACAATTTTGGCATTCCCATGTGCCCAAAGAAAGAATTCATTGTCCATGTTACCAAGTAAATTAATGGTGGCATCATCCATATAAGCTCATGACAAATCAACTTAGTTCTAGCCCGTTCACAGTTTATCATTTCCATCTTATATTTAACCATGAGTGTAAAATTCTTGTTTTTCTGAATTTGTAGTTCATTTTATGTAAAGGTAATGGAATCTATCCATATTTTTATTAATAAAAAATAATTAAAAGGCCTTCTAATGTTATATACACACACATATATAATTAAAGGTTTGAATATTATGTAACAATGTAAAGTGACATCTTAAATATAGTTGTGATTCGTCATGGGTTTAAAATTTGTAATCATGAGGAATGATATGGTGACTACATTTTGAGCACGATGACAGTGTGAGAATCGTTATCAATTATGGAGATATTTATGAAAATATTTTCTCTGCTTGACAACCACGTGTCAAAACGAAACAAATTTGTGAACTGCCACGTACGAATCAAATCAGAGGCCAACCCTAAAAATTTCACTTCCAAACGATGCCACTAAGGTTCCTCTTCTTTAGATCCAGTGCCAATACGAATTGAATCACTGAATGTAGAATTTAGAGACATGAGGATTTGAATGTAGACTTTAGATACATGGCGATTATTTAGATACATGGTGATTATTTAGTGACATGAAGATTATTCAATGAAGATGAAGTTGCGCTCTCATAGTTGTCCTCTATATTCAACGCGTAGAAGTTTGCACTATCATGGACTCCTATATCATTTAGTGGAACTCGTGAAGATTTAAACCATTCTCTGAAATGTGAAATCTTAAAACCAATTTAACCACATGATCACTGGTAGAGACCGTAGCTTGATTTTAGGGTTTAATTATGAGTTATGTTTCAAAAATATAGAATCCTAGTGTATCTATCATGTCGATTATCGGCTACACAGTATGACATTTCCCTCACCACGATCACGGATTAGACTTCCACAACTTTGAAACAGGATGTTGATTTAGTGTACAAGAGGGTTTCCACCATTAGTTTCTCACCTCTTGGTTTGAATGGCAGAGTCACTCATGATCGTGCAATTGAGTCATCATAGCGTGGTGATTGTATAGCATGAAGAGATTTTCGAAGTCCCTTGGAGTATGTAACATCTCTAGGTCGTAGGTATTCTAACACTGTAAACAAAGGTGAAATATTTGCTGCAGGGAAACACTGGAAGAATGGGGAACATCCCTCAAGTGCCTTGCAACAAAACTTAAACAAGGAGGTGGATAAATTCAGTAAGCCTTCTCTTTTTCCGATTGGGATTCAACGAAGGAGAGATCTCAATCAATGTTTTGGGCCATATTGGACTTGAAGTATAAGGCATGAAAGGTAATTCTACAAAGTGGATAGATAAATTGTACATCGTTTTAGACCAAGAGGGCCACGACGATGGATTAACAATCCACGAAAACTTTTGGTTATCGTAATTCTCAGCTCAAGTCCAGTTCTTACTATTTATTTCTCAAGCTTGGAAATCATACCATATTCTCATCGCAAACATTTCATTTTGATATCCAATGAGATGGAAAAAGAAATCAGTGAAAACCAATTTGAATAGGTGAGCCACTCTTCTCCTGATACCGTTGGTGCTCTATTATGGTAAAATGGTTGAAACTTGAAAGTATATATTTTTAGGTTATAATTCTAGCTCCCCTTTGTTTTGGGTTGGAGTTGAGGTATTTCTCCCACTGCCACTATACTGGTCTTTTAATTGCCTCTTTACCAAACTCCTCCAGGGCTAAGTTGACTCAAGTCTGACTCTAATCTTTGGGGAAAGAATCAAATTAGACCCATTAAGAGATAACTTGGTCCGGAGCATTGTTGCAATAGTCAGATTGACTATCAAACTTTATTCTATCTTTAAAAGGACAGAAAAAAATCGTTATCCTTGTTTATTTATCTGATTTCATAACTTGGTCTCATAACATACATGTAAAACCACCAGTAAATGCCCATAATCCATGGCATTTTGTTGGATGTGCTATCATCTATAGCATCTATGAATTATATAGAAAAGTAAGACTCAAGTAGAGATCACATCCATTGACATGACCCCTTTTGATTGCAAGGACTAGAGTGGTTCCTGAGGTCTAGAGGTTAAAAAGGTTTTCCCCTTCAGTGTGGCATTGTGCACCCCATAAGGTGACATTGATGATGTACCCTGACATGTAGGACAAGGAGATAGTTTTCTTCCACATTCTCGACTCCTCCTTTTGGTGTTCCTTTGCACCTCTTGGTGCAATTTCTAGTTGATAATTTTTGTTCCCACAAAAATGCAATGTAACTTTATTGTTGACTGATATTTAATGCTAGAGTTGTGTTTCATACAATGGTTTCATGTGTGCTCCCAAGATTTCAAAATATTAGAGAAAGAAATGAAAAGATTCATGAAAGTAAAGGTTGACAAGATGTCCACACAAAAAGAAAGATCTGAGAATTTATCTTCACTAAGTAAGGAAATAACAAAGATAAAACTGACAAATAGAAGATACAGAAGGATGCTCGAATAATTCTCTTGAAAATGGAAAATCTGAATTACAAGGTTTCTCTCTCTTGAGAATGTTTTCTAATTACATCCTAGATTAGATGATTTCTACATAACATAGGTTAAGAATGATGTCTTAAAGTTAATTTTGAAACTTCTAATTCATTGATATGGTCTCTTACAATTTCAAACTCAACGAGTAGTTTTTAACTTTATAACAATTGAATAGAGCGCACTTGTTGTGTAGCATGAATGGTTGATCCAAAATGGATTTTGGATAGACTCCTAAGTCTAAGTGCTCCTCGCAGAGGAAAATGAAAGTCCAAGGAAGTTTCTGGACATAGCCCCATTACAGATATCTTTTCATTTTGAATCTACTGCAACTTGAATGGGCAAAAATGGACTTAGGATGCAAAAGTTATCACCAAAAGAAGATGCCCTATATTCTTTAGAAAAAGAGGAAAAATCCTCTAAAATGAGCAAAAATCCTTATAAAGGGAAATCACATCGGAGGAGGGCCAAAGGCAGACTTAAGCGGAGAGCGAAGCCACCCCCGATTGCCGATCCCCGACATATTGGGTCGGCGGTAGGCCTATGCATATAACATAAGGTAAGGACATCCCCGGGCCGATGCGATATGCCGATCGCCGAAATTACCAGATCGGCGTCGGTGATGGCATGGGACTTAAGGTGGGACCCCGGGCTGAGCGACATTGTGATCGTCGAAATCGACAAATCGGCCGTCCTCGATACATAGGGCTGATGCAATGAGTGATGCCGATAAAAAGGCCGGACCCGATAAGTTTTCAAAGCCCAATTGTATAAAATTTCAGGTCCGGGAATTCAGATTTTCATGTATTTCCCGTGTATTTGGGATTTCACCCAAAACACATATGCAATGCGATAAGTGATAAATCTAGACCCGAAAGGGTTTGTAAATGCAGTTGCATAACATTTCAAGTCCGCCATAAAGCCATTTTGCGACGATTATAGTGTTTCAATGTATTTTTCAAATAAAAATGGGAACCATGAAACGAGCGAGATTTCGGGTGGGCCGTAGGTGGTAAGTGGTTTTGGTTGGGCTCCGCCTGAGCCCATACACTGACTGCCACGTGGCTAGGCGCCGGAGAGAGAAAACCACCCTTTTCAGGGGGGGGGTAATCTTCGTGCGTGTTAGCCACCCGAAATCAATAACAATTGTTGATCAACGATTACTTGCAATGGTGCCTGAAGATGGATTCGAAAGGATATAAGGCACAATTAATGATTTTTGAAGTCTGAAAGCACTGCGCTTGGGCAGATTTTTACAGGTTTTGTGTATTCTTTGTGTAAATAGAGAACGACAATTTTTGGGTTTTTGCCTATGAAACAGCCCCGATTCCTTCTGTAACACCTCCTAATCATCATTCCATGCTATAAGCAAGTGTTTTGGTAGACGATGAGGCATTTGTGAGCCACAGAGCTATAGAGCTAGATGGCTAGTCGAACATACATCGCAGAGAAGCCATAGAGCCATAGGGGAATGAATGAATGCAGGGAAATGGTTAGGGAAGCCGAAAAGCCAGGAAAATGCCTCAAAGGAGCCTAGAGAGCTCAATTGATGCAGAGATGAATGCTGAAAGTAGTTGCAGAGTCGAGAGAGTAGAGAGAGAGTGAAGGCTACTGCGCAGAGCAGTCGAGGGAGTCACTTGGAGGTCAAGTGAAAAGCCAGAGAGCTGCAGAGAGCGGAAGAGCCCAAGCCAGAGCCAGAGTCGAAGATCCAGAGCCAGAGCCAAAGCTAAGAGCCAGAAAGCCGAGAGCTTCAAGAGCCAGGGATAAAATGGTGTCTAAACCCATTGTTTCTGTGTAAACTAATGGAGTTGAGCCATGGAGCTTGTAAAAGTACTTTACCATAATCTCATAGAGCCTAGTTGAGTTGACTAGAGCTCAAGGAGACCTAGCCCGAGAGTTTTGGGTGAACTCCAAATTAATATTGCTATTCTGTGTGTGTTTTATTGTTGCATTATCTCTACTATTTAAATTGTTGCTGTTTGCTTTATATCATTTTAAGAAAATCAATTTATAGCACCTGAATAGTTTAAAACAAACATAAGCATACACTATATTGTCAAGCATATTATCAATTCTGAATTGGTTAATCAATAAGACTTGGGAATATTTAAGCTTTGGAAGTGGGAGAGGATCATGTAAGTTAGACAACAAGCCTAAGTGCCCCATTTTCAGATTAGGTGGTATCAGAGCTTGAGATTTATTAACCACACCTTCAAGAAGGTTATATTAGAATGCTTGATTGACAGAGGAAAGATTGCATGTCTGAAAGGTGTTTAAACAGTCAGAGGTTGATTGTATGCTTTCTTGCAGACTGACTATTGATTAACTTTGCAGAGGTGAAGGGAAAGCTATTGATAGCTCAGTCTAGGAAGGACAACAAGGAAGAAGGCTGAAGGCATTATTCTATCCCAAAGTACCTCAAGGAAATCCTTGAAGCACCAGAGTTTTGTTGCAAAAGTTTGCTTGAATAAGCTCTTTGTTAATCTTGGTTGAAGTTCTTTTATTCAGTGGCATAATGACTACTTCTACAAGTGAGTCCTCAAATTCTTCTTTCTTCATCACAAGACTCTTTAATGAAGACATGAAGCAAGACTTTTCCACCATGATGGATATGGTGAGAGAAATGTATGAGGATGGAAGAAAGAGCAGCGTACTTAGAGAGCAGTTGAATTCCATGAAGGAATAGAAGCAGTTGCTTTCTGATAAATTGCAGGAAATGGAGAGGCAACTTCATATTCCAAATATGAACTTGAAAAGGATGCATGAGTTGGAGACACATCTCTTTGTTTCCCAAGAAGCCTTAGTCAAGTATCAGAGTGAAGAAGAGGTAAACCATTCCAGTTTGTCTTCAAATTCCTCTAAGAATGCTTATATTGGTTCTTTTGAAAAACATACCAAAGGCATAGGTTCCAAGCTAATGTCCAAGATGGGCTATGAAGGAAAAGGCTTGGGTAGACATGCACAAGGTATTGTTGAGCCAATAATAATTGAGGAAAGACCTAAGTATTTGGGTCTTGGCTATGGACAAGCTTATGGAGAAAGTTCCAAAGCTGCCATGAAGACCATTAAAACAGCTCCAAGAAGGAGTTGCATTACAGAGTGTGAAGATTGTATTCAGGAGGAATGCAATAGCTTGAAACATCATTTGCAGGATGCAGGTGTTCAGAAGCACACACTTGAACCAGAGAGTTGGGGAGACTCCAACAACCTTGAAGAGATTGATGGTGTTCCAAAGGGAGCCACTTCTTCATTTGCTTCACCTCCTCATGAAGGCAATAAAGGTGAAAGAGAAAGGTATAAATCTAGTTCTAAACATTTTCCTTTTGATTGTACAAAGCGTGATAAATTGCCAGATATGTATGGTAAAAGAATTGCATTTCCTTTCTGTGGGTTGGATAACCATAATGTTTCTAGATGTTGGAAGAGAATGGCCACATATAGGAAACTTTTGAAGGAAAAGAATCAAGAAGCCAAAGGTCCATTGGACAAGGCAAATCATGCTGTCAAGAGGATGCACATGCAGTGCACTTACTGCCATAAGCAAGGACATCTTGCCGAAAAGTGTTGGACACTAAATCCAACAATGCTTCCACAAAAGCTAAAGAAAGTGGAAAGAGAAGATGGCAGAAATGGAAAGGAAGATTCCATGAATGATGTGTCTCAAGATGATTCACATGATGATGCTGATGTGTAGACAAAGGTAGTACCTTTGAAAAGGATTGGTAAGAATCGGTTAGAGTTTTTATCCGGTTAAGATTGCATGTTTATTGATACATCTACATTATATTTCATTTCAGCTTCAAAGTACAGTGTTCTTAAGCGAAAGTTGAAAGATGAAATGCATGCATGAGAATATTGTGCATAAACACAGGGGTATTGATGTTGTCCTTGTATTTGAACATGTATGTGTAATTAACTTGAAGGGTTGGTTGCTTTAACATGCATGTGATGATGAAGTGTTTCATCTATTGAAAAGAGTCCTAATGGTCTTTTTCTACATGCTTGACTTGAAGGGTCATTTATTTAAAGGAATGTTTTGTGGGCTTGTTATCTAGTACATCATTTCTATGTAGATGTAAGACATGGAGGTGTTCACCAGAGATGAAATCTGTTTCTTTGTTGAAGCAGGAGTTTAGGCCATCCAGTTGTTGTCTGTATTTCTGTTGTTGTTAACAGTTTTTGTTGACAGCTTTTCAAACAGGTACAAATGAAAGTTTTGTGGAGCAGATGTACTTCACATTTGTTTGAGCCACCTTGGATCAATGATCAAGGAAGAGAAGTTCAAACCACCTTCTATGACCATTTCAGCAGAAGTTCTACAGGCAAGGAGGAAGACAGTTCTTCCTAGGAAGACCAGCCCATCCAAGAAGGGAAGTGGTCAGAGACTTTGGTTCAGGGGCACTATGCAAGGCAAGTGTGTGGAGGCTGAAAGAAGAGGGTGTTGTTACTCTCAGGTACTGTTCAAATCAGTATATCAGTCTTTTGGAGACCAAAAGTTCTTTTAGTGGGAAGGCGTGATCCAAAATGGATTTTGGATAGACTCTTAAGTCTAAGTGTTCCTCACAGAGGAAAATGAAAGTCCAAGGAAGTTCTTGGACATAGCCCCATTGTAGAGATCTTTTCATTCTGAATCTACTGCAACTTGAATGGGAAAAAATGGACTTAGGATGTAGAATTTATCACCAAAAGAAGATGCCCTATGTTCTTTAGAAAAAGAGGAAAAGTCCTCTAAAATGAGCAAAAACCCTTATAAAGGGAAATCGCATCAGAGGAGGGCCAAAGGCAGACTTAAGCAAAGAGCGAAGCCACCCCCGATTGCCGATCCCCGACATATTGGGTCGAAGGCATGCCTACGCATATAACATAAGGTAAGGACCCCCTGGGTCGATGTGATATGCTGATTGCCGAAATCGGCAAATCGACGTCAACGATGGCATGGAATTTAAGGCAGGACCCCGGGCTGAGCGACATTACAATCGCCAAAATCAACAGATCGGGAGATCGGCCGTCCCCGATACACAGGGCCAATGCGATGAGCGATGCCGATAAAAACGCTGGACCCGATAAGTTTTCAAAACCCGATTGTATAAAATTTTAGGTCTGGGAATTCAGATTTTCACGTATTTTTTGTGTATTTGGGATTTCACCCAAAACACATATGCGATGCGATAAGCGATGAATCCGGACCCGAAAGGGTTTGTAAATGCAATTACATAACATTTCAAGTCCGCCATAAAGCCATTTTGCAATGATTTCAGTGTTTTGATGTATTTTTCAAATACAAAGGGGAACCACAAAACGAGCGGGATTTCGGGCGGGCCGTAGGCGGTAAGTGATTTTGGCCAGGCTCCACCCAAGCCCATACACTGACTGCCACGTGGCTAGGCGTCGAAGAGAGAAAACCACCCTTTTCAGGCGGGTAAACTCCATGCATGTTAGCCACCCGAAATCAATAATAGTTGTTGATCAAAGATTACTTGCAATGGCGCCTGAAGACGGATCTGAAAGGATATAAGACAAAATTAATGATTTTTGAAGTCCGAAAGCACTGCGCTTGGGCAGCTTTTTACAGGTTTTCTGTGTATTCTTTGTGTAAACAGAGAATGACCATTTTTGGGTTTTCGCCTATGAAACGGCCCTGATTCCTTCTGTAATAGCTCCTAATCATCATTCCATGCTACAAGTAGGCGTTTTGGTAGACGATGAGGCGTTTGAAAGCCATAGAGCCACAGAGCCAAATGGCTAGTCGAACAGACAGTGCAGAGAAGCCACAAAGCTGTACGGGAATGATTGAACGCAGGGAAATGGTTGGGGAAGCCTAAAAGTTGGGAAAATGCCTCAAAGGAGCCTAGAGAGCTCAATTGATGTAGAGCTGAATGCTGAAAACAGTTGAAGAGTCGAGAGAGCAGAGAGAGAGTGAAGGCTACTATGCAAAGCAGTTGAGGGAGTCACTTGGAGGTCAAGTGAAAATCCAGAGAGCTGTAGAGAGGCAAAGAAGCCAGAGCCAAAGACCCAGAGCTAGAGCCAGAGCCAGAGCCAAGAACTAGAGCTAGAGCCAGAAAGCCGAGAGCTTCAAGAGCCAGGGATAAAATGGTGTCTAAACCCATTGTTTCTGTGTAAACTAAAGGAGTTAAGCTAGGGAGCTTGTAAAAGGACTTTAACATAATCTCAGAGAGCCTAGTCGAGTTGACTAGAGCTCAAGGAGACGTAGCCCAAGAGTTTTGGGTGAACTCCAAATTAATATTGTTGTTCTGTGTGTGTTTTATTGCTGCATTGTCTTTACTGTTTAAATTTTTGCTATTTGCTTCATATCAGTTTAAGCAAATCAATTTAGAACACCTAGACAGTTTAAAACAAACATAAGCATACACTATATTGTCAAGCATATTATCAATTCCACATTGGTTAATCAATAAGACTTGGGAATATTTAAGCTTTGGAAGTGGGAGAGGATCTTGTAAGTTAGACAAGAAGCCTAAGTGCCCCATTTTCAGATCAATGGTTATATAATAAGACCCTAGGGTAACCATAAGGTTAAAGTAATTATTATTATCAGACATACCATTCTCAAATAATAGGTAATGACAAACTATTATTAGTTACGAACATGATAGACCTCAACTCACTATTACTAGGAGTTAAAAATTAGTATCAATTACAACTCCATTCAACTATGGCTGTGACTCACTATTATTAAGAGAAACATTAGAATCAACTACAGTTCCATTCAACTACGACTGTGAGTTAAGGAAGTAAATTTTAAAGAAGTCTATTCTTGGGTCAACCAATCAAGATTGTATTGATTACTACATCAAAACTCATATAATCAAACCCTTCGAGAAAATAAAGAAACTAAACTTATTTGCAATGCATAATGATATTTGCTTTAGAAACTTAGGATATCCGCGCTCTAACCGCCGTATAACAGAGAAGCAAAGGGGTCAACTAATGCTAAGTCGGGGTCCCTGCGATTACTATAGTCCCTGCCGGATGCCAGATGGCAGGGACTAACAAGTGAGTACCATAACACATAAGAGAATATTACATTGTATACCTTAAGCCGAATATTCATAATTATAAGTTTTATACCAATATAAATGAGAATTTCGATTAGCATATAAGTTATTAGAAGTGTAGTTTTATTTAATTTTATACACTCAAAAATGTGATAATGTGTAGATTATTCTATAATTAGATATTTTTATATTACATACAATACAATATAGAACATTACAATATGGTAATTACAAAAATTTAATTCTCACAAAAGTTATGAAATATTATTTACTATTAATTTGTTTGAGGTGTGATAATTATCTTCTCAATGTTGTTGATGTTTGAGGTATGATAATTTTCCTCACAGTGTTGTTGATGAGCTATGTTTCAACTCTCTACTTCTAATGAAAATTATTTTTTTAAGAAGCAATAAGAAAGTATACCTGTTACAATTGTGAAGGGTTTAAGGGCATATTTCAACCACATTTATTAATGTGGTTGTGCTAGTTATTAATATTTTTAATGGTTTAGTCATATATATAAATTAATTAGTGAATCTTAATTTTGGAAGATTTTTTCAGTAAAATAAAAACACAATGATTGGTATTATTCATATTAATATCAAGATATTCTAATTTTTTCATCCTTTCAGACTTATAGAAATTACTCAACAAGATTTTCAACTTGTTTAAATTTTGTCATATAAACTAACATATCTTTGAGAATAAAATCAAGGTAGAAAGAGCATTAGAACCAATAACTACCACATAATCTATTATGCTTTAAAAACCTAGCTATATTAATGAAAATAATACAAGATATTTAATAATTTTCTTAAATTTCTTACACTAATTTATGGAAAACTAAATATACTTTAAGAGCAAATGTATTATTAAAAAATAATATTAAAAATTAAACATATTATGTAAAATATGTTCATTTTTTTAATAGTGTATTCCATTCATGATTATAACCCAAAATGAAAAATGTGGAGCAAATATTGCTCATCTTAATATTCAAAATTAGTTAACTAGAAAATTTAAGTAGGGGACATCAACAATAAATGATTAAGTGCAGTGAGACTGAACTAGAACTTAACTGAACTAGATAACACGTAGTTGGAATTATATTTTCCAACACTCCTCGTAATTACAACCACAAAAATTTAAACTAAAATGTCTATTGATCTAAGTCTTAGCTAGGCTTACAATTAAAAAAAAAATGACAGAGTTGGATACCCTTTTCTTTTTATTTTCTTCAATATCGTGTATTCTCTAAATTGCTTTAACTTTTTCTTTTTATTGTATGCTTTAAATTTCAGATTCTTGATTTGATTTGCTAGTGTAGCTCTTTCATGTTTCGAGTTTGTCTAACCATGTCCTCTACTTCTTCAAATATCGTCTTGTATGTACACTACTCCCACATGTCACCTTTGTGTGCTTTTCATCATCAATAATGTGCTCCAACATAAGTCTATAGTAAAAAATTCTCTCTAAATTTCATTAATTCTTAATTATCAAGTTGTCTTCAAAGTTCATTGTAGAATGGTGTTGCATGTCATGCTTCAAGGAATTTTAGTTCTTCAAATTTTGTTGCTACTAACATCTTCACCCTCAACATCAAGATTAAAATTAAAAACATGTGTGGATCAATGTCACTAAACTAGAACTTAACCAAACTACACTGGTCTCAAACTAACTATAACACTTAAATGAACGGTTATACCACCTAGCAGGTAGTTGGAATTAAATTCTCTGATAATTTAAACATAAAAAGAATTTAAGAAATCTAAGGTATGCATGTTCATTCACAGTCCAAAGATTAACTTATTGTCATACAGCCAACATTTCAGTCTCGGATGATCACCTTAACTTATTGTTATCCAGCCGACATTCCAGTCTTGGATGATCACCTTCGTTATTAAGAGCACAAAGATTAAGAAAGATTCTTGCGGATGTGTGTACTCTATTTGAAGTACGCTGTACGCTGCAGTTATTTGTAAAGAAAAGAGAATCATTTTTCCCATGTTATTAATAATCCAACTTTAATATTCTTCCTGTTTGGATATTCCATTTAATACAAAGCTTATCATTTTATTACGATAATGTTGTGTACGTTGAATATAACTCTTGTTTGTTCTGCAAGCAATTTGAGAGTTTAATCAAGAATATAATCAATGTGACACTTTTCCTCTGTTCACATGCTGAATTCTAATATCCGCCTCCCGCAGAAATATTAAGATAGCTTTAGCTTTATTAAGAATGAACCAAAGATTTTGGCGACGCAACTGTTATTTCATCGACTTCCTAAAAAAATACTAAGACAGCTTTAGCATTATCAGCAACGAAACTAAAAATTTGGTGATGAAAACAGTTCTTTCATTCATCGCTCTGAGAAATACTATCATAGCTTTAGCTATCCCAACAATGAAACTAAAAATTTGTTTGTGAAGCCATTCTTTTGTAAAGAATGATCAATGATTTTGAAGGAACAAAATTGGAACATAGGCATACATTATAATGTAACGTAAAAATCCTGGAAGGAAATTGGAAAAAAGGGTACATTCATTAGTCAACACAATGAGCGCTGGAGGTGCTGATGTTTCCTCCTTAGATTGCTCAAACAGAATACATGAAAATTGCATATGGTTCTGTGTATCCGTCCAGCATAACGTACTGCACGGAATCTAAATAGGAGAACCGGGCCAAACATCGATGTAAGAAGAGGACGAGCCTATAAGGAGGTGGATTGTTAAGCATGAATATTATGAGATGTTGTGTAATTGTTAAGCATGAGTATTATGAGATGTTGTTTACACAATGGGTGGTTTTTAAATGCAATTTTTTGGAATTTTTTTTGGTTTATTTCTAATCTAATTGGTTTAATTGGTTTTGAATTACGCAGAGATTTATTGAACTTAAAATTTAAGTGTTCCAATTTTTTTTTGAAAGAGTTGAATTTATATATGTAATCAAAATACCAATTTATAAAATATAAATGAAATAAAATTTTAGCTCACAAATTTTTTCGCAAAATTCAAACTAAAAGTTCTCCAAATTCCAACCAAAAATCATCCAAAATTACAAAAAAAAAAAAAAAAACGACTCCTTAAACCCATATGAAACACATTCCAAAGAAATGGAGATCGATATTCCGTTGGCAGGTGCATTGAACATGAACACGCTATTGGGTGTCACCATTTTGTTTGATTTTTTATATAGCAAAGTATGATAAGCAATTAAGATTGCAGGTTGGCATGCCATTGGCTTCATCCACGTTCCATGACAACGAGATTACATATATAGAAAAAAGTGTTTTATTCAATAAAAGTTAGAAGCAATCTTTCTCTATCAAAATTTATAAAGGTAATGTTGGACACCTAATTCTCTATGGGTTAGTGTGGAAGCCGAATAGACTAAGGAAGTCCAAGAGATTTTGGGATGTGGAACCCAATGGTCACACCATGTACTATAAATGTATATCATTTGATAATAAAAAATATACTCTTATGTTTTATCTTTCCTATTTTGTTGCTCCCATGTGTGTGTTTAACATGGTATTAGAGCAGGCGTATTCTTGCCCTGCATAATTACTTTGAGCCATTTGTTTTATGGCCTTTATGTGCAGCTCATTTCAGCGATCACTTCTGTGTTTCATGAATATTTTCTTAGTTAAATTCTAGCTGCAGCCTCTGTCATTTCTCTAGCGCCATTTTTGGCTTCCAGCTCCATCTTTGTAACTCCCTATTCTACCTATGGTATTCTGAATCCTATGCAAACTGGCTGGCCTGGCAGCTCTGATGCTTCCACTGGCCTGAACACATTATTCTCTATTATTCCCTGCTACACTGCTCCTGTCACTACTCCACCAGTTATTCACCATTATTCTCTCCTGACGCTGCTCACAAAACACTCATGGTGCTTTCTGCGCGCATTTCTGTCACATGAAGCGAGAGAGCGCGCAGAAGCTGGGAGACCCTGCAGCGCATGTGAACAATAAACCCACCAATGTTGTTCTTGTATCATTTGACAGTCATCGGCCACCCATAATAGTAGAACCAAGTTGAAGTGTATGCAGAGTAGAGATTTGCGGATTCTTATGCTATATTCGAGGGCAAATTTATGAAGGTATGCTTAAAAATATCCTTAATTTTAAGCAGAAACAGGTGCCTGAGATATACACAGTGTGTATATGTTTTCTTAGCATGCACTTAGAAGGATTTGTTTAAAAGAAATTGAACAAAATTTGATAGAGATTTGGCCTTTATCACGGATAGCTTTATAGCTATGAGTGGAGATCCGTCAGTGGTGGAAACCACTAGTATATTATTTTGTGGGTTTCTGGGGTTTTCTTAATGATTTTCGAATTGTGCTGAGAGCTTTTGTGTTTTCAGAGTTGAAGGAGATAATGAATTTCAATGTTAAATAATTCACAGACTCTGGATGAGACATTCTTTATTTAAAGATTGAATAGTGTGTGACATAAAGCTTCCATAGGATTTTTAAATCTCATTTCAATTGCGCGTTGCTCCGTTCTGAGCAGCCTGCCATTGAAGATGGTGGAGGAGTAATGGTTCCTTGCTTCCCTTTTGAAGTAACAACGCATGATTAAAAAAAAAGGTGTTTACTGCTTCCTGTAGAGAAACACCCTGAAGATCTAAGTTGAGATCTCGTTTTACTCTAGATTTCATGTAATGTAGGATGCTTAATCTCCCCTTCAAATTTTCAACAAAAGTCCACGCTTTCAACATTTATGCATTAAAGCTAGCTACGAATCCTTTCCCAGGCATAGCAGCATTTCCCCACGGATTGAACTACAACCAAATTGCATGATCGAATGTCTTTGGGGTCCACTGAATAGCTATTCTTGTTTGCTATATTTGTTGTGCCCACCAGTGCGACTGGGGCATACTGTATTGGCTACCTTTGAACACCTTGAACGCTACCTTGAGGGCATAATGTATTGGCTGCCTTCGAACGCCTCGAATGCTCCCACGCTACGCTACCTTTGAACACTGCTTTGAATGTTTCCTTTGAACGCTACCTTGAACGCCTTGAACGCCTCTCCTACCAGGTCACTCTTGGGCTCAGCATGGGTATCGACAGGCTTAGCGCACTTCGTCAGCCATTCCAACCGAGGGTTCTGACATCTAGGTGCTTTCTGGACCACTGAGGTTTGATAAGAGTGTTTGGGGTTTTACCGCTGCAGAGGACGACCCCAGAACTGTTTCTATTATGACTTTTAGGCTTTCTGCTGCTAGCTAGGGTTTTTAAGTTGATACTGAACTCTACTAGTTAATGGACTGAACTCGGTCTTTGTGATAGCTTCTCCGGCTTTCCAAACCGTATTTTACTTCCTCTGTAATTTATATTGCTCAGCTATGATTTTCTTTTGATTAACATAGACCGATGGTGCTGCACGGGGACATATTTCACTTTGACGGCCTCCATGGCATTCGTCATTGTAAGCACTTGTGTTGCAACTCACACAGAAGAATAATGATAATAAATGGCACAGGGAAGGATTTTATAATGGAAGAGTTCTAGTCCATATTCATCCTTGCATTTTGGCAGAGATATATTGGTTTGTGTTCTTAATCTATGGGAATGTATGTGTTGTATGTACATTGAACATTGAATGTACATTGAAGCTGACTTGTGACAAAAGAGTTCGTGTGAAGAGAATATATGCCTCCTATATGTTGTATTATATGATTGGATAGCGTGAATATATAGTAGTTCATGCGCTGGTTATATGGTTCGTGTGTCTCCACTCTTTACATGTTCATTGAAGGTGCTCTTCACATATAGCGTTGAAGGCTATACGTTGAAATCATGTCTTTTGGATTGGTATAGTATTGTTATTGAATTGTGTTGATGGTTGAGTGCTACGTTGAGCCTTTGAAGCCAATGTTGGTTATACATGCACCTTGGAATGATGGGTCTCTAGTGTTTAACATGTTTATGGAGATATATTAGAATTTTGTTGCAAGCATTGTGATTATTTAGGGTACATTTTCACCTCAACTCATATTAAAATAAGCTTCTAGTGGTGCATTTCTAGGCTTTTATTTCCTGTTGAGAAAAATGGCTACAATTATTGAAGTATTAGAGTTCATGGAAACTCTTATACAATCTACTGTTGATGACACATTCCAAATCAGCAAAGGCTCTCTTAGAGAAATTCAGACATGTCTACAATACGCACAAGAATAGATTGAATTTTTGCAGCTTGAATCTCAACTACAGTAGGAAGAATTAAAACAATGGAGTCATTATTCTGAATCTATTTTTGTTCATAAAATTGAAACAGACTCCCATAAGCAGCAAATTGATTCAGATCTAGTGCCTAATGGAGTAGAAGAACTGCATGCAAAAGTAGAAATTCAGCCTGCACTTCCCAAGCCCATCATCAGACCTTGGGAAGAGCTTGTCCACAACAAGCACAAAACTGGTCTTGGATATGACAAGGACGTGTCCTTTCACATTCGAGACTACTCAAAGCCCATTCAATTTCAAAGTGCTGGATTTCTTTAGGACGGTTCATCTTCCCCTGCTCCTCATGACAGTTCACCTTCAGCTGTTTCAGATTCTGGTTCTCTTCCACAACAACGACAATAGATTGTGAAATGCCAACACTGTGACCGAGTTGGCCATTTGAAAGATCATTGTTTTGATCTTCATCCATGTAAGCACTGTCATAAAACCAATCATTGTTCAAACAGATGCTTCAGAAACAAACCTCCTATAAAAACAAAGATTCATCTTGGATGGATCGCTTCTTGGCAATGGGCATCAACAACCAAGAAGATATTCCGGTCACATGTCAGAACTTGTTCTAGAGTATTGAACAGTCTTGCAGTTGATTTTTCTCCATCATCTCACCTTGTATTTGATAGAGGGGGAAATTATGGTCATCTACAAGCTTCAAAGCCACATCAAAAAAGCTTGAGGCACAACCTGTCCCACCAAATTCAGAGTTGTAGCCAGAGACAAAGATTCCCCTGAGCATGCCTTCAGTTGGTAATTTGGGACACTTCCTCTAGCAGAAGACTTTAGCTTCTTGCCAGTTTCGGAAGAGTTCCAGAAATAGATTTGGGGACATTTCCTCTAGCAGAAGACTTCAGCTTCTTGCTAGTTTTGGAAAAGTTCCAAGAGTTGCATTACGCATTCGAGAGTTGTTGGTCATCCTTATACCATCACAAGTTGAGACTTCCCTTTTAAGGTTGAAGTTCTCCCTTTTATGTGGGGTGAGACCTCCATTTCATGGTTGAAGGTTTTCCTCTTCAAAACATCAGGAACACTTCCTCTAGCAAAAGACTTGAGCTTCATGCCAGAATTAGAAGAGTTCGAGGCACTGCACTAAGCGTTCCAGTGTTGGTGGTCATCCTTAAACCACCGCCATTTATACCAACATTTCAAAGAGCACATTTAGCCTAGTGTTGCCATGCATTTTTGCACATTTTGTATTACAGCTCTATTCTTGGATTCATACATAACCCTTCGGATTAAGGGGGCGAATGCTGGACACCTAATCCTCTATGGGTTAGTGTGGAAGCCGAATAGATTAAGGAAGTCCAAGAGACCTTGGGATGTGAAACCCAACGGTCACACCATGTACTATAAATGTATATCATTTGATAATAAAAAATGTACTCTCATGTTTTATCTTTCATATTTTGTTGTTGCCATGTGTGTGTTTAACAAGTAATTATGTGTTTTAGTTGGCACATGTATAACACGTCCCCTAAAGCAAGACAACTTTTTAGGTGGCCTTAATACACATGGATTAAAAATCATTTGAATGGGTTCATTGGCATGAGATCGTTATCTGTAATCTCAGATGTTCAGAGTGGTATCTCACAACCGGATTGAGGGGATTTACTGGTAATTTCATATCAGTTGAATCTATATTGGAATTTTATAAAAGCTTAAAGTACTTTAATTACAATTTCGAACAATTCTCCGTCCATCCTAACTAACCCAAGTACCCAACTATTAGAGGCCTATGCTACTAAGATTGAAAAAATTGGGTCCGCATTTCCAGGGTAAGACCACCTCCAGAATGACTGTCGTGAGATCCTTGATGACAGCACATTAGTCGTTTTCCTTCTTCTACGAGATAGTTATTTTCCTAGCGTAGGGATTTGGAATTTAAAGTCCATATTTAGAATTTGCTTGTTTAATAATACAAAATAATAGTATATTTTAAATTTTATATATTCTATGTTATTTTATATTTGAAATGCAATCTTATTTATTAAAAATGTCTTAATTTATATTTTCATATTTGAAATACAAGATTTAAATTATCAAGAGAATTTTAAAAGATTTCTTGGAGCTTTATAGTGCTGTATTGATGTATTTTTTATTGAAATTAAAAAGGGATAAAATTTGAATTAGCAATGTTACCATATTTGTATTTATGAATTTTTTGTGGTTGCGTGTGATATATTTTATTAGAGAATAAGGTGATACATTTATATATATTGCACTATTTATGGGTTTTTAATAAATTAAGAAAACATTATAAGAAATGAAAATTATTTATCTTAAACTTCATAAGTTGATTTAGAGATGAAATGTTCTTGTGATTCTAGAAAAAAACAAGTGTGATGTCATAATTCAAAGATTCATGTACTTATGATAAATAACATTTGTAAAATGTATGTTGATGCATCTGTTAACTATTGAAACCAATATAAATTGAGTTAAATTAATAGAGAGTGTAAAAAGTGTGATTGGAAAAAATAGTACTTCATATTTGAAAGACAAGATTTAAATTATCAAGAAAATTTTAAAATATTTCTGGGAGCTTTATAGTGCTTTATTGATGTATTTTTATTGGAATTAACACAGGATACAATTTGAATTAGCAATGTGCCCATATTTGTATTTATGAATTGTTTTTGTTGTGTTTGATATATTTTATTACAGAATAAGGTGATACATTTATATATATTGTACTATTTAAGGGTTTTTAATTAACTATGAAAATATTATTAGAAATGAAAAATATTTATCATAAATTTCATAAGGTGATTTAGAAATGAAATGTTATTGTGATTCTAGAAAAAAAAAACAAGTGTGATGTCATAATTCAAAGTTTCATTTATCTATGATAAATAACATTTGTAAAATGTATGTTGATGCATCTATTAACTATTGAAACCAACATACATTGAGTTAACTTAATAAAGAGTATAAAAAATGTGATTGGAAAAAATAGCACTCATCATAATTAGTAAAAACATGAAGTTATTTTGTTTGGAAAGATATATTGAAAAAATGTTATTATAAAATTTTGGTGAATATACATATTGTGCTCTAAGTTTATTAAGTAAAAGTTACATATATTTGACCAAAAATTTGAAAATTGTGATATTTGTTAAAGAATTAAGAGATCACTAGTTCTTGTGAGTCAATCTATAGAGTTGTCAATATTTCTCATTAAAGACAGATAAACTTCTATGTATATAGAGTCAAATTTATTTAAAATAAAAATAAAAATAAAAATAAAAATAAAAATAAAAATAAAAATAAAAATACTTCATTATTGACACAAGTGTTTGATGCAGTCTTTCCTAATGGTGATTGTTCATCTGTTCAAGGCCGTATGCTTTTCATTAAAGCTATTTTGGTCGAAACTTTCTACAAATTGGATATGAATACTCAACTTATAAGTAATGGCAATGCAACATTAACCAAAATAGAAAATAAGTGGTAGCATGATGTTATGGTATCATATGATGGGATATCCAGGTATAAATAATCGATAAGCATTTTTCACTAAAAGAATAGTATATCGAATACGATAACCTAAAGGATTCTTTTGGGTTTTGTGAGGTATATCTACTCAAAAACTAGAAAAGTGTTCATTTAAACCGGAAAGGAATCACAACGGTAAAGTGTGTATATTTTTAGTGTAAAGTGATAAGCAGCCAAATATTAATTGATTGTTATCTAACTGACATTTAAGTCTTGGATGATCACCTACGTTAAGTGCAAAAAAATTAAGAAAGATGCTTGTGCATGTGTGTAATGTATTTGAAGTACGTTTCACTTACCAGAAATAAAGCGAATCATTCTGATTCTCATCTTATTAGTTATCCAACTTTGATATTCTTCCTGTTTTGATATTCCAGTTAATACATGATTTATCATTTATTACGATAGTGTTAAGTACGTCGAATTTAACTCTTGTTTTTTTCCGCAAGCATTTTGAGAGCTTAATCAAGAAGATAACCTATCTCATTAATTTTCCTGTGCACAGATTTCAACTAATCATGTGTTGAATTCTAGTATCTATCTCTTGCAGAAATATTAAGATAACTATAACATTGAACCAAATAATTCCGTAACGTAAACGTTATTTCATCTACTGCCAAAGAAATACTAAGGTTGCTTTAACCTTATCAACAATGAAACAAAAAAAAATGGTAATGAAAACAGTTCTTTCATCCACCGCTCTTAGAAATACTATGGCAACTTTAGCTTCCCAGCTATGAAACTAACAATTTGCTTATGAAACCATTCTTTCATGTGTGCCTTTCTAACAGCATAAATACAATAAAAACAATGTTGATTTAATGAACAAGTAGCAGTTTCTCAGTTTGTCGATTTGAATTAGTTGATATTTAGCTTAATTTTTAGAACTAACATACGACTCTTGAGAGGATCGATCAAGTAATCTAACTAATGTGCGTAACTCGAATTAATACGATTATCATAGTAGTATGGTATCATCAAAGAGAAACTATTAATGAGGCATTGTTTTCACTAATAACTTATTTAAATTTTGTTGTGTGTAAATGCACTTAAAATGGGTATAAAGTTCGAAGCTACAATGTGTGAGAGATTGATGTCAGATGGATATATGTTATTTTCTTAGTTAATTGTACAAGATATCCGTGTTATTTGTTTTTTTCAAGAATAGAAAAATTTCTTATATTGAATTTAATTCATATTAACAACACATTTTATCATCAAATGTTTATAATTTTTAATCAATATATGTTTTCTTGTTGTCTTAATTCAATTGATATATCATGAATTTACTTAAATGCAACTAACCATTTTATACCCCTGGGCAATATATATTTCTTCTCGTCTTAATTCACATGTGATGAATTTACATAAAGTATAAATCATTACGAGTGGTCCATAAGATGTGAAGGGTATAAGTAATAACCTTTTTATACGTGGGCAATATATATTTATTCTCGTCTTAATTCACATGTGATGAATTTACATGTGAATTTACGTAGAGTGTAAATCATTACGAGTGGTCCATAAGATGTGAAGGGTATGACTTACCATTGTAGCACAAATTTTATACATGTTGAATGCAATTTATCTGCTCCACTGTTGTACATGCAGACAATCTAAATAGCCATTCAGAATCTTTTGTAAGTGGTGAAGTTATAGGGCTAATTTGCAGTGTACAAGTGATATACAACGAGCAAGCAATTAGGATCAACTACATTAGGATAAAATAAAGTTGGAATAATGGGCAGCCCGGCTGCATGGCACATAATGGTATCTTTATATTAAAAAAAGGAAATATGGTATTTAGTTTTTTCCCTATCTAGCAATTCACAACAAAGAATGCAAGTTTTAAATATGTATTTGTAATCTCTTTAAAAAGCTATCAAAACCATATTAAATAAACCTGATCAAAACCTTATAATAATATAAGTAAATATTAGAATCTTTTATCTTATCTGATTGCGTTTAATTCATTACTTCTCAGCAAAGTTTGTAATATCCGCCTCAGAGGTGAGGCTCTCTAACTCTCACATAGCCTCACCTTCTAACTCTCACATAGGCTCACCTCCGATCAATTTCCGATCAAATAAGCATATGCAGCGAATGATCAAAGATTTTGAAGAAAGAAAATTGGAACATAGGCATACATGTAAGAAGAATCTTCGGGAAATTGGCAAAAAAAATAGGTGCGCTCATTGGTGCCTGATCTAGAGTATGAGTAGTCGTACCAAAATAACAAATGAGTAGTATGTTTACAACTTGAATTAGATCTCGTCGTTAAAGAAAATATATCTGTAATGTTTTACATCAGGATTCGTGGTTGCCAAAGCATCTCCCAGGGCCAACAACACCTCTACTATAAATACAAAAAACAGGCAGATGAACATTTGTTTGCAGTTCTCTTTAAAGAACAGAGAGCCATTTAGGTAGAAGCTTTAATTGGTTGTAAGATCAAAGAGAGTAGGTTAGAATGTCCAACAACGTCAACCGAATTCTAATGAGAGCTTTATACAATTCCTTGATTTTACTGTCCAGT
The DNA here is from genome assembly GCA_031772625.1 of Pinus tabuliformis. Classification (NCBI taxonomy): domain Eukaryota; kingdom Viridiplantae; phylum Streptophyta; class Pinopsida; order Pinales; family Pinaceae; genus Pinus; species Pinus tabuliformis. The sequence continues at coordinate 181,184,347 of CM062810.1, forward strand.
GCAGCCATCCCTTCATCCAAATCTCTCATGCATTGCTTCAATGTGTCCACTAACTCTTTCACTTTTGAAGGTTCATTTCTGGCCTTGTGCTGTTTGTCCGCCAATAAATCGTATAACTGCTTCACTAAAGTATCTGTCCTTTCTAACTCATGCAATAGAAAGCGAGAACCCTTGCACTTGTTGCGATTCCTCACCCTTTCAAACAAACTACAGAGGTGGGAAGAGCGCGGCGCGAACACGCGGGGATCACTTTGTCCATGGAAAAATTTCCTCGGCAGTTCGAGTACGAGGGAGTTGGCTACTGTATTAAGCACAGAAGCGGTGCAGCCATTGAGATTACCCATATCCTTTCGTAAATCACCATCCGATCTACTCAGTCTTGAAGCTATAACCTTTACTCTCAATCTTGAAATAGTGGTATTGCATTTCACATTAGCATTCATGATGGCACGTTTGCATTCGGCCAACCTATTGGTTGCTCTTACAAGTGGGATCCGATTCATCTTGCTGATGTCCATCCCGGCATGATCCACAGAGTGAATGGCGATTTGAAGCAACATGTGGTAATGTTTCACATCAGCAATGTTATCGCTCACGGTATTGCACATATCAAGAAGCTTCACTATGTCTTTCAAGCCATCGTTAACCCACTTGGAATTGGAAATAGCGAGAGAGTGAACATTGGTATATGAGAGAATGGCATCCAGAGAAGCAACCAAGCATTGCGCTGAAGGATTGCTTAAACGAATAATAGAGCCAACGGCTCCCATCGAGTTTTCTTGATCTGCAGTATTAAGAAAGGTGTAGACTCTCTTTGCATCGCCCACTGGTAATGCCACTGAAACTCCTCAAATCGATGGATCGATGGAGAGAAAAAGAGAAAGGATGGATTATAAAGATAACAATTGGATGAATGAATGCATACGGATTCTTGTCAAAACGCACATGGATTGCACACATACGATTATTGTACCCGTGAGTTTTCTTTGACAATTCCGAGACATCTTGATTAATGAAAATGACTAAAGTATGGGATGGTAGAGGAATCTCCAAGCAATTATATGCTGCCTGTCAGATGCCCTCGGTCTCCAACACAATCAGAACTGAATATGGTGATGTTTCCTCCGCAGATTGCGAGAAAAACCCATCATACAAACAGAATACATGACAACTGCATCTGTTTCTGTGTATCCGTCTAGCATAACGTACTGCACGGAATGTCAATAGGAGAGCAGGTTCAAGACGGCGAGGAATTATAAAGAGTTGGTTTGGTTTGATTAATATTATAAGAGATTGTTTAGATAAATATGAAACATATCCCAAAGAAATGGAGATCGATGAGCCGTTGACAGGTGCATTGAACATAAGTTTAAAGATAAGTTTGTGTTTTAGTTGGCGCAGGTATAACATATCACTTAACACAGCACAACTTTTTAGGTGGCCTAAATACACATGTATTAAAAACCATTTAAATGGATTCATGAGCAACATATCGTTATCTGTAATCTTGAATGTTATGATAATTGAAGATACGCTATGAGTCGTCGAATCTCTCCAATGTTTTCTTTTTCGTAACTCGGTTTTTTAATCGTATTTTTCATTTATTGTTATGGTTAGAAACGTGAGTGATCGTTAAATACCGTGCTTAACACGGATTTTTATAAGAAATTGTCTATATTGCGACTTTTTCGATGTGACATTGGTATGGATGGCCATACATATCAGGGCATCGATATTTCGGCAACTGTTTCCGGATTTCTTCAAAGCTCTGTCGACCGGAAATACCTCCCGGCGTCCCTTCCCTTCTTTCCCTCGACCAAGTCGGAGTTGTCTATAATGCGATTTTTTGGAGATTCCGGTGACGGAATCCGGCGGAAGAAATTGAGGTTAAATCTTGATTTGTTGCAGTTAAAATGGTTTTTTAACTGCATATTTGGATTCAGCACCCTGAAAAACCCATGGGACGCTTTCATTGTGCAGAAACTAGCTATCAAACTTGCGATTCCAATAAATTCCTGACGGATTTCGACCAAAAAAACCACCAGAAAAACTTTCAAAAAGTCGCGTTATAGACAACTGCGACCAAGTCGTCCAAACTCCACGGGACCTTATTATGTACGTCATCTATCTGTACACTTTAATGCTGCTACAGCCTATCTCAGCGTTCACTTCAAAATTTAAAATATTTTCACAACACTTAGCTATATCTCTTTAGCATATTGATTTCTTGTTAGATTATGTTTTTCCAATGAAATTGGAGAGGATGGAATTCATTTTGTCTGAAAGTTTCTGCTGCTTATGCTTATTCACGAATGCATTAGCTTCCATGAATTTCAAGAACAAAGGCAAGAATAAAGGCATTAGCCAGGTTTGGCAATTATAATTCACAAACAGATCCTCAGAAGTTTAATCTGGTCGATCTTCCCATGCAGAACACTGTGTACGTTCTAGTCAATGGCAAGGTTGCAATAAGATTCATTATGACGATTTTGGTGAGCATTGTTAGAATAAGGAGTCGTCTAATGAGGCGAAGGAATTGCTCGAACAGCTAAAAGTGGCTGGAATCCGGGCAAAAAATTTTCAAAAAATCTTGTAGAATGAGTGCTTAAATCGTGTTTTTGATGATGGAAATGGATTCAGCATCATCAAAAACGTCTATAACACCTAAAATTTTGACGTTTAACAACTATAACTTGGATTTACAAAAATCCTTGCCGGATTTTCTCTAAATATGACCGGAATTTCCATAATTTTTTGGGCAACTCCTCCGCCTTGTTAGACTACATTGTTCATATGACGGCAAGTAGTTGGTGTAAGTCTGCCAGGAATTTAATAGTCAATGACAGTCGACAAATTTAGGTAGGAAGTAAATGGCAGTTGGTGAATCCTCTGTACATTTACCGACTCGATCTATGTATAAATCTCAGTGTTTGTGAATGATATTATCAAGCTCATTTGATGAGTCTTCATATTTTTGTAATTGTATCAGAGCTTAGGCGAGTTGTGAGCTGTTGTGAGCTCAGAGCGAGAGTTGTGCGCGGTGGTGTTGAGCCCGAGCCGTGTGAAGGAGGCAGTGACTTTGAAGCTATGTGTAACCCTGGAGCATGTGAAAGATGCTGAGAGTGTAGTGTTGTTGTGTGAGGAGCATTGGCTCGAGGAGGCGTTAAGCGTTGCTTTGTTGTGCTGTTGTGAGCCAAGTGAGAGCAGTGCAATGGATGCGTGGATCAAACACACAATTGGAGGTTCTGAGATCTTGTTTTTAGAGAGTGTTTCTCTAATATAGTAAGCCTATGTGTGAAAGTCACATAGTCGTTGTTTGGTCAGTGTGAGCCGTGGGTTTTAGTAAGTCTGTTGTGTGAAGATTAGTGAAGTTGTTTGTGCCTGTTGTGGATCACATCATCTGTAGTTGTAAGGACCTCTGGTTGCGGGCGCGTTCGGGCGCCGGGCGAAGTCACCGTGCACGGGCGCACGGGCGGGCGCGGGTGCACGGCGGGCGGGTCTGCACGACGGGCGGGCGAGGCTGCACGGCGGGCGGGCGAGGCTGCACGGCGGGCGGGTCTGCACGACGGGCGGGTGAGCGCACACGGGAAAGCGACGTTTCGGTGAACAGAAATGCGACGAAAGACTTAGGCCGAAAAACGACTAAGTATTGGAGCGAGGATTTATATGCAACGAATTAAAGGATGAAGGCCGACTTGTTTAAAGGTGCATATGGGCATGTATGATGAGTTTATGGGGTCGGCCATGGGGCTGCACACCCCATGTAAAACCCATGTACATCTCATATATATATGACATATGAAGAGGCTCATTCCAACATAAGTCTTTCGCTCATATCTTCATAAGGCAAAGAGGAGTGCGCAGTTTGGTTAAGGGAATGCGCATACCTCATGCGCATTGGACTTGGGGAGTTGTGCAGGTTTGTCTTATGTGATGGTTGGCAAAGAGTGCCATGTGTGAGTGGATTCTTGTACACGGTTTTATGCAGGATTTGGTAAGGAGGTTGAGTGGCTCGGGTGAGCACTCCTTCTTATGCAAAGGTGCATGAAGTGTTGTAAAAGGGCAGGTGGCCTGTCTTTTGTAAAAATTGGTTAAGTGTGAGACTTGGTTCGGCCAAGACACACTTGTTGTAAAATCTGATATTCTTGATATAATATTATTGTTGGGCAGACTGTTCGGGAGTTGCCCCTCCCTTTATACTTGTGTATTGTTGATGTTCTCGGTTTATTGTTCATGGTTGATGATTGAGAATGTTCTTTGTTAAAGTATAAAGGATAACATTTCATTCGGTTATAAGAACACAAACTAAGTAAGTTTATGTTGGAATAGGCGTAGCCCATAAACGTTAGTATTGTTAAAAAGAAAGCGTTCGGTGGTGCCGCACCTCGCTACAAGCGGTTGGAAGATCACCGCAGGTGTAGGGGCGTGACAGTAGTTGTGTTAAAAGAAGATTTTTGTGTGAGTGTGTTGTGGACTGTGTGTGAGGTTGGATCTAGCTGCCAAAGAGATTGAGTGCCCGCTGTTCTGTTTGGCGTTGTTGGAGAGTGCCATCACTGAGAGCCAATTGTTAGCTACTGAAGAGCTTGCGTTGAGCGACATTGTCTGCTGATGTCAAGCCTATGTGGAGGCACTCTTGCATTGATGAAATATTCAATTGCTAATTCTGTGTGATACAAGTGAAGGTCGTTGTTGGTGGAGGCCAAACCTTTCTGTAATCTATGAGTGGATCATCGTGTGGTTGTTGTTGTTAGCCGAGGGTGTGGTTGTTATGAGTGTTTGGGCATGATCTTGCTTTAATGAGGGTGCCACTGAATTGCATTTGTAAGAGTTCATTTGCGGCAACAATGATGACCCATTCTGGTTTCAAGGTAGTGCCTTGCAAGATCTGGAGGATGCTAGTATAATTTTAGAGTCTGGAAGTGATCTAGTGAGTGGTGTATTGGATCATGCCCCTGTAAACTGAGGGAATTTAACCGCCATTCCTAGGCTCTATAATTGAAGCTTGGTGACTGAGAAGTGTTAAAAGGGGATGCGGTGCAATGATGGCTAGTTTTTGTACTTGAGTGGTGTAAAGTGACCAATGTTGTGGCTGTCATGGAAACTCTTGTAGATGTCGTGAAGCTAAGGCATCGAGGTGCAAAGTATAAATTGTGAATCTTGGAAGGCGAGAGTTGTGTAGATCGTGGTGTCTGTGTGAGGCATGAAAGCTTAGGAGTTTTCGGTGGCGCTGTTGTAGCACAGAGGAGTAAAGTCATCCGTGGCTACTTTTTGACGAAGTTGTCAGAGCTTGTGAGATCGTGAAACCTGAGAAAGGCAATGAAGATTGTTTCCTGATAACCGACTTAGCGTGTGGAGATATTACCATGAAGGAATTGATTCTGCTGCCATAAAGTGGTATCACCCTTGGTGGCCCATCCCTCCGTGCGTGGAGCATGATTGTGTACCTGTTGTGCACTGCGTTGAAGTCTTAGACAAGATCGATTCGACTGTAGTGTGTAAAACTATTTGCATCAGAAAAACTTGTGAGGTGTTACGAGCTTGTTGTGCTTGCATGCCCCTAAAACAGTCATCAGAAATGGCCTAGAAACCCGTGGTAGAATGAGTTTAGATCTTTGACGCTGGAGCTGGAGTTTGGCTTCAGCGTGTATGGTGTGAGCTGTGGATTAGAGCGTGAATTGTGCTTGGTTAATGAAATCAATAGTTAAGATCTATTCTGTGTTTACTGAGGAGAGTCTCTGAGGATCCATAGCTGCTGTGAGGTGAACGAGCCGCTGCAATGCCAAGTCCACAGCCCAACCTCCGCTAATGAGTTCAATGAGTGGGATAAATATTTTTTCCAACTTTTTGATAGTGATATTTTTGAATATCCTCTATTCGGAAGTATTTTTGGGCCGGGTGATATTTTTTATTCAGGAAGTATTTTTGAGTCAGAAGAATTATTTGATACACAAAATGGTTTTATTGATGACCATGAATATTAGGAGGTGCAGTCTATTCTACATGTTTTTGCAATCACCGAGAGAAAAACTTGCTTTACTTGGAACCCAATTGTTAGAAATTTGATTGGATCGACTTCTAAAATGGCTGTGACAGTGGAGGATACGACCATGGATGTTGTTAAGAGACTGGTCATGTTCGAAGACGAGTTAATTTTGGTGGATGATGTTCGTATATTCTACAAGGATCCTTGTGATGGAAAGTGGGGAGAGCATGAATCAAATTACCTTGATTTCATTGTTCAGATGTTGCCTTGCATCCCAATCTAGAAGAGGTTGTTGATGTTAAGTACGTAAGAAAAGAGCAGTTGAAAGAGCTCATAAGGAAAGTAAGAAAGGTGAAAATGAAATTGCACTAGTAAATGAACAAGCATGGACCCTTCAGCAAGAAGGAAAAAATGAAAGCTTTGTTATCACGCTTTTTGTATGTACTGTTGTAATCCTAGTTGAGACTTAGACCAACACGCAAGTTAAAGTATAAATCATGATTAAGGGGAGGCTTTAAAATAATAATCACGTCTATTCATCTGACGACGAGTAGTTGGTGTCAGTCTATGGGGAATTTAATAGTCGACGAAAGTCAATAGATTTAAGTGGGAAGTAAATGGCAGTGAGTGAATTGTCTGTAGATTTACTGGCTCGATCTATGTATAAATCTCAATGTTTGTGAATGATATTTTCAAGCTCATTTGATGAGTCTTCATATTTCTGTCAAGCATTTGTTTCACAGTATTCTACTTCCTTTCTCTGTTGTATCCGATTTTGAATTAGTCGGTGCTTTGTGCATATTAGTAATGGCTAATGTCTATTGCAGGAACTTGGTGAATGCACTACCCCTTGGATGTGCACATAACATTGGAATTGGCCACTGTTTTTATGGTAAACAATGAACCTCATGAACTTTTTTGTCTCCAGGCACTCCCTAGTGATCTTTCTATGTGCTAAGTTCTACTGCCCGAATATCGATGATTGCGCTAAGAGAAACATTTTACAACCCAATATGACGCCAATGTGTAAGTATGTCATGTCCTCAAAAAATAACAAATTTAATTCAATGTGTAAGTATGTCACGTCCTCAAAAAATAACAAATTTAATTTTGGCTAATGTCGGCCAAAACATTAGCTTGAATCTTAAACTATATATAACTTGAATTTTTAGATTATATATAACATTTTACTAAGATTAGTTATTAAAATATAGCTATGTATTGTTATATAAAATTTTAATGGATAATAAATTATCTCATGCTTGTCATATCTATGAATTTGAATGCATCATAAATTTACCTTTAAAAAAAATACTACATTAAAATTCCAAATTAGGAAAAACTTTAAATGTTTGTACTCTTTACTAAAGCCAATACCATTTCTTAAATCAAAAGAAAATGGGTAATTGAACACAAATAATCAAAATTTCCAAAATCTTTTAATAATTTTTTTAATTAAATATTTGTAAAAATAAATCTTTAAAAGGAAACACCATATCGTATGGATATATTAAAATAATTAAAGACATAACTATTTCCACATTAGAGTTGTAATATTTGAAAATATTAATTTGATATGGTTTTATTATAAATTTTATTACCATACCATGTAAAAAAACATTAAATCTAATATTAATATTAAAAGTTTAATATTATATAAAATATTAATATTAATATATTATAATATCATTAAATTTAATAACTATGGATTAATACAACATTAAATTTAATATAATCTCCAATTTGTCATATTATAATATATATTAATATTAACTCTAGATATATATGGAGGGAAGAACAAAAACATAGAGTGATAGAGGTGGAGAGATAGAGGGAGTGACAAGGGAGAGATTGAGATAAAATGGAGAGGGGGGAGGAGGAGTGATTAGAGAGAGAAAGAGAGTAGCGAGAGAGGGGTAAGATAGAGAAAGAGGAAGACATAGAGATGGAGGGGGAGAGTGAGGGAGAGAGAGAAGGAGAGAGTGACAAGGTTGGAGGGCATAGAGAGAGGGAGAGAGGGAGGCAGGAGAGAAAGGGAGAGAGGGGAAGGACTAGAGAGAGGAGGGGATAAGGAGGGAAATAGAGATGGATTTGGAGGGGGAGAGAGGGAGTGAAGAAGAAAGACATAGAGACAGACAAGTGGAGAGAGAGAGGGAGTGACAAAGGAGAGATGGAGAGAGAGTGTGTAACTTTTGGGGTGAAATAGAAAGAAAAAGAAAGAGAGATGGAAGGAAGGGGGGAGAGAAGGAGAGAGCGAAGGAGATTGTGACAAAGTTGGAGGGTGAAGAGAGAGAGGTGGGCGGGCTAGAAGGAGGTGGGAGAGAAAAGCAGAGAGAAGGAAGAGAGAGAGAGGACATGAGAGAGAGAAATGGAGGGAGAGAGATGGAGTTGGAGGGGGAGAGAAAGAGAGTTAAAATGAAAGGAATACAAAGAGAAAGGTGGAGAGAGGGGGAGTGATAAGGGAGATAGAGAGAGGGAGAGAGGAGATCAAGAGGGAAGAGAGATAAAAGGGGAGAGAGGGAGAGAAGGGGAAGAGAGAGGGAGAGGAAGAGGAAGATGGAGGGAGAGATAACTAGATATGTAGAAAGAGTATGTATGTTTTGGGGGTGATATATAGAGACAAAGGAGAGGCAAAAGGAGATAGAGATATAGATGGGAGGTGGAGAGAGGGAAGACGAGAGAGATAGAGAGAGGGAAGGACGGGGGGAGAGATTGATAGATATGGAGAGAGAGAGAGAGAGAGAGAGAGAGAGAGAGAGAGGGCGTGTTTGTTTGGGGGGTGAGATAGAGAGACAAAGAAGGAGAGATGAGGGGAGATAAAGATATAGATGGAGGGGGAGAGAGGGAATAAGATTTTTTGCACTAGATGCATTGATTTAAGTGTAGATGATGATTTATAATCTTATTTGATTGCTTGCATTAGATGAATTGATTTTAGTATAGATGTCGATTTCTAATTATATTTGATTGCCTGCACTAGATGCATTGGTTTCAGTGTAGATGTTGATTTATAATCCTATTTGATTGCTTTCTCTAGATGCATTGATTTTGGTGTAGATGGTGATTTCTAATCCTATTTGATTATTTGCACTATATGCATTGATTTCAATGTAGATGTTGATTTCTAATCTTATTTGATTACTTGCATTAGATGCATTGATTTAAGTGTAGATGTTGATTGCTAATATTATTTGATTGCTTGCATTAGATGCATTGATTTTAGTGTAGATGTTATTTTTTAATGCTATTTGATTGCTTGCATTAGATGGATTAGATATTGTTAATCTTGAAGTTGATTAAATGGAGGGGGGATAGTGAAGAAGATTTATTGCACTAGATGCATTGGTTTCAGTGTAGATGATGATTTCTAATCCTATTTGATTGTTCACACTAGATGCATTAATTTTAGTGTAGATGTTGATTTCTAATTATAACTTATTGTTTGCACTAAATCCATTATTTTCAGTGTAGATGTGGATTTCTAATCCTATTTGATTGCTTGCACTAGATGCATTGGTTTTAGTGTAGATGTTGATATCTAATCTCATTTGATTTCTTGCACTAGATGCATTGATTTCAGTGTAAATGTTGTTTTCTAATCCTATTTGATTACTTGTATTAGATGAATTAAATGTTGTTAATCTTGAAGCCGATTAAATGGAAGGGGGAACAGGGAAGAAGATTTATTGCACTAGATGCATTGATTTTAGTGTAGATGATGATTTCTAATCCTATTTGATTTCTAATTATATCTTATTGTTTGCACTAAATGCATTTATTTCACTGTAGATGTGGATTTATAATCATTTTTTATTGATTGCACTAGATGCATTGATTTCAGTGTAGATGATGATTTCTAATCCTATTTGATTGTGTGCACTAGATGCATTAATCTTAGTGTAAATGTTGATTTCTAATTATATGTTATTGTTTGTGCTAAATGCATTTTTGAGTGTAGATGTGGATTTCTAATCCTATTTGATTGCTTCCAGTAGATGCATTGATTTCAGTGTAGATGTTGATCTCTAATCTCATTTGATTGCTTGCATCAGATGCATTATATATTGTTAGTTTTGAGGATGTAGATTATTAAAAAAATATTTTTCAAGATATATTTAGTATTACCTAGAAGAACACTACTAAAAATTAATTAGTTGTCAAAAGGTGTGATACCTAGACTTAAAATGAAATAGATATGAAAAATCAATCCTCTTGTAAAGTGCAAATTAATCCTTCACATGATCGTCTCTCTTGTTTATCACCAACTAATTACTAATAGACAAGCATATATCTTCAAAATTACTAATAGATAATTGCATACAACAATGTATTCAAAAGTTTTATAAGAGGAAAATATATATTTATAAACATTCAAAATAAATCAAAATATTCTTGAAGGAGATTTGATAATTGTTTGGAGAAACAAATAATATAAATATTTTATAAATCTAACCATTCATAAAAAAAAAAATTAAAAAAAATACATTATTTCTTGACTTTGCAAAATAGAATATAGAGAAAAAAGAAATAAATTATTTCAAACATTAGCAAAGAAACAAATTATATATATTTAGCAATACCTTGAGGGACACTATTAAGAATTAATTAATTGTAAGAAGTTGTGGTACCTAAAATTAAATGAAATAGATGTGTAATATAATTCCTCGTGCAAACTATTGACAAGATTGTCTTCCTTCTTCATCACCAACTAATTACTAATAGATAACTACATACATATAAAAATATAACACAACTGTAACATTCACAAACATTACTATCCAAATCCAAACACATAAACACACAAACCACTCAAAAGCATCCAAACACTGGTATAAACCATTCAAACCAAGAAACCCAACCTAAATTAAAGAAGATCATGATATGCTCATGCCAAGCAAAAAAATATAATGTGAATTTGGAATTTTATCTCAAACATATACATAATAATGATAACCTAAAAATGTGGCATTGTGGCCCTCAACTAGAAAAGCTTAGATCCATCTAGCACCAGATCTATCATGTGCCAGAGAGATCAAATCCATCGAGGTTCAAATATTTCTTGAAGTTTTATACTCCAAAAAGAAAATTTGCACCTCCAGCGATTTGATCCCTCTTAACCCATGATAAATCTGGTGTTAAATAAATCTAAAAAAGTTTTATATGCTCTCAACCTAGTAAAGCTGCCTAAGAGTGAAAACATTGGTATACTTAAAAGTGTTGGTGGTAGTTGGATGTGTGCGGGTTAGTAGCACCCCGGTAGTGGGGCAGTGAACAAAGCTTCGAGTGCTCCATGTGAGACGTTGTTCTAAGTTAGAAGAGGTGGAATGTCTTGAAAATATGTCGTTGGCGATGCTCGATGTCTTTGAATCTCCCATATTACAGTGTCCAGTGTGGGAGTAGTAGTGGATCAGCGACTCGAACAATTAAAGACATATTAATTACATACAAAGCAAAGCAAGTAATTTTGTTTGGTTGTGGGAGAGATACTTTCTTCCTCCTTGGAGGCAGCTATGGTGATGCGGTGTATTTGACAATGTATATATTAAAGGTTCCCATCAATTTGTTTTCGATAGGTCAAAGCTTTTGCCCTTGTTACAATTTTGGCTGCTTAGTACGTTGTCGCCGCTCTGATTTAAAGCATCTCAACTTATGAGAAAACGATGAGACATATCTTATAAGTTCAATAAACATTGGGTAAATATTGGTGTGTATTGTTTGAGAGAATAATGAACAATTTATAACGAAGAATAAAATAATGAAATATACGAAAGAATGAAATAACCACGTTTATCCTAAGTAATAACCATGTAATTAAACTTCATTTATAAAACCCTGACAATAAAAACAAATCGATTAAAAAACTATGTTAAAAGAATTTGCCCTATTATAAAATGGGCAAAACCATGTGATAGAACTTACATTACTTAAAAAGAAAGGCCGAGATAAAAACAATTTGATTAAAAACCAACGTTAAAAAGAATGTAGGTGAAAAATTCAAATATAATATTTAATTTTATTAAATTTATTAATAGTACATTTATAAATATTAAATTTAATAAAATAAAATATCTACTCTGTAATTATTATGGGTATTAATTTAATTTTTTAAATTAACTATTAAAGTTTTCAAAGTGAAAAATATGATGATGATGGTGGTTAACGTCCATGAGACCAAACTTTGGTCTATTGGACTGAAAGAATCAAATTATTTAGTTTGATTTAAGAATTTATTCTTATGCTCAAAAAGCTTGGAGAGAAACCTTCCAAACTCACTATAATTATAAATTAAACAAAATTAAAAATAAATCAATGAAATTAATTTTTATTTATTTTATAATTTATTTAATTTTAAATTTAACTAAAATATTTTATCATTTAGAAATAAAATATTTAAAAACTATATTTAATTTTGTTTGAAACTAATATCATTGTTATTATTAATAAAATTATTATAAAAACAAAAATATAATTTTTTATTCTCATTCCAACTAAACATCATTGTTAGGTTTTTCGTTTCCTCACATATACAATACAAAGAAAAAACAATGATGAATTTTCATTAAAAATAAATTTTAAAATATTATATTTTATACTTTTATAACTATGTGAATAAATTATTTAAACTATTTATATTCAAAAGTTTTATTAAAATTGAAATCACTTCTCTATTATTATGGGAATGAACTCACTATATTTAAAATTGAATTAAAATATATATTTCTAAAATAAGTGTATTTTAATCTAATTTTAATTTTATGTGGTTTTGTTGTTTTCTGACATTTCTTTTGATTTTCTTTGTTCTAATTTAAAAATCAATTTTTTTTTGGGTGTTTTTACATAATATTATAAATACATCAAAGATTACGAAGACCGACCATAGCTATATTTTTCAACACTCGCTCTCCTCGCTCTCAGCTAGGAAGGTATTCATAATGACTATCCAAACGTTTTCTATGTAAAAGGTATTTCTAAAAAAAAAAGCTAAATCTCATCGATAACACCTTTATCTAGGTCAGTGCCCTTGACCTACATTAGCATCATCATAAATATGTACCACAACCCAAGTTAGCTCTCCTAACCGATGGTACTTACTCAACTAGTCACCATGATCCAGTGGGCACCTCACCTCATGGTACTTTGACTAGTTCAGGGTTTCCATCCCCCATGGTCAAACCCTAGGGAAACCCATGTCCCAAATCCAAAGGCCTCTCTCTAGGCCATGATGTTGAAGAGGCACCCACTCCATGAGTGTCCAAGCCTTAGAGACCATTCCTTTCAAGAATGTCCATCCCTCATGCTATCTCACCAACAGTCTGGGTCATGCTCCTGTTGTCACCAACAGTCTGAGCCATACCCTTATTATCCACCCATCAACACTCTTGGCCAAGCTCCTTAGTATTGTTACGAACAATCTGACCCATGCCCCTATTGATGTCACAACAATGCTCCCTCTCACTCATAGAGGAGTTTTCCACTAGTCCAAGCTTGACTCTGAAGCATACAAACTTCACCCAAGACATAGGCTTTGTGATAATTCCAGTCATATACTCATTAATAAAGATGTACTAGAGCCTCACCGCTCCCTTTTTATACCATATAACGAATGTAGTTGTACTTGATCTCAATATCCAACTCACATCTCAAAGAGGCTATCTCTGCTTCCAATTTTGCACAATATATTTCTTTCTCTTTCAACCTTTCCAACACTTCATTGTTTTTCTTGATCTCTTCTTGTTGTTCCTCTAGATCAATGCTTGATTTACTATCACTATCATCAAAGATTTCATCTTCTTCTTGTGAGGAGGTTTGATTTGATGTTGCTATAAGTACGAAATATTTTGCATTGTTCTCCTTATCAACATGTTAGTGGTTGGGTCCTTTATCTTTCTTTGAGATCTGCAAGTCTTCTCCACCATACATACTTTGCAACTTGTCCAACATCTCTTTTCAATCTCACAACATCTTACATAAAAATTGTCATGTTTTGAAAGCCCATACAAAAGTATCCCTTTAGTTATATCAATAAAATCATATTTTACTCGATATTCTACTGAGAACAAAACATTTTCATTAAGAGACAACAAATACATATCTAATTTCACCTTCCACATTACATAATTACCTCCATGAAGAATTGGAACTCCTTGTTGATTCATTTTAGGAGTGGTTGCTTCCATCCAATGGTGGTAGGGAGAGACTTATTCAAAGATTTAGCTTCTAATAGGTAGTGGCCTGAGAAGTTGAGGGAGTGGTGGCTTCCAGTAGGTGGTGGCCTATAAGGTTCATATAAGTAGTGGACTGGAGCGAGTAGCGGCTCGTATGATTGGAAAGTTGTGGCTTGCGCACATGTGGTGGCTAGTGATCATATGTAAAATAAAAAATGATGATTAATAGAAATACGAAGTTGAAGGCCGACTATGGCTTTTACCCTTTGGGTTTCCTCCTTATATATTATGTCTTATGTGTTGATTGATGTCTTGTTTCCCATGGCTATTTGTTTGCATGTTTTATATGTTCATATGATCTACTAATGTGTTTCTAGTTAATTAATGCAAGATTCAGTAATTGTGCAAAGAAAAGGAAAAAGTTGGTATAAGTTGATCATTGGGCACAATTCCGATTCACCCCCCCAGTATTGTTCATCATTTCCAACAAGTATTATTAGTGCCTCAAATTTCCAACAAAAGTGTACTTTATTTTATTCTTTCTACTAAAGTCATGATTAGAGAAAATTTTAAGGGCTAATATTCGCAGGTGGGCTAAATTTCCATTGTTTTTTTCAAAAGCCTAAGATTTGCCAATTTTCCATTTTTCTAAAAATGATTTGCCCAAATTTTATAGCATAAATTTATATTATCTTAAAAATAATCAAAAAATTATATATACTATATAAAATCATTAGAATTTAAATATTTTTACAAAAAATATCACCAAACATTTACAGTTTGCATATTAGAGACTAGTAAGATTCGCTAAGTTTTCTAAACTTTAAGATAAATTTGCATCCTTAAAATTTCCTTGGTCATGATTGTGTCTCCTACCACATCCTTCTCATGGAGCCTTGAGGGAGTTTTTTTGAAAGAATATCTAGTTCTTTCGATGTCCAAATGCCTAAATCCTCCTTTTCCTAAACTCGATCTTCAGATATGGGACTTGTTGCTTTAGGGTATTTTCCTTTGGGAGGAGTTGTATACACTCTCTTCCTCATTGGAAGCTCACAATATTTGATCAAGTGCCCGTATTTGTGACATATTATGCATCTGAAAGGGACCCCTTCATATTCCAAATTCTAAATTATTTCATCTCCTTCACCAATATCGATCTCTTCTGCTAAACCATTCCTTAGATCAATATTTACCAAGATGTGAACAAGTGACATATCTCTAGTCTACAAATATGAGGAGTCATGATCCAAGTATGTGTCCAAATAATTCCTCAAGTCTTTGAAGAATGAAACATCCCACTAGCTTGGGGGAAGTCCTCGGAGTCTCACTCATTGGGATTGCACCCAATATTTCACTCTTGGCATCAAAAAGAGGTGTCCATAAATTGAAAAGGATTAGGGTGGAATTAATCTTCCATACCTTTTGCAAAAAGCCATTTTTCTTCTGAATCTTCCTTTAAATTTAAGTGAATCCACCTCCTTGTGGGCATAACTATTTGTAGACTATTCTTAATTGCAAGTGTGATTTCATTGTCCAGTCATGCATTTAGGGTGTTTAGCTTTAATTTACTTCCTTTGTCTCACTCCACCAACAAATTCCACTAATTCTTCTATGTTATTCAACATTATGTTTGCTCCAAAAAACAATAATACTTTTTCCCTATTTCCCTTCTTAATGCAATGGCTGTTTTTCTATTTTTCACCTTACTCTTTTTTTTTTCCTTCTAACTCGAAATTCCTTAAGATGGAGGGGGCGGGGCGGTCCCTTCCCTCAACCTCTAGCGTCACTATTCTCTAAATTATGACCCTCCCCTTCCTTAGAGGCTAGAGATCCTTTAGAAAGCTAAAGGGGGATGTCTAAGCAGATTTCTCCTAGGAAGGATTTGTAGCTAGAAACACCCTTGAAAATAATAAACCTTTGCTTAGGGCTACTTCTTTAGAAAAAAAATGCAATACCTTTTAGGATTTTTGTGTCTGTACCAAAAACAGGTAAAGATGGAAGGATTTTTGAGATGGGTGATGGAGTTAGCTCTAGAAGGAACCATGTCAGTCTCAGAGACTCCAAACTCCTATCCTCTATAACCAGGATCTGGAGTCGTGTATATATCAAATCCATAAAATTCACTATTGGAATCTCTGCATCCAACCCTTTAGGGAAAGCCTGAGCCTGCTCCATGGTATCAACTTGTGGGGCAACAATAGCCTGGAATTCCACCTCTGAAAATTCTTCTTGCCTTTTGCCTTCAACGCTGGGTTGGTACTCTAGAGTGGAAACACAAATATTTGTGTTACCGCTTTATTCTTGTTTGTAATTGACCAACTCCTCGTCCTCCATGAGAAACTGTTACCAAAAAAATTGACAGATCAGCTAGGGTTTTGACTTGGCAAGGGATTGTCAACTGCAAATTTTTCCTTGACTTAACTTTCTTCCAACTGGAAAGGAGTACAACTACATTCGTGATATGGTACAAAAGGGAGCGGTGAGTGTCCACTACATCTCCATTGATGAGTAGATGACTATCATTATCATAAATCCTATGTCTCGGGCGAACTTTATATACTTCAGAGTTAAGCTTTGACTAGCGGAGAACTTCTCTATCAGTGAGAGGGAGCATTGATGTGACATCAACATGGGTATGACTTAGACTGTTGGTAATAATACTAAGGAGCTTGGTCTGGACTGTTGATGGGTGGACAATAGGGGTATGGCTCAGACTGTTGGTGACAACATGAGCATGACCCAAACTGTTGGTGAGATAACATGAGGGATGGACATTCCTGAAAGGAATGGTCTCGTAGGCCCGAACACTCATGGAATGGGTGCCTCTTCAACATCATGGCCTAGAGAGAGGCCTTTGGATTTGGGACATGACTTTCCTTAGTGTTTGAGCAAGGGGGATGGAAACTTTGAACTAGTGAGAGTACCATGAGGTGAGGCGACCACTGGATCATGGTGATTAGTTGAGTAAGTAACATCAGTTAAGAGAGACAACTCAGGTTGTGGTACATATTGATGATGAAGCTAATGTAGGTCAAGGGTATTGACCTAGATAAATATGCTAGCAATGAGATTTTTCATTTTTTTAGAAATATCTTCTATACAAAAATCATTTGGATAATCATTATGAATACTTCCCTAGCTAAGAGAGATTGTTGAAAAATGTAGCTATGGTCCATCTTTGTAATCTTTGATGTATTTTTAATACTATGTAAAAACACGAAAGAAAATTAAATTTTAAATTAGAACAAAGAAAATCAAAAGAAAAGAAATAAAAAAAACCACATGTAATTAAAATTAGATTAAAACAAAAAAAATTAGGAATATATATTTTACCAGTATATATTTTAATTCAATTTAAATATAGTGAGTTCATTCACATAATGAAACAGAAGTGACTTCAATTTTCAATTTTAATAAAAGTTTAGAATATAAATAGTTTCTATACATGGTTATAAAAATATAAAATATAATATTTTAAAGTTTGTTTTTAATTAAAATTCATCATCATTTTTTTTGTCTGTTGTATATGTGAAAGAAAAAAGAAATAAGAAACCTAACAATGATGTTTAGTTGGAATGAGACTAAAATTTTTATATCTTTGTCTCTGTAATAATTTTGAGAAAAAAGAAACCTAACAATGATGTTTAGCTAGAATGAGACTAAAATTTTTATATCTTTGTTTTTTAATAATTTTGTTAATAATAATAATGCTATTAGTTTTAAACAAAATTAATTATAGTGTTTAAATATTTTATTCTAAAATATTAAAAATTTTCAATTAAATTTAAAAAGATATAAAAATTTGTTTAATTAGTTTATATTTAATTTTATTTATAATTAATTTTATTTAATTTGTAATTAGCTATATTTTATATTTTACGCTTTGAAAAATTTAATAGTTAATTTAAAAAATTAAATTCATACTGTTAATAATTATAAAGTTAATTTAAAAAATTAAATTCATACTAGTAATAATTATATAGTAGACATTGTATTTTATTAAATCTAATATTTATATATGTATTATTAATAAATTAATAAAATTAAATACTATATTTGAATTTTTAACGTATATTTTATATTTATTTATATTTCTTCCCATTTTATTGTAAGAAAAAAGGTCCATCCCATTTTCCTTGTGCATTTTATAAGAGGGCAAATTCATTTTAACATAGTTTTTTAATCAAATAGTTTTTTCTCACTTTTTATCTAAAATGATGTAAGTTCATTCACATGGTTGTTACTTATAATATTTTTTTTTTATCTAAAATGATGTAAGTTCATTCACATGGTTGTTACTTATAATAAATTTATTCCATTTTCTTGTATATTTCATATTTCATATTTCATTCTTCATTATAAATTGTTTTCTGAAACAATATGAATAATCGAAAACGGTTATTTCATTCTCCTTTATATTTTCTTATTTTATCGTTCTGTACAAATTGTTTCGGAAAACGGTATGAATTACCGAGAACAGATAGGTGATCCTTACAAAGATTGAATTTAAAACCAAAAAGAAAATAGTAAAACTGAAATTCAATAATGATCATAATATAAACAGCTCCCTACAGGATACACACCAATATTTACCCATATGTTTATTGAATTTATAAAAAATGTATCATTTTTTCTCATCAGTGGAGATGCTTTAAATCAGAGCGGTGACAACGTACTAAGCTCATCCCAATTGTAACACGGGCAAGAGATTTAACTTATCAAAAACAAATTGATGGGAACCTTTAATACATTGCCAGATATATTGCATTATCATAGCTGCCTCTCACGATGAAGAAAATATCCTTCCCACAACAAAATTAATTGTTGCTTTTCTTTTTATGTAAGTAGTATGCCTTTAATTGTTCCAGCCGCCAGTCCACTACTACTTCCACACTCGACACTATAATATGGGACATTCAAAGACATTGATCATCTCCAACGACATATGTTCAAGACATTCCACCTCTTCTCACTCAGAACAACTTCTGACACGGAGCACTCGGAGCCTTGTTCGCCGCGCCAATCCCCGTATGCTTCTCACTGCACACATCCATCTCCCACCAACACCTCCAAGGATACTGATGTTCCCATTCTTCCAAGAATACCGATGTTTCTACTCTTGGCGGCTCTTCTATGTTGGAGGGTTTAGAAAATCATTGATATCTAGGCAATAACACAAACAAACAAAGAAGGAATTAAGGCGGAGGAATTGTTTGGATGGTTAAAAGTGGTTGGAGTCTGTTTAAAAATATTTCAAAAAATGTTGTAGAGGCAGTGTTTGAATGTGTTTTTGATGGTGGGAATGGATTCAGCATCACCAAAAACATCTAAGACGCCTAAAATTTTGAAGTTTAACGACTATAACTTGGATTTACAAAAATCCTTGCCGAATTTTCTCTAAATATGACCAGAATTTCCGTAATTTTCCAAACAATGCCTCCTGCTAGTTAAACTAAAGATCACTAGGAGGCACCGCCAGACTCAAAATTTCATCGGGTTCATTGCGCCGAGCTTATCTCGATTGCACATTCGTTGGGCTTGTGGACGTGGCCAGTGAGCCCTTTCCGTTTCCGTTGATGTCTGTTTACATAAACGGATAAACCCATTCTGCTGTGGATGTCGGAAAACTGGTGAGAATTTGCAATCCGGAGCACCTGCCACCTTGTATCTTTTCACTGTCCTTCACACCCTACATCCGTAGCTTCTCTCACTATTCCAACGAACGCAATTAAATCCTTCTAAACACAATACCGCTGGTTTGAAATTTGAATTTTGGAATTTGAATTTAGAACACTCCGGCGCCACATGAACACCTCGCAGGCAGGCTTTTGAGCAATATGCTTCTTTCTTTTTTGAGCTAGCCCATAGCTACAGGGTGAAGACATTTGATGTTTTGGGTTTAATTGCAGAAGCTTGGGCAAGTATTTTCATTATCACAAACAATTGCAAATACAAGTGTGGCCTTGGTTTCAGTCTACATTGCGCGACCGTCCACCACCGGCTTCCAGCTTCTCCCGCTTCTATAAGCCCTACGAAAGGCTATTGAAGAGGCCAATACTACATCTGTTCCAAGCAGAGGAGATCATGGACTCTGGAGTTAGTTTTAAGGGTTTACAGAAGGAGAATATCCAAACGGGTAGATCTCCTTGCTACTCTAAAGAAGCGCTCAACTGCGGGGCCTGGACTGCCAAGAAGATATGATTCTGCCTGAATTGCAGTTCATGGCGATGTTGGATGGAGAAATCTTCCTATAAATAAAAGCAGCTGAATCTTAGCCATTATAAATATTTATTGGTAGACTAACAATACGGCTAGAATATGTTTTGCAGGTCCCAAGCAGTGTGAATAAAGTTGCAGATTACTTTGGGTGCATTATATTCGTCCAACATTAAACGCAGAAACATTTCCCCCAATGTGGAGGAGCTCATTATTCGACTACATCGTCACCCATTCAAAACATGTAATATTCAAGAAATTACAAATGATTCCATTCATAGTGTGACCTATTTGTAAACGGTTCCGTTCCTGTCAATGACTTTGAGCACAGCAACTTTGATATGACAGATGCTAACTTTGTTGAAACCGAAGCGGAAAGGAAATGTAGCCACAATCGATGAGCGTTTCAATGACGCCCGCGAGCTCGACCAAAATGCGAGACGTGCGGCTCACAAAAGGTTCCATGAAGGGATTTTTTTTGCCACTGAACAATTCGTGTATGAGATACATTAAGTTTATCAAATTAAAATATATTTTGCACCCAATTTAAAACCTTTCCAAACTTGAATCATTATTGAGTTTAGGGTAGTTTGCAACCGGAAAACATGTCTAAATTTTCACCGTTTAATTGATTTGCTTTCGTTCATTATTGCGCCTTTAACCTTGTTGATATTTGTGCCGAAAGGTTAACAATATTGCACCCCATTTAAAACCTTCCCAAACGTGAATCATTATTTATGTTTTGAGTTTAGGGTAGTTTGCAACCGGAAAACATGTCCAAATTTTCACCTTCGTTATTGTGCCTTTAACCTTGTTGATATTTGTGCCGAAAGGTTAACATTAAAAATATATTCTCAATGTATATTTTAGAATTAATTTGCTCTCATTTAAAAACGCATTTATTTTTTGCTGTCATGCTTTTAACGGACTCATTTAAAAATGCATTTATTTTTAGCTGAATGTTTTTAACTTTATTGATTTTCGTATAAGGAGATTAATTTTGTAATAAACTACTAGTAGAAATGTAATAGCTTTTAACGGACTCATTTAAAAATGCATTTATTTTTAGCTGAATGTTTTTAACTTTATTTATTTTCTTATAAGGAGATTAATTTTGTAATAAACTACTATTATAAATGTAATAAACTATATTAAAAAGACAAGTAAGATTATATATGGGAAATATATTTTTGTATTATGATAATTAGGGAGGTGTTGGGAACACAGTTTTCATCTGTTTTGAGGGACTTTTTGGATCTAGCTTTGGCTATTCCCCCAAGATTGCATAAGGACTTGTAAAATCTGAGAAATGTGGGCAAAAATGTTGCCGTCACTTAAAGCATGCTGGACAAGAAACCACTGGGGCTATTGAGTCTTACCATTCACATTTGAAACAAGTTATTTTAAAGTCAATACGAGCAACTTCACATTGTCGAGTGAATTGGTTGGTGCATCAATTATGTTTAGTGGTCCACATTTTTTATTGGTGGCATCAATGTGCAAAGGAAAATGGTTTCAATAGAAACTATAAGGTGGAGAAAATAGAAGCCCATTCATGGATAAGGGCACAATCTATTTGAGATTGTAATTTGACATTGCACCACTCAAATTCTTCAATAGCATGGGTGAAAAGACAACATGATATCGATAAATCAATGCAACAACCCAAAACCAGGTGATTTGAGTATTTCTGATTGAATATGTACATCAATAATAATAAATAATAATCATTTTGAGCTAATACGATACAATGTTTTGTTCACAAATATGTGAAAATGATGACTTTGTCATGGTAATAATTTCATAACTCTGTAAATTTTATATTTGTTATCACTTTTAATATTGCTCTGACTATTTTTTTTTTCTTCGTGGGTAAATGGTAATGTTAATGCTTCCATGGATTCTTATTTTGATGTCATGGTAATAATTTTATAACTTGGCTAATTTTATGTTTTTTATCACCCTTTTACTATTGTTATGACTATTTGGTTTTTCCTTTTTATAGGTAAATGATAATGTTAATTATGTTTTTTATCACTCTTTTACTGTTTTTATGACTATTTGTTTTTTTCTTTGTAGGTAAATGATAATGTTAATTATTCAATGGATTCTTCCACTAATGTTGATCCAAGTCACAAACGATAAAAGATATCACAAAATATTAGGCATATTTTTGAGTCACTTATGCAGTTACCTGGTGATGAGTCACATATCCACTTCTTAGAAAAACACATGGAAGATGTTGAAAATGAATTCAAAACAACATTGACATCAACCACTTTGGGGCTGGTGATGAGTCACATCTCCACTTCTTAGAAAAACACATGGAAGATGTTGAAAATGAATTCAAAACAACATTGACATCAACCACTTTGGGGTTGGACCATCCAGTTGCTCCATCTTTCCAATAAGTGCAAGATGGATTTGGATATAAACTTGAGTGTGAAAGAGATTTCTTGGAGAGGATGGTCACTCATAAGCGCTCATATACATCATCTGGCTATGCACAATTTCCTCCCCCAACACAAGGTTCTAGAAGGAAAAAAACATTTGCTAATGAGCTTGATAGAGTTGCTACATGAACAATGAAATAAATAAAAACATATGAAAGTGATAATTACATATGTCAAATGTGAAGGTTAGTTTCAAAAGTTTTAATTTAAAACATGTATAATCTAAACTTGCAAAGAAATGTGAAGGAATTTATTCATTATATGGTTGGTAATGTAGGATCTAAAAAGTTTTTAAAAATAGTTTCAAATGGAATAACTAAACTAAGAAATTTGACTTATATACCGATATCTATCATGTTCAGTTTTTTGGTAAACCAACATCTATCATGTTCATTTTCTTGGTAAACATAATGTTTTTCCTTGCATTTGTATTTTCTTTCCTTGTTGCAACTCTTTTTTTTAAGTGTAGTATGTGAATAAAGATATCATTAATTTACTTAGTATTTTAATTTCATTAATTTTCATTGTGTTTTAATGTCTTTGTAGTGCCAACATAGGAGAGCTTAAAGTTATGGAAGATTGAGTGTTTTAACACCATACTCTGCAATTTTGTTGGTTAAGTAATTATTTTTCTCCGTGTTTAGATTGATTTGGAGGCCCGAGTTATATTCCACGCAATCTCCATCCAGTGTAATCCAAAATTAGAGATAGACATGTTAGTTTGGAGATTTTCTTATAACTCGAGATAGACATGCTAGTTTGGAGATTCTCTTATAACTCTAAATTTGGTAGGAGAGAATTATCTTATCTCAAGATAGCTTGTGTGAATCTGGCGAGCCTTGAATCTAAAAGAAAACTTCTAAGAATTCTATTATATTAAAGTTAATTTGATTTTTCTGTTATATGAATTAATTCGTTCAGATGTTTTTTTGTTGGGCATTACTTTTGGATTTTCATTTCAATAAATATAAAGGAATATATGTTTAAATTTCATGATAGGTGTATTTTTCTATCATGATATTTGATAATATCAATTATTTTATTTATTTATATTAAATTATAAGTATATTAGTATTATTTAAATTCCAAATTTAGCAATTTTATGTTAGGATATTCCGACACATAGGAAATAGTTAAGTATAACTTGGTCTAGTGTAGAGTTAGGTAAAGTGTGTTTCTTTACTATGTACTTTTGTAACTTACAATCCAACGATCACGATATGTAGTGATCTGATGGTTCATTCTCTCCTTAGTATTACCGACACTTGATCTGTGGCTTAACACCCGATTGGTCCATGATCTCTATTTAAAGAGCATGGAGGGTCATTTGTAGGGTAACCGTTCATGAGAGAAGCTTATGTAAATTTTCATTCTTTTATTAATAAATTGCCTGAAGTGGCCGCGTTGGCTTAGGTCGTGGACTGTTTCCCTCTTTGAGGTTTTTAACCACGTCAACAATACTGGTGTATTGATCCGTGATCTGTTTGTGAGCAGTGTCCTTTGGTGTTCTGTTTGAGGAACTTACCCTGTAAATTCCTACATGGTATCAAAGCTATTTGAGGGCCGCATCCGTTGGTGATCCAAATCTAAAGCCAGTAGAACTGCATCCGACTGCCGTTTCCTAGATCTACTGTTTCTGACTGTTTTCAGGCCGAGAGGAATGCTCTATTGTGTTAGGAGCATCTGTTCCAGTGAGGAACCCCTTTCGTTTCACGTAAAAGGTTTCTAGTAGCCCTAGCTAATTCATTTTTAAGATCTGGAGGTATACAATGTTTATTTGCAGTTTCTAGTTATTTTCTCTCTGTATATTTCGGTTTATTTAGCTCTTTGTTTTTTTATTATTATCGGATCTATACCTTTCATTTCTACGTATTCTCTTTGCCCCGCGACTCTGTGTGATCTGGGCAAATTAGAAACATAAAGGAAGGATTTTTCTCATGCATATGCTCTTTTCCGCCGCGCCTTAGTGTGATCTCAGAAAATCAGAAACATTGAGGAAAATATTTAGTTTCCGGCTAAAGCTAACTTCAAGTCGTAAGGTTTGTTTTTTTGGGTTTGTCCTTGTTGGGTTCTGTGTTTTTTGTTTTGTAGGGAAAGAAGAGCTAAGTTCTCAAGTAAGCATGCAACCCAAAGCTTCAGTGACTAAAAAAAAAAAAAAGCCCCCCTTCCTCTTTTCCAAAAACTACTAAACTTTTAATCTAGCTCACTTGGTCCAAAGCTACTTTAAGAGAGTAGAGGTCTTGAGTTCAATTCTTCTTTTTGTTGAGCTAATTAGATTAAGTTTGGAAGGGGGGTGGATTTTTTTTAATATAACATTATCATTGATTTCCGCACATTCCCACACTTCGTCGGCATCTTCATCAACTTTTCTTCAAACAGCGATAACTTCTTCATCCGGAAGCTGTTTTCAGAGCCATTTTTTTTTAACTAGCCTAATTTTTTGAGATCTTTCCATTGCAACACTTAGTTTCAGCATATATAGCTTCAGTTTCTATTAAAATGGAAAGTCCATGCCAAGTTATTCTTGATAGAACCAACTACTTCCAATGGTGGTCCTACATTGTGGATTTACTTAGAAGTAAAGGTCTTTATAGAATAGCCTCAGGCCAAGCAACTAAACCGAAAGATGAAGATAAAGCAACCAAATGGGAAAATAGGCAAGATAAAACACATGGGTTGATAGGGATGTCTATTTCTCCAGACCTTAGATTCCATATCGCAAAACTTAATACTCCTGATGAAGCAATGAAACAGATCATTAAATTTTTTGGAATTAAAAATGAACTTAGAGCCCATCAACTCGAAAATGAGTTGCTTACATTGGACCCCAATAATTTTTCTTCCATTGAAGATTTTCTATCCAAGTTCAAGACCCTTAGACTTCTCTTGGAAAGTGTTAAGGTTAAGAAAGAAGATGGTAACCTTATCTATTCCTTTCTTACTAAGTTGGGACCAACCTACTCTGTGTTTGTTTCCACCTTTAATTCTACAAGAGAAGCCTTCATTTGTCAAGGACAAGCCTACAAGTCCCCTTCCTTTGATTCCTTTTGTGATTCTTTAATAAGAGAACAAGAAAAACTCTTACACCTTGGTCTTCTTAATCTTGGAAACTCTTCTAAGAAAGACAAGCCTACAAGTCCCCTTCCTTTGATTCCTTTTGTGATTCTTTAATAAGAGAACAAGAAAAACTCTTACACCTTGGTCTTCTTAATCTTGGAAACTCTTCTAAGAAAGCCTTAGCCACCCAGTAGCAACCAAATTCAAAGAATCCTAAGAAGCCATATCCTAAAAAGAATGGTCCTAAACCAAACAAGGGTCCTAAGCAATTTCAACCTCAAAATGAAAAATAATTTCAACAAAATGATAAGGCAAATAAAAACAAAGGGAAGAAGACTGATAGACATTGCCACTTTTGTAATCGAGATCGCCACTTAGAATCCAAATGCTTTAAGAAGATGGAAGCCTTGGAAGCAACAATGAAGAAGCATAACATCCATTTGGAGAACTCTTCAACTTCAACTTCATCTTTAGGAATAGCACTTTCTGCATGTGGTTGTCAAACATCTTGGTCTGGATATGCACTAAATGTATCTTCTTCTTCTAATTCTCATAAGTGGCTCATTGACTCTGGAGCTTCTTATAACATGGCCAAAAACAAAGCCATGTTTTCTTCTTTAAATGATTGTAACACCAAAAATATATATGTTGGTGATGATAGATCTCTTAGTGTTGTAGGAACTGGAACTTTTCATATCGACAATGGTCAATTTAATGATGTATTATGTGTTCCAACCTTATCCTGCAACCTTCTATCTGTATATCAGATAACTCATTCAGGTGAAGGTAAAATTGTTGAATTTTCACCTCACGATGTTGTAATTAAGGACCTAACAGATCCTAGACAGATTTTAGCTACTGGTATTGCTGATGATTCTACAAGGTTGTATAAGTTTAACAAATTTAGGTCATCAAATCTTCCCTCGGTATTTGTTGCTCATAATGAAGAAGTGAGGAAACTTTGGCATGAGTGATTTGGTCACTTAAACTATTGCTCCCTTCAGAATCTATGTAAAGAAAATGTGGTGACAGGTCTTCCAATGGTATCTTGCAGAGATGGTGTTTGTTCAGGATGTGTACTCGGAAAACATCATTGAGATAGTTTTGAAAACGTGCCTCTTGGCATGCCTCAACCCCTTTACAGCTTGTGCATAGTGATTTATGTGGTCCACTTCCAGTTGTTTCATTCTCTGGCTACAAGTATTTCTTAACTTTCATTGATGATTTCTCCATACGCACTTGGGTATACTTCTTAAAACTCAAGAGTGAAGTATTTAACATGTTTTTGGCCTTTAAGGCCTTTGTTGAAAAACAATTTGGACATCAAATTCTTAAGCTAAGATCTGATAATGGAGAAGAATATGTTAACAAAAAATTCATCAAATTTTGCACTGAGAATGGAATTCAAATGCAACATACTGTTCCATGTACTCCACAACAAAATGGTGTAGCTGAAAGGAAGAATCGCACCTTAAAAGGAAATGGCTAATTGTATGCTTCAATCTAAAGGACTTAGTATTAATTTTTGGGCATAAGCAATTAGCTGTGAAAATTACATAATAAATCGAATTCCTACTAAGGTTTTAAAGAATATCACTCCAGAAGAAGCATGGAGCTCAATTAAACCAGATGTAAGTCACTTTCGTGTTTTTGGAAGTGAAGCATGGGTCCATATTCCAGATGAGAAACGTAAAGCTTTAGAACCTAAGAGTGAAAAATGTATTGTTGTTGGATATTCTGAAGATGTCAAAGGATATAGGCTTATTCCACTTAAGCCCAAAAATGTTATCATTAGAAGAGATGTAAAGTTTGCTGAAAATATATCGGCCTACGAGCCTAGTTCGGGGGATCTGCCACCTCTCTCTATCTCTTCTACTTTTGAAAATATTTCTTCTTCAGATGATGAAAGCGAGGATGACAATCCTACCCCACCTTCTCAAGATCCTTCTTTAGCTCCTCAACTTCCAAAATGGGTCCATGCTACTCGGGATGTAGCAGGCGCTCTTGCCGGTGATCCTACAGATCAGCGACGTACACGTTCTCAGTTCGATAGAGCCTCTTCTTTACTGGCTCAAGCTTCAGCGAATTATGATCTTGACACCTTTGCAAAAGCTTCAGGCCATCCAGATTGGGACGCAGCTATGAATGAAGAATATCGTTCATTATTGGCAAATGATACATGGGATCTTGTTCCTCTACCAAAGGGATCAAAACTTGTTAGATGCAAATGGGTTTACAAAACCAAGTATGGACCAGATGGGAAAGTTGATAAACATAAAGCTCGTCTTGTTGCTAAGGGTTTTTCACAAGTTGAAGGCATTGACTATACTGAAACCTTCTCCCCTATTGCCAAAATGAACTCTATCCGCCTTATTCTTTCCCTTGCTGTCTCTTTCAAATGGGAATTCCATCAGATGGATGTTAAATCTGCCTTCTTGCCTGGGGACTTTAATGAAGAAATCTATATGGAACAACCTACTAGCTTTATACAAACAAACTCTAGCCTTGTATGTCGCCTTAAGAAATCCCTTTATGGTCTCAAGCAAGCTCCTTGGGCTTGGTATGCCAAAATGGATAGCTTTCTTTTAGAAACTAGCTTTTTTAGGTGTCATTCTGACAATACTGTCTACACCAAGAAAGTGGGCAAGTCTCTTATCATTCTTGTTCTTTATGTTGATGATCTTATCCTCACTAGTAGTGATCCCAACCTTATAAACCATGTGAAGTCCAACCTTAAAAAGAAGTTTGAAATGACAGACTTAGGACACTTGCATTATTTTCTTGGTCTTCAAGTCTTGCAATCCAAGGAAGGTATTTCCCTGTCCTAGTCCAAGTATGCATGTGATCTTCTAGGCCATTTTCACATGGAAGACTGGAAGCCAGGCCCTTCTCCCTTTCAGTCTGGAGCCAAACTTTCAGTCACTTGTACTTCCTCTGAAGTTGATGCTACCTTATACCGTCAACTTGTAGGAAAACTTTTGTATCTAACCCATACTCATCCTGACCTTTCCTTTGCTGTTGGCCTTATTGCCCTGTTTATGCAAAACCCACATGAAAGTCATTGGAAAGCAACTAAAACAATACTTCTTTATGTTCGAGGTATAGTCCAGTTTGGGATTCATTACAGTGCAGAAGCATCTCCTCTATTGGTTGGTTTCACTGATTCTAATTAGGCTGGTGACCCCGATGATCGGAAGTCTACTGCAGGTTATGTGTTCACTCTTGGTTTAGGACCTATTACATGGGCTTGCAAGAAACAAAGTGCCATTTATCTTTCTTTAATAGAAGCAGAGTATCGTGGTGCCGTAGAACCTAGTAAGGAAGCCCTGTGGTTTCGTTAGATCCTGTCAGAGTTTGGCTTTCAGCAGCAGCATCCGACTACACTTTGGTGTGATAATCAAAGTGCCATTCAACTATGCAAAGATCCAGTCCAACATCAGTGTAGCAAACACATTGAACTACACATGCAATTCATCAGAACGCTCATTCACGACCATGTTCTTGAAGTGCAATATTGTTCAACAGATGATCAAGTTGCAAACATCTTTACAAAGTCTCTCACAAAGGCGAAGTTTACTAAACTTCGATTTATGGTTGGAGTTCAGGAAGTTATCAATAAGGGGGGATAGACTCTAATGCCTCCTTCCTTCTCCTATTGTGTCATATTTGTACATCCTTCAATCCTATCCCAAGTTGTTCTTAAGGGGAGATGTTAGGATATTCCGACACATAGGAAATAGTTAAGTATAACTTGGTCTAGTGTAGAGTTAGGTAAAGTGTGTTTCTTTACTATGTAATTTTGTAACTTACAATCCAACGGTCATGATATGTAGTGATCCGACGGTTCATTCTCTCCTCGATATTACTGACACTTGATCCATGGCTTAACACCCGATTAGTCCATGATCTCTATTTAAAGAGCATGGAGGGTCATTGGTAGGGTGACTGTTCATGAGAGAAGCTTATGTAAATTTTCATTCTTTTATTAATAAATTGCCTGAAGTGGCTGCGTTGGCTTAGGCCGTGGATTGTTTCCCTCTTTGAAGGTTATAACCACGTCAACAATATTGGTGTATTGATCTATGATCTGTTTGTGAGCGGTGTCCTTTGGTGTTCTGTCTGAGGAACTTACCCTGTAAATTCCTACATTTTATATGTCATCAAAGGATTTGTTAAAAGCAGAAATATTTAAGAACATATTTTCTTTAAGTGTCAGTAACTTCAATTAAATTAACATTTTCCAGGATAGTATAAGAGCTTGATTATCTTCGGTTGTGGAAATATCGCAATAGTGACAAGGTGGGAATACCATAATATCATCTTTCACAATGGAATAGGATAACTTACTGGTTTAATATATTAGGTTTTAAAGAAAATTGTGAACTAGCTAGTCCTTAAAGCTTCACAATTTTTTTTTTCACTCACACGATTGTGGTTGCAACAACATTGAGTTATATTTTTATAGAGTATACATTATAATTAAACATATATATGATAATTAGTAATAAATTATTTATTATCAAACTCATATAATATATT
Organism: Pinus tabuliformis; assembly: GCA_031772625.1. Classification (NCBI taxonomy): domain Eukaryota; kingdom Viridiplantae; phylum Streptophyta; class Pinopsida; order Pinales; family Pinaceae; genus Pinus; species Pinus tabuliformis. Next base: position 181,214,760 of record CM062810.1, read on the forward strand.
ATCATATTATAAGTTGAATGGGAAAATTATAATTGATGAGTTTACATATACTAGGATTGTATTTCTATTCACTGTTAAATTAAGTTAGAATATTTTATCTAAAAAATATGTGAATAATTTTTATCTCGCTAGAAAATTTTTGATTAGAATGTTAACTTAGTTTGGTTTTATCCATTATAATAGTTTACAAAAATTAATAAATGGAGGAGGTATTATAAAGTTTAGAATATGTTTTATTTTGGATAAGAATTAGCACGTCATCATTGCAATTTTATATTAAAATTCCTAACTTTACGAATAAAGCTAATCATAATACCTAATTAATGAAATATATTATAAATAGATACTATTTATTAATAATTAAATTTTATGAAGTATTGACAAAAAAATTGCACACATCTATATCATAAGTATAATCTTCATAAGATATGTAGGCATTATAGACTAATTAGTCATTACAAAAAAAAGTCATTATGAGTTTTGATGTCATATTATAAATTAAATCTTAATTTGTTACATTCATAGATTCTTTCTCTTCCTAATGTTTGGAGGTAACTTTGCACTTGTAAAGTTATTTAAGGTTCTCATTTGCTTAATAAGAATTTAATTTAACATGTAATCTATACAAACTCATATCATGAGTGGGATTTCCCAAATCATTGTGAAATGCCACACAAAATAATGTAGACAAAGTCTCATTCTATACTTATTTATTTCTTTGAGTTTCAATTCATATTCCTAATAATTGTAGATAATTTACCAAATATTTATTCTCGAAATGTCTCTCCCCTAATTTTGTAATATCATTAAATGTTGACATTTTTATTCCACGTCTTGTAAGCTAGTTTCCGAAATTTATGTGTTTCGCTAGTTTCCAAAATTTATGTGTTTCTTCTTGCATTGAGTATTATATTTATATAAGTATCTCTTTTTTAGCCACCCTATATCCTAAAGATTCCATGGTACATTTTTGTTTTCAACAATAGGCTTAGTGTTTGTTAAGTTGGACTTTCAATATCTTGAAATACTAATCCAAAACCTTGGTGTTTTAGTTACAACCCATTTTCTCTTAAAAATATTATTGGCTAAAATACTCAATGATTCTACTAACCCCTATTTAACTTGATTATAGTTTTGTTAAATTTTGAACCAATCATGTCATTCGTTAGTTCACAATTGCACATAGAAAAAATGTGAATTTTAACAAAAAATATCAAACTATAATAGTTTCCTTTAAAGAAAATATAATAAATAAAAATTATAAAATTGAAATTCCAATTTTTTTTTTAACACTCTACAAGTAATTTTTCAATCAAAATTTCTTTGATCTTAAAAAATCCATATCGCATTCTCTACATGTCAAAAAAAAATGAGTCACTAAAGTCGTACATCCTTGGAAAATATACCTTTATCCTTGAAAAATATACTTTTAGTATAATTTACATTTTACAATGATCTAGAAAATCATAAATACATAATGTCATGATAATATGGCTTTAACATTAATATTTTTTTTCCTTTTACTTTAATCAAAATCACAATAACAATTCCATTGAGTGAAACATAAATTATTTCTCAAAGCTATTGTTGCATTGTTGTTATTCAAAATAAACGAATTATTCATAATTAAAACATATATCCCAACAAACAAACATATACAATCTTAGAGAAATGCATGGAAGACATCACAAATGAGTTCAAAACAACATTAACCTTAACAACTTTAAGGCTGACTCATCCAATTCCATCTTTCCAACAAATCCAATATGGATTTGGACATACATTGGGGTATGAAAGGGATTTCTTGGAAAGGATGGTCACTTATAAGCACTCATATACATCATCTAGCTCTTCACACTTTTCTCCCTAACACAAAGTTCTAGAAGGAAAAACACATTTGCTCATGAGATTGATAGAGCTGCTACTTGAGACAATGAAAAAAATACAAACATGTGAAGGTGAGAAATATATATCTCAAACATGAAGGTTAAAATCGAATGATTTATTTAAAACATGTTTCATCTAAACTTACAAAACAATGCTAGAGAACATGGAAAATTTTAGGGGCGAATGTTCACCCTTTAGCGAAATTAAGGGGTTTTAAATTTTTAGTGGGCGAATATTTTGTATCATAGTACATTTTTACAAATCGCCTCAAATAGCCCACCTTATTTTAAGGGAGAGGTTAAAAAAGGTAAATTTAGCCCTTGAAATTAGGATTTACAACCTATTTTGTATCATAGTACATTTTTACAAATCGCCTCAAATAGCCCACCTTATTTTAAGGGAGAGGTTAAAAAAGGTAAATTTAGCCCTTGAAATTAGGATTTACAACCTTCCAATCGCCCTAATTTTCAAGAATAAGTTTTATTTAAGTGAATCCTATGGGCCAAATACCATAATTATAAAAGAGGTATGGTAAATTAATAAAAATATAAATAAATGAGAGGTATGGTAAATAAATAAAACATTTTTTATATTTACTCCATAAGTCACCTTATATACATGCAAGGGTGTAAACAAATAAAAATATAAATAAAGTGGAGCTATGGTAAATAAATAAAACCTCTTTTTATACTTACTCAAACGGTATGGTAAATAAATAAAAATATAAATAAACTAGATGTATGGTAAATAAATAAAACCTATTTTTATATTTAGTCCATAACCCTCTTTCTATTTATGAAGGCTCAAAAAAGAGGTTTTATTTAAGTGAATCCTATGGGCCAAATACCATATTTGTAAAAGAGGTATGGTAAATTAATAAAAATATAAATAAACGAGAGGTATGGTAAACAAATAAAACAATTTTTTTTTTTATATTTACTCCATAAGTCACCTTATATTTAAGGACACTAAAAAAATGCGTTATATTTAGGTGAAACCTATGGGAAAAATACTATGGGCCAAATACCATGGGCTAGATTATTATTAATACCATGCAAAAAACATTATTAACCCTTATATTAGTATTAATAAAAATAAAAATGGCACATGGTATTGATCCATGGTATTGACGTGGAATGTAGCCTATTTAAATGGGGGAATTAAACCATCATAGATCCATCTTTACTCTGGATCTACTAAGTCCGAGAGGGATCACATATCGTGATATGCAAACTAGCATAGAGTGGAAAAATATTTGATCCCTCTCGGGGCTTGGTGGATAAATGGATGTTGTAATTTAATGTATGTTAAACATTTTAACTTGGTTAAAATAAAAAATAAAAATCAATTATTAATTTTATTAATTTTTATAAATTACTAATAGTAATTTTTAAGCTCCAGGTTTATGATAACCCATGGTATTGACCCATGGTAATCCCATGGTATTCATGTGAGCATAGACTATTTAAAGGGGAAATTCTATCATCTTAGATCCATCTTAATTCTTGGTCTACCAAGTACTTAGAGGGATAAATAGATTTCATCCCCCTAAGGGTGGTAGATGTGGAGTTAAGATGGATATAGGTTGGTTTTTATGATAATGAAGATATTAAATAGACTTAGGAAATTATATTGTAAAAACATCTTAAGGTGAATGGTTAAAGCTACATTTAGTCACTTCACAAAATTTAGTAAAAAATACCAATATCTCCATTAATATTGGTTTTTCTTTTTCTGATATAACAAAAAAAATTCAAAACAATGAAACCTTATCACTCTTTCTGCATCACCCTCGCAGAAGATTTCTCACCATTTTTCAAACATTCTCAATATGATATCTTCATGAAAAATTTTAGGTACTGATGTTGGATTAGTTGTTTGAAAAATAAGCTGGTTTGTACAACCTTTCATCTTCTGTGCTATTCTTAGTTTGTCCTAATGATCTGTAGGGGTTGGAGCCATTGCACCATATTTTCCTAAAAGGTGGAGATTGTTCACCAAAAAGGAAATTAATCTACATGTTACAACGTTGTTAAAAAATGTGAGACCTATGAGGGTAGTGAATTATGCTAATAAGAAATTTAGATTGGGAGAGACGTAATTAAATTTTATTATTTAATTGAAGATTTCCAATTAAAATAATAATAAATCTACATTTATATATTCATATATTGATTGGAAGGATTCTCACAATGGTCACTTCTTTCAATTAGATCCCCTTCAAGCCTTTGGGATACCTAATACTTTCTTATATAATATAGTTGGGGCTTGCTACTTGTTGGCGTGTTGGAGTAAACAAACTTGATGTGTTTTTCTTTATCTCGCAGTTGGAGTCTATGGAATAAGAAATAAATTTGATAACTTGAAAAAAGTGGTAGCTTGACAAAAGTTGTAGAGAAAAGATTAATCTCTCCTACCTTGACACAATTCGTTGTCAATATCAACACCTACAAGAACATTGTTGTGGAATATTATCAAAACTAATAGAAGGATATGAAAGAGTGTATTGTAAGAACCTTGACAAACACGACCACTGAAACTTGGAACATTGTTTGTAGGAAGAGAAAATTATGTTTCTTTTTTCCAAACATGTATGTTAGTATATTACAGTTTAATGAATATGTTTTCTTATTATCATATATGGTTTCATACTTTAACAAAACATTCACCAAGACTTCACAATGTTTATTATTCAGTAAAAGATTTGCCAAGATCTTACAAGATTTTATAATTCAATGAAATATTCTCCATCATTGTACAAGATAATATAATCTGGTGAGAGATTTGCCAAAAAAATTATATATACATATTATATTATTGATAAAATCGCCTCCCATTTTTCCTATGTATCATGGGGATTAGCCCATTTATTATACATATAAATTTAGGGTGGTTCTTAAAATTTTCCCTACTAGAGAATTTAATAATTATATGGCTGATAATGGAGGATATAAAAAGCTTGTTAAAGATTACTTCAAGTGAAACAACTAAACTAAAGTTTGACTTATGTACCAACATCTATTATGTTCATTTTTTTTGTAAACTCTCCCATCGAAGAGAAGTTAAAAAGGAACCTGAAAGATGACCTCCAGAAGGTGTATGAATGCGTGGATAGGGAGTTTCTCTCAATGATCTTGTATAAAATTGGACTTTTGCACAGACACGTGAAGTGGATAATGTCTTGCTTAACATCAACATCTATGGTTTTTCTCATCAACGGGGTGCAAACTCATTTCTTCAAAATTTATAGGGGGCTTCGCCAAGGATGTGCACTATCTCCGCTTCTTTTCATTCTCATCACGGATGCCTTCAACAAGGGAGTTAAGACTAGGTTTGAGGAAAAACTGATATATGGATGCAAACTTTCCAAAGGAGGAAAAATCTCTCATCTAATTCTTGATTATGACGTACTGTGTGCTAGTGAAACAATACTCTCTGAGTGGGTCGTTTTTCATAGGATCTTCATGGATTTTGGTAAATATTCTGGGCTCGACATAAACAAAGACAAAACCGAACCAATAGATGTGGTGGTGGATGACCTATAAGTACTTGAAATAACATCCATGTTTGGAATAAAAATCCACTCTATGATAGATGGTTTTAAATACCTGGGATGTTTTATAAATCCTAGCAAGTACTTATTGAATGATTGGGAATGGCTTCTTTCTAAATAAATAAATAAATAACTATCTTGTTAGGAACAAAGGTGGCTGACATTAGGTGGAAGAGTATTATGTTAAAGGTTGTCATGACTAGCATCTCAATCTACTAGATGCATCTCTTTCATCTTCCCCAATCTTTCATTAACAAGATAGACTCAATGGTGGCTGAGTTTGTTTGGTTTGGTTTTTGGTGCAGTAAATAAAATCCATCTAGTTGGGTTAAATTCCACTGTCAATTTGATTATATGTGGAGGCTCGGGCATTATTAACACACAATCCTTTAACTTAGCCCTTTTCACAACAAATTTATGGAGGTTATTTTGTGATAAATGGCTCTGATATAGCGTAATCAAACACAAATACTCTCTTCAATGCATACTCGAGGAATGAATTGTTGAGGGGGCACCTTCAGCTGGCTAACATTCCAATATTTGGGGCAGTATTAGAGTTGTCCTTCCATGGCTGAATAGTAACCTTCGATGGGTCGTTTTAAATGGACAAAGGATCCACATTGGTTTGGATGCCATCAAGGGTTTCAATGGATGCCACTCTCTTGCAATACAAATAATCAACTCTCTCTCTTATATGGTGATGAACACCCTTGTTGGCCCATGGGAGAGATATAGACTTGTCTGTGTTGATCATGATTGGCCACATGCATGTAAGATTGCTTTATAGGAGGACATGACATGGTCGTAGTCTATGCATGGTCGGTATCCACTTATCACTAAGTCTAGATAAGTTAGTGTTGGGGGGGGGGGGGGGGAATGGTTAATGACAGAATCCTTGTCAAGGAGGCCTATGACCACATCACTTCGACCTCTCTTCCCCTACCATTCAAAGAACACACCTTGCTCATTTGGAAATTGGATGCTCCCTTGAAGCTAAAATTCTTCTCTTGGCTTGCCATCCATAACAAAGTCCTAACCTAGGACAATCTTCTCAAGAGAGTCTTTTCTGACCCTCTACTTTGCAGGTTGGATTTGGAGAATGGCCCCCACCTATTCCTGGGCTATCTTTTTGCCTCTAAAATGTGGGTGGAAGTACCAATTCTTTTTGGAATCCCTACTATTAGTAATGTACCCTCCATCCATGATTGCATACTCCTTTTGAACTACATAATGAAGGCCTACAAGACTATCCCTCTCTATGTTTTATGGGGCATCTGGAGGGCTTGTGATGCCCTTATTTTTTAAGGCAAAGCTCTGGACATCAAACAAGGTACTATAGGTATAGTGGCATTATTCCAAGAGGTTGTCCCTTGGCAACCAAAAATCCATCGTCGATTTATTTCTTATTCTGATGTGGAGGGAATTTATCCAATATGTTTCTTTGATTGGGCTTCCTCTGGTGGTGACTATGGATGTGGGGTTGTTCTTCATTTCGACCCAAATGTTCACTTCCATTTCTCCTGGTATGGTGGTAGAGGACACAACTATAGGGTTGAGCTATTAGCTCTTTGGAGCGCCTTGCAATGTGCTTCCTGTCTTGGCATTGAAAAAATATTAATCATTGGAAACTCCTTATCTACAATTAACTGGGTGAAAGGAATCTCGTCTCTTGATGTCCCTGGTCTCTCCAACTGGTTGCTACAGATTAGGAATTTCCTGCATCTCATCCCGAAAATCTACTTCAGGCATGTCTACTTGGAACAAAATTTGGAGGCAGATTCTCTTTCCACTCTCAGCCTCTCCCTCTGCCTTGGGTTCATGTTCTTTGAACTCTTTTCTGGTGGTCGGAGCAATGACATGGTTTTTTTTAGATCTAGTTCCCTCCCCTATCTTTGGTTTTTTTGTTTCCATTTTTGCATTGAACTGAATGGCTTTTTGTTGGTTTCCCTTGTTTATGATTTCATTTTTTTTCTGTTGTCGGTGATGCATCTCTACTCTCTTTGGATTGATGATTTGACACTACAATATATTATGTCATGAGACAGATGTTGGTGGAACATGCTTTCTCTTGTCTGCAATCTATCTTGTAAAGAATTGTGAATATGTAAAACTTTATCTTTATTGAATGGAAGTTCTGTTTTTCGTCTAAAAAAGAGATTCTTTTGTGCTATAAATTATTTATTCTTGTAGAATGTTTTATTCATGATGATTACCATAAAATATTTGAGGATTCTATCCAAAATGGTAGTTTGATTCAAGATCTCTAATACAACTCTTTCTTTTGATTCCCTCAATGTTTAATGACATTAGAAACACTTTGGCAAACTTTTTAAAGTATGATGTAAATGATTCATTATGAATTGTTCATGTATGCAAACAATTGTATCAATATTGACTTTTGTAAAAGTCTTCCAAACTAAATGAAGTTGAAACATGAAAATTTTAAATAAATTTAATACTTGGATCATGAAAAACTATTTTTAATAATTAACACAATCATTATCATTAAATAGCTCAGTGCTTATAAGAAATATAGCTTAATGTTATAAATATTCTAGAGAAAAAGAAAATGAATAGTCTTTTAAACAAAAATTGATAACCATAAGATTTTTTTTTGGAATGTTGAAAAAGAAAATATTGGATTCTCCTCTTTTAAAATTGAGAAAGACAATAAAGAAATAATGATGACATGACATAGAAAATAGACACATTTGTAAAGAAATAAATGTGGAAATATCATCTTTATAAAATTTAGTCCTAAATAATGTTCCCACATAAAAAATTAAAAGTTCATATAATTGAAATGACTAATTTTAATAAATATTATATATATATATATATATATATATATACAAAAAAACACTTAAAATAATAACAAATCAAATAAAAATTGTTATATATATATATATAAACAAACAAAAACACTTAAAATAATAACAAATCAAATAAAAGTTGTTATATATCTATATCTATATATATATTTATAAATTAATTAATAATATTTAAAAAAAAATTATTATTAATATTTTTTTTAATATTATTATTAATCTTTTTAAATTAAAAAAAATTATATATATAAATCTCTTATAAACTAGGAAAATAAAATATTTTTTAAAATACTATTATTATCAATATATTTTTAATTTTTAAAATACTACTATTATTAATATCTTTTAAATAAAAAATAAATTAGTTTAAAAAAAAATCATAATTCCTATTTGTGCAGCAGCTCAGGGGAGTGAGTTCAATTAAATTATATAGTGAAAACAAGAACAGCCTCAATATCTCTCCACGTGAAGGCACGTGCATAATCTTATGCCTCGAGTTTCGTGATTAAGGCAGAAAGACGATACAACTGTAATACACTTCAAGGGAAGGAAGCAGCGTTGAGAGGGTTTCCAGACAACACCATTTTCCGGTGAATATAATTTCGCAATAAATATTAACATCCGTCAATATAAACAGAGATAAAAAGATGGGTCCACACTTCCATGTCATCGGGTTTATCAAACTTGCAATCGAGATAAGGGTGGCTAGTTCATTGTTTACGATGTGCACGTCCAAGCGAGCAATTCCCATGTTATGTGCGCGTCCAAGTTGCAGTTCCTCCTCCAAGCTCTTGGAATATACATTAACCATTACTAATATGCACAAAGCATTAGCTAATTCAAAATCAAAGATAACAGAGAAACGAAGTAGAGTACAGTGTAACAAATGCTCACCAAGACTGTTAGTAACGAATATTATTGCAACCTAGCTATTGAATGGAACATTCAGAGTGTTGCGCATGGGAAGATCGACTAGATTGAACTTATGAATGGAACGTTCACAGTGTTGCGCATGGGAGGATCGACAAGATTGAACTTCTGAATGGAACATTCACAGTGTTGCGAATGGGAGGATCGACTTGATTGAACTTCTGAGGATCTGTTTGTGAATTATAATTTCCAAGCCCTGCTAATGCCTTCTTTCATGAAATTCATGGAAGCTAATGCCTTCGTACATAATCATAAGCACCAAAGACAAAATGAATTCCATCCTCTACAACTTCATTGACAAAACATAACTGAACAAAGAATCAATATACAAAAGAGTGGGATGGCCTTTTTGAAAATACTTGAAATGACTGTGGGAGATAAAACTAAGCGTTTTGAAAATATTTGAAATTTTGAAATGACCGCGGGGATAGGTTGTAGCATCATTAGAGTGTATAGATAGACGACCTACATAATAAGGTCACCTAGAGATTAGACGACTCGGACGATGGACTGATGGACGAGACTAGACGTTGGAGGCATTTCCAGTCGACGGAGTTGTGAAGAAATTTGGATATGGTTGCTAAAATATCAATGCTATGGTATGTATGACCATCCATAACAATATCACATCGGTCTCCCAAAAGTCACAATATAGACCATTTATTTTCGGGATGATACCTTACAACCTGGTTGAGGCTATTTATTAGTAATTTCACATGAGTTGAATTTATATTTGGGTTTTATAAGCAGGGCTTCCTCCTCAGAGTTCTCGAAGCTTGCTGATTCAAAATCTCCTTTCTTCAGCCAAGATACACAAACCTGTACATGAACCTTTGTGTCGTCACATATCAATGCTCTCAACGACCTCCTTGCCTCAACGAGTGGATGTCTCAAGACACTCGGCGAACCTTCGACGAACTTCTCCTCTCACAGAATATGAAGATTTTTAATCAAAAACAACTCAATACTTGTAAAGAAAAGTATTACTTAGAGTTATGACACAAATGTGCATATAAAATATGAAAAAATATTTTTCTATTGATTTCAAAAAATGGTTACAATTTTGAGATCTTCAACTTTTCAATCCAGAGTTTGACTGTGGGGGCATTTACCAATTACATCATCTGTTAAGCTGAAATTTCAACAAATGAGATATGGAGGCTTCCAAACCCGACACAGACTGTCTTTGAAGAAGTATATGAAAACATAAAGACACTACTTATAGAGTTCAGCCACTTCAGGTTCTCACCAAGGTTTTTAGGCCTTGATGCGCAGGCTTCCAAACTTGACTCTAAAGAGATCTTGCTCCATGATGCAAGAAGATCGAACATATTGTTCGCAGATGCAGAGCAGGGAGATAGATCTCAGACTCAAAACACACAAAGCTATAAATTTATCTAAGACTCAGACTCCACTCTCTCCAAAACTCGGGTGTCCAAATGAGCCTTACTCCTCTCCTTATATAGGATGAGAAGGGGACAACTTTCCGACAACCCGGTAGACCATACTTTTTTGTACAATAATTCCGAGATGTGGATCAAATCACACCAAAAGTCGGAGAAGTGCTCCGAGTCTTGGAATAGTACAGGACAACTATACAAAGTGGAGATTTAAGAGAATCCCATGAAAACTATAATTTCTTTATACAGATATGGGAGATTTTTGTCAGGAATCTCAAGAAAGAAAACCCGGTCTCTGTCATAGTCAAGAGACAAGACTTTATTGTACACTGTGGATGCTTTATATCGGGAGCCCACGTGAACCCATGAATATTTAATTATGTCCCTAGTGCGTTTGTACCAGGGAATCTCCCAAGTGCAGGATGATCATATGCTCCACAGGTGTCCCAAGACTTTGAGTAAATTCTTCTAACAATCATTGGTTTTCCTAAGACAATTTGATGTTTGATTTTGGTTAACACAATCCATTGGAAGTGTCCACTCATCAAGGTCTTCATTATCGAGTCATTTAAGTATGAATTTAGACCTGCTATGGTTTTACAAGGGTAGTGGAAACAATCATGAGAATTTTGAGCACATGTCATGCAATCTCTTTGAGTATAATTTTCAAAATATCTGGGATCCATAGCAATCTTATTGACTCCGAACCACATCCACCAAGTTTTCAGCCATTCTGGTTGCCATAAAAGTTGATTTACAAATGTTGGCCCAAATTTTAAAATGGTGTAGTGGATTTATGTTTTCTCATCTTGGCATAAAAGCTCCCACCATAGATTAATGTAGCCTTTGAAATTGTAGATGGTATCTGGAAATAATATTTCTGGATCTTTTTATGGCCACATGTATTTTGAGAAATGGTTTGGGTCTCGTGTCTTGTTTATAGTGTAATTTTTATGATAGATCTTTGTCCTATCACTCCCTTCAGTCCAAATTACACTTATATCTTTGAAGCTTTCATATAAAGCTTCTTCTGCAAGATTTGCTGCTAGTATAGATCTTTTGTAGATCATGTCATGAATCCATTTCCTGGATTTTGGATAGATCTTCCTTTCAGGAACTAGATGTTGTAAGTCTATGTGGGGCTGTAAGTTGGCATCCATGACCTTGGTTTTTCAAAGTTTCCATGTTGGCTTCCATTGTTCTGTGTATACTGGCCAAGGAGTGTCATCTAAAATGTTTCGGAGTTCTTCTTGCTAAGTGTTTGGATTCCACTCGGTTACTATAACCATCAACTGGTCATTCTATTCTAGATATTCTCTTCTTAGGAAGTCAAGCAAGCAGTTTTGTTCTCCTTTGATATGTTCAACCTCAAAATCAAAGTTAGAAAATAGTGCCTACCATCTGGAAAACTTGGCTTTGTCGGGCTTCTTTATTTCTTTAGTTAGTACCTTTTTCAAGGTTGAAGCATCAGTTCTAAGCAAAAATTGTTTATGTAGAAGGTGTATATCAAACTTGTCTATACAGTTCCAGGCATCTTTTACCTCTTTTTCGATAGTGGAGTAGTTTTGCTCTGCTGGGTTGCATGTACCTGAGGCAAATTGTACAATTTTCTCGGTCCCTTGTTTGACTTTCTTTAGTATTCCTCTCAATCCAAGGTTTCTAGCATCACTCTCGACAATTTTGGGGATATCTTCATCTGCCAAATAGAGGATTGAGAATGTATGGACTTCGCTTTTGATTTTATGGAAAACTTTAGTGTGATCATCTATCTATGGTGATGGCTCTTTTTTCAATCCTTGGTTAAGAATCTTGCGGTTTGCTACACAACCTTAATAAAAATTACTAACATAATTCAAGCAACCGAGGAACCTCTACAGCTGTGTTTTGTCTGTGATTACATCTGGAAACTTATTAGCAAAATCTAGAGCATGCTTCTACAAAGTTATTTGGCCATCTTCTATCGTATGTCCTAGAAACTTGATTTTCGTTTGGAACAATTCCATCTTCTTTTTACTTAAAACTAAACCACTTATTTTCACAGCTTGAGTGAAAGTATGGACATGCCTGAAATTTTCATCTATGGTGTTGGAGAAAATTAACACATCATCTATGTACACGATTAGCCATTCAAAATAGCGCTTGAAAATTTGATCCATTACCTTTTGGAACTTATATGGAGCATGCTTTAGTCCAAAAGGAATTACATTCCATTCATAGTGCCCTGATTGAATGCTGGAAGCAATTTTAAATCTATCCTCTTCCTTGATAGCAACTTGCAAAAAACCAAACTTCATGTCGAATTTTGAGAATAATTTGGCTCCTGCAATTTTTGCAATTAAGCTTCCTTTATGTGGAATACGATCAATATCATCTGCTAAAATAGAGTTTAGAGGGTTATAATTTATAACAAGTCTGGGCACTCCTCTAATCTGTTTTGAATGCTTATTTACATAAAATCCATAGCAGTTCCATGGACTGTTGGATTCTCATATGAGTCCTCTTTGCAGAATATTGGAGATTTCCTTTTGGCAGAGATTTATATAGTCCCTGTTCATGGAAATTGCTCTACTCTTACAATGTTTTCCTTCATATATTTCTTTGAAAGGAAATCCTACTGTGTGTTGCTTTCTGTGCCATAAATCCTTTGGGTTTTCTGAACAACACTCAATCTCTATATGCCTTCTTAGCTCTGTAATTTTCTATATGATTCTGGGAAGTTTGAGTTGTTATTTGATTCTGATTGAAGATTTAAAGTCTTTCAATTCTTCAATCTTTTTCTCTAACAGTTCTAATTCCTACATTGTCTGTACCATTGTGGAAATTCTCGGAGTAAAAATATATGGTAAGGTGAGTGTTTCTATAAATCCTTTATGATTTGGGACAATGAAAAATCCTATTTTTCCATCAGGCAATCTGGCTGACCCATGGGGTTCCACTGTTGCTAGAAACACATTCGCCAAAATGTAGTCTATGGGAATTTCTCCTACTGAAAATTTTAACTTCATACAATATTTTTAAAAACAAATGGTGGCAATAGGAACTTCATACCTGAAAGTCTGAGTTCCAATCCTAGTTACTTTTCGTGTAGCCACCTTCCAGTATTTAGCTGGGACAATCTTTTTGTTAATAACATTGATATCCGCGCCTGAATCAATCAACGTTCTTAAAGTGAACTTTTCTCCTTGGATATCGATGGTCAACAACACATGATGTTGTTGATATTGGATTGTCATTATTTTCATTTCTCCAAATCCCATTCCAGAATAAGATTTGTCTTCATAGATCTTTACATTAGCATTCTTTCTTGTTTTCTATCTGAGAGATCTGTGCTTTCAAGCCAACAACTTCATTTTTTAGAGAGTATATTCCGTGCTGACTTCTCCGAAGGTTAAGGACCTTGGTTTGGTATGCTCCTTGTTTCTTTAAAAATATTTGGTGTTCTTTTCATAGGAAGCATCTACAAATAGGGCTTTAGCCTAATTTTTCTTTGAGCTACTGTTGCCATGTTCTTTGTGCATTGTTTGTAGAAAAACATCTAACAACTTTTCTTTCATTTCTCCTTCTGCCAACATTTTGATGTTGGACATGACCTTTGATTCACCATATTCAATGGTGTGTGCCATACAAATTTTTCTTTTTCCTTATTTGGCATGAGTTCGATCTCTTCTTCTGAACTAGGGATTGATTCTGACTCTGAATTATTGCAGTTGCAATCTTTAGATTTTGTAAATTCACATTGTTGTATATTTACATGCCCAATGTTGGAATAAGAATTATAGGAGGTAGTTCTTGTTGTTTCTAAAGTGTTGCAGCAGTCATTTTTCATTAAATGCACTTCTTCTTTGAAGGTGATTCCAGGAGACATCCTTGTCTCTTTCTGGAACCCTCGTGAGGCATATTATTGTGATTTCTTACCTCTATTCATCTTAGATTATTTACCTTTAGGACATTTAGTTGTTGTATGTCCCTTTTGGCCACATAACCAACATAATATTCCATCCTGTCTTTGTGTTTTAAGATGGATATCTTTTGGTTCATAATAATGAGTTTTAGGGACATATCTGTAAGATCCTTTCTTGTGCTAGTTTGTTCTATAAGCATGAACCTTTGAATTTTTTGTAGATTGCCTTTGGGCCTTTTTTCTGATTTTCTTACTCTTTCTTCTCTGAACAATTCGATCATCAATTTCAAGCCCATACTTAATACAAATTGATTTGCTATCTGGAAGTATTGAAACCTTTTGCATTGATTTGTTCACCCTCATGCTGGTGCAAAGTCCTCCCAGTGCTTTAGTGATGTTGCAATAAATTTCGCCCCAACTGTATGCTTCAAAAGAATTATGGAAGACTTCTTGCCTTTGGATATACTCAATGAATTTAGAAGGTAGAGCAGCAAGATAGATCTGCTTCCATAATACATTTTGGATTTCTTTTACTTCATAAATTCGTTGTGTCCAATCATGATGAAAGTCTTCATATTGGGACATTTTTTTACACTTGAGGTTCATCAACACCATCTCATGCTTGTTAGTAATCTCAATTGTGGCTCCACACCAGTGCTCAAGAATGAAGGATGTGAGGGTTCCTATCATATTTCTTTGTGGAGTACCATCTTTATTGAAGATGATATCACCTTCTTCGTCCTTAACTACTTCTGCTTCTATTTCTATAATAAGTGCAGGAGATGATTCAACATCCCACCATATTTGCAATGTACCAGTAAAACATTGTATGATTGTTTTACAGGATTCGACTTTTGTTTTGCCCCACATATACATAATTTTATATTCAGTAAAAATTTCATCAATCATTTGCCTGATTTGACCAGTGCTGAGATTTTCAATGTTCCATTCTTTATAAGAGCTAGTCTGAAAGGTATAAGTTTCTGGAAGTTTACCCTTACCAACTAGGTCAGGGGCTGGATATCTGGAAAACTGGCTTGAAAGGGGCTCATAGATGGGAAGTAAATTCTTTTCATAGGACTTAGGATGCTCAGTTTTAGTGAAAGCTTCTAAAAAAAATAAGTAGGAGACTTTTGGTGAACCACTGGGAGATTCCTCATGTAATTCTGGTTTCTCTTTTGGGAATAAAAAGGGAAAATTTTCTACTTGCTTAATAGCATGTTGGATATTTACAGGGTGGCTAAAAAGCATAGAAGAAGCAATGCACTTATCTTTGGGTGCTATGGAAAGGTTTTCAAATTTCTCAGCCAATTCTCCCATAAAATTGTTAGTAGTTTTGAATTCAAAATCTACTTTCTTTTGAATGCTTTATATTCAAACAGAGGATTCTCTAATGAATCCTTTTAAAACAGAAAAAAAATAATTTACATTGTTCAGATTATTATTTACATCTTTTATGGAAACATGTAAGGAATCAAAACAATCCTTATGGTCCTGAGTTTTGATCATGTTCATTTCTAATCATTTAAGAGTATTATGTGTCCACTTTATCTGCTCACTAGCTTTCTGTATTCTTCCATCAATACCAAGTGTGGATTCATCTTTGGGGACCAAAGGAATAGATTTTGCTGCATTACTAGACTCACCTAACAATATTCCTTTGAAAGGTGGAAAAGTGGTGGTAGTGTCTATCTTGGTGCCATCATGGCTGGTCCATGAATTTTTTTGTGCATAAGATACCTCTGCATCTGCCATGTGAACTTCTTGCCCTTCTTCCATTTCTTTCCAATTGTAAAAATAAATCCAGGAATATGTATCTTCCATGTATTGTTTCCATTTTAAAGATAAATTTCTTTTCTCAGCACCCAGTGTGCTTATACCAAATGCCTTTGAATCAGGATGAGTGTATAAATGCCAATTTGACATTGTTTTCATCCATTCGGGATCAATTTTGTATATTGGACATCCATCCATTAAAGAAAAGAACTTATACATTTCTAGAATAAAGGATTTTTGCACTCTTCAGGAATATGATTTTCAAATATGGATTGCGGAATTAGATTGTCAAGTTGTTCAATATATCCCAGGCCATATCTAGGCATTCATGGGGGACGCATCTTACTGAACATTTCAGTAAGCCTTGAGTCTTCATTTTCTAGAGTGGGAAGTTCATGGATCATCAGGATGGTGTCATGAGGAAAAGGAATGTCAGAACATTTGGGATTTGGGCATGAGTTAGCAATAGTGGTTGGTGGAGCTTCTCCTGTGGTTGGATTATGATTTTTATGGAGGACTAAATCTGCAAGTGATTTTAAGCAGACTACTAAACAACATCCAGGACATTTAACTTCAAGGTCAGAGAAATGCAAAATTTGTGCTAGTTCAAACAAAGCGCATGTAAACAATTAGGATATGAATTATATATAACTGTAGAAGTGGAAGGTTGACAAAGGTCAGGACTTGATTTTGGCTGATGGGCATGGCAAGCTTCTTTCTGATGGTCGATAATTGATCTTTGAGGAAAAGATAGGGTAGCAGAAGAGGACCCTTCTTGAATTTGTGCAGTCGTAATATTTTGGATTTTTGGTGACTGAGGGAGATCTATGACCCAATTTTCAGGAAAACTCAAGTCTTCCCATCTGATTGTCTGATGCTCTATTTTCTGGTTATGGGCATCAGTAATCACAAGAGTGCTTGATTTGGATTCTTGGATGGGAGCATGTAGTATTGCCAGGTACAATGTGTTGGTGTGTCTAAAACACCCTCTAGTATGAATTACAATATTTGTTCTTTTTCTCTTCATATCAAAACTAGTTGTTTTGATTTGCAATTGTAGGATATCTTTTATACATTCATCGAACACATAGATAGAAAAGTTCAAATGACAGTCAAACGAAACAGGGTTGTTTGACAAGGGAGCAACAATACCTCTGATTAATGAATCTGTATATCTGTTATGTGTGAGATCCCTAATAGTGGCCAACACATATGTATTTAACCCTCTATGAGTGAGGGCATTTTTTCCGACTCTTATACAACCAAGATGCAGATATTGAGTGCCATGTCTTCTAGCTTCTTCTTGAAGCTTCTTCGGGTCTAAGAGAGGAATAGTCTGGATAGACTCAACATTTTCTTGAATTTGAGACACACATTCTTTTACAGTTACTCTAGTGACTTCTTTAAGATGAAAGACAGATAGATCTGAATATACAGTGGATGGATTTATAGATGGTAAATCCCAACGAGTTGAAGGCTAACTTTCAACTATTTCTAATTCTGCAGAGTTTACTTCTCTAGAAGATGCAGAATGAAAAATATTTGCCATATTAAAGTCGTCTTTTTGTTGAATCTCTTTGAAAGAAACAAATTTTCTTCCTAAATCCATTTTAAATTTTTTTTTAAGGATAAATACTTGATAGAACCAAAGTTATGGCTCTGATACCAATTTTATAAGTAGGGGCTTCCTCGTCAAAGTTCTCGAAGCTTACTGATTCAAAATATCCTTTCTTCTGCCATGATACACAAACCCGTACATGAACCTTTGTGTCGTCATGTATCAATTCTCTCAACGGCCTCCTTGCCTCAGCGAGAGGACATCTCTAGACACTTGGAAAACCTTTGACGAACTTCTCCTCTCACAGAATATGAATATTTTTACTCAGAAACAACTCAATACTCGTAAAGAAAAAGTATTACTCAGAATAATGACACAAATGGGTATATAAAATGTGGAGATATATTTTTCTATTGATTTTAGAAAATGTTTACAATTTTGAGATCTTCGACTTTTCAATCCGGAGATTGATTGTGGGGGCATTTACCAATTATATCATCTATTAAGCAGAAATTTCTACAGATGAGATCTAAGGCTTCCTGGACTGACACAGACTATGTCTTTGAAGAAGTATATGAAAACATAAAGACACTACTTATAGAGTTCAACCACTTCAGGTTCTCACCAAGGTTTTTAGTCCTTGATGGGTAGGCTTCCAAACTAGACTCTGAAGAGATCTTGCTCTGTGATGCAAGCAGATCGAATAGATTGTTCACAAAGGAGATAGCTCTTAGACTCAAAGCACACAAAGCTAGAAATTTATCTAAGACTCTGTTACAGGGAAAGGTGTCTATATAGAACTGCTCTATCCCACCAAGGTGTGACAGCTGCCTTAGAAACAAACAGAGAAAAACTACTTTTGTCTTTCCTTTATGAATTATAGATAGAGAGGAACAGAAAGACCAACCTCTGTCTTGCACTAATCCTTCTATTCGATCCCTCTCTTCTTTGATAGTCCTCAGCTACCTGCTCCCTTGCACGCCCAGCTTCACAAAGTGCCTGTAAGATCATAGAAGCATAGCACTATACAAAGAGATGGATCTATATTCAAAAACAATCTAGGATCAAATGTAAATTGACCATACAAATGTAACAAGCATCAATGATACAATAGCATGGAGGAAAAATCAAATAGTTTTTATTGATAAACAAGAAAATATCCAGGAGGAGTTACAACCAGTTGTTCCGACCCAGCATCAACCTCCCAGTAAAGAAGCCCGTCTTCACCTCAAACAAAGCATAGATCACCCAACAATCTGATGTTTGTCTCAAAAAACCAACAACAATTCCTTACAATATGCAAAATTCCAGCCTCTGGATCTCTGGGATGAGGGATCCATATATAGATATTTGTAAGGGGGATGAGTCAGCTTGTGATTTGATTAGTGTCTTCTCTCTGATAGTTCTTGCTTCCACTTGGAGACTGAAGGCCTCTTACTCATCCTTGGTCGAATTCAGTGAGGCAAGTGTCACAGGAGAAGATTCTGGAAGCTTCCATTGTCTCTCCACCTCGCGGAATGACACTGCCATTTGTCATTTCTCGCCCATTGCACCCCACAGAAGGGACTTTTGAAATGCAACGCACCCTCACAGTGTATTTAGGTGCAATGCAACGCACCTAGCCAGTGGAGCAGCTGAAATGATCCTGTTTTGACCAATTTTGAGCAGTTTCTGGTGGAGAACTTTTGGGAGAAGCTGTAATCTGTTGACCTTGTTCCTTTAGGGGTTAGAACAACACTTTTAGGGACTTAGGAGCCCTTGTTTTATGGACATTTCATGCTTGGAGTTGTAGGGCACAAAAATGTCTATAACAGTTGGCCCCTAAAGCATGAGGCCATTAACCTTTTGGTGTCGGGTGAAATGCTTTATTATGAGGATCCGAAGTTCTTTCAATGCTGGGAGGAGACCTGTAATAAGATACAATACAATACATTATCTTCATACTGTTTTCATGATCTAGCTGAGGCGGGCATTCCCATGCTCAGCTTTATAAATTCATTTTCATGTACATAGGACAAACAATCGTCTGAGTGTAGACTGATGATTCTGATAGAGCCATCATCCTTTTGGTAGGATGATTATCTGTGCTGCAATGCTGTACATTTAATGTCTTTATTTCCCTGAATATATATTGCAGCCCGGATGGATGAAACTAGATCCGGGGTCTTCAATCTCGTCCGATCTTCACTCGAAGTACAAGTTGATCCATGTGAGAAATGTTCTGAAGTCGAACATGGAAAGACATCGCTTGATTACCAGTCAATGATGTAAACTGTTAACAGGCGCGAGAGGAATCACCGATAATGATAATGATCCTCAAGGTACTGCAGTAAAATTCATGTGGTGTGAATAAAGGATTTGGCGTCGAACACCACGCAAAATCTTTCGGTCGAAGGCCATGGATGTAAACATGTCGCCGGAAGTGAGAAACTTGCCATTGAGGCATGCAAGCTTCAAAGTACTGAATGGGGTGTTCCTAGATCAACTTCTTGGATAATGAGCTGATGTCGACAAGAAGTGATCCATCACAGTAGGGCCTTAACGAATCCCACATCAATGACATGGAACGGAGCAAATGATTTTGATGGAGGTGAAAACGATCTGGTGATATAAGGTTCAGGGTGGCGGTCATGAAAGAATGGAGTATAATGTATGGTAGTGGGTGAGACACAGGTGACTTCTCTGGATGACTTCTCTTGAACATATCGGCGACACTGATGTGATGGATTGGTAGCATTAACCCCAAATGTGGATGATATGGCGTGACCATGGTGATGTGACTGGTGAATGAAACAACCCAACCCGACTCGGACACGGAGTGGAAGTGTCATGTTCAAGAGCGAATTGCTACCAACAAAGTTTCTTTGAGTTTTCTTCCCAATTTTTCCCAGTCATTGCTGACCAGTACCTCTTTATTTTTGTCAAGCTTGAGGAGGATAACATATGCTTGTTCTATAATTTGCCCTTCCGGCAAACCCATCGCTATGTTTTAACGAGCCTAGCGATAGTGAAACTCGTTCTCGTCTAAAGACAAGTTTGTCGCTATTAATCTTTTTAACGAGTTTAACGACACAGATAACTCGGTCCTTTTCAATTTTAGAGAGTCTGAAAAGGAATGTAAAGGTAACTCCAAAATTCCTTTTTCGTCATCTAATCCCTTAAGTCCGAAAAAGTATAAAACAATACAAAAGGGATGAATTTTCGATAGTTTTAACGAGCCGAACAAAACAAGCGCTCGATCTTTTTTGTGCAATAATCCCTCAGGTCCAAAAAGATTAAAATCTAGAGGAGGGATAGCACTTCCTGTCCCTTTAATGAGCTGGAGAGGCCAATGGCTCGGAAATCTTTTCATATTTTACGAGTCAGTTGAAAAGAGCTTAAAGGAGACTCGTCTTTTGAGGAACAAGTGATGAAACGGGTAGCAGCTGATTCCAGGTAAGGTTTGGAATTTTCCAATCACGACAATGTCACAAGGATGGCTAGTGAAATCACTCTTCGCAGCTGTTCCTCAAAATGGGTAAACAATCAAATGGAGGTGAATGATCGGCCAATGAAAAGTGGAGGTGACGGTGAAAACACGACCAAGGCTTTAACGGCTGAAGTACTACATTCACGATGGTTATTTACCGGGGAATAGTTCATTTTTTAATGAGCTTAAACGTTGGTAGAAACATTTGCTCATATCTTATGTTTATTTTTTAACGAGCTTGAACTATGTGCTAAAACTGCTCGATTAATCCAGTCGTATGATAAGAATGTCTCATATAAAACGGAAATTTTTAGAGTTTTGCCCCACATCCTTCCTTTATGCAAGTTAGGAGACGACCAATCCTACGAGTTTAAAGGGTTAGAGGTCCTAAAAATTTTAAAAAATAAATAGTCGCTCTTTGCTTGCACTCCAAAAGGTTTGCATGCCCCCAGGTATAAAACAAAGTTTCAAGGTTACCTCTTCTTTAGTCCGTTAAAACATTTGTTTTACCGAGAGAGGCCTACCTCTTACAGGTTACCCAAAGATTTCTCTATTCACAGCACAAACAAAACACTTCTTCGGCGATGTCTATCGAAATAAACAAAGGTGAGCGACGATGCCCGCCAACCCACATAACTTTGACAAGAGGATCTTGTTCTAGAATAACCCCCTCTTCCAATCACGGACGGGGGTACAGACTAGTCATATTCTCTCGTGGAAACCTACCCTATACCCGAAGTTTTCCTGCCGAAGCAGGCCAGGGTGCATGCCCCCTGGGTTTCAGTCATGTCCCCCAGAATCACTCGCGCTCATCGGGTGGATGGACTGGAGATTGAGACATTTCTTGCGTGAAAAAACCATTTAGGGATGGTATATGACTATTTGCTATGCGTGATCCCGGAAATGAAAGTTGGTCTACGAGCTTGACCACTCTTCCTTCGTGCGGAAAACACATCACTCTAAAAAGTGATGAGACAATGGCTCTCATGCAATAAATATAGTCTCGTCCAAGGAGTAGATTGTAATCCAGGGGTCCTTGAACTACCATCACGTTCATGTGAACGGTTTTCCCTCTTAGTGTTATGGGCACATTGGGAAGGATCCCTAACAGTCTACTGGTTCCTTTATCAAAGCCTGTCAGATTTCTCATCTCAGGCAAAAGCGATGGTGAATCAAGCGCTTTCCAAGCAGTTGAGGAAAGGATACTCACAGAAGCCCCCTCATCTATGATGGTACCAGCCATAACCATTCTATATATTTGAACAATAATTCGGAATGGTATACTAGCCGGTAAACGGGGTCTACCTAGTTGATTCCAGTCGAAGGAGACAACTAGGTTGCTTGGAGGTGGGACCGAATAGACGACCGGGTACGACTCTGACGAACTTCCTTCCTGCGGTAAAGGAACAGGTAAATTGCCCCCATGTTCGTTGGAGTCTGTGCTTATGAAAAGAATTTGGACGGTGTCATCCTTGTTCTCTTCAGTGATTGTATCATCTGAAGATGGAACCTCTGAAGGCAAGACTGGGTCAACTACCGCCTCGACCTTTTGACTTTCGTCTGGTATGGATTCAGATGGTTCATCTTCAATGACAGATGCTTTGGCCGACCACCTGAGCGGGTCAGCCGGATTTTCAACTAGTGACGGACTCGGCAAGAGTTTTTTATATCCAGGAGGAAGTCGTAACGGTGAAAGCGGACGATCATCCAAAACTCTTTTAGCTTCGTCTAAGAAGGGACAACGGTGGACGGCATGATCACCTTCGCACAGTTTACAAGGAAATTTATATTTTCCTTTTTGTCCTGGGGCTTGACTTTCACTAGTTGACGGTGTGTTTTCAACATTATCATCAGAGGTTGACGACACCGGGTTGTGCAAACGAGGAGACCAGTCCCTTAAGATCCAAGGGATGCAAGGACAATCTCTGTGAAAGTGGTCTCCTTTGCAAATGACACATGGCGATTTAGGCCTGGTCGGTGCAGTGTGTGGATTTTCGTTAGACAACACTCGTTTGCCCCCATTTTCTTTTGGCTCCTTCTTCTTCTTCTCTTTCTTCTTCTTTTCCTTCTTCTCCTTAGGAACTTGACTTTTGGCTTTACCAGCCCCATCAAGCGAAGAGGAAGGAGGAGAGGAAGAATTAGAGGAAGTAGAAGGTTGGTGGGTAACTCTGGACTCGTCTAATTGCTGATTCGATTATTCAGGAATAGTGGTGTTCTGAACGACAGAGGTTGAGAAGAGCCATACAGGCAAACCAATTGTCAGTCCTGGAAGCGACAATGTGGCCATATCGGGTGCACCAAAATCTCCCCAAGAGGAGAAGGGACTAGGATTTCCTCCAAGGGGAATTCCTTGGTTGGTGGACTCCATTTTCTCAACCCAAGATCAACGTAGGAAAGGGGTAATGAATATTCCGTTTAAAATAAATTTTTAGACGCTTTGACACAACTTGTTTTTTCAGTTTTTAAGAGTCGAGAAAAAATAAAAGGTGACTCTAGTCTCCTTCGATTTTTAATGAGCCTGAAGTGACAAGTGCTCAGATGGACCTTTTCCGTTAAGGAGTCTGAAAAGGAACGAAAGGGACTGCTCTGGAGATCTAGGTAGAGGGAGTACCAAACCAATCGCAAAACTGCAGAATACTTTTTACGGTACGATAGTCAATCTTCCCGAATGCTGTGCTCAGTGCATTGCGATCGATAGGGTGGCAGACACGACTTCCTAAGGATAAAGGATTTAAGCCTATAGGGGTCTCCCAAAATATACTCGACGGTACGTGGGAGCACAAGTCCGTACTGGCACTTATCGTCTCAAAGTGGAGGAATCACCCAACCATCAGTGAGGACAACAGTTACCAGGCTTTACGATGCCGGAATACGTCTCTAGCCTAGACCTCTAAATGTTGTGCGTTAAGTTCCAAAGCGTTGTTAGATTCATTGAATTTATTTTAAGTTGATCTTGTTTATGAAGTTTGCCTTTCGGGTTCACCACGAGATGTAGATGTAATTCCTAAAATGCAATCTAAAGATGATAAACAAACTTTTATCTCTTTTGTGCAATGAAAATCCTAGCTACTAGGGGAAAAGAAAGACAGAATCTTTTCACAAAGAGCAAAGAGCACACTGTAAATGCACTTTCCTAAATCAAGCCAAACAGACTGTCTATATGCAAATGCACATGCATGTATTTGTTTTCAACTTTCTTAGTATTGATGCTAAAAAGAAAGTTGATGTACAAATCTGAATTTCTTTTCAAGCGACAAATATAAACAAGCTCTTTTTCGAAATCAAAAACAGAGATGATTACGACACCTTACGATTTTGAAATGAACACTCGTTCTTGACACTAGAAAATTACAAATTCAGACCAAAGGCAATAGTAACAGGATAATCGACCATCAACAGCAATCAAACTTTCTCCTATGATCGAAATCGACACTTGCGACAGATTCAAATCAAAGGACGACAGTACGACTATGCTACTTTTGCAAAGGAAAACTGTAAACGACTCAACAAACACATAAAAACATCTACAGTTCTTTTTTACAAAGGAGGAAGAATAACAGCAAGGAAAAGGAGTTTCAAACAGACATATACTGATCACAGGCAGCAAAATTCAGGGATAGAACTGGAAAGAATGAAGCACAAGAACCACAGTTGCGCAGAGCTAGTCTGATCAGCGCACCTGCAACACAGAGAATCTGAAATGTAGCGCAGGTTGCCCCTTCAGGAAGTGCACTGAAATTCAGGATCTCTGAACAGTACCTGCGCTGGGCCAGAAACGAGACTCTGTCCGGGTTCCGGGTCACAGTTTGCAGTTCAGTCCTTGGTTTTTGGCCGAGTAAATAGCAATCAGTAATGCAACAATCAGGGGTAGATCTAAGGAGGGTCTAAGAGCTATCACAAGGGCAATCAGATAGTTTGTAAATCAACTGTTTAAATCATAAACAGATCTAGTGAATGGATTGAAGCAACAGTTATCTACTTTGCATTTGTTATGGAAAATGCAGTTCGAAAGCTACTTATAAGTTTATGAAACAAACAACAAAGAATGATACACAAACAAACTAATTAAACAATCCCCAGCGGAGTCGCCATTTTGTTACAGGGAAAAGTGTCTATATAGAACCGCTCTATCCCACTAAGGTGTGACAGCCGCCTTAGAAACAAACAGAGAAAAACTACTTTTGTCTTTCCTTTATGAATTATAGATAGAGAGGAACAGAAAGACCAACCTCTGTCTTGCACTAATCCTTCGATTCGATCCCTCTCTTCTTTGATAGTCCTCAGCTACCTGCTCCCTTACACGCCCAGCTTCACAAAGTGCCTGTAAGATCACAGAAGCATAGCACTATACAAAGACATGGATCTATATTCATAAACAATCTAGGATCAGATGTAAATTGACCATACAAATGTAACAAGCATCAATGATACAAAAGCATGGAGGAAAACTCAAATAGTTTTTATTGATAAACAAGAAAAGATCTAGGAGGAGTTAGAACCAGTTGTTCTGACCCAGCATCAACCTCCCAGCAAAGAAGCCCCTCTTCACCTCAAACAAAGCATAGATCACCCAATAATCTAATGTTTGTCTCAAAAAACCAACAACAATTCCTTACAATATGCAAAATTCCAGCCTCTGGATCTCTGGGATGAGGGATCCATATATAGATATCTGTAAGGGGGATGAGTCAGCTTGTGATTTGATTATTTTCTTCTCTCTGATAGTTCTTGCTTCCACTTGGAGACTGAAGGCCTCTTACTCATCCTTGGTCGAATTCAGTGAGGAAAGTGTCACAGGAGAAGATTCTGGAAGCTTCCATTGTCTCTCCACCTCGCAGAATGACACTTCCATTTGTCATTTCTTGCCCATCGCACCCCACAGAAGGGACTTTTGAAATGCAACGCACCCTCACAGTGTATTTAGGTGCAATGCAACGCACCTAGCCAGTGGAGCAGCTGAAATGATCCTGTTTTGACCAATTCTGAGTAGTTTCTGGTGGAGAACTTTTGGGAGAAGCTGTAATCTGTTGACCTTGTTCCTTTAGGGATTAGAACAACACTTTTAGGGACTTAGGAGCCCTTGGTTTATGGACATTTCATGCTTGGAGTTGTAGGGCACAAACATGTCTATAACAGACTCCGACACCACTCTCTCCAAAAATCGGGTGTAAAAAGGAGCCTTACTCCTCTGCTTATATAGGATGAGAAGGGGACAACTTTCCAACAACCCTGTAGACCATGATTTTTTGTACAATAATTCTGAGATGTGGACCAAATCACACCAAAAGTCGGAGAAGTGCTCCAAGTCTCGGAATAGTACAAGAAAACTATACAAAGTGGAGATTTAAGAGAATCCCACGAAAAATATAATTTCTTTATAAAAATATGGGAGATCTTTGTTGGGAATCTCAAGAAAGAAAATGCGGTCTCTGTCATAGTCAAGAGACAAGACTTTATTGTACATTGTGGATGCTTTATATTGGGAGCCCACGTGAACCCTTGAATATTTAATTATGTCCCTAGTACATTTGTACTAGGGAATCTCCCAAGTGCTGGATGATCATATGCTCCACATGTTGTCCCAAGTGTTTGAGTAAACTCAATTCTTCTAACAATCATTGGTTTTGCCAAAAAATCTGGTGTTTGATTTTGGTTAACACAATCCATTGGAAGTGTCCACTCATAAAGGTCTTCATTATCCTGTGATCTGAGTATGAATTTAGACCTGTTATGGTTTTACAAGGGTAGTGGAAACAATCATGAGAATTTTGAGTGCATTTCATGCAATCTCTTTGAGTATAATTTTCAAAATATCTAGGATCCATAGTAGTCTTATTGACTCCGAACCACATCCACCATGTTTTCAGTGATTCTGGTTGCCATAAAAGTTGATTTACAAATGTTGGCCCAAATTCTAAAATGGTGTAGTGGATTTATGTTTTCTCATATCGGCATAAAATATCCCACCATAGATTAATGTAGACTTTGAAATTGTAGATGGTAACTGGAAATAATATTTCTGGACCTTTCTGTGGCCAGATGTATTTTGAGAAATGTTTTGGGTCCCGTGTCCTATTTATAGTGTAATTTTTATGATAGACATTTGTCCTATCACTCCCTTTGGTCCAAATTACACTTATATCTTTGAAGCTTTCATATAAAGCTTCTTCTGCAAAATTTTATGCTAGTATAGATATTTTGTAGATCATGTCATGAATCCATTTGTTGGATTTTGGATAGATCTTCCTTTCAAGCACAAGATGTTGTAAGTCTGTGTGGGGCTGCAAGTTGGCATCCATGACCTTGGTGTTTCTGAGTTGCCATGTTGGCTTCCATTATTTTGTGTATACTGGCCAAAGAGTGTCATCTGAAATGTTTCGGAGTTCTTATTGCTGAGTGTTTTAATTCCACTCAGTTACGATAACCATCAACTGGTCATTCTGTTCCAGATATTCTCTGCTTAGGAATTCAGGCAAGCAGTTTTGTTCTCCTTTGATATGTTCAACCTCAAAATCAAAGTTAGAAAATAGTGCTTGCCATCTCACAAACTTGGCTTCTTCGGGCTTCTTTATTTCTTTAGTTAGTACCTTTTTCAAGGCTAAAGCACCAGTTCTAAGAAAAAAATGTTTATGTACAAGGTGCATATCAAACTTGTCTATATAATTCCAGACAGCTTTTACCTCTTTTTCGATAGTGGAGTAGTTTTTCTCTGCTGGCTTCCATGTACCTGAGGCAAATTGTACAATTTTCTTAGTGCCTTCCTTGACTTGCTTTAGTATTCATCCCCATCCAAGGTTGCTAGCATCACTCTCAACATTTTTGGGGAGATCTTTATCTGCCAAATAGAGGATTGGCAATGCATGGACTTTTCTTTTGATTTTCTGGACAACTTTAGTGTGATCATTTGTCTATGGTGATGGCTCTTTTCTCAATATTTGGTTAAGAATCTTGCGGTTTGTTGCACATCCTTTATAAAAATTACTAACATAATTCAAGCAATCGAGGAATGTCTACAGCTGTGTTTTGTCTGTGATTACATATGGAAACTTATTAGCAAAATCTAGAGCATGCTTCTAGAAATTTATCTGGCCATCTTCTATCGTATGTCCTATAAACTTGATTTTGGTCTGGAACAATTCCATCTTCTTTTTAATTAAAACTAAACCACTTCTTTTGATAGCTTGAGTGAAAGTATGGACATGCCTGAAATTTTCATCTATGGTGTTGGAAAACATTAACACATCATCTATGTACACGATTAGCCATTCAAAATAGAGCTTGAAAATTTGATCCATTACCTTTTGGAACTTAGATGGAGCATGCTTTAGTCCAAAAGGAATTACATTCCATTCATAGTGCCCTGATGGAATGCTAAAAGTAGTTTTGAATCTGTCCTCTTCCTTGATAGCAACTTGCGAAAAACCAAACTTCATGTCGAATTTTGAGAATACTTTGGCTCCTACAATTTTCACAATTAAGCTTCCTTTATGTGGAATAGGATAAGTATCATCTGCTAAAATAGAGTTTAGAGGTTTATAATTTATAACAAGTTTGGGCACTCCTCTAACCTGTTTTGAATGCTTATTTACATAAAATCCATAACAGTTCCACAGATTGCTGGATTCTCGTATGAGTCCTCTTTGCAGAAGACTCGAGATAGCTAAAAGTACTTTAATGTATTGGGTGATATTAATGGGTGAGAAGATTTTTAAATTAAAACACGGAATGGTCTAAATAATCAAAATTTAAGAAGAAGAATGTAGATAGTGTACAAAATTTGGAGGTTGAAATATTTAATTTTAAATTTAAAAAAAGATTTTAGTTTAAATATTTTGAATATAAAGTTTGATATTTACAATTTGTTGTGAAGTAATATGGTTTGTTTTTTTTAAGAAATATTTATGGATTTCTATTAAAATATTTTGGTTTCAAGGTTAAAATCTCGTGTATCATTATCTATAAATTTTACTACAGCATTCAAAAAGATTCAAAATGGGCTTATTGGAATTACAACTTATCCATATTCTACAATTTTAAATATACTATCTTTATACAACTTCTAAAAGATGCCTAATATTAATATATGTCTGCAAAACATGGTAACTAAAACATCCAAGACTAGCTAGTATTCTCCCTAGGAGTAGCCATTAGATCAAATTCGGAATGTTCTGGATCGTTTTGGAAAGAAGGTGCGTTTGAACCTATGTCCCCATCATTAACTGTCATTTCCTATGAGCTTGAAGTTGCACTCCCCGTGCTCCTCGAGTTCTCCAGAGTCACCGTTGGTGACCGCAATTCCCCTTTCTACCACCATTGGGACTAGATTGTCCATTCCGAAACTCAACTTGTCCACCGCGAATTACCACAAGCTCGAATTTTTTTTGTAGCAAGCCAAGATTCTGAGACAGGAGCTCAAACTAGGCATGCGACTCTGTCAATTATATTTGTCAACTACATTTCCCTATTCCTGGAGATCAAGGAAATGAAAATCTCCATAGATGTTGTCATTTGTGCTATATGAATATTATTTTCCTTTGTAGTGACACGAAACTGATTATCCATTAAGAATTATACACTCCAAACTTTATCTTTTCCGTGACAATTTGAAAACTTGACTATCAATTTCACATTGTCGAGGCCGCATCTTTGCTTCTCACAATGTAAAATGATTAGACCACAAATATAGATCTAGCTCAAGAACAATGGCACAAACTTGCAAGAATTGAAAAACAAAATTGGAATAGAGAATGAATTCAATTTTAGAATATTGATTTGAGAATTAATACATAAAGCAACTAAGTTAAGCTTAGTTATAGATACAATAAATAATACTAATTAAAGCTAACTAAAACTAACTGTGTTTTATGTTCTGTTAATATGCACATGAACCACATGTAAGCACTAGAGTTAAGTAACTAAAGCCAAGTGCACACCACGTGTAATTACTATAATTAACTAGCATTAACTAAGTGCATATCACATGCAAGAATTAGAGTTTAATTGAAACTAATTAAGGCTAACTAAGTGCATGTACACCAACACCCCCTAACCATAATGTAGGTGAGTATGATGCAAAAATGAATGAGTCCTGACAATAAGGCCATTTCAGATACCCATGTACAATGCATGAAAAGAGGAAAGAGGGAAAACCTAGTGGCAAGGAAACCCCCCTCAAAATATAATGCAAAAATTAGGGAAAAGACAATTGTTAGGCAGTGATTTCCTTCAGCCCGAGACGATCTTGCATAAATTGGAACTTCTGTTCAGTGAATATCCTTGTGAATATATGAGCAGTCTGCTCGGAATTGGGACAGTACCGAAGATCAATGATCTCGGCATGAATTAGTTCACTAATGAAGTGCATGTGGATCTCGATATGTTTGGTTTGTTGTCGTTGCACTAGATCTCTGCAAAACTTCAGTGTACTCTAATTATCACACCATATGACAGTAAAACGACAGACACTAATACTAAGCTCATAAAGGAAATTTTGTATCCAAATGGCCTGAATAGTGTCATTTACTGCTCCTCTGCAGTCGACCTTTTTTTTATGATAAAGCAATGGAAACCTGCTTCTTGCTTAAAACCAATAAATTGGGCTAGATCCCAAACTAAGTAAATAACCAAAGGTGGACTTGCGATCAAGGTTGTCCCCAACACAATATAAATTTGCGTACCCAATGAGATCCAAAACATAATTTGCTTCATAATGAATCCCATAGGCGATTATCCCCTGAACATATCGAAGGATTCTCTTTGAAAATTTCCAATATAACTCATGTGGCTCCTGCATGTATATGGAAAATGCTCCTATGACATATGAGAGACTAGGATGAGAGTGAGTAAGATAAAGAAGACTCCCCACAAGACGACGATGCAATGTGCAATCAACCAATGATGTCTTTTCCATCCTCAAGCTTTATCCTTGATAAGAACGGTGTGGTTGCTGGCTTGCAGTCACTCATGTGAAATCATCTCTAGCATACTTTGGTTGAGAAATGGTAATCCTATAACCACTATGATTAATCTCTAGTTTATGGAAAAAATTTAGCAAGCCCATGTCTGTCATAGGAAACCGCTTATGCAATGTAGTTTTAATCTCAACAATGGCAGAAGCTAAACTACCTATTATCAAAATATCATCTACATAGAGTACTATGATTAACAAGGAGTCAATTTTCTTCAAGAAATAAACATTGAAATCAAATTTTCAGTGTACAAAATTTTGAGATAACAAATAGGAATCCATCTTGGCATACCATGCTCTAGGTGCCTGCTTGAGGCCAGAGAGAGGCTTCTTTAGTTTTCATACCAGAGATGAATTTTGCATGTATCCCTGTGGCTACTCCATGTATATTTCCTCCTCAAGATCACCGTGAAGAGAAGCATTCTTCACATCCATACGATGCACCTCCCATCCTCTTACTACTGTAATGGAGAGAGCTAGCCGAATGGAATCCACTTTTTCCACTGGAGAAAAAGTATCATCATAGTCAATGCCATGTACTTGCTTAAAACCTTTTGCCCCCAATCGTGTCTTATATCGACTAACTTGGCTATCTGTTTCTTTCTTGGTCCAATAAACCCACTTTCACATGACAAGTTTACAATTGGAAGGTAGTAGAAACATCTCCCAAGTATGGTTCTCAATGAGAGAGCTGCATTCATCATCCATAGCTGCTTACCATTTAGGATTCTCAATTGCTTTTGCATAAGTCCATGGATCAGATGCATGCACCATATAATAAGGCATGGGCATTCATGGCTCCATAAATAAGAGTGATTCATTAGAGGAAATTTCAACCTAAAATTTCCCATGAAATTTTCATGTAATTTCCATGTCATGATATGTAAGCCAATCAAAATGATTTAAATTTAAAAAGAGGTACATGTAAATATTTTGGAGGGAAAAGAAGAAAAACTATTTTTTTTTAATTGTAATTTTGGCTTATCTCCTTATAGCTTTACTCAAATTTCATGTGTAGACACTCATTGGATACGAAATTAAATTATATATCCAACAAGTACCCATTATGCACACGTTTGAGAAAACCCACATTGATAAAAAATGAAGATACATTAAAAAACATGTTCAACATGTTTTTTTTTAATGTACCTTTAATTTTTATCAATGCGAGTCTTCTTAAAAGTGTGTATAATGGGTTCTTGGTTGATATAGAACTTAATTATATATCCAACGAGTGCCTACACTTGAAATTTGAGTAAACCTATAAGGAGATAATTTGAAAATACAATTTAAAAAAGTAGTTTTCTTCTTTTCCCTCCAAAATTCATAACTCTTATTTTATTATTTTAACTATTATTTTATTTTTTTCCTTAGGAGGCCACTTTTAGACAAAAAAAATACTTTAATGATAGAGCTTCCTCAAACTGAGGTATAGTGGTAGGATCATCTAAGAGATCATTCATGTTGCACAATTTTTGTGTTGAAGGTGGTCAATAATCTTTTGAAGTCCATGAGGAAGTATTATCTCGATGTTCAATAACTAGTGATCCAACATGTGTCACAGGAAAACAGTCATCTAGATCTGAATTATGATATGAAGTATCATATACATACTCATCAATTAGGGTTGAGGGCAACTTTGTAACAGGTTCATCTGGTGGTGTATGCAAAGCATCTTCTTCAAATTTTACACTCCTTTTGATAAAGAGCTCTTCAGTGTTGATATCAAGACATTTGTACCCTTTGAATTCATCAGAATATTCAACAAACATGCATGTCTTTCTTTGAGGCTCCAAATCCTTTCTCTTCTTTGTAGGAATGTGGGCACATGCTCAAGATCCAAAAATGTGGAAATGACTAACTTCGGGTTGCATGTCAGTCTAAGCCTCAAAAGGTGTTTTTCTAGTAATATATTTATGAGATCTATTATGTATGTATGAGGCACAATTAATAGCTTCAACCTACACTTTTGATGGAAGATATATTGCATGGAACATGAAATTGGCTATCTCTTTCAAAGATCTATTCTTTCTCTTGACTTGCCCATTTTGCTGCGAAGTGTAAGGATCTGTATGATGTAATTGTATGCTTGCTTCATTATAAATATTTTGGATATCATTATTTACATATTCCTTCACATTATCTGTACGAAGGATCTTGATGTGTTTTCCAGCCTAATTTCCCGCATGTGCTTTGAAAATCTTTAGATGATGAAAAAATTCAGACTTGAGTTTCAGAAAATAAACCCAAGTGAATCTCATGTAATCATCTATAAATGACGACACATATCCTTCTTTTCTCATTGAAGGTACCAGAAATGGACTCATGAGATCACTGTGTACAAGCTCCAAAGGTGATGAGGCTCTCCATGCATGCCCCTTCTCGAACTTGTCTTGTGTATGTTTTACAAGAGCACATCCATTACACACGTCATTTGAAAATTCAATGGTTGGTAATCCTTTAACCATCCATTACTTGTTAAATTTCTGCATATGTCTGAAATTCAAGTGCCCAAATCTCTCATGCGAAATCCTACTTTCTTCATTTGCATGCGCTCTTAGAAATACTATGGTAAATTTAGTTTCCCCAACAATGAAACTAACAATCTACTTATGAAACCATTCTTTCATATATTCCATTTCAACTGCATAAATACAATAAAAATAATGTTGATTTAGTGAACTATCATCAAAGAGAAAATATTAGTGAGGCATTGCTTTTACTCATAACCGATTCAAATTTTGTTATTTGTAAATGCATTTCAAAAAATTATGTTATTTGTAAATGCACCTAAAATGGGTATAAAGTTTGAAGCTACACTACGAGAGATTGATGTCAGATGGAGATATCTTATTTTGTTACTTAATTATACACGATATCCATGTTATTTTTGTTTTTTTTTGAACAATATTTATTAGATGTAGGTTTTTGTTTTTTTTCAACTAAATTTATTCCGTAGATATATGTTATTTTGGTTAATTAGATCTAAGAAATTTTGAATAGAAAATTTTCATATATATAAAATTATTAACAATACATTTTATTGACAACTAATTTTTGAACAAATAAATTTGTTTGTTATATTAAATTAAATTTATATTTACAACTCATTTTATCATGAAATATTCTACACTTTTTAAGAAATATATGTTTTCTTGTTGTCTTAATTCAATTCATATATGATGAACCATTTTATACCCCTGTGGCAATCACTACGACACATAGGGGGTTTTAAGACAATATTTAAGACAATTTTTTGGTGAATTGTCTTGACTTGAGACAAAAAAAAAAAAACTTGTTTATTGTCTTAAGTATTGTCTTTAAGCATGTGTTTCAAATTATTTTCATAAAAAAATTTCTTTATAAAGACAATATATAACACAAGCATTATTGTCTCTTAGGAGACAATTTCATTTTTGTCTCTCCAAAGACAATACTTGGGATTAAAGATATATTGTCTTTATAGAGACAATATGTCTTTAATCCTAGTTATTTTCTCTCTAGAGACAACAAAAATTATATTTAAAGACAATACAATATCACTTTTGTCTCTTTAGAGAAACTATAAAACAATGAATCAACAAGAATATCTCGCCATTGAAATAATCAATATAAAAAGTATTTAATTAAAAATAAACTACATTATCATTGATTAATTCATATTAGGGCATAGTGGAATCGAATCACCAACCTCGTTCTTATAAGACAGGTGCTCTTCCACTGAGCTAGCACCCTTTAAAGAATTATGTGTGAAATTATGAAAGTCCTTGAAATTGTATTATAGGCATTGATTTTAAATAAAATGCTTGACAAATAATGGCATAATCTTTTTAAATTCTATAATCATGCAACCCTTATTTTTAACTGAATAAAGCAATAACTCAATGGATTTAGCATATCTTGTTGACGAGATTCAATGTATTACTATAATAAATATAACAACAATGAGAGTTGATTTAACTGAGAAAGGTTAACAAGAAAATATAGTAGATTTTCATACCATCTTCTCATTATCCAAAATCATGTTCCTTGAATCATTCATCATTGTAACAATTTCACGGTTTATTTGTGCATTGTAACATAGCAGAATTCTCAACATAAAAGAATTTGTAACCATTTTTTGATAGACATAGAGCATTGAGATCTATCTTAGGTACCCTTTCTCTCCTCTTCTTTGTGACCTGCACCTCGAGCCTAAGGGAATCATAACCTACGTTTCTCATTAGCTTTGGAGCCATTGCATATTGTTGAACAATTGAACCATTGCATACTTCGTAACAGTGCTCTTTGTAAGAACTATTGGTTTTAACCCTGTACATAAATTACCTGCATACGAATTCTAAAACACAGAAAATAAACAATGCGAGAGCATAACACATAAAACACATATACACAGATATTTTCCCCTGGATTCCAAAACCAGGACTACCAGATTGATTTTTCATTATATTCATTTCAATGTTACAATACATATTTATACATGCTGAAGCATCCAATACCATGGACCAAAAACCATCGCGTCCAAAACCATGGACCGAAAACCATCGCATCCAAAACCATGTGCGAAAATCATGCACAAAACCATAGGTAGGTCCGCCCAACCTAATATAGGGTCCAAAAACAAAATTTTCCGGGGCAGTGCCCCAGACCCCATAGAGGGGGGTTACCTACACCCCTCAAACCCCTTGTGACCCCCCCCCCCCCCCCCATGCAATCGACACAATGAAGGGGGGGATCCGCCCTCCCTCTAACTCCCCGGTTAACTACGTGGGCTAGTTGTGGAAAGAATATAACACAACCCAACATTCTCCCACTTGTTGTTTTATTTCCACAAGGGGCCACAAGAGAGCTTAGTCATTTATCTAGCCCTACAACACCATTGTTTCTCTACACCAAGAGAACTTCTCAGAGCTCATAGATTTTGTCTAGATAATCTTCGGCAAAATCACATAATCAACCTTTTGTCGACGCGTTTCGAAACAACCAGTGTGGTTCATCGTCAGGACAAGTTGAAGAACTGATCAGGCTTAGCTTGATTAAATAGAGTGTGCAGAGACTCCAACGGTTATATTGCAACGGCTAATTTTGACCTGAGGATCAAAGTCAAACCCCTATTTTTTATTATTAATATACATTATAATAAATTTATTGTTTAAATATAATGGTCATTATATCTTCATATTTATTAAATAACCTATATTTATTATTATCCCCAAATTTTATTTAAATACAAATAAATAGTATTAAATTACTATTATTCTTAGAATTTAGTTACAATAGGTAACTGTGTATTTATTTAATAGTAAGTGTTGCATGCATCTTCGCATCATTTCCCCGCTCAGAAGTTAGGGGTTCTTAGCACGCTGGCCACACGTGCTGTAAGAATTTCGGATGAGGAGAGCTTGGAAGCGGAGAAGGCTCATCTCCTTGATGTCTTTGAGAAGAATGGTTACAATAGGCACCTGGGTCGAAAAGCCTTCCTCAGGGCCAAGAAGGAGCCTTCAATCCGAAGAGTCCCTAAAGACCATATCCTGAGTGTGAACCTTCCTTACATCCAGGGGACCACAGATAGGATTGCGAGGGTTCTGAGGAAGTACAATGTGCCCGAAACCTTTAGACCTCTCCGCACTATCCGTAGCTCCCTCAGGTCTGTGAAAGAACCTATTGACCCTAAGGACATGAAGGGCGTCTATGTCATTCCCTGTTCCTGTGGGACCCCTTATATTGGTGAGACTGGTCGCTCGATCAATCAACGGATTAGTGAGCATTCGGCTGACTTAAGACATGGTAGGACCAAGTCCCCAGCCCTGGTTGAGCATGCGGGGAAGACTATGCATCATGTTTGTATAGAAGATGCTCAAGTCATTGCCAGAGTTGCGCAGTTTCACCATCGCAAATTTAGAGAGGCCCTGGAGATTGAGAAAAGGCCAAACAATCTTAATAGGGATGATGGCTGGAAGATTAGCAGTTGCTGGGTCCCAGCCTTGTCTTCCTAGCCTCCTCATTCCCCTTATGTTAGGTCTCAGGGTTTCTGTCTTCCCTCTCCTCAAGTTCTGTTTTTGGCGGGTTTTGGAGTGCAGGAGTTAGTAAATTGTTATTAAGTAATTTCGGGCTAATTATGGTATTAACCTTATCCCAGGGGTAATTTTAAATTAGATTAGATTCTTTGAATTGGTTTTTAATTCTTCTTCACCTTGTTATTTCCTTTAACTGATAATTTAATGGATATAAATTACAAAATTAATTATAAGAGGTTTAAATGATAAACAAGAAATTATTAGAAATATATGATATAATATTGAGTTAGTGGATATGCTATTATTAATAAACATGTACTTTAATTATGGTATTTACATAATAATGATTTAATTAGAATACTATTTATAATATTAGAATTATAATTTATTAAGTAAATATAGATTATTAATAAACATAAATTATTGTATGAACTTATTAATTTAATTTCGAATTGGCCATTACATTTAAATAATTAATAAAAATGATGATCTAGTTTACCATTGGACCCTTAAATTTAAATAATTATTATTAAATAAATACACGGTTACCTATTGTAACTATATTATAATAGTAATTTAAATAATTTGGGAATATAATAAATATAGGTGTATGAAGATATAGTTTATTTTTAGTTTTAGTTTACCATAACTTATATCTAGTTTACCACTGGACCCGCTAATTTAAACACTTATTATTAAATAAATACACAGTTACCTATTGTAGCTAAATTCTAAGAATAATAGTAATTTAATACTATTTATTTGTATTTAAATAAAATTTGGGGATAATAATAAATATAGGTTATTTAATAAATATGAAGATATAATGACCATTATATTTAAACAATAAATTTATTATAATGTATATTAATAATAAAAATTAGGGGTTTGACTTTGATCCTCAGGTCAAAATTAGCTGTTGCAATATAACCGTTGGAGTCTCTGCACACTCTATTTAATCAAGCTAAGCCTGATCAGTTCTTCAACTTGTCCTGACGATGAACCACACTGGTTGGTTCGAAACGCGTCGACAAAAGGTTGATTATGTGATTTTGCCGAAGATTATCTAGACAATGTTATGGATCACAGAAGTCTAAATTCCTCATAGATTTTGTCAATGCATCTGCAGTATTCTTCAAAGTTTCCACCTTTACCAGCAACACCTTTTTGTCTTCTATCATATCCCTCACAAAGTGATACTGAACATCAATGTGCTTTGTCTTTGAATGATATGCAGGGTTCTTTGCCAAGAAAATTGCACTTTGTCTGTCACAGTCTATCCTTATAGCTCCTTGTACTAACCCCATACTTGAACACAATCTCTGCAACCAAACTGCTTCCTTGCTTGCATGAGTGGCTGCCATGTATTCTGCCTCTGTAGTTAATAGTGCCACTACAGATTGTTTCTTACTCATCCAACTGACTGCACCTCCAAATAGGTTAAACACATACCCACTTGTAGATATTCTCTGATCCAGATCTCCAGCCCAGTCTGCATCAACAAAGCCACGAATATCCAACACTCTATCTAATCCTAGTTTTCCTTGGTAGCACAAACCATAATCACTAGTGCCACGCAAATACCTGAAAACCCACTTCACTGCTATCTAGTGCTCCTTCTCTAGTTTTGACATAAACCTGCTCAATACTACCACTGCATGTGAAATGTCTGGTCTAGTATAGACCATTGCATACATCAGGTTATCGACTGCACTTGCATATGGAACACGAGACATGTCCTCTTCCTCTTCTTGTGTCTTGGGACACTGTTCAATAGATAAACTCACACCTACTGGAATAGGAACCTTCACCCGTTTACTATCCTGCATATTAAACCTCTGCAGCATTGTCTCGACATACTTCCTTTGGTTTAACTAGAGCTTCCTCTTTTGCTGGTCTCTTTTAATTTCGATGCCCAAAATATAGTGTGCAACACCAAGATATTTCATGGCGAATTTGGAGGACAAATGGGTCTTCAAATCCTGGATAATTCTTTGTCATTTGGAACCAGCAACATATCATCCACATACAAGACCAGATAAATAACACGGTCACCAATTAATTTAAAATACACATAGTGATCTGCTTTGCTTCTGGTGAAGCCAAGTCCCCGTATAAATGTATCAAATTTCTGATACCACATCCTTGGTGACTGTTTTAACCCATACAGAGACTTCTTTAACTTGCATACCATTTCATTCTTACCCTTCACCGCAAAACCTTCATGTTGCTTCATGTACATCTCCTCTTCCAGATCCCCGTGAAGAAATGATGTCTTCAGATCTATCTGTTCTATCTCAAAATCAAAAGCAGCAACAACAGATAAAAGTAATATAATAGAAGTTATCTTGGAAACATGAGAAAAAATATCACCAAAATCAATTCCCGGCACCTAGGAATAACCTTTTGCTACCAATCAAGCTTTGTATTTCTCCACCTTTCCTTCTGCATTTGTCTTCTTCTTGAACACCCATTTGTTTCCAATGGGTTTCCTTCCAGCCGGCGACTCCACCAGATCCCAAGCCTCATTTTTGTGCAAAGATGCCATTTCATCAACCATGGCCTCTTTCCAGAGTTTGCCATCCTTTGAATCTACTGCTTCCTTCACAGTTCTGGGATCATCGTCAGTAATAGATAAAGAAATATTTGAACAGAAAGAAAATGGACTATACCTTTCCGGCTGCCTTCTTTCTCGAATTGATCTTTTCACACCCGGAGTTTGTGGCTCTTCATCTTCTGATTCCTCCTCTGCTGTAGAGTCTGATTCTTTATCCTTAAGCCAAAACTCTATCTTCTCAGGTTCCTTTGGTTGGACTTCATGTTTAATAACATCTTTTACCTCTATGAACACCACATATCGGTTGTACACAACCTTCCTTGTTACTGGGTTCCAAAGCTTATAACCATTTAAACCAACCTTATACCCAATAAAGATGCACTTTTCAGATTTACTATCCAACTTGTTTCTTTTCTCCTTTGGAGCATGTACATATGCATCACATCCAAATACCCTCAGATGTGAAAGAGAGAGTTTCTTACCAGTCCATACCTCTTGTGGAGTCTTGTCCTCCAATACTGATGAAGGTGATCTGTTGACCAGGTGATCTGTTGTCTCCACCGCCTCTGCCCAGAATTCCTATCCTAACCCGTCACCACTGCGTATGCTTCTTGCCCATTCCATCAACATGTTGTTCATTCTTTCTGCAACTCCATTTTTCTCAGGTGTGTATGGAGTAGTCTTCTGCCATGCTATACCACACTTCTTACAAAATTATTCAAATTCCTTACTGCAAAACTCTCCGTCGTTATCTGTCCTCAACACCTTTATCTTCTTCTTTGTCTGGTTTTCCACCATAGTCTTAAATTCTTTAAACCTGTCAAAGACTTCAGATTTCTTCTTAAGGAAATATATCCATGTATTCCTTGAGAATTCATCTACAAATGATACATAGTACATAGACTTACCCAGTGATGGAACCTTCACAGGTCCAAACACATCACTATGCACAAGTTCTAATATTTGTTATGCCCTCTTACCACCAGAGGGGAAACTCACCGGATTCTGCTTCCCATATACAAAATTTTCACAAAAATCAAAATCTAGAGAGATATTACTCATACCTTCTACCATACCTTTACCGTGAAGTATTCGAAGGCCCTTCTCTCCAATATGTCCAAGCCTTTAATGCCACAGCATGGTCTTCTCTCCAGAGACCACTAGATTTTCTGCTCCGCTTTTAGGAACCACAGAGCTGTTGCACCCATCAACAATAGTGCTACCTTGTAGCTTGTATAAAGTTCCAATCCGAACTCCCCGCATCAATACCAGTGCTCCCCGAACCATCTTGCAGGTATCCTTCTCGAACACTATTTTTACACCTGCATCATTGAGCTTGCTTACATAAATCAAATTTCTAGCCAATGCAGGAATATGTAGAACACCCGGAAGTGTTCTAACCCTTCCACCTTGCAACTTCAACTTTACTTTTCCACAACAAACGATTCTAGCATTCCTATCATCCCCTAAGAAGACATCACCACCATCGTATTTCTCATACTCGCAAAACCACTCTCTATGGGGAGTGAAGTGAAAGGATGCACCTGAGTCAATAAACCATGACTCATGATCTACATGTGTACTTGAAGAAGCCAAGTACACATCCCCACTTCATCTGAGGTGGTTTTCTCCTCTACAGAAGGATCATCATGAGATCCCTTTCCTTTATCAGGAGCTTTAGATTTATAGTCCCTTTTGTAGTGCCCTTCCTTTCCGCATTCCGAGCACACCACCTTTACAGGTTTTCCTGGAGATTTAGATCTCCCTCTAGATTTAGATCTCCCACTCGATGAATTATTTTTGTTTCTGTTCTGGGACCATCCTCGTATAGACAAGGCATCACGATTCTGGCTCTCCATATTTTTCCATCTCATCTCCTCCGTCAGCAAGGATGAGACTATT
The DNA here is from genome assembly GCA_031772625.1 of Pinus tabuliformis. Taxonomy (NCBI): domain Eukaryota; kingdom Viridiplantae; phylum Streptophyta; class Pinopsida; order Pinales; family Pinaceae; genus Pinus; species Pinus tabuliformis. The sequence goes on from CM062810.1 coordinate 181,256,505, forward strand.
TCATCAAATTACAAGGCAGTTGCATTGCTACCTATTGCAATAACCAGAATGTCCCACGAATATAGTAGAGAACACAACAAACTAATGCACTTATCTTCATCTGAAATTTAATATCAACAGATAATAACGGACTTACCACGATATTAAATGCGTTTAGATGCTCTGTCACCGAGTCTCCATCTTTCATCCTTAGGTTATAAAGCTTTTTCCGTAAGAACAGTTTATTCACGAGAGACTTAGATTGGTACAAAGTCCCTAACTTGTCCCACAAAGCCTTCACCGTAGCTTCCCTTGATACATTCAACAATACTGAATCTGAGACACACAATCGTATTATGATCTTTTCCTTTTGATCCAATTTCTTCCATTCTTCATCAGACACTCTCGTTGGTTTAGTACCTGGCTCTACTGTGATCCACTGATCTTTATCCACCAATAGATCCTCCATCTTGAGTTTCCACAACTCAAAACTCTTACCATTAAATTTCTCGATCTCTATCTTTCCACTGCTCACCATCTTCTTTCACCACCAGAATTGATCTTGTAGATCTCCCACTGAACAGGGTCTACCATAGGCCCGAGCGAAACCTCTCAGTAACAAAGGCATCCCGTTGAAGCCCAAACAGTTCTGATAGCAAATGTAGGTTTTAACCCTATATAGAAATTACCTGTGTACAAATTCTAAAACACAGAAAATAAACAATGCGAGAGTATAACACATAAAACACATATACACAGAGATTTTCCCTTCGATCCCAAAACCGAGACTACCAGCTTAATTTTTCATTATATTCCTTTCAATTTTACTATACATATTTATACATGTCGAAGCATCCAATACCATGGACCGAAAATCATTGTGTCCAAAACCATGGACCGAAAACCATCACGTCCAAAACCATGTGTGAAAATCATGCACAAAACCATAGGTAGGTCCACCCAACCTAATGTAGGGTCCAAAAAACAAAATTTTATGCAACGCTGCCTCGAACCCCATAGAGGGGGGTTACCTGCACCCCTCAAACCCCCTGTGACCCCCTCGCTACGCAATTGGCGCAACAAAGGGGGGGATCCGCCCCCCCTCTAACCCCCCCTGGTTAACTACGTGGGCTAGTCGTGGAAAGAATATAACACAACCCAACAAGAACATGATATAAATCACCATGAAGTTTTTTTGAGCCTCCCACCATAGTCACCAGTCAACCATTATCAAGTCAATCATCTATGATTGACTGCTCCTGTCACAGTTTGCTCAACATATGCACCTGGATTCACTAGAGGGAAAACCAAATAGAAAAGAATATTACAAACATTTTTTGGATAAAACATATGACCAGCAATAATAATATAGGAACAAAATATATTAAATCTGCAACAACATTGGAGAGTTGTTGAGGTCTTCCTCAAATTTCAGAATCTCACCTCGAAACAGTTGAGCAGGATCAACCATGTTTTTTCTTTGGATCAACTAGAAGTTTGTATGTGATTCCATTATCCATAGAATCAATAAAAGGATGAGGAGAAAGCAATGGACCTATACATATGTACATTTTCTAAGCAACACAAGAAAAAATAACATTCAAATTACACTTTTTAAATAGATTTTCAAAGCAGCAAAGGAGTTGAAAAATAATTGTAGTTCTAACTATTAATTATTAAAATATGAATACGAGGAGGAGGAGCAAGTTGTCCCATGCTCCAAAGTAGTGAACTTGATCAAAGTGGTATAGAAGATCTATGAATGTTTGAGAAGCACAAACAAGTAGTTTATAATTGGGCTAGGGATTTTCAAAGTTGTTGTTATTTCTTTCCATCTTCTCTCTTTAATAACATATAGATAATTCATTTCCTTATGTGCAACAGCTCAACATAACACCAACACATTTAAATCTTTAGAAAATACAAAACTAGTTATTCTCTTCTAGTGCCCCTTAAGTTCTTATATTACCTATAATCTAAAGCTCAACATAATACCAATTTAGAAAATATGAAGCCAGTTATTCTCTTATAGTGCCCCTTAATTTTTTATGTTACTTGTAATCAGAACCCATTCAATTGCATTGTATCACTTGTATAAATTGGCAGGCCAAAACACTAGACCCTAGCAGGAAAACTGTAAATCCACTGAACCAGGTTGTCAAGAAAATTCAAAATTTGAATTATTGAATCCTCCATTCCAATATCAACAATGTTATTTCATGAAGGGTCGAAAGCTATAAATGTTTCCGCTAGAGGATGGAGCCATGAACTTTGCTATGACCTGTATTAACATGGATGTCACTAACAGATTTAGAAGTCATAAAAACATATATGCTAATATACAACTATTTTTCCATAAACCTCAAGGCTCAAAATGAAGGTAGTTTTCATCCATGTCATGCATGCTTTACAACACTACATGATAGAAGATCATGGATTTAAGAGAAAGACATATCTAGATGGAAGCATTAGGAAAATAACATTTACTAACCAACAATCATATATAAAAACAACATGACATGATTCATCACCAAAGCAAAAACAAAAAAATGCAAGCAGCTTATTGACTAAGAAAAGAATACCTTACCTCAAATGTATTCATCTTGAACAAAGACACTTGACCACCAGATGCAGACATTAGATATGCATTATTATCTGAAAAAGCTATGCAAGGAACAACTTCTTTTGAACTTCTGTCACTGGTGTCATTTTTCACAAGGAACCCATCAGGAGGTTGCCACAACTGTGGTTGAGAATTTATTGTAGCTTGTCAAATAAATTCCAAACATTACTCAAGTTACTCAACTTAAATGCATGGTGACAACGACATGTAATTACAACAACTGAAATTTTGAACAAATTGTCTGTGTAAAATATGACCCTACCAAATGGATTCCAATCACTGTGTTTCCAATTTGAATGAGATGGACCCTTATTTGATCTCGTATAATTCAACCATCAATTCTCTCTGCAAAATAGGTAGGTCAAAAATAGCTCTTAAGATTTTTACTTTCATCTTGGCCTTTGGATTATTGCCTAATGTGGTTACTTATACAACTCTGATAAATGGGCTTCCCAATCAACCTATGTTGACTTGGCCTTCACCCTCCTCAAACACTGTATATTCCACTGCAAACCAAATGTTGTGATATACGATGCATGGAGAATAAATAAGCCTTTATAAGAAAATAAAGTTTATGAACTTATCATTGTCATGTATTGATAAAGGAAAACCATGGGGATTTTTCGACAAAGCATGTCAAGGAGTATTGATCTCTTTCATGAATACTCAACACTATTTCTACTTAAGGTATGCAAAGGGATGAATAGTCATGCAGAACTATATGCACTTTGGATTTTGTTGAGAACAACATATGGGAAAGAGTTGAATCAAATCTATGTTCTAGAAGATTTAAAGCTTATGATCGAGTGGGAAAATCAACATTTAACATTGAAAATTTAGAACTAATTCCCATTATGAATATAATTCAAGAGGTGAAAAATAATCATATTGATCCTTCCTTTTACACATATTTACTGAGAATTCAACAATCAAGTGGATCACTTATCAAAAGAAGCATTACTTTTTCAAGATGGTAGCTTTATTAAACCAACTTTCAAGGGAGGCACTCTCCTCTTAGCTATAGAAACAATTTTACATTAATTAAGTGATTCATTAGGTTATTTTTAGCTCAAAATACAAGGTTAATGGATGTAATGAAGACCTGTATAGGTCCAATAACTGTATGTTCTTTTATATTTTATATAAAGGAGTTGATGATGTAAATTATACATGGGGAATTGTATTCAATTTAGAGGAGATGACACATATTATTGGGGTACTATGAAATATTTATGTTAGAGTTCTTTATGAACAGTCTATGCATATTTGATTTGAAACTCTGAAATATCGATATAAAGGTTTATTTCTTTAGAAAAACAATCTTGATAGGTGAAGATGCTTTAAACTACAAGAATTTTCAAAAACTCTTTGACTTGATTCAATTGAGGTTTTCATCCAAGTCTTCAACATTTGAAATATTCAAATAGTCTAGCCTCTGACAAGCCTACTACCAATAAGGTCCTAATCAAGTCTTGGTTGATGTTTTGCCCTAAACTTTATCATAATCATAACCAAGAAGGATGAATACATGAAACCATGTCTCTCTTTTTACTATTTTAGAAAGTGGGGCAAGTGAAAATGGTCTCCACAAACCCTCTACCAATGAATAATCTCAAACTAGGTTTTAAGACCTCAATCAATATTTTAAGCCTCAATTGAAGGCTTAAAACCTTGATTGAGAGTATAAAACCATAATCAATGTTTAAAGTAAAATAGGACCTTGATCAAGGGTTTATAAAATCCCCTAATCGAGGTATTTTATAAAACCTTGATCGAGGGTTCACAAGTCAATAAAATTTTCTATTTTTGGAAGTTTTAATGGAGCTTCAATTTCCATGAGGTGAAATACCTTCATCTCTTCCGTGGAAGGTCACAAACTTAGTATCTAGAGATTTACCATCAATTCCTCTCTCCAATGATATATAAGTCATTCAAAAATTAAAGCCACAGTTGGCATTCTAACACACCTAACCTCAAAGTCGATCAAGTCAAGACATGTTTGGTCTGACCCGTAGACCAGTGTCAACTTGACACTCTCCACTAGAATTCCAAAGTTGTCCATTTGAACTATTTTTTCCTGTTTTTTTAAAGGGATTTTTGTATGGTGAGACCAACTCCAACAAGCATATAGGGCACAACTACAACATATCTCTGCTATTTTTAGCGTAAATACATTTCAAAAGAAATAACAATAGCATCTAGAGCACATTTTGTGATTTTTACTGAACTAATTTGATGAGCTAGGGAACAAATTCACACTTCTCAACCTGATTTTCACCATCTAACTATTAATGCATAGCTTTAAGAGTCGATTTTTAAATAGTCAAGCTTCTTCTTGTCACTGATATGGTAGATAGAGAACACTTTTAGACTTGATTTTTCACCAGCAGGGACAATTATACACTTTAAGCATATTTTTGAGTTGGTTTCTTAACAGCTAGTCCAGAAATGGCACATATCAAAGCTCATATTGACAACCAAGATTTTCATTGCTAGGGAAACATTTTTGTCAAGTTTCTGAGATCATTTTTTTAGTTGAAATAACTCATTTTCATATCTGATATTCTAAGCAAGAGAATGGCCTTCAGTTGGCCCTCAATCCTGATATATTTCAAAAATATCAATTGATCCTCCATCATTTTAAAATTTTAAAATTTTGAGATATGGCTCATATGATTTATAATCATCAATTTTTTGTTGTTGCTTCCTACCATGGTTCATCGCATACTTTATGCATCATGTACTTCATAATAAAATTATGAAGACATCCAAACAGATTAATTTTGCATTATATGCAGTGTAAATTTTCATATCAAATTTCAACATAATCTCTCTCTCTCTCTCTCTCTCTCTCGCTGTATATATATATATATATATATATATATATATATATATATATATATATATATATATATATATATATATATATATATATATATATATATCTATCTATCTATCTATCTTTTCCAAGCCCTAGATCCACTTTGACCCTTCAGCAAAAATAGATCTGGAAACTTTTTTTCAGACCTTTCTACAAATATGCAAGACAAGATAGGTGAAGATTGAAGTTAAGATCTGATCTGTAATTCAGTGAACAAGTCAAAACTCTTAAAATTTTGACATCATTCAAAGGTGCATGTATATGTGCATGTAGTCCTATCAATATGATTCATCTTGAGTGATTAAGAGGAGAAGTTGTTATATCCTCCCCATATTGGTTCAAATCTCACTTGGGAAATGTTTTCCCATCATGGACTTCATGGGGTTAGCAAGGCACCAATAATCTTACTCTTGCTTAAGTTCTTTGAGAGGGTACAAGATGTTCAAGAAAAAATTCAAGTTCAGTGGGATAGCACAAGTGGATAAGTGCCTCGAACTTCATGGAGGAGGTCTTGGAATCAATCCCCTGGGTTGGCTACCTCCATTGTGTGTCTCACTCAACATCCCTACCAGGTTAGATGTTGTAATTGGCACCAACAGGTTCACACTGTGTACCAACCATGGAATACAAGTGCCAGAGGTTTTCCCCGTGGAAAGAAAAAAAGGAAAAATTGCTTAGCAAAATCGATCATAAATAGAAATCAAAGATCAAACACAAATATTGACACAATGTCGAGAAAGAGTTTTTAATTAGAAAAATCCTTGTCAATAAATGAGGAATAAATTCCAGATCGTCATGAAGTCTGCAATAATTAAAATTATTTCAAGAAGCTTTCCCTTTAAGCTTCTATCAAGTTATACTGACTTGTGGAACCCTCATGATAGCATTCACATTCCACCATAGTCGGCCTTGGAGCCTTTCTATACATAAGCTCATACTTCAACATACTTAGCCATTTTTTGCTTATTTGGCCTTAACTGAAATTACAATCTATTTTTGGATCACACCTCTCCCTTTTGGGGGATGTGTGTGAGAAAAATTGGCACATTTTCCTGTAGAAGCACATATAAACATATTTCCACATACTTAACCATTTTTTTCTTATTTGGCCTTACAACCCAAATTTTGATCTGATTTCAAATCTGACCTCTCCCTTTGGAGTAGTTTTGGTCACCAAAAACTTAATCAATTTGGAAGTAGGTGAAGAAACTTAACCTCTTCAATCTTGTACCACTTAGCCTTTGAATAAACTTGACCTTTAAAACCAACTTGCAACAAGTCTTTCTTACTTCTACTAGTCTCCCATAGTTTTTGTTGTTGAATGGTGTCTTCATCCAACTCAACCTAAGCTTCAACAATAAGTTTTCAAATGAATGCAACACTGCCAATGTGTCTTCATCCTCATTAATCAGAATAGGCTTACATATATTTAATTTCTATGCATTAATGACAGAATAAGTGCCCATGTATGGTAGCAAATACAAATGAAAAGCATTCTCATTCACCTACAACACAATTTTTAAAGGAGTATACCTAATGGGGGGCTTAAGCATCTTTTGTTTACCCTATGGCCATTTCTTACTTAGCTGCAACCTTAGTGCCTCCCACACTGAATTTATAAGAAATTATGTTGCTCATGCCGATCTCTATACCTTTGTTGAGCCATTTCTAGTTGCTCTTCTACTAGTGTGTGAATATGTTGAATCCATGCCATAAACTAAATGGATTTTTGTTGTTCACTGCCATGTGCATTAGGCTTATCTTTAATAGCCTTGGAAAATGAAATATCAAATGGGGTTCAAAGAAAAACTCCAAAAAAGTCTCAAATGGTGACTTGTTCAAACAATAAGCAGCACAATTATAACATTGTTGAATATATGTAATATTTTCATCTCAAGTCTTAGGGTCATAGTTAAATTCCCTAAGCAAATGAACAAGGATCGTATAAAAAATATATGTTTACCCATGTAATACCCTCAGTTGTTATCACACTGGGAAAAGTTAGACTAAGTTATAGCAGAAAAGCTAGGACTGGGGGTAAAAGTGTGAGTAAATATTTTATTACCAAACAGAAAGTTGGAAAAGGAGACACCTAGAGATGAGACTCTTGCCAAATAAAATCCCATTGGTGAATGGGAATGGATAATTCTCTCATGATAAGAATTTTAGATCAAAATATAGAAAAGCTTAATGGATGGGAAATAAATATCCATTAAGCTACTTAGATGAAGAAATATGCCAGTCTTGAAGAAAAAAATAAAAGACTTGTCAGAGAAAAAGGTGAGATTTTATGGGAAAAACCTAGGCAAGTGGATAAAAAGATCCACAAAAGCGGGACACCACTAAAGGAAACCTTATCATGAAAGAAGGGAATTAAACACCCATTGAAGAGATCAACAAGAGGTTGTTGATTGATGGGCAAGTACTCTCAGCTCAGGGGTGAACTAGAGAAAGTCAGTTCTATCTCGTTTGAATCAAATGCATTGGATGTTTTTAGATCATTTGACTCCTTATGTTTTATGTTGTTGTTATTTAGCGCATGAATAAATATATATGTGATCTCATTTTTTATAATATGATTAGATACATCTCAATGTGACAACAACAAAGGAAAATATGTTGAATTGAAAAGGAAGAAACCTACGTTGAATTTGTTAAATCGAAAAGAAAGAAACATACATTGAATTTGTTAAGCTATCAAGTGATTATACAGTTAACTGATTGGATTGGACTGTAACAACCTAACAGTGGTCTAGGATCTATGATCCAAGATAGGGATCCTGGGTTTCATTTCATCATGATATAAGATTCCAGTGCCGCAATTTTTGTCTGTCAATGGAAACGTCTCTATCCAATTTCTTGATATCCCATACTTTTTTGTCACATGCAGGCAACGACTTAGAATAATCTCTTAGATATGATATGAAATGGCGAAATTTAATGGAAGAGAAAAATATGGCTGACGAATTTGTCAGTCTTTTGGAAATTGAAATAATGGACTCTGCAAGAGCTGGTCACCGACAGAGTTTTCGATGCTTGCGAATAATATCAATGTTTGTTTGTTTTTGTGTTTTTAACTCTTTATTCGTTATATCTACTTGATTTTTTTTAGTTATTTCTAGGGAAGACAATTTCTTAATTGCCATGGAAGATTATCATAAGAAATCCATCTATTATGGACAAATCAGACAAGTGTTGTTCTCATGGTTATTTCTTTAGGCTTAATAAGTTAATTGTCGTCTCGTTGAGATATATAGCGCATGGAGCTGATCAGTTCATTTGTATTTGTCCTTGACACTTTCGATTAAAGAATTCATTGGCGTATAGGCAGGCAATTGTAGCTCCTAGTTTAAAAAAAAATTCCTATAAAATTCCCCTATTTGTGTGTGTTGGGTATTTTTAAACGGGGAAATACCAAAACCAAACACACAGACACCACAGAGCCAATGCTCTGTTTCCACTATTCCAGGATCTTTTGCACAGGGAAGCTTTAAAAACAAATATACTCATAACAGCCCATTACACAGCCATAAAAATATTTCTATTGATTAAAATATAAAGCCTGAAACAACATTCATCCTCTTTGCTGAGAGGGATTCACCAAAATTACTTTCACCCATCAAAACTCTGTTTTCACCTGAGAAATTACTGTGCTGGGTTTACTGCAGTAAAACCCATTTTTACATTTGCTGGTGTAAAACTATTTTTACACATACTGCTGTAAAAATATTTTACACATACAGTAATCTTTACATTACATTCACAATCTCAAAAAATACCTGAGCGCTCTTTTCATTTGCATTTCAATGCAAAATCAACCTATAAAAAAAAACTTACTCAAAACACATGCGCTCCACTTCGTTTCTTTTCTTCATGCACTACTGTGCAAAACCACACATGGTTTTTGCTACTCCTCTGTTTTTACAATACAACACAAAAACATTACAATCTGTTCCTTGTAATTTCTTCGCACTGCTGTGCGTTCAATACATCGTTTTTCGCTGCGCTCTGCTCTTTCACTGCTTCACACTTACATACCTCCCATGTGTAATTAACACAATACAGAGCACACTCTTTTTTTCAACTGCTCCATCGTTCCTTTTTACAATGGTCAACGCTTCTTTAAAGGATATGACATATATAATGTATGTCCATACCTCCGTATATAAAAAAAACATTAAAATTAAAAACCACGTTGACCATTTAACAACCCCCTGCAAATACCATTTAATTTCCTTTTACGACGGTCAGCGGGAATCCTAACACTCCACGCAAACCTTGAATTGACGTTGGTCGTATGCAGGTGTGCAGCTTCATTGATGAACGGCTGAGGACGCGCGAGGAGATCGGACGGCTGGAGTGGATATCGGAAGGCAGTTTAATGCTGAGCTTTACCTCCCGATATGTCAGAGATGCTGATGTCAGGTGAGAGCCACGCGTCTTCACCAAATCGCATCGGAGCCAAACATACGGAAACTGCTTTTCCCTGGATGGCGGTGCGATATGGTCTGGGCGGTTTGTGGTTTTGTTCGGTGGTTTTGGGTGCAGCCGTATTGTCCACGTCCGCCACCTGCAGTTGGAATTAACATTCCAACACTCCCCTTTAATTTCAACTGCTGGGCATTCAATCTTACCCAAGCACTTCCTCACATGGAGGGATTCCCCAACACTGCTGTTAGAAAAATATCTTCCTCACATAGAGGGATTCACCAACTGCTTCTGATGCAGTTCATAAACAAACAATGCTGTCTTCCTCTTAATAGAGGGATTAACCTGAAACTGTGCTTAAGAGCACCTTCCTCATGATAGAGGGATTCACCATAACAATGTGCTGAAGAGAACCTTCCTCTTGACAGAGGGATTCACCTGTGACTATGCTGAAAAGCATCATCCTCTTGATAGAGGGATTTACCATAACACTGTGCTGAAAATCACCTTCCTCTTTAATAGAGGGTTTCACCAACAGACACTGCTTTACATGCAGTTTCAAAAACAAGCAATCATTGCACTGCTCTGTGTGCAAACTCATTACAATGTTCTCTTATGCTGATGCATATTCTCTGCTGCACTGTTGTGCCATCTTCTTTGCTGCTTCTACCCCACACTGCTGTGTCTACACTTGCACTGCTTGTGCACTTTTCAAAGACAAAATACTCTGTCTTTTCTGGAACAATTACACTGTCCCAATTTACAAATTTACACTGCTGTGTGTAAATATTTCTTACACTCACTGCTGTTGCATATATTGCATTTCAATTCAATGAACAACAAATTCATTACATTTACCTTTACTGCTATAAGGAAAATTTCTTTTGCATGTGCTGCTGTTCAAAACTTCTTGCTGCTGCATTTTTCATATTCACTGCTGTCCATACCCATAACCATAGACTGTCATCCCTGGGTTTTTATTTGCTGCTGCGTTGCCTCTGCAATTTGCACTGTCGCTGCCTTTTGTTTCATCATACTGCTGTGCCCATACTCTTGGCACTTCATTCTCCACACAAAAATAACACAGGCTGTTGCCTTTTCTTATGCATCCTTGCTTCACACAATCTTAGTCTTCATTTTTTTACACAATACACTACTGTGCAATTCCTTTGGCTTTCTGCTGCCACACACATTCTTATACATCCAGTGTGCATTAAAAATCTGCTGTCCTTGTTTTTCTTTATGCATTTCTTTGCATGCTGCATTGCATAAAAAAACATTACATTTTTTTTACTGCTGTGTGAAAGAATTTCATTGCATTCTCAGCCACTGGGCATTTACGCTCTGCTGCGTTTTGCCTTCTTCTCATTTTCTTCTCACTGCTTTGCATTTTCATTCCCAATACAAAACATTTCATCTGCTGTGCATTACACTCATTCTGCTGTGAGTATATTCTCTCACATTACATAGAAGGAAACTACCTTCCATTGCCATGCAAAACTTCAAAACTGTTGTTCATTCTAATCCATGTGCTCCAAAAAAAATTTCCAAACTGTTGTTTTATGTTCTGTCTTCCCACTGCTGTGAGGGTTTCCATGCTTTGCATTTTTCTCTTATCTCGCTGCTGCTCTTTACATTTCAGCGCTGCCATCTTTTCTTCTTTATGCATTTCTGTGCATATTGCATAAACACAAAGCAAAAACATTGCTGATTTCATCACTGCTGCATATTACCTTTTAGAGGGATTAACAAAGATTTCATTTGCAACTGCTGCGCTGCAATACATCCTCCATCAACAAATGACTGTTAATATAGTTCAGCAAACAAAAATTACAAGCTCCCCTTTAATGTATGCTTGTCTTCTTTTGGCAAGTTTTCTCAAAACAAATTTAGATCCACTCGGGAGTTCAAGGGGTTTTCAGATTGCCTTTCCTTCCTTCTCCATACTTGTGTAACTTTCTTCTTTTGCATGGGTCTAGCTTGAATAGGAGCCCATGTTAAGTTACAGTCTCGTGCCATATGCCCAATGTTATGACACTTGAAACATTCAACTTTATTCATGAATAAGAATTCATGATTTCTACTTGTGAAATTATTTCTTGGAGATTGTCGGGGACCACAACATCTATCTCCATGAAATGCTCTACAGTCTTTTGCCATATGACCAAAGTTTGAACAAGAGTAACAATAACCATAAAATGAACTTTGGTACCTGGGAGATGGAGGTTTCCTTGATGTACTTCTGAAGCTTTGCTGCCTTGAGATCCTTTGATGATAACCATTACCTCTTACCTCTTTGACATCAGCTACATTTCTTCTTGGAGCTGGTTTTCTACTTGGAGCAGGATTTCTTCTATTGCAGCCTTCATTTTTCTCCTTGCCTATGCTGGAACTAGGAGCATCACAATCTCTTTCTGGCTTCTTCACATCTCCTTTGCTTAAAGCATCTTCATGCTTGTTTGAGGGTTCACCTACATACCCAAGTCCTTATTTATCAGATGGAGATCTGTGATAGCTGAGCATGTCATCCAAAGCTTGAGAGCTCTTCATGATCTTGTTCATCCCTTCAACCTTCTTCCTGAGGAGGACAATCTCTTCTTCTAACTTTTCACATTCATTATTTTTCTTTGCTAGTTGTCCCTCGGTTTCTTCCTTGCTACGAGTAGCTTCAGCTGCTATTATTTTGAAGGAGATAATATCAGACTTCATTTTGGAGATTTCTGCTTGACTGCTCTCCATTTTCTTTTCAGCTCCTTGTGCCTGCTTCCTGGCTTCTTGTAGTTCGGACTTAAGGGAGGAGACCTCTACCTTGTATTGTCCAATCTCTTCCACAAGCTTATTCACTTTCTTGTGTCTTTGTTCAAGTTGACTTGTCAAGACATCTGCCTGCTTCTTTGCACTATTCAGCTGATTTGTCATGGATATGACTTCTTCATGATGTTTCTTCTTGCATTGGTCAAGTTCCTTCTTAAGCTTGGCAAGCTCTTCATCCCTTTCTTTTACTTGAAGCTTGATGAGGTCAAGCTTTTCATTCTCAGCTTCTATGATGGGTTCTTCTTGACTCATTGTCATGGTCAGTGCTCCCTTTGCATGAAGGTCATGCAGTCTGTCCCATATATCCTTTGCTGATGTATATTTTCCTAGATTCCTCTTCACAGAATCAGGGAGTCCATCCAAGATTAGTTTTGCTGCTTGTGCATCATACTCCATGGATTCTTTATCCATCTTGCTGTCATCAATCACTGACTCCCAGACTTCAATCCCCTCAGACATTAGGAAAGCCCTCATCATTATTTCCCATACATCAAAGTTTCCATCAAACTTTGGAACCTCAAATACAATGCTTTCAAACAGATTGCCTTCTAGTTTAGTAGAGGGGGGAGACACATTTTTAACAGCCCTGGAGGCTTTCTTCTTTGACCTTGCCATTCTTATCTAGGCTTTAAATACTTGACTGTGTTTTCTTTTAAATCACTGACTGTTCTTTTAACAGTAACACAAAGGAAAGCTTTGAGAAATACCTTAATCCTTTTGGCTGTGGCTTCACACTGCTGGAGAAGTTTGACTGCTGCAACCACACCTTCCTTCAGCTTCTTTGAGTCTTCAAAGAGCCTGGACTAGCTCTGATACCACTGTTGGGTATTTTTAAACGGGGAAATACCAAAACCAAACACACAGACACCACAGAGCCAATGCTCTGTTTCCACTGTTCCTGGATCTTTTGCACAGGGAAGCTTTAAAAACAAATATACTCATAACAGCCCATTACACAGCCATAAAAATATTTCTATTGATTAAAATATAAAGCCTGAAACAACATTCATCCTCTTTGCTGAGAGGGATTCACCAAAATTACTTTCACCCATCAAAACTCTGTTTTCACCTGAGAAATTACTGTGCTGGGTTTACTGCAGTAAAACCCATTTTTACATTTGCTGGTGTAAAACTATTTTTACACATACTGCTGTAAAAATATTTTACACATACAGTAATCTTTACATTACATTCACAATCTCAAAAAATACCTGAGCGCTCTTTTCATTTGCATTTCAATGCAAAATCAACCTATAAAAAAAAACTTACTCAAAACACATGCGCTCCACTTCGTTTCTTTTCTTCATGCACTACTGTGCAAAACCACACATGGTTTTTGCTACTCCTCTGTTTTTACAATACAACACAAAAACATTACAATATGTTCCTTGTAATTTCTTCGCACTGCTGTGCGTTCAATACATCGTTTTTCGCTGCGCTCTGCTCTTTCACTGCTTCACACTTACATACCTCCCATGTGTAATTAACACAATACAGAGCACACTCTTTTTTTCAACTGCTCCATCGTTCCTTTTTACAATGGTCAACGCTTCTTTAAAGGATATGACATATATAATGTATGTCCATACCTCCGTATATAAAAAAAACATTAAAATTAAAAACCACGTTGACCATTTAACAACCCCCTGCAAATACCATTTAATTTCCTTTTACGACGGTCAGCGGGAATCCTAACACTCCACGCAAACCTTGAATTGACGTTGGTCGTATGCAGGTGTGCAGCTTCATTGATGAACGGCGGAGGACGCGCGAGGAGATCGGACGGCTGGAGTGGATATCGGAAGGTCGTTTAATGCTGAGCTTTACCTCCCGATATGTCAGAGATGCTGATGTCAGGTGAGAGCCACGCGTCTTCACCAAATCGCATCGGAGCCAAACATACGGAAACTGCTTTTCCCTGGATGGCGGTGCGATATGGTCTGGGCGGTTTGTGGTTTTGTTCGGTGGTTTTGGGTGCAGTCGTATTGTCCACGTCCGCCACCTGCAGTTGGAATTAACATTCCAATAGTGTGCTCCAGTAGAGTCTTCTTACGTCATATAGTGAACCGTGAGTATAATTCAATTCGCCTTTTAATAACAAATTCACGTTGAATGAACCAGACAATTATCGTGGAGCATTCTCCATCCTCTGCATCAATCATGGCATTCCCCAGCGAAACAACTGTCATACTTTCTTTCGGCATGGAGATGGACTGCAAAGATGCAACATAAGATAACCACAGTTCCAAGAATTAAGATTAAAGAAAACAGAGAATAAACCCTCGCCATGAAATTAGATGAAATAAGTAAACCTAAGGGTGTATAAATTTTGGAGAAACTAACCTCTGGAAACTCTGGTAATGCAACCAGGTTGCCTGAATAGAATAAATAGCAGAGCGTGAAACTAAACACACAGCGTAACTAGTGTATACGAAACATGAGCATTAAATTCACGCATGGGTCTATGAGATGCATTACAGATGGGAAAACCAAATGTGAATCTGAATCGAAACCGGTATAATTGGAATTTTACCTTGTTGCAATAAATCATTCTTTATTCGTGCGTTGCCTTGCAAGATAAGTCATGAAAAGGGTTCTTGAACTAGAGTTGTGATAAGTGGTATCAGAGCTTAGACTCAACCCTCAGGCTTAATGGGCACTGGGTACTATTGTAAGCCACAAGAAGACCTTCACTAGTGGGCAGTGAGGATAAGGCAATAAGAGCTATGTGACAAGTGGTATTAGACCACAGACTCAACCCTTGGGATTAATGGGCACTGGGCACTATTGTAAGCCACAGGAAGACCTTCACTAGTGGGTAGTGAAGATAAGGTAATAAGAGCTATGTAACGTATTTCGAATAAGGAAGGGGAAGTAGTTGACAATCATGGAAGGAAAAAAAATGCCTCCAATAAAACTCTAATTTTGTTTACATAAATTCTATAACTATATTAAGGGTCGTAAGAGTGATTGAGCAATTCAACAAGGTTTATAATGCATTCAGAATCACCCAGTTGAGAATTGTGTCCTTTGAAATTGTCAGCATTTTGTTTTGGGTGGCTAAAATTTGACTTCTCCACTTTTCCTTTGGCTTAGTTTTCGACAACCCTTCCTCATCCTTCTAGCTGGAATTTCCATACTCATGGTAGCCCTAGCATTTGAATGGAGCTAACTCGCTTTCCATAATCTTAGGTATCTTAATGATGTTGATCAGCTGAAAACTATATCCTTCTCAGAATTGAAATGGAGGTATTACAAGTTGATTGCGATTGGTGTGATTATGGGTAGATACATTTTGAATTGAACCCAATGATCCAATACTGCATGAACCTTCCCTACTGAGGTCATTTGACTATGTTATATCTCAGAAGTACTTGCTTGAATCCAAACTATAACAACGCTTGCAAGTTATGCTGAGAAGAATAATAACCCATATTTCTTTTTGGCATGTAACCATAGATTTTATTTCTTATTTTCCATAGTATCCCATCATTGTGAAAGCTCAAAACATACCTCGAATCACACATGTTGGCGCGGTGCAAAATCCTTGTTTAAATTTTATCAAAATATTATTGCAGATATCTCTGATAACATGGATTGGGATCACATTCACGGAGGTTCACTGGAAATAAAATTGGTAATCAAGCTCATTCTAGTGAAATTATGGCCCATGAAAATAATTTTATAGTGTTTTCTTTTCATGGGATGATCTGCCAAGGGACATGTTAGATCGAGTTTTCTCCCATCTTCTTATCGTTGACATAGTTCACTCTCGATTTGTTTGCAAGCACTGGAATCAAATCTTGACATCCATCCAATTCTCACAGTGTCAACTCCTGGCTCACCCTCATATATGCCCAAGGAGACGACAGAATGGATAACAACTACAGACTCCTCAATCTCTACGACCCATCATTGCACATATTCTATGAATTGGATCTCTCATTCCTCCCTCTCCAATTCATAACCCTAGTGACAACCTCATGAGGATTGGTTTGCGTCGTAGAGTCCAACTCCACCATTTCACTTTGCCTCTGCAATCCCTTAACTAAGAAGTACAGGATTCTCCCTCCCCTCCATGACCTCGTATCCTTCCCCGTTATGTTAATGATCGAAGATCTAGGGTTTTAGTCCCACAAGATACTAATCATGGCTGATGGCCTTCATGTTTGTTACTGTCCACACGATGGCCTTCAAGTTTGTTACTATCCACACAATAATCGCTAGATTAGATTTGGATGCAAACCCTTCAGACCTATAAGCCCTGTGATGGCTTTCAATGGTGTAATCTATGGGCTTGAGGATGTGGGTTCTACTTGGCATCCCAGGTGGAGGCTTGCTAGTTTAAAAATAGATGATGTGTATGGGGGATTCTGGAACCCTGCTAAAAATGACATCTAAGATGATATTGTTAAAGAGCCTCGACTTATCAAGGGAAGAGGGCACTGCTTGATAATGGAAGGGGGTTTGAAGTCATCGTTCTCATTGAATTTGGTTTGTTCTACATTTGTGATTCTGGAACTTGATCTCAACAACCTTGAACAGTTAATGTTTCCCATGTTCCACTTCAATGGAGGGCATTCACCTGCGTAGTCGCAACTAAAGGTGGAACGAACATTTGTATTCTCAACATGTCTACAAGTGATATATAGAGCCATAAAGCATCATCGTGTCACAGGTCAGATCTCAGGTTTTCCGATAGTTTTATCCAAGACCCTGTAACTACTTCCCATAATGAAACATATTTTCCACTACACTTTGGATGCTATTCTAAAGTGATACAAAGCCAAAATTTATTCATTCTGAAGGAAGTTTCCTTCAAGCAGACAGTGGCTATGATTGTGATTGGATGAAAGTAGAGGAGTAGGGTGATTCATAGATTGAATAAGGGAAACATTGTAATTTTTGAATTATTCTTGGGATGTGTATTTGGCGTGGGACTACTAGTTCACATATACCAAGAAAAATCTATGATAATGAATCTGTATCAATTTTGCAAGTTTTGCATGATGACATTGTTAGAGAAGTGGGACTCCAAAGAATTGGCTTTGTCAAATTGATTTTTTTTTTCCATGTGAGCATATGGATATTATATGGGATCATAGAACCTAGTGAACATATTTCCATGGATTCATAGAACTAAGTGAACACATTTTTGAAGGGTGGTTTACCTTGAACAATGGACAAGGAAAAATATTTTGTTTCTGAAATATTGGAAACATTTGTAGTATGATGAACACCATTCGTTTGGAGGTCACTACAGTGGTACAACAACCAATAGGGCCACTACACAGTTACCCTACGGGTTATGATGAATTCCCAGAATCCTTAATTCCTATTTGAAAAAGAGTGGTAAATATATCGATGGTTTATCGTGTGGTTGAGTATTTGTAGAGAGAGGGGAACCCTAAAATTTGGGGTAAATATTTTTTCGGTGGATAGAGAGCTAATATTTTTCAAGACATTTCTTGGAAATATTTTTGAATAGAAGGAAGAACTAGAGACTCAAACTGAAGGGATTGCAACAATAAATTCAAGAATAGTACTTGTTCAATTCCTTGCCACTAAGAGGAAATTAGTGTTGGAATTTAATTCCAACTGCAACATAAACAGCTGGACAGAAATCTGATTTTCTGTAGATATTCCAGGCTGTTCGATGTATCAAAGTATTTTGCACATTAATGTGCATTAAATTCTCAGAATTGAATTCCCCTGCCACCGGCGACTTAATTTCTTGAGAAAGGCATCACCGCTTTGCTGCATTCAATACGCAGATAAGCGTTAGAAGATATTTGTATTATTTTATTGTTTAAACTCAGATATGTTTTTTCTTACAAATGTAATGAACAGCAGTTCTGTTTTAAGGTTAGAAGACTGTAGAAAAAGACAGAACCAGGCAGAGCAAAAAAACAGCAAGAAAACAGTGTCGCTGTGTTTTGGAGCAGCAATGCATTCTACAGGCTGTAACAGCAACTGTCTGTGTGTTTCAGCAACAGACTGTGTGGCTGAAGCTGTAATTCTCTGAGATAGTAAGGAACTGTTTTGTGGAACTGAAGCGTTCCTGATGTAATCCCTCTGTCAAGAGGAAGATGCTTTTCAGCATAATCTTGTGTGAAAATCCCTCTATGTAAGGAAGACGAATTTGTATCAGTTGGTTTACTGTTTATAAATGCAAGTTATTTTTACGTTGCTGTTACACCGTAAGCAGAAAAATAAACTTGACATCAAAACAGCGTGTTGCTGTTACACGAGTTTCAGCGTAGCTGAAACACTGTTGTTGTTACACTGCAAACAACAACTGACGAAACTATGTTGCTGAAACACTGTATTCCGCAAACGATTTTTATTTCCGCTGTGTTAAAACAGAGTATTGTTCTGTTTTTCAGTTTTGTTTAGAATTATCAGAAATTTCAACATGGTATCAGAGATGGTCTAGGCACTCAGTGAGTCAAAAACAGAGCTTGTTTTTCACTGTAGGTGCTGCAAGAAGCTTGTTGAGCGGACTTTTTCCAGCAGAGAAAGTTTTTGCTTGTTTTTCATTTTACAGACAGTATCTCTTCTTTACCTATACGGAGTTAAGATGGCAGATGCTGGAACAGGTTTGAAAAATTCCCAACTGCCACAGTTTAATGGGAAAAATCACAGTTATTGGTCAATAACAATGAAAGCATTGTTTGCTTCTCAAGGAATATGGGAGCTGGTTGAAACTGGATATGTTGAACCTGCAGATGCAACAGCGTTGGCTGCTTTGACAGTAGCAGAAAGAGACCAGTTGAAGAGCGACAGGAAGAAGGATGCAAAAGCCCTCTTTTTTCTCTTCCAATCAGTACATGAAAGTGTTTTTCCACGGATTACAGCAGCAACAAAATCCAAGGAGGCATGGGATATTCTCAAAACTGCCTATCAAGGCATGGAGAAGGTGAAGACTGCAAAGTTGCAGATGTTGAGGAGAGACTTTGAAAATCTCAGCATGAAGGAATCTGAAACAATAGATTCATTCTTCACTCAAGTTATTGGGTTGATAACCCAGATAAGATCTCATGGTGAGATTCTTGAGGAAAGAAGGATTGTAGAGAAGATCTTGAGAATTTTTCCCTCAAGGTTTGAATCTATTGTGGTAGCAATAGAAGAAACAAAAGATCTCTCACAGTTCACGGTAGATGAGCTGAGTGCTTCTCTTATGTCTCATGAACACAGACTGAGTAGAGGAACAGATTCCTCTTTTTAGCAAGCATTCAAGACTCAGATGTCTTTTGACCGAGGAAAAGGTCAAGGTAGAGCAAATAACAGAGGTCGTGGAAGAAGCCAAAACAGAGGCAGAAATTATCCTGCAAGCGGAAGGAGCTGCAATCAGAACCAAGCTGAAGGTTCAAGAAAACAACAAGCTCATGGACAAAGGTATGACAAATCCCAAGTCCAATGTCATTATTGTAAGAAATATGGGCACTATGCCAATGAATGCAAGAAAAAACAAAATGACATGAATAATAGGCAGAATGCTAATTTTGCAAATGAAGAAGATAAGAACCCAAAGAACGCGCTGTTAACATGTAACATAACACAAGACAAACAAGAAGATTTTTGGTTCTTAGACTCAGGTTGTAGTAATCACATGACTGGAAATATTGCAATGTTTGCCAATTTGGATGAAAATGTGAAATCTGAGGTAACAACAGAGACTGATAGTAAAATATCTGTCAAGGGTAAGGGCAGAGTCAGTATCCAAGCAAGAAATGGAGAACAGATGATTGTGCCAGAGGTATACTATGTACTTGGTCTGAAATGTAATCTTTTGAGCATTGGACAGCTCATTGACAAAGGTTACAATGTGTTCTTCAAAGATGATATGTGTACAATCAGAGACATACCTCCAAGTAAGAAGATCATTGCACAGGTGCAGATGACCAGCAATAGAATGTTTCCTCTCAAACTCACGGCAGATTTGAAGGAAGGAAGAACTATTGCAGTTGTTACACAAGAAGTCTTTCTGGAACAAGTGAAAGATGAGAATTGGTTGTGGCACTTGAGATTTGGACATCTCAATTTCGGAGGCTTGAATCTGTTGCACAGAAAGGGAATGGTAAAGGGATTGCCGTTGATTGAGAAACCGGACAGCCTTTGTGAAGGCTGCATCTTGGGCAAGCAACACAAAGAAAGCTTTCCAGCAGGAAAGAGTGTAAGGGCAAAATCACCCTTGGAAATTGTTTACTCTGATGTGTGTGGACCGATGCAAATACCATCATTTGCTGGAAATAAATATGTTTTAACTTTCATTGATGATTACACCAGAAAGACATGGGTGTATATGCTGAAACAGAAAAGTGAAGTGTTTGAGAAATTCTGGCACTTCAAAACTCTTGTTGAGAAGCAGTGTGGGCATTATATCAAAGTGCTCAGAATAGATAGAGGAGGAGAGTACATCTCCCAAGACTTTCTGCGTTTTTGCAGAGAGAATGGCATACAGAAGCAGTTCACGGCAAGGTATACACCTCAGCAAAACGGTGTTGCCGAAAGGAAAAATAGGACCATTCTTGACATGGTCAGAAGTATGCTGAAGGCAAAACACTTGCCGCATGAGTATTGGGCAGAAGCTGTTACTTGCGCAGTTTACATCTTGAATAGATGCCCAACTAAAGTTGTCATGAACAAAATACCTGAAGAGGCATGGAGTGTGTTAGTGCTTGAGATTTCACCCTAGGCTGAGGAAGGTAAACCTTCAAGGCAACATCAAACCATTTCACCTCGTAGCTAGCCCTACGGGGTATGAGAAGGCTCTCTCCGGTCAAACTCGGTAGATCTTTCAATAGGATGAGCTGACCCAATTAGGAACACTGATATTAGGCTAGTAAACTGATAAGGAGGGTTGATTTAAATTTTTTGGTGTTTTTGGTGGCAATTGGAGGGAGTGCGATTCAGGGTGCGGGGATTGAGCTCAGTTTTTGCAGGTGGGTCTTTGGGGCAAGGTAGGAGTTTGTGCTGATGCCTTTAGCTGAGATGGATGATCAAAGAAGAAAAAAGAGAAGCTAAAGAGGGCAAACAATGACTTTGAATCCTCTCTAGACAGTGGAAAACATAAACATTAAACAAATTTGAAAGCTGAGCATGGCAAGCATGAATTTAAACTTTATCACTTCATTTGTTTAATAAGATGCAGTAAAGAAAGAGATGGAACACATAAACACACTTACAATTACAATAAGAGAACACACCATCAACACAAGAGTCCACAAGAATCCCAATGATGTCTGCAAAACCCTGGTCTTCCCTTTCCTCAAATTGCAGAGATACAAGTAAAATATACAATAGGAGCTTCTCCCTCAAGAGTCCAACCATGAAAATGAGCAAGAGAAGGCATAATATAGATGATCTAACTCCTTTCCCCACCTCTAGGGGTCGAGCTCAGCTTCCTAGGAGCTGTTTCAACTAATTCCAAACTAAGCACTAGATAATAGGCAGTCAAAACAACTTGCCTCTAAAACTTAGGAAACCTATCCATGCATTAAATATTTACCATTTACATTCAAGAAACTTCTAGAAGTGATCAAGGAGAGTAAAAGTATCTTAGAGCCATGAAAGTTACATAAAAATCCATGATTTACATGCCCAAAACATTAAACTAAGTGAAAACAGTGTTTTTCTGGCCGAACTGGTCAAAATAGACAAAATTCCCTG
Organism: Pinus tabuliformis; assembly: GCA_031772625.1. NCBI lineage: Eukaryota > Viridiplantae > Streptophyta > Pinopsida > Pinales > Pinaceae > Pinus > Pinus tabuliformis. The sequence goes on from CM062810.1 coordinate 181,278,902, forward strand.
ACATGCAGCGCACATGTGCTTGACACGTAGCGCACATTGAGAGGCCCGTTTGAGGGCCTTCCCGGTGTCCAAATCAGGTGAACGCTAGCTCATTGGAAAGGTCTGCGAGTCTTCTTTTCAACCCCACTGGAATTTTTGAATTTGGAGTTCATTTGACCCCTCAAAACGCAATTCTCCCAAGACAGCTTTCTGCAACTCAAAATAGGGGCAGAAAGTCAAAATTTGCATGTATTTTGAGCTTTTGGAAGCCCAAATCTCCATAAAAACTGAAGTCCATCCATAGGTAGGTGTAACTTTGCATGAAAATTCCAAAAATGCTGAGTTTTTCCCGTTCTGAGTTGCCCCCATGTAGCGTAGCGCACGGGGCGCTGCATGTCAAAAGGCCAAAACCTGTCAATTTCACAAAAAAATCACAAATGACAAAATTTTCTCCAAATTTCTTGAAATTTGGGCTGGGAGACCCCAATCAAGTACCATGCTCAGTCAAAGAGGCTTTGGCCAAAATTTGGAGTGGATCGGGCGTTTTCCTTCGTTTTTGTGCTTTGGCCAACCGTCCTTGGAGCACCTTCGTTCTCGCTGGCATTTTTGACATTTCTCTCAAACCATGACACCTGTGTAAAACATGAAGGAGGTTTTTCTTCCTTGGCATGTTGTGGACAAAAACCACTCTCAGTTTTGAAAAATTCATCTTTGATTGCTCAGAAACAGCTTTTGAGTGAAACTTGTCCCGATGTGTGAAACAAGGAATTTTGTCAAAATGAAGCGAAATGAAGGGGATAGGGGGCTTCTAAATTCTTGGGGAAATTTGTGGGAGTGGGGAGGGATGTTAGGAAGCAGGGGAAAATGGAATCTCAGAGATTGAGTGAGGGGAAGGGGTCCAAAAGGGCAAAACACAGGCCCAACCTAGAAAATTGCCAGGTTGTAGCTAGAAACTAGGGTTTGTGGAAAAATGAGGAATTTGGCGGATCTAAGGGATGGGAAGTGTTTGGTAAGGTACTTTAAGGATAGGGGAAGGTGTATGAACATCAGGAAACAAGTTTTGCCGGAGATTTGGCCGCCCAAGAGGAATTGGCTTTCAAAACCCTAGGAGAGGGAAATGACCTTGCCAAGGCACAACTGAAGCATGAACACGGTGTAAAATGACCCATTCGACACTGACATGATAATGAAAACCCTCTGAATGATGATAGGATCAGCTGAATGATGACATGGACTGACATTTGGGCAAACCCTAGACCTAATGCCTAGTGACCAAATTTTGCTTGAAGACTCACTGAAATGACAAAATTTGACCTTGACACTCTGAGACCACTTTGTAAGAGTACATTTGATCACTGGAGGAAGGCTGGAAAGACTGACACTAACATTGGCTCCAATGGGGATGGTAGCTCCTTGGAGGTGCCAAGAACCTTAGACCTCTGGGAGAGCAGACCAGTGCTTTACAATCATTGGGCAATGGAGTCATAAACTCAAGCTGAAATGCATGACTGAAAACTGACACAAACTAACTTAACAACAAGACTAAAAATTGACTCATAAAGGACTCATGACTCAACTAAAAACTGACTCGATACTTAAACACAATCGACTAACTGAAAATGATGCTCAAAGTGGAGCTTATTCATCAAAACCTACTCTAACGGTTTCATTCATCACCTGATCAAGTGAAATGAAACAACCAATGCAACCAAGTAAATATCTCATCTGCTGTTTGAATTCTCCACAAGTGATTTCTTATGAACAACAAAAGAGAACTATTGAAAGGCAACTCCCATGACAACTTAGAAACAGATCCGTTGAATGATATGAATTCTCTATCCGCCTCCAAAAACACTGCATAAGGATCTTGAAGTTCAAGCACACTAGAACTTAGCTCATCCAATGGATTACTTCTCTTTTCCTCATACCATGAATGCAAACTTTGATCTGAGCCTTGTGATGAGACCTCTGCTAAAAATGACAAAGAAACCGGCTGCCGGATCAAATTCATATCAGCACATGATTCAAGCTCGCATGTAGTCAATGGAGAAAGACTTTGACTGCAAACCTCATCCAAAACATCAGCTATTGGATCATGAAAAACTTGAAAAGACTGTTGCAATCCCATTTCTATTGGTTCCATTGTGATTACATGATTGCCTACATGCTGCTCATCTTGTTCTTGAGAAATTTTACGAGAATTCTGCCTTATAAACTGAAATGCTTCAAAACAAAAGGGTATAGAATCTTCCTGCATCATCAAATCAGGTATCTCGGTTGCCACACCTTCATCTATAATCTGCCCTTCAATTTCATTTGGTGGCTGCAAATCTGATGCTACAGGCTGCTCAAGAATTTTGTTATCTGTCTCATTCTCAACATTAAATGATTTACTATGCAATCTACCCTTCAAAAACTGAATTGATTCAAAACAAAATGGTATGGAGTCACCTTGAATCATTTGATCAAATATGTCAGCTTCCATGCTTTCATCTGCAACTTGAAAACCAATGGCTTTCGGGGGTTGCAAATCTGAATATGAACAGTCTTGAACAAAATTTTCATTGCTCCCAAGATGGTCCAAATCAAGACTTGTTGACATTTGATTTCTGATTGCATGGTAGTTATCTCTGATGAACTGAAACGAATCAAAGCAAAAAGGCAAAGATCCTTCACTTACTTCAAAATTTGCTGCACTTTCCTCGTCAATGTCATAGCTGATATGTGATGGCTGAACATTGTTTTCAAACTGCTGAAAATGAACTTCTTCCTCCCACAAACGAGCTGTTGATTTGTCTGCAAGCTTAGCTTCGGTTTGGAGAACATAATCATCATCATACTCATCAAATTGAGGCAAATCATCATCAAACATACACGTCATATCAACAGTTCTTTCTTCTCCAAGATGATCTACAAAACAATCATTATCAGTGCTATGACAACTAGGATGAGAGACAAAATGTTTTGGATCAGCAACTTGTTCTTCTTCAATCAGCGAGCCATGAGCATGAACATCATAAGAATTTCTTGCGGTGATCTTCTTCATCATCTCTTCTACTGCACTTACCAAAATGTCAAGCTTTACCTCTAAAGATGTCGATTTTTCCGGATCTATATTTTTCATCTCTTCTTCCTTCATTCTTGCCCGTCGGATCAGCAGATGCGCCTCTACATTTACTGCACTGTTTTGCATCTCGTGAAGTGTTGCAATGTCCCTTTCTCTCAGCTGAAACTCCATCTCCGGATCAAAGGCACCCGGGTAGTGCAAGAGAGCAGATCTAAGAGTAGGCCTTATATCAATTGGGATCGAATAATAAACATGGTTAAATCTGGCTGAAAACTGCTGTAATGTCTCCCCTGGCAATCTTTTCAGCTGATTATACTCTTCTACAATCAAGAAAAGGTTCTGCCCAATCATCCACCTGTCGAGAAAAACTTTGACAAACTGCTGGAAATCTGAGATGCTTGCATCAGGCAAAGCTTTGAACCAACTCTTCACTTTGGCTTGCAAAGAAAGAGCAAAAAGCCTCATACTAACATCTTCTTCATCAACTTCAAAAAGATCTAGAAAATTCTCAAAATTCTGGACATGTTGCTCAGCGTTGACATTCTTACATTCACCATCAAACATCGGCAAGTATAGATCATAGTTTTTGGGGAAAGCATGAAGAAAAGAAGGTAAGACAAGAGGTTTATACCGATCTGGAATTTTACAAGGTGTAGGGGTATGTACAGTAGGTATAGAATCAGTCTTGGTCTCTTGGGGCTCATCAATTTGAAGATAGTCATCACAAGATTTGGGAAAAGGATCTTGATCAAGCTCAAAGGCATGCAAATCTTGGGTATTTACAATCTTCAAAGGGAAAGAATCAACTGCAGGCCGAGGATCTCTTCTCAAATACAATATACTTTGCAAAGAAGTTTTGACATTCTTGGGAAAAGAGAAGAAATAATTTATGACAAAGAACGAAATGTATTGGATGAAATTCCAACTTGAGTACCTGATCTTGCCATATTCTCCTTTCATGTTTTTGCTGGTCGGGATCATCCTCCAGTGGAGTCTTTGGATCTGATCTTCAAAACTGATTTAGAGTCGCCAAGTGAATGATTTCAGCCTTGCAAGTGTCTGATCATTGTCCACCATCAACAATCAGATCTGAACTTGATACATGTACTAGGGTAAAGTGTCAATGAAGCGCTACGTTCACAAGCTCACGGAGATTGACTGAAGCAGCGTTTATCTACTAACGCTGATGTAAAACAAGAGCATTTTCGAAGGCTACCTGGCGTAACTTCAGGCTCCGTCTAAGCTTATGAATTAAACACACCAATAAGCAAACAATCACTTTGTTCTCCCCAGTATGGTCGCCACTATGTTAGCGCTTGAGATTTCACCCTAGTCTGAGGAAGGTAAACCTTCAAGGCAACATCAAACCATTTCACCTCGTAGCTAGCCCTACGGGGTATGAGACGGCTCTCTCCGGTCAAACTCGGTAGATCTTTCAATAGGATGAGCTGACCCAATTAGGAACACTGATATTAGGCTAGTAAACTGATAAGGAGGGTTGATTTAAAGTTTTTGGTGTTTTTGGTGGCAATTGGAGGGAGTGCGATTCAGGGTGCGGGGATTGAGCTTAGTTTTTGCAGGTGGGTCTTTGGGGCAAGGTAGGAGTTTGTGCTGATGCCTTTAGCTGAGATGGATGATCAAAGAAGAAAAAAGAGAAGCTAAAGAGGGCAAACAATGACTTTGAATCCTCTCTAGACAGTGGAAAACATAAACATTAAACAAATTTGAAAGCTGAGCATGGCAAGCATGAATTCAAACTTTATCACTTCATTTGTTTAATAAGATGCAGTAAAGAAAGAGATGGAACACATAAACAAACTTACAATTACAATAAGAGAACAAACCATCAACACAAGAGTCCACAAGAATCCCAATGATGTCTGCAAAACCCTGGTCTTCCCTTTCCTCAAATTGCAGAGATACAAGTAAAATATACAATAGGAGCTTCTCCCTCAAGAGTCCAACCATGAAAATGAGCAAGAGAAGGCATAATATATATGATCTAACTCCTTTCCCCACCTCTAGGGGTCGAACTCAGCTTCCTAGGAGCTGTTTCAACTAATTCCAAACTAAGCACTAGATAATAGGCAGTCAAAACAACTTGCCTCTAAAACTTAGGAAACCTATCCATGCATTAAATATTTACCATTTACATTCAAGAAACTTCTAGAAGTGATCAAGGAGAGTAAAAGTATCTTAGAGCCATGAAAGTGACATAAAAATCCATGATTTACATGCCCAAAACATTAAACCAAGTGAAAACAGTGTTTTTCTGGCCGAACTGGTCAAAATAGGCAAAATTCCCTGACATGCAGCGCACATGTGCCTGACACGTAGCGCACATTGAGAGGCCTGTTTGAGGGCCTTCCCGGTGTCCAAATCAGGTGCAAGCTAGCTCATTGGAAAGGTCTGCGAGTCTTCTTTCCAACCCCACCGGAATTTTTGAATTTGGAGTTCATTTGACCCCTCAAAACTCAATTCTCCCAAGACAGCTTTCTGCAACTCAAAATAGGGGCAGAAAGTCAAAATTTGCATGTATTTTGAGCTTTTGGAAGCCCAAATCTCCATAAAAACTGAAGTCCATCCATAGGTAGGTGTAACTTTGCATGAAAATTCCAAAAATGCTGAGTTTTTCCCGTTCTGAGTTGCCCCCATGTAGCGTAGCGCACGGGGCGCTGCATGTCAAAAGGCCAAAACCTGTCAATTTCACAAAAAATTCACAAATGACAAAATTTTCTCCAAATTTCTTGAAATTTGGGCTGGGAGACCCCAATCAAGTACCATGCTAATTCAAAGAGGCTTTGGCCAAAATTTGGAGTGGATCGGGCGCTTTCCTTCGTTTTTGTGCTTTGGCCAACCGTCCTTGGAGCACCTTCGTTCTCGCCGACATTTTTGACATTTCTCTCAAACCATGACACATGTGTAAAAAGTGAAGGAGGTTTTTCTTCCTTGGCATGTTCTGGACAAAAACCTCTCTCATTTTTGAAAAATTCATCTTTGATTGCTCAGAAACAGCTTTTGAGTGAAACTTGTCCCGATGTGTGAAACAAGGAATTTTGTCAAAATGAAGCGAAATGAAGGGGATAGGGGGCTTCTAAATTCTTGGGGAAATTTGTGGGAGTGGGGAGGGATGTTAGGAAGCAGGGGAAAATGGAATCTCAGAGATTGAGTGAGGGGAAGGGGTCCAAAAGGGCAAAACACAGGCCCAACCTAGAAAATTGCCAGGTTGTAGCTAGAAACTAGGGTTTGTGGAAAAATGAGGAATTTGGCGGATCTAAGGGATGGGAAGTGTTTGGTAAGGTACTTTAAGGATAGGGGAAGGTGTATGAACATCAGGAAACAAGTTTTTCCGGTGATTTGGCCGCCCAAGAGGAATTGGCTTTCAAAACCCTAGGAGAGGGAAATGACCTTGCCAAGGCACAACTGAAGCATGAACACGGTGTAAAATGACCCATTCGACACTGACATGATAATGAAAACCCTCTGAATGATGATAGGCTCAGCTGAATGATGACATGGATTGACATTTGGGCAAACCCTAGACCTAATGCCTAGTGACCAAATTTTGCTTGAAGACTCACTGAAATGACAAAATTTGACCTTGACACTCTGAGACCACTTTGTAAGAGTACATTTGATCACTGGAGGAAGGCTGGAAAGACTAACACTAACAGAGTGGTAAAAAAAAAACTGTCACTCACATGAGAGTATTCGGTTGTGTGGCATATGCACATGTACCAGATCAGGTAAGGAAGAAGCTTGACAGTAAGGGGGAGAAGTGTGTCTTTATTGGCTATTGTGATGAGTCAAAGCATACAAACTCTATAATCCATCCACCAAGAAATTAATAATAAGCAGAGATGTGCAGTTCATTGAAGATGAAGCTTGGGATGGAAGCTTGGAAAAACAGTGAATGTGAAGACAATTGTGTCTCATGAAGAAGAAGAGGAAGGGACAGCAGCAACTAATCCTTCCTTGGTGGCTCCTCCTCCACCACAGCAAGTACAACAAACCACACCACAAGCTGGAATTCGAACAGCCTTGAGGAGTCAAAGAAGAACAGTTGCTGTTACACCACAAACAGCTGTTGCTGAAACACCACAGGGATCAGAAATACCCTCAAGTTCGGATGGAACTCCAAGCACACCAAGAAGACCAAGATTCAGAAATCTGAATGAGATTTATGAACAAGGAGAGGTAAGTAACAATACCGGTCTGAATTCATTATTCGCTTTGTATTGTCATGTTCATGACCCAATTCATTTTGAAGATGTTGTAAATGAAGATAAATGGATTGAAGCAATGAATGAAGAAATTGGTGCAATCGAGAAGAGTAAAACATGGGAGTTAGTGGACCTCCCTGAAGGCAAAGATGCCATTGGAGTTAAGTGGGTCTATAAGACCAAAAGCAATGCTGAAGGCAAGATTGACAGGAACAATGCAAGGCTTGTTGTGAAAGGCTACAAACAGCAACAAGGCAGAGACTATGATGAGGCTTTTGCACCAGTAGCAAGGATGGAAACAGTCAGAACAGTGTTGTCTATTGCAGCACAACACAAATGGAAGATTTATCAGATGGATGTTAAATCTGCATTCCAGAATGGAGTGTTAAAAGAAGAGGTTTATGTTGAACAACCTCTAGGTTATGAAGTTGAAGGCCAAGAGCATAAAGTTTGTAAACTGAAGAAGGCTCTTTATGGGCTGAAGCAAGCTCCAAGAGCATGGTACAGCAGAATTGATGCTTATCTGATTGAGAATGGGTTTGATAAGTGTGATGGTGAACCCACACTCTACATAAAACAGAATGACGGTAAGATTATTATTGTTGTTTTACATGTAGATGATTTGATTTTTACTAGCAATGATGCTTCTTTCATTACTAATTTTAAAGTAGTCATGAAAAGTGAATTTGAAATGACTGACTTGGGCTTTTTAAGATATTTTCTTGGAATTGAAGTATACCAAAATGAAAATGGTGTTTTCATTTCTCAAGATAAATATGTAAAAGCAGTGTTGAAGAGATTTAACATGCAAAACAGCAACGTAGCTGTGGCTCCAACTGTAATGGGGTTGAAATTGACCAAAGAAGACAGCAGCAAGGATTTTGATCCAAAATTGTACAAGAGCATAGTTGGCAGCCTTATGTACTTGACTGCAACTAGGCCAGACATTATGCACGCTGTGAGTTTAATCTCCAGATTTATGGAAAGACCGAAAGAGACTCATTGACAGGCAGCCAAGAGGATTCTAAGGTATGTAAATGGAACGAAGGGGTTTGGTATTTTATACTCCTCTTCTGAAAGTTTCATGTTGACAGGTTACACTGACAGTGATTGGGCTGGAAGTGTTGATGATAGGAAAAGCACATCGGGATATGTGTTTCATATGGGATCGGAAGCCATCTCATGGGCTTCCAAGAAGCAACCAGTTGTGTCTTTGTCAACAGCAGAGGCAGATTATGTGGCAGCAACAACAGCAGCATGCCAAGCAGTGTGGCTGAGAAGAGTTCTTAGAGATTTGTGTCATGAACAAGAAAGGGCACAACCATTCACTGTGACAATAGCTCAGCAATAGCATTGTCTAAAAACTCTGTTTTTCACAAAAGAACAAAGCACATAGACACCAAATTTCACTTCATCCGTGAATTGGTTAACAATGGTGAGATTGTTTTGCAGCACTGCAGAATAGAGGATCAGCTAGCTGACATCTTGACAAAACCATTAGAAAAGAAAAGTTTTGATCATTTCAGGAAATGCCTGGGTATGCAGCAGTTGAAATTAAGGGGGAGTGTTGGAATTTAATTCCAACTGCAACATAAACAGTTGGACAGAAATCTGATTTTCTGTAGATATTCCAGGTTGTTCGATGTATCAAAGTAGCGCTTGATATTTTGCACATTAATGTGCATTAAATTCTCAGAATTGAATTCCCCTGCCACCGGCGACTTAATTTCTTGAGAAAGGCATCACCGCTTTGCTGCATTCAATACGCAGATAAGCGTTAGAAGATATTTGTATTATTTTATTGTTTAAACTCAGATATGTTTTTTCTTATAAATGTAATGAACAACAGTTCTGTTTTAAGGTTAGAAGAATGTAGAAAAAGACAGAGAAGCAGGCAGAGCAGAAAAACAGCAAGAAAACAATGTCGCTGTGTTTTGGAGCAGCAATGCATTCTACAGGCTGTAACAGCAACTGTCTGTGTGTTTCAGCAACAGACTGTGTGGCTGAAGCTGTAATTCTCTAAGATAGTAAGAAACTGTTTTGTGGAACTGAAGCGTTCCTGATGTAATCCCTCTATCAAGAGGAAGATGCTTTTCAGCATAATCTTGTGTGAAAATCCCTCTATGTAAGGAAGACGAATTTGTATCAGTTGGTTTACTGTTTATAAATACAAGTTATTTTTACGTTGCTGTTACACCGTTGCACGTTGTTGTTACACCGTAAGTAGAAAATAAACTTGACATCAAAACACCGTGTTGTTGTTACACGAGTTTCAGCGTTGCTGGAACACCGTTGCTGTTACACTGCAAACAGCAACTGATGAAACTGCGTTGCTGAAACACTGTACTCCGCAAACGATTTTTATTTCCACTGTGTTAAAACAGAGTATTGTTCTGTTTTTCAGTTTTGTTTGGAATTATCAGAAATTTCAACTATTAGCTCTTTAATAAATTTGAAGAACAAAGGTTGAGTATATAAGCTAGAAATAGAATCCAGCGTGCACGACTTAAAGGAGGAGATAAAAAGACTTACCATTTTAGTACGACTCAATAATCACAATCTCAATAAAATCCCTCGTACAAAACATTGGAGATGTGTTAAAGTAAAAAATAAAAGTTGGTTTGAAGTAAAAAATAAAAGTTGGTTTAAAGAGTAAGGAAGTATATTCCTAACACTTCATATCTTGCTCAACCAATGACATAAACAGAGGTAGATATGTCTCTATAAAAAACATGAGCAAACAAATAGAGAATGTCAAAACATGTTTAGTCTTAAAAGCCATTCAAGAGAAGTCATGGTCATTATCATTTTTGGAAGACATCCTCTTCTTGAATTCTTCACCTTTCCATCCAACAAGTCATGTGTTTGAAAAGATTTTGAGTTGTCGTTGTTTTTGAGTGGATGTAGATTTATTTCAGTAATAAAGGTGGTCATAAATCAACTTCCAAACAGGGTGGGAGGAATCCTCGAAACCAAAATGGATGTTAAAAGTTGTATACTAAAGGCTTATATTAAATTTCAAAAGGAGGGAGCTATTTTAGTGATCATGTCACTGTAAGTTCATTTCCATCTAAAAATAATGGTTTGGTAAGTAAAATCATTATGGATTATTTGAACCTGTTGTGTTATACAACAACCCTCCCCATTTCAAAATTTTTATCTAAAATTTTAATAAGAAATGGGTCTTTTTTTTTAGAACTTAGATAAAATGAATAAAACTTTTAAAAAATCAATAGTTGTGATAAGTCTTTTGCTTTAAGGTTAAGTTCAATAAGAATCACAATTTTGCAAAATCTGTACAACACATGAAAATCCTTATGAAAAGTTCTGATCTGATTTAAATATTAAACAAGACCTTGTCATAAAACAAATATAAATGAATGTGTCACATCCTTTGTTTAAAATATAGACTTAAGTTTCCATTGGAAATCGAAAGCGCATATCACAACTTATCAAGGAATCATTCCAAGGGGTCATATAAATCTTCCGATGCGATAAGCTGATCGCAATCAGCCATCGCTGAAAGTACGAAACGCATAATAAATGCCCATTTGGAAACTACCGATGCGATTTCATTATTGGAAAGCGCACTTTTCAATAAAAGTGAAATATAATCGTTAAGCGAATGTTTGTGGGTCTAAATTATAAGTCAATTATAAATAAAAAGCAAAACGTTTTATTCAAGTGATCCTGCTTACCATCCATCGCACTTGGAACTTTACAAATGAAACAGTTAAGCATAACAGTTATACCTCCCGATATGCAATATGCAATTAATCGTTTATCGTTGATCGGGAAGTTACGATATTTATTTTAAAAGAATCATTATCAAGATTTGCAATGCGACATATTTTTATGGCATTTAAGTGTCATGTTGGCAGTTATGGAAAATCATTAATTAAGTAGTTATGGTTGAATCCTTCAAGGATTTCGTCCGTGGTAGTGTAATATATCAAATCCATAACACTCATTGCGCTTAATTGTCATTAATCTTGTATATTGTGTATTAGCTTTGAGCAAATATTTCTTCTGTTATGTTCTTTCGTTTCATTGTGCAGAGCAAGTCTGCTACATTCCAGGATGAGTCAAGCTTCGAAAATCCAGCCAATACTCGCAATCTGTCAGCTACAAGCACAAGAAAGGACGCCGATTCAATGAATTAGTTCAATCACTATCGCACTGCTATTTTTATTGCAAATCCCAGATTTTCATGTCTACAGTTTGAACAGCTCATAGCAATTTTTGTTGATAGTTTGTTTTTATTTTTATTATTTAAGACCCTTTCATGTATTTAGAAAGGGTCCTCAATCTATATAAGATTTGACTTAAGAAGTTGCACTTCTGTACTTCTAAATATTTTTTTTTATCAAAAGTGGATCAAGGTTCTGCATTTTTGTGAAAGAAGATTTTTCAAGACTTGCACTTTTGCATTTTCCAGAGGTTTTCTCAAATAGGAAAGTGGAATCGGAGTGTTGTTTACATCGGAAGGATTCAAATGCATGTGGTACTTCTATCATTGTTTTTGTCTTATTTCTTTATGTGAATGAACATTTCTTAAAAGTTGTTATTGTTGATATATGTATGCTCTTTCAAACAATTATTTATTATATCATTTCTAAAAATCAAGAATTGTTTATTTCAAAGGATATATGTCAGCGATATATATTGTGATGAATGCGATAATGTTTCTATAATTACTTTGTTTAATTTCTTAATACAAAATAATCATTATATGAATACATCTTTCTATTTACAAGTAAGCCATCTTTATGATTATTTGTCTATTAGAAATAATCAGAAATCACATTTTTAATAGGATACCCGGGTTATATACTTATATTTGTATATTTTTGAATTGTAGTATAAAACACTTATCACCTTCGTTACACATTATAAAACAATCACCCTTCAACTCATACATCACTGGGAAACTATTTCCATTATATCCAGTCGGAACCACCATACCAAACGGAAAAGGCGCTGCACTAAGGTCCGGATTAGGTGGTTTTCCCCGATGTTGATGCTAGGATTTTAGAGGCATCAACAAAACCTTACTGTTAAATCACTGGATCTAATTACGACTATGACTGTGCTTCTCCCCTGTTTTTCTTTTTCTTGTTCTTATGAATATAAAAGCATACTTTAGATTTTTGTGACTTTCCCTTGGATTTACCTAATTCCTATTGTGTTATTGAATGGTATGAGGCTGGTAGGATGCCCATAGAATTATTGAGACACTTTTATGCTGAAGGTGGGGTCGATATATTCGGTGGGATTGAAGGGGTTTATTTCTCAAGCAGAAAGGTGGGAAGATTGGAGTTTTGGAATTTCTCCAACGTTGGAAACGGATGCTAGAGTTGGGTTGATAATCCTCTTGGACAGAGGAATGTTATTCGCAAAACGTTTCCATTTGAACCCAGACTGGATGTTGTGCCTTGAATAAACGTGAGTGAACGACTTTGTTTTTCTGTTATTTCATTTTCAATGAAACTGAACTGATAATAGTATTCCAATGTGTTAGGAAGTGTTTGTTAACTGAAATTTGAAATCACGGATCTCAGATCTAAAATACTAAAACTGGATCAGTTTTTTCCTTTGTACTATAATTTCTACTTTATAGGGAGGTAGAGAAGGATCTTGATATTCATTGAGAGTTTCCTCTTTTTGAAGAGAAGGGTCTTCTCAGAGCTCAGGTAAGGTCCTGGTCTTACCTCAATAAAAAAGGTTGGTCCTTTCATGCAGCTAGTAAGGCCCTGAATTAGCTTACCAGGTTGAGATATCCGACCAAGACAGACCTTTCAGCACCTTACATTTAGTATGCTCAAGTACCTACTTTCACTGTTGCCATAGGTGAGTGACAACCTTCCCTGAGTTACAAGTATAACCTTATATAATAGTAATATTGTAGTACAGTGGGAAAAGAAACAGGCTACATGGTGAAAACCAATCTTAATCCAGGTGCAAAGGAAGGAGGGTAGGCTATCATTCATGTGATATAATATAATTATGGAAAACTTACCTTCATTGACCAAAGATTTTTGGAGGTAATAGTTGAGTTATCATTGATCCAAAAAGTTATTTTATTTTATTTGAAGTATAGGTTGATTATTTAATTTTTCCAACCATTACATAAATTGAAAATGAAGACAGAAGGGATTTCTTTTAATTTCTCTCTTTTGCTACAAAGGCTGCAATTAATATGGAAGACATTGAAATTTAAAATACTAGCCAAGAGGAATGCTAGGGGGCACTAACTTCTTTGTTCCTGTATCCATACCTAAATGTGGTAACCCATGTAATATAGATTTTGGTTTCCAATCCCAAGCGTAGCTAGAGAAAATCTCAGCTACAATAAAGTATTAAAAAAATGCAGTTCGAACATTGGTATATGTCCACAATAATATGGAATTAATAAACGTTGGGACGAGAGTACAACCGTGGTAATGGTTATAAGAGATGAAATTTCTAGCCAGTTGGCCAAACATTTCGGAAAGAGCTAACCAGCCATATATTGGGTATTTAATGCCTTTAGAGCAGCACGCGACTTAACGCGATAACACGGGAGCGGGAAAATTCTGCATTAAATAATATTTGCCCGCTCCAGTGTTATCGGGCTAAGTTGCGAGCTGCTTTGAGGACATTAAATACCCAATATATGGCTGCTTAGCTCCAGCCAAACATTTCAAAGGAATAGAGAATATAACTATGGGGTACTTTTAATAAATTAACCATGAATTTGCAATCCATGGTGTGACACTAATGTGAGGTTAAAGTTATAAATCTTTCATAATCAAATAAGATTAAAGTATTATGATGGCCATATGCATAAATCAAATGGTGTGGTTCAAGCCAATACCTGAATAAGATTAAACATAATTATAAAGATATTAAGTATAATGGAAATCGAGGTGGACCATAAAGTAATAGTTATCATGTAGATTGACAATGGATAGTGTATGAAGCAACATGGATATGTCTTTAGAGGCTATATACCAAAAATAACATGAATTGGTAAATGCCACTGAATGTACTAAGAATGTATAGCAAATCAATCTAGTAGCCTAATTGAATGGAAATATTTTAAGGGAAATTTGATGCATGGTACAATTAAACCATGGAAGGGAATCTTCATATGTATAAAAAAAAATAAGAATTTCTAGAATAGATGATAATTAAAATTTCCAAGGTACTCTTTAAGTATCTATGTTGGTAATATTTTCATACTTCCATATATTTGTGGAAATGAATGGAAATATATAACAAAACGATCACCATAGACTGGTAGTAGTAAGATATGTACATTGAGATATATATAATAGACATATATTAGATACAAAGATATTGAATTTATGAGATCAAACTAAAATGATACAGAGAATCCGGAAACTAAAATGATACAGACAATCCGGTAATTAGTAATTCCTTGATGTGAGCAGTACGAAGGGAAGAGTTCAGGATTCCTACTTTGAATTCCATAAGAGATTACACCTATTCACTAAATGTAGCTGTGAATAAATGATTAAAAGGAACCTTTGGAATTGACTTGATGTTTTGTTAATGATACTAACATTGTTTGAAAACATGTGGATAATGTGATTGATGCAGGGAGACTACAAGAAGTAAGTGTTCGGCATGAATACAAATGTATTGGAATAACATACATTTATTCCTACTATTTAAATGCAATGAATTTAGAAATAAGGAATCATAGTTAAATTGCGAGCAACATTAAACGTGTGGATACTCAAATAGTAGTACCGTTATATCAAAGTTATGATATTTTTAGTTTGTAAACTAGTATTTAGAAGAAGGCATCTAATGTCTCTCACACAATTAATTGAAACAAATGTTACAAGTAGCACCTGAAGGAGACTTGCTGGTAGAAATACTTTCTATCCTATATCTAGGAAAGATCTGATTCAGGTGGCAACGTAATCGGAACCGGTAATTCCAAAAATGGCTACCTACGAACGAGGAAATAAATCATAAGATGCATAAATTTCTAGAGAATACACAGAGGATGGTGTGAATTTAAGAGGGGGAATGTAATACCCCTCCATTGTTATCATGCTTGGAAAAGTTAGACTGAGTTATAGAAAAAAATCTAGGACTGGGGTAAAAATGTGAGTGAATAATTTATTACCAAATAGAAAAAGGGAATTTAAATGCTTTGAAAAGGAGACATCTAGAGATGAGATTCTTGCCAAACAAAATCCCATTGGTGAATGGGAATGGATAATTCTTTCCCGATAAGAATTCTAGATCAAATTCTAGATAAGCTTAAAGGATGGGAGATAAATTTCCATTATGATGCTTAGCTCGAGAAAGATGCTAAGTTTGAAAAAAAACATAAAAGCCTCACCCGAGGGAAAGGCAAGTTTTTATGGGAAACGCCTAGGCAAGTGGATAAAAATATCCACAAAAGCAAGACACCGCTATAGAAAACCTTATCATGAAAGCAGTGAATTAAATACCGTTTGAAAAGATCAACAAGAGGTTGTTGATCGATGGGAACTGGATGAAGTTAATTCTAGGTTGGGTGGTGGTGTTAGATTTTCCAAGTGACACTCTTTTAGCTACTCTGGTTTGAATCAAATGCATTGGATGTTCTTAGATAATTTGACTCCTTATGTTTTATGTTGTTTTTATTTAGCATACGAATAGATATATATGTGACCTCCTTGTTTATAAGATGATTAGATAAATCTAGATGTGACAACAACAAAGAAAATACATTGAATTGGTTGAATCGAAAAGGAAGAAACCTAAATTGAATTTTTTAAATCGAAAAGAAAGAAACATACATTAAATTTGTTAATCTATCAAGTGATTATATAGTTAACTGATCAGATTGGACTGTAACAACCTAACAATGGTCTAGGATCTATGATCCAAGATAGGGATCCTGAGTTTCATTTCATCGTGATAAAGGAGTCCAACGCCACAATTTTTCTCTATCAGTGGAAAATATCTGTCCAATTTCTTGCTATCCCATACCTTTTTGTTACATGCAGGCAACGACTTAGCATAATCTCTCAGATCTGATATGAAATGGTGGTGTTTAATGAAAGAGAAAAATATGGCCCACAACTTTGTCATTATTGGAAATTGAAACAATGGACTCTCCAAGAGTTGGTCACATGCTGAGTTTTGGATGCTTACGAATAATCTCAACGGTATTTTGTTTGTGTCTTTTTAACTCTTTCTTCGTTAAATCTACTTGATTTATTTTTTAGCTATTTCTAGTGAAGACAATTTCTTAATTTCCCTGGAATATTATCATAAGAAATCCATCTCTTATGGACAAATCAGACAATTATTGTTCTCGTGGTTATTTCTTTAGGCTTAATAAGTTAACTTTCATCTTGTTGATATATATAGCACATGGAGCTAATCATTTCATTTGTATTTGTCTTTGACACTTTCGATTAAAGAATTCATTGGCGTATAGGTAGGCAATTGTAGCTCCCAGCTTAAAAAATTCGCCTATAAATATTCGCTTATCTGTGTGCTCTAATAGAGTCTTGTTACGTCATATAGTGAACCGTGAGTATAATTAAATTCTCCTTTTTAATAACAAATTCACGTTGAATGAACCAGACCCAATTATCATGGAGCATTATTCATCCTCTGCATCAATCACGATGTTCCCCAGTGAAACAACTGCCATACTTTCCTTCAGCATGGAGATGGATTGCAGAGCTCTAGGGTAAGATAACCACAGTTCCAAGAATCAATATTAAAGAAAACAGAGAATAAACCCTTGCCATGAAATGAGATGAAATAAGTAAACCTAAGGCTGTATAAATTGGGGAGAACTTAAAAGCTAAGCTCTGGAAACTTTGGCAATGCAAGAAGGTTGCCCGAACAATATAAATAGTAGAGCATGAAACTAAACACACATCATAACTAACGTATACAAAATCTGAGCATTAAATTTACGCCTGGGTTTGTGAGATGTGTTCCAGATGGAAAACTTAATGTGAATATGAATCGAAACCGGTATAATTGGAATTTTACCTTCCTTTGCTGCAATCATTCATTCTTCATCGATGCGTTGCCTTGCAAGATAAGTCACGAAAAGGGGCTCATTCTTCATCGATGCGTTGCCTTGCAAGATAAGTCACGAAAAGGGGCCTTGAACTCGAGTTGTGACAACCCTTCATTTGAGGGTGAAAATGAATGAAATAGTTTTTTTAGTATCCATCACATTACACAATGCCTTCCAAAAAAGGCTATTGTCTCTGTCTAAGATTATGGACTGTAGAAGTTCAAAATGCATCCCATACATTTTGGAGAAATAACATCATTGTCTCTTGGCCAATGATGGTCTACTTGCATGAAATACATAAACCATCTTGTTGAACTAGTCCACTACCACATATTGCTAGTCATGACTATGCCAAGATCCTTGGATTCATCGAAGACCATAATGAACAATCCATCTTAGAGAAAATACATAAATCCAAAATGCCATCTCGGGAATATCTGTGCACCTTCATGGAAATAATGGAAAGAACAACACACCTTCATGGGAATACTTGTACACCAAGGTCTACATAATCAAAATCATGCAGTTCTCTACATATTGCAGATGGCTTCTCAAATACAACGATAATTTTTCATGTCATAAATCTCAACTTCTATTATCTCCACCTTACAAATTTTAGCATTTATAGAAAAGAAGTATTAGTCACAAATGTTATATCATATGTCATATTCTAAAGTCGGTAAATTTATATATAATTGTATTATATTATAAATGTACATAAATATTTATATCTTGTTAGTATATATGTTACTTCATACAAGTTCTTGTTAGTATATATGTTACTTCATACAAGTTAGACTTATATATCAAATATCTATTTAAATTATATAGCTTAAAAATAAATTTGTATCGTTGTATATACACATTTGTACGATGTGTTCTGGTTGTTGATTCAAGTGTCACTGCACGAAATCTCTAGGCTCAAAGCATTGAAGGGATTAGATCCCCTAACAACACTTGAGTTGAAGAAAAGTGAGGAGACATCTTGCTTGGCAAGAAGGAATAATGCAAGAATGATACTAATTTTTGGAGGATCTTTCGTGGAGCTAGAGTTTTTCATGGTTTTCCCTAGGTAGGGTTTTGGAGAGCTAGAGGCTCGTGGTAACCTTGGGATCAAGATAACAATATATACATGTACTTCATCTTTATACACATGAAGTTTTCAGTTGTTCAAAATTGTCTTTGTTGCATATTCGATTTTCAACATTCATTGTCTTCTTGGTTTTGTCATTCCTAGCACTAATTTTTCTGCTAATTTGACAAAGTTGAAATTGTTAAGTTATTTAACATTAATATAGATAACAATATAGATTTACCCTTGTAAATCTGTATTTTTTGCAACGGTGTAGATCTAAATCATCTGATTTTATGCCTAGAAAGTGTTCCCTAAGGAATGAAACTTGTTGGCATATGTTTGGCATCCTTACATTTGTTCCTAGATGCTATATTTCAGATCAGCATTAAGGATGAATATTCATAAGGTTTAGAATTAGGAAACCTTCGGTATGAGGTGAGGTGAAATTTCATAATTGCACTAAAGTCAAAATTCCAAAATTTCTACAGGAGCATCTCCTTCCGCAGGGGATAATCCCAGTGATGGGGGAACATATACCACCATGAAAATAGGTTCCAAAGAAACACTCATAAGCTATGGAAACACACCAACCTAATGTGGGACATCCCCATAAAATTTTCAGAAAATCAAGGAACATCTCCTACAGTAGAGGACATCCAAAGTTCCAAACTAATTTTAAAAAAAATAAATAAACTTGCCATTACTTTAAAAGGTAGAAAATAGAAAAGGAAATGCATGTGCCCAACAAGAAGCCCTATGGCATCAATGTGGGGCATAATATATTTGTTCAAAAACCCTTAACATCTCTCATAAGAAACATTTATAGTTTACTGTAATGTTTTTCTTGCAAGGACATGGTGTCTAGAATTAGCTATTGAAGGGTAGAACTCCTCAGTTTAAAACTTCATTCTTCAGTACTCATATTTCCAGTGTTGTCACTGTTTAGTTTCAGCTTCACCATTCATATTTTCATATTTCAAATTATCTATTTCACTTTTAGATTAATTCTTCACTCAATTTCCACATCATGTCTTCAATTATTGCTTCTCCGATTCACCCTTGGCTACTGAGCAATTTTTTCAATGTAGGTGGTTAAATTTTTTAAAACTTGATGAATGATTTTTTGTTTAATTGGGAGAAAGGCTGGTTGAAGGGACAAATTCATAGAAAAGACTCAACATTCTTAGGGATGTTCTCTCGGGTGCATCACTAAGATATACAGTGTGTCCTTGGGTCCAAGGGATGTTATCCATCCATTATGCATTTGGATATTTTGTGCATCCAAGACATGAAACCATGAATTCTACTATAATGGAAGCATTTCCAGTGAAACTCAACGCATCGTCACTGTAATGACCTATTTATTGCAGGTATGGGGAGGTTCTATCTCTTTGAAGCTCTTGTGCCCACTATTTCCATCAACAAGCTATCCATCCTTCCAACTAAGCCAATCCAGACACGTTATATCTTAGCTCATGGACAAGATGGATTGCTAAAAACACCAACCTACTTTAACAAGCATGTAAGCTTTGGAAGTGTAATTCAAGGATTTTGAATTTTCCACAAAGCCTGTAGCTCTGCATAGGTGTCTGAATATTGGAGTGACCACATGTTTAAGCTTTCTTTGATGCCTATTCAGAGTGTATCCATAGCAACAGGAAAAAATGTCAAACTTTGGATGGTGCTTTCCACTAGTGAAAATGCCACCAACATTATCTCACGTGACATGGGGATAAAGGGATATACAAACTTGAGTATTTGATATGGATATCATAGACTCTTAAATTGGGACATGTAAATACTAACTAGTCCATGCACATATACACATATAAAGGATAAAGGATAAAGTATCTTATTTCTAAAAATTAACAGAAATAAAATATAATTATATAGACAAAAAACATTGTTGATTGAGAAATGATGAACTCAACAAAATAATGGCAACCTGTAGAGGCACCATCGTCACAATATCTACTTAGATTTCCATGAAGGCATAGTGTTGCTAAAACACATTAGGACACTTCTTTCTAGCGAGTTGGGCATGCCCACAGGTCTGACACATCAGGACATTTCTTTCCATCAAGTTGGGCATGCACAAGACGTATTCTCTGCATGACACTTGTCCCTGTGTATCAAACTCATAGGAGGGACATGTCAGCATGTCCAATATGCCAGATTCACAACAAAAAGAGTGGGGACCTATTAGGTAAAGTTAGTGCCATCCACATTTGGCAATTGCATTTGCAATTCATGGTTGATTATTGAAACATATCCTTCTTAGATAATTGAAACATGCCTGAACCTCCAGCAAAAATTTGGTTGTAGTTATGTGAACTTAAGTCTTAAACTTTTATGAGACTCTATAAACCCTTGTTAATCAAGTGAAAAGTTCATTTAATATGTTCAGACCTATAGCACAATTAAATTACAAAAAAAATTGACTCCTCCAATCTTTGATTAACACTTGCACACTTGTTCCTCCTATATTTTCATCTTATATAACATAGGTTGTTGCAGTTATTGTCCTCAATATGGGTCAATTAACACATTGAAGGTATTCTAAATCAATGATATGATCATTTATTTCATTATTTTCTACAATAATGCCTTCATCCTATTATTTTATGTAGTAGAAAATTAAGGCATTTTGATGATTATGTTTGCATAATCTAATCATAGCCATATTCTTATTCACACACAAATTCATCCCTCTTTTCATAATACAACTATTATGAGCATTTTGGCAGTTGTATAGTTTGTGATTCTCATTTCACGAAGGACGAGTGGGTATACAAGTATTAGAATACATGCCAAATTTTCCTTGAAGAATTAGGCTAAATATTTTTTTAGGAACTTTTTGAGAACCATCGAAGGAAGAACCAGGATGTAAAGTCATTGTAAAACTTCAAACCTGGGAGGCAGTGTGCACTGTCCATCTCATTTAGTAGATGCCTCATAAGTAACCTCCATAATGCTATGTCACCATACATGCTCTTTGCACGGTGTTGGCCTCCCAGCCCCCCCATATCGAGTGGCCTTGAACACATTTCTCCACATTTAGTTCTACTCGAAATATCAATATAAAAATAGCATCGATGGACCTATGGAATAGTTTTAGATACATCTTCCAAAGATATTCAATATGATCTAAGTAGGAATGTAGTGGTCGATGATTTATAAACAAACATTCAAGCCTAAGATGGAATTTAGGAAGTCTCAAGTTTGCTAGAATATTCAAGTGGTGCATTGCATTAGCTCTGACTTGTACCACTTTATGAATAGGTCACTACATCTCAAGTAGGCTATAAGAATCTTGAGATTCTCTATTTTATGATCTGCATTAAGTCCATATCATTCATGATGATATCATTTGGAAAACGTTTTTCACTAATATCAAATATACTAATATTTTTTAAAAGGGATTAATAATATCTTACATTTCTCACTATCTCAGTTGGATATGTTAAGATTACATCAGTGTTTGAAATCAACATTCTTTCTACGCCTTGATATTTTGTCAATAATACAATTCTTGTCAAGAGACAATACAACATACAATCATCTCCAAAGCATTGGAAATATTAACATATATGTATAACTTTGGATAATTTAATATGTGTAAGGTTTTTGGGGTCTTTACAACATTTATTTTTCCATCCTAACAAGGGATGTCCCATTTGATGGGCCTTGTGGTGTAATAAATACAGTGCACAAGTGAAATTGTGTTAAACAACTTGTTATGGGAAAAGTTATGCATAATTACATTACATATACCATCCTTTTCTCTAAATTATAGCCAGAACATTTTATAGTTGATTTTAGATATAGTTCTTTTATGATTGGTTCTGCAAATGGCCAAGACAACCACTTAAAGAAGTTTTGTTTTAGCTTACTCCAACAAGCTTGACTAAGGAGCATCATAGGTCGGTGGTGTTCATTTGTAGAACGATTGTTGAATGAAATAATATCCAATATCTGTTCCAAGGCAACCTAATTGTTGTGGCTTATAATGGTGTGCACTATGTTCACATGGATACACTTTGTTGGAGAATTTTTCACCTTGTACCTTCCTCTAGAATATCTTTCACATTAATAGAAGAAAACACAAAAGTGGAACCTTTGGATATTTACACACAAGTTGTGGATCATCCAATGACCATATACTCTGAAGTTTTTGCAAGTTAGAGGTCAATAATAGAGAGAAGGCAAATATGATAGAAAACACCCATCATGTCTGTCTCTCCACATAAAATATCATAAAATGCACTGGTTAATCACGTAAAATGCATTTCATGGTTCAGAGCTCACATCAGCTCCTATAGGCATAAGGTGCATGTGGGCACTGAGATTGACTTATGTAGGTTAAATATGCAAGGCTACAAATAAGAAAACATTAAGGAGCTGAGGAAATTTTTATATGGTCAAATGAAACATTCACACATCTAAAAATAAACCAAGAAGTTGGGTAACTTCTTTTAGAAAAATATTTTACTATTATGTAGACCATTTAGATATCCAATTCAAGTATCAATAATGAGTGGTGTTGCTTGGGTTAGGACCATGTTGTCCTTCTTTTCCATCATACGTTTGGGTTTGTACATGTAGAGTCTCTTTCCACTTTCACAGGGAAGAGTAGTAACAAGTTT
This sequence comes from Pinus tabuliformis, assembly GCA_031772625.1. Lineage (NCBI taxonomy): Eukaryota > Viridiplantae > Streptophyta > Pinopsida > Pinales > Pinaceae > Pinus > Pinus tabuliformis. Next base: position 181,301,943 of record CM062810.1, read on the forward strand.
GTTGATGTTCTCATGCTGCATATAGAAGAGCTTTGTGTGCCTTCCAAATGAACTACCTTTATTAGAGGTAGTGTATATGTCTTGATATGGAAGTTATCTTCTCTTTAATTGTTGTCGTCCAAAGATTGAGGTTTGAAAATCATCACACTGTAAGGTGGCTTGTTTAAGCATTGGAATTCTTATAACCTGCACTATAGGAATATTTATAGACGTAGTAAGGGATGAGAAGGTCTAATTTAGCCCATTCAGTGGCCTTTCTTCTCATCTAGTAAATATTAGTTATAGTTGTTTTGGATCTGTAGAGTATATTTCCTTGTGTAGATATTTTAAATAAGAGGGTAATGTTTTCCATCTCATTGACCCCCTCACTCAAGTATCTGCTAAGATGTCTAAGAAAATACCTTTCATAGTTCGATGAATATTTCGGTGATTTTTAGACATGTCGATTTCCACTGTATTTTTATGCCCAGGTTGGAAAGGTTCTTCTCCATGAGTGAATGCCCATGTCTCGAATGAGAATAACTATGCTCCAAATGATCATTTTCGGGTCTAGAATGAGAATGGGTATGTAAATGGTTGTTTTCAAAATGTTGATGAATCTCACTAGTGTTGCCAACATGGTGAGACATACAGGCACAGTTTGTTTCTTCACTCTTTAGAGCACCATATTTTTTCCATAAATCATTCTACTACTACATAATTAACCTCACATTCACGTTTTTAATCTGAGCTTAATGCTACTATTTTTAATGTGAATGCCACCATTCTTGATCATCATCTAATCTCTAATTTTATCTGTGTCACCTAGTGTCATCTATGTTGTTGGAATTCATGTCATTTGGCTCACCTTTGCTTTCATTTGAGTTTTGTGGTGTTGTAGGAAGTACATGATCTTGTGCAGTAACCCTACCCTCCTTTTTCCACAAGAAAGATGACATTAATTGCCATTATTTTTGGCTTGAAGGAATGATGGTGGACTCAAGGGTGAAATTATCTTGTGATCAACCAATTCCTCTTTCATATAACAGATTCCCACCGTCTTAGGTTTTCCTGACTTAGATTCTCAATTAAGAGGTATTCGTCCCAGAGCTAGAGCTTTGTAGTAAATGAAATAGGTATACCTTGTCCAAAGCTCTGAAAGGAATACATTGTCTAAATCTCTATATTAAATGCCAGAGGAATTATGTGTTTGGAGCTCTGTAGTAAATGCAACAGGAAAACTTCCTTCCATTTTTATCCACAAATGGGACAAATCAGGTTGTCGTGCTTTGCATTTGAAGCAATACACAAAATGGAATGTATGAGAAAATTCCGTAATGAATATAGCATGGTGTGAAAATAAAAATAGAACAATGATCCAATTCTAATGTGAATGCAACAATCCAATTTTAACATGGATCAATAAAATTTAACCTTTCTATGAATGTCATAAAACCCACCAAGGTTGAAGATTTGGGTTTATGTAAATTCAAAAACCCAAACCCACTTTCACTTTAGGACCATTAAAACAATGATCACAAATATATGTGAACGTAACAATCCTAGTTTAACATGGATCAATAAAATTTAACCTCTATGTATATGTCATAATAGCACCAAGGTTAACTATTGTTCAGTGTAAATTCAAAAAATCAAGTGATAAATTGCACTTGAAAGAAATCCACTCCTAAGAAATTAGCCCGTCATTTTCTTGAGGCCTGGTGACACATGCTTAGAATGTTTAAGAGTGCATCAGAATTTTCTACATATATTTTGGGTAGACTAGGTTGATCTGAGAAGAAATTATCGAGAACTAGCGACTAGGCTTTTAAGTTTATATTCTTTGATTCAATGTGATTAGTGTTATATCATGTTACCATACCAACAACCACATCTGCAAAAATAATTGCTCATCAATCCCTCCATATACATCATTCAAGGCATGGGATAGGTTTTGTAAAACTTACATTGATTTTCCACCACATAGTTCCACTAGTAAGAAATTCCCTCTGAGGCCTCTTTGGAAGCTATTGAGGTGAATATTATAAGGCGATAGTTTTTCACAACCATGTCGCTCACAGTGGGCCAATCACTGCCATATTTGGGCATGGCAGACACTGGGTACCAATACTTCATCAAATCGGCTTCGGTGAAGACTTTGGTCAAACCTTTGGTAGCTTTGACATAGTCCTCGATGAATATGGTGATGATTTCAGAGGGATTGGCTGCCAGAAATGCCTGAATCTCCTTCAATGTATTCACAACTGGCATTTGTAACAGAACCATATTCCAAATAAACAAAATATTTAAATATTGGTTTAGTTAAATTTAAACATGGTTGACAAAATCTATAATTATTTGTAATCTATCAATGTATTTAATGCTTGACATGGCTAGGTTCAAATCTCTTAAATGAAATAGACCTCAATATGAGTCAGACTAGTTTAACTTTATATCCAAGGTTGTCGTTTCACTGGTTATCATAAACATTATTGGGTATTTGGGTAAATTAAAATCTCCTTAATAATGTGGACCTGGAGGTATGGTACATTGATTTACAACAAAAAATAACACCCTAACATCCCGAATAGCACTTCAAATGTAGACAGTTATGCTCGGATGTATTTAATTTAATAATAAATAAATAAAAGTCGCAGTAGCTAATCAAGGGACTTGGGATTTTAACATACAAAAGTTGTGAAATTGTAGAAATTTCCTCCGGAGGAATGATAAATCCAAACACCATTCTTGTAATCATACATGTCCAACATTAGTCCTCTAGCACAATTCTGCAAAAAAATCCAAAATTAAATATCCTAATTGCTTGAAGTCTCCGCTAAATTCCCAATGCTTCAAATACTCTAATTGCCCTAAAATATTTTACAGGCCATACATACATTTAACTGATCTGTAACATTAACTTCTTGGTTATTGTAAGTGAATCTTTGGACACCCGTCTACGATTCTTCTCTAATGATTGCATAAGAATTGTGGGTCGTCAACCATGAGTATTTATTGAAAGGTAGGTCACCCACCTAAACAAAAATAAAAGAAAATGTCAATGATTTGCAAAGAAATTAAATGAAAATCAATCAGAATCTTTCAAAGTTGAGAATGATGCCTTTAAAGTTGGATTTGTAGTATTAGTCCTGGTGCATCTGTAACTCGAGTCACCCACTGAACTACACAATATGCATTGAAGACCTATGACACAATCATTGTCCTTTGTACAAATATCATGGACCTGTTGGGAAAAAAAAGAGAAACAAATGAGAATACCCTCTTATTGCCCTGATTGATTCTAAGATTATTACAACCAAAATAGCAGATGTGGGCTATGCGATTTGATCCCATGACCAAGGAAAATTTTAAGGATGGAAATTTTTCTTGAAGTTTAAAAACATTGGCGAATCCCACTAATCCTTGATATGCAAACTATAAAATGTTTATTGATATATTTGTAAAATTATTCAAATTTATAATGATTTTATATATAGTCTCTATATAATGTTGGCGATTTTTAAGGTAAAATAATTTTATATTCTAAAATTTGGGCGAATCATCTTTTATAAAAATTGGAAATTGGCGAATCTTTTTGTGGAAAAATCATGGAAAATTAGCCCACTGGGCGAACATTAGCCCCTAAAATTTTCCATGCCCATGACTTGGAAAATCCCACTGGAACAAGTTTCTCATGTGCCACTCGTGGGAAAGATCACAATTGCATCCATGAAAAAGATGATGAATCGTCTACAAACACATTACACATGTACTTCTGGTAATCCTAATACCAGTCCTTAGAATGCTTAATCTAGACTTGGGAGACAATGGAGCTAAACCTTGAGTGAAGGGAACATTTTCAATATTCCTCACACTTGGGCTCACACAAGTGTTGCATTCAGGTTGGACTGAGACTGACGACACAGCCTGGGACTCGAACTTGAGACAACCAATGAAAGAAAAGACTGAACTCAGAGATCAGAGATGAAATCCAAGAGTTGTGAGATCCTTCCATGTGGTAAAAATTGATTTGATAGAGGAGGAAGAAAATCGAATGCTCTGATTGGCCAAATCTGCCTAGCCAAAGCCCGTAGAGCAACACCTTCAGTGTAATTATATTTTTAGAATGTGGTATGTATATTGTAATTGTTTTGAAATTAAATTATATTTAATTTATTACTTTTATGTAATTTTTAATATAATTTTCAAATAAATATACATTAAACTATACTTCAAAATTAGTCAAAAATATTCTAAATTTTCAAAATGTTATATTTTAATTTCATAACTAATTAAAAAAATAATATAATTAGCATATTCTAACTTTATATTGAAAAATAATTTATCAGAGAATGGGCTTTGCTAGGGTTTCAACCTGCCGACCCTAAAAACTTTTCTGCAATGTCAGTCCTTACAACCCTAGACATAATATCCATTCAATGAATTTTGACAGTTCATATGAGTGAGATAGCTGGGAGGGGAGAGATCCCATCCTACCATAATGTTGTAGTTGAAGAATGAACAACAAGGGAGGGGCCTCGACGACGACCAGCAATGAGGGAAGAACCAAATGAAATCCACTAATGGGGGCTTATTGTCAAGCATGGATCAGGGGTCAATGCTTGCCATGAACAACTAAAAAACCAAGATTTGTGATTCCAAGCAATAAACTTGAAAATTATAGCAAGTTCATGAAGAAACATGCCGTGATCTATAAATTTATCGACATTTGGCGCTCGAAGAGAGATGTCATCAAATGTATCTAGCTAAAATGGTAGTCGAAACGGCATATTTATCTGAAATGGGGTGCTCGAGGATTTTTCAAGGTGACCTTCACCAGCCTAGAGGATAAGGAGAGGGTTTCCGAAAATGGGCCATATTTCTTTTATAAGGCCGGTCTCTTCAATTGGGAAGAATGCTACAACCCGGATAAGGAAATATTCATGGTAGCCCCGGTTTGGGTGTTGTTATTTTCTCTTCCAGTTGACTTTAGGGATCCCAAAATACTAGAAGGAATTGGTAATTCCATTGGAAAATTTGTTAAAGTAGCAGATTCCACTTGTCGAGGTCGTTACACCTCATATGCTTGAATTTGTGTCTATATGAACATCACGAAACCCCTTCCTAGATTCATTGAGAAGGAATACCAATATGAATTATGGAAACAACCCCTAGGCTATGAGCATATACCGTTTCGTTGTTGAAAATTGCATGAATATAGATATTTGTTTAAATATTTCCCTTTGAATCAAATGGGAACAAGGGACCCAGAAAACCTCAAAGACAACCCTAAGCCCTAGGAAGATCAAGAGGGTTTTCAAGAGGTTACCAACAAAAAGAGGAATGCAAAATCACCATTGGAAAATGTTCAAAAAATGTAGCGGAAAAATCAAGCTAATAACAATAGATGTGAAGTATTGATGGAAGATAAGGAGTGTACAAGGGATCCAGGCCAACATACTGACACTGAAAATTTCAGGTTTCCACCCAAAGGAACAAATAAACTTAAAATGAAATATTAGGAAGAGCCCTCGGATGAGGAGGACAATGAAAGACCGAAGGATCATGAAAACATGGAGATCGATAGAAGGAGAGAGGAGTTGAGCACAAAAGAAAAAGTTCTTAAGAGGCTTTTGAATGAATGGCATAATATAAATGAAAGATTTATTCCAGAAGATAAAAAAAAAACTTTATAGAGACACTTTTCAACAATATCAAGCCAAGCAAATCCAAATTTGCATGGATCAGCCAAAGCACCTTGGGTCCAAACCAGGAAATAACCGAGATCAAGGTGCAAAAGGGAAATGGGGAAAGAAACGAGGTCAAAATAATTTACAAGAATCAAGCCATATGGTTGGGGATTTGTTGGTAAATTCAAAAAGGGTGGTACCGCTCTCAGTGATATTCCACCAAATTAATAAATCTTCTCAATGATAATCATCTCTTGTTATGCTCTTGACCTGCTAGAAGATGCCAGAATACCAAATATGCGAAGAAATACAACCTAGAACACAGAACAAAATGAGAAATAACATGTATTTTATTATTTAGAGATGAACGCAATGTTCACTTGCCTCTTCGAGGGGGCAACCTCCAATAGAGTAGGGCTCGATTACAGAATAAGACACGAAGCTCCTCAATGGGGAGTCTCTATCCTTTATATAGGATTCATACATACAATACCATGGGTCAGTACCATGGTTTTATTAATACCATCTATCTAATACCATGGCCCATTTGCAACTAACTATGGTCTCTTTCTTTAAATGCGGGTCAACCACTTACAATTATTAATATGGGCTTTATTGACTCTTTAACTAACTATAACTATGACTCGACCCTATTACATAAATAAGGGGGTTAGGGTTGGACCCTAACATGCCCTCCCCCATAAAAATAGCCTTGTCCTCAAGGCTGAAGCTGCGGAAACTGTTGAAGAATAGTGGTTGGTTCCCAGGTTGCATCTTCTGGAGAGGTGTCTTTCCACTTGACGAGGACTTCCTTGATCATGCGGCCATGTAGGTGTCGTTCTCGCGTGTCAAGAACCTATTCAGGTTGGAGCCAGATTGAACCTTCTTCATCCAATTCCAGTAGACTGGTTTGAATTCTGCAATTGTTCCCTACCACTTTCTTGAGGCATGAGACATGGAAGACGGGACGGATTTTTGCAGTGGGTGGAAAGACTAGCTTGTAGGATACTTCTCCAATGCGCTGAAGTATTTGATATGGTTCGTAGAATTTTGGAGATAATTTCTGACGACCCTTGTCTTTGAGTGATTTTTGCTTGTATGGTTGCAGCCTCAAGAATACCTAATCCCCTTCTTGAAATGTGTGCTCTCAATGATGTTGGTATGCCTGTTGCTTCTTGTGATTCTGAGCTTGATGGAGATTATCTTTGAGGTGGGCATTCATGGTTGCACGGTTCTATAGGAGTTGATCCACTACTTATACCTTAGAGCATCCAAGGATATAAGAGGTAGGTGAAGGGGGGAGTTGACCATAAACTGCTTCATATGGAGTCATCTTGGTGGCGGCATGATAGTTAGTATTATACCACCATTCAGCTAGAGGTAACCACTGTACCCATAGATGTTGCTTTTCTGAAGTGAAACACCTAAGGTAGGTCTCCAAAAATTTGTTGACTGCTTCAGTTTGTCCATCAATTTGGGGATGATAAGAAGTACTGAGTTGGAGTTGGGTTCCTTGTAGCTTGAAAATTTCCTGCCAAAAGTTATTGGTGAAGGTCGGGTCACGATCAGACACAATGGAAGTGAGCATGCCATGCAATTTGAAGATCTGGTCTATGAAATATTGAGCCACCAAAGTGGGTGTAAAAGGGTGGGGTAGGGCGCAAAAATGAGCATACTTAGAAACTCTATCCACAACCACCATGATGACTGACTTGTTGCCTGACTTCGGAAGACCAGTAATGAAATCCATAGAAACATCCATCCAGATTGAGGCAGGTATTGGACTTGACTGTTTCTCCTTTGTGGTGATGACACACATCACATTCAGCTACAAAAGTAAGAATTTCCTTTTTCATGCCTATTTAAAAGGAGGAACGATGAGTGCAACTATAAATCATATGAAAGCCTGAATGTACTGCAGTGGGAGATGAGTGCAACTATGCCAAAATGTGCCTTTTGAGGGTGGATGTCAGTGATATCACTACTTTTTCCTTGTAGTGAAGAATCTCATCCTTCCAAGAGTAGCCCACTGTGGAATTTGGATCTGCTTGCAAGTTATGAATGAGTTGGGAGAGCGAAGGATGTGAAAACCATTCCTTGCAAGATTCTTCAATCCACTCTGGAATGGGAAGAGAGATTGCTAGCAGGGTGTTGTCTTCCTCAAATTGGCATGATAAAGCATCCGCTACGACATTTTTGCGCCCTCTCTTGTAAATTCTCTCATAATCATATCCCAAAATTTTGGCTAGCCATTTATTTTGCTGTGGCGAGGATAGGCGTTGCTCCAAAAAATATTTAAGGCTTTGATGGTCTGTGCGGATTTGGAAACGCCACCCCAATAAGTATGGTCGCCAGGTATCCACTACATGTAAGATGGCCATCATCTCCTTCTCATAGGTAGATTGTCCCAGGTGTTTCCAACTTAGTTGTTGCCTAATTAAGGCCAAGGGTTGACCTTCCTGCATTAAGACAACCCCAATACCCGTACCTGAAGCATCACATTCAATCACAAAAGATTTGGTGAAGTCAGGTAGTGCCAATATGGGAGTGGAACACATGGCATGTTTGAGAGCTATAAACGCCTTTTGTGCTTCATCATTCTAGGGGAATGAATTTTTCTTGAGAAGGTGAGTGAGGGGTCTAGAAATGTGACCATAATTGCGGACAAATTTGTGATAGTAGCTAGTGAAACCCAAGAATCCTCTCAAACTCTTCAGGGTCTTTGGTTGTGGCCAATCCTGCATTGCCTGGATCTTTTTGGGATCCAACCTGACACCTTCACACCCCACAATGTGGCCCAAATACTCGACTTCTTTCATGCCAACATATCACTTGGAAAATTTGACAAATAATTTATGCTTCCCGAGCAGTTACAAGAGTAGGTCTACATGCTAAAGATTTTTTTCCCAAGTGAGGCTGTAGATGAGAATGTCATCAAAGAAAACAAGGACAAATTTTCTGAGATATGGTTTGAGCAGGTGATTCATGAGGCTCTGAAAAGTGGATGGGGCATTACAGAGACCAAATGGCATGACCAGGAATTCATAATGACCTTCATGAGTTCGGAAAGAAGTCTTCGAAATGTCTACCTCTTTCATGCGAATTTGGTGATAGCCTAAGCGAAGGTCTAGCTTAGTAAAGAATTGAGCCCCATTTAGTTCATCCAGCAAATCATCAACAATCGGGATAGGGAATTTATATTTGACCATCAGCTTGTTGAGGGCCTTGAAGTCTGGACACATACGCCATTCCCCATCTTTCTTGAGCACCATGACCACCGGCGATGAATAAGGACTAATGCTAGGACGAATGACACCGACTTCCATGAGTTCCTTGATGATTTTTTCAATTTCATTCTTTTGGGCGAAAGGGTATCTATATGGGTGCACATTCGGTGGTTGTGCCCCTGGGACCAAAGTAATGCTATGATCATGTTCCCCTCTCAATGGTGGAAGCTCATGAGGTTTGTCAAAGACCTACAGATGGTTGTTTAAGACCTGTTGCATCTCAGGATGAATATGAAGAGTAGGGGGCTCGAAGGCCTGAATGGCATTAAATTGGGCGATAACTCCATGGTGGCCCTTTTTTAACAACTTTTCCATCCGATGCGAGCTGATGATAAAAGGAGTACCTTCTTGGAGTCCGTGAAGGTGTGCATGTGGTCATTCTTATTAAAGCTCATATATAACTCCTGGAAATCCATTGTGATTGGGCTGAGTGTGCAGAGCCATTCAACACCCAAGACAATGTCACACCCACCCATGTTGATGGCAAACATGTGGGTCTTTAGGTGGTAATATCCCATCTGAAGTTTGATATTTTCACAACGACTGTCACATTTCATTGTCCCCCCATCAACAATCTGTACCTGGAAATTAGAGACTGCTCTGACAAAACAATGCACAGCTTCTGCGACTCTCTGATGGATAAATTTATGCATGTTGCCACTATAAATCAAGACTACTATAGGGCGATGTTTAATAAAACCTCTGATTTTGAGAGTTTGGGGAGAATAAATTCCTACCAAAGCATGGAGTGAGATAAATGGTTCTGCTGGTGTAGATGGTAGCTCATTGTCCTGTTGGTTGTCCTCATCTTCCTCGTCTATTCCCTCAAAGGATGGGGCTTCCTCAGATGAACTATGATCAGTAGCATCAATTTGAAAGAATTTGGGTTCCTTGTACTTATGCCTCGGGGAGTATTTGTCATCACAATAGTAACACAATCCTTGTTTTCTTCTTTCCGCCATTTCTGCCGGTCACACCTTTTGAACCTTAAGTGTTTGGGTAGTTCCCGAAGACTAGGTGGGGCATCCCTTGGCTATGAAATTTGGACGAGGTGACTGGGCTGCTAAAGTGTGTTCCACTTCGCGAGCCGTTGTGGAAGCTTCCAGCCATGTGGGTGGGTGGTGCATCCAGACGTGAGCTTGGATGGCATCTTTGAGACCACTGATAAAACATTCCAAGTAGAATTCATCTGCCAGACCTCCTGTGTGGAAGGCTAATGCCTCAAAGGCTGTAATATAGTCATGTATTGTGCCTATCTGTCTAAGCTTAGTAAGACGACCCAAAAAATTGGATTCACATTCAAAGCGTTCACAAAGGGATTTTGAGAAAGATTGCCAAGTAATTGGCCTTGCATAGAATTTTTGATGCCATTGCCACCATTGCCATCTTTCTTGGTCCAATTAAAGGCCTCCCACACGTAGCTTAGTTTCACCATCTCTGATGTGATTCAACATGAAATATTGGTCCATTTGTGATAGCCATATTGCTGGATTAGAGCCATCAAATTTGTACATGTCCAACATGGGTGGTCGAGGGTGGGAATGTTGGTGGTTTCCATGGAAATGAAGACAATGGCTAGATTCTCCTTCATGGTCTTCATTAAAATCATATGCCTCTGATTGTAATGCCGACTTTCCCTTTGTGAATGTGTCGTGCAATGTCTGGATCTGCCTCGATAATTCCTCCAACCTTTTTTCAAGGGATTCCATCTTCTTATTGGCCATAGCTTGAGCTTTGGTTTCTACCATACATAGATATGGTTCACTTGTCGTCACTTTCAAAAAATTTGGGACTGCCCGAAAATTGAAGCTGACAAGTGAATGGTACCACCTCGCCCAGCCCGTCATCCTGATTCTTATGGGCTAAGTCTCTTATAAGCATCCTGGGAGGGGCCTAAGGTATAGGAGCCACAATCCTTCCTGCACAAATGGTTAGATCTATCTGCGAAACCCTCAATTTTAGAGTGTGAGTAGGAATGCAGTAGCGACCGAAACCCCCGCTGCTAGATCTGAATGGTATTCTAGTGGATCTGATCATTGCGGCGACACAAAACCCAACCTACTAGATCTTATCGGGTAAAGAACATGATGGGAAATCTTCAAAGAGACAAGGGAACTATGGTCTCAAGGAGTGTCAGGTGCTACAAATCGCAATATACATAAGGGCCCAACAGTAGTACTCAGCCCAATCTTTTAGGGCTCTAACTAAGGAGGATCAACCGTACCCTTAGTTGTACTACCCAACTACCCTATTGTATGTGTGATTAATCTCCTCGATTATTGTTATCAGTGTACTGTAGCAGCAAGATGGATGACGGTTTAACTACAACGAGGTTTCAGGTGAGCCTAGGGGGCTTCCGATATACCTAGAGGGTACGTGGAAGACTTTCCATGTGTGGTTCTGTCTAATGCGCTACTACTCGAAGGGGTACCCACAGGGGTTACAAGGGGGTCCAAGAAGCATGACCACCTCTTCTATTTCCTACATGCATGCCTCCCCAAATCCGTAGGTTTATGTGCTCAACGACAAATCCCGTTGTTTAAAGACGCCAGAAAACGTCTCTAGAAAAAAAAATGGAGATACCACCGGCCCTGGAAAGTGCTCTGATACCACTTGTTATGCTCTTGACCTGCGAGAAGATGCCAGAATACCAAATATGTGAAGAAATACAACCCAAAACACAAAACAAAATGAGAAATAACAACATGCATTTTATTATTCAGAGATGAAAACAATGTTCACTTGCCTCTTCAAGGGGGCAACCTCCAATACCATCTATATAATACCATGGCCCATTTGCAACTAACTGTGGTCCCTTTCTTTAAATGCGGGTCAACCACCTACAATTATTAATATGGGCTTTATTGACTCTTTAACTAACTATAACTATGACTCGACCCTATTGCATAAATAAGGGGGTTAGGGTTGGACCCTAACATATCCTATAATGTGAGAGGCCTCAACAGTCGAGGAAAAAAATAAAGGAAATAATCAAACAAGAAAGACTGATCATTATGATGCTTCAGGAAACTAAAGTATCTAAGGATCGATTGAAAGAAATTGTTCGAGGAATAAAACCTCATTATGAGGTTATGGCCTTAGATGCCATAGGAAGCACAGGAGGTCTGGCTATCCTCTAGAATCCAAGAGAGATAATCTTTGACAATTGGGTTAGCTTCCTTGAATCCTCTCAGGGAGATTTAGGGATATAGGAACCTAAGACTGGGTGTTAATGTCGGCTTTTTATGGCCCCATCATTATAAGAGAAAATGAGGCTTTCCTTAAGAATATAGGAAAGAATAGAAGTCTATGTTTGGAGGAGATTTGGATAATCGATGGTGATTTTAACCTAATTTCCTCGGCGGAGGAGAAAATGGGTGGGATAAGTAGAATGGATTCAGAGATGGAAGTGTTCAGAGACCTGATTATGGAGCTAAAGTTGGTAGATATTCAAACCATTAATGGGATATATACATGGAATAATCGACAGGGAGACTCTCATCAGGTTGCTTCGCAAGTAGATAGATTTCTAGTTTCAGAACAACTGATAAGTAGGGATACTGTTTTTGAAGCTTCAATCCTTCCTTGTTCGGGGTCAGATCACTGGTCGATTAGGTTGGAAATGGACCTAAATTTGGTGCCTAGAAACAAGCCTTTCTGATTTGAATCCTTTTGGCTTAGGGACCCTTCGTTTTCGGGTAAAACGGAAAGTTGGTGGAGGTCCAATACTGTGCAAGGCGGGAACCATATGCATACTTTCCAGCTCAAATTAAAAGACCTCAAACAACAAATAAAATGTTGGAACCAGTTGAAGTTTGGAAATATTATGAAGGAGCAATGACGTCTTCAAGAGAGAATGCAAGGGATCCAATAATGTATAATCATAGAAGGTCAGTCAGAGGAATTGGTAGTGGAAGAAGGTCAGATCTTGAATCATATCGAGGAAAGGAGGAAACAGAAGGAAATCCTTTGGAAACAGAAATATAGAGTCCAGTGGCTTAGGGAAGGTGAGAGGAATACAAGATTCTTCCACAAGGCCATGATTCAACATTGGCAACATAATCAGATCTTATCCTTGAAGGATACTACAGGAAATCACCTTGCTCAACATGAAGAGATGGAATACCTTCTAGTGGATCATTTCCATTCCCTTCTTCGTAACCTATTCCTAATCGATGGGAGGCTATTCAAAGACCCAACATATTCCTCACATGGTCAGTAGGGATCAGACTCTTACTTTGATGAGGGTGGTGACACTAGAGGAAATAGAGGAAGTGGTCAAAGGTATGGCCAGAAATAAATCCCCGGGACTTGATGGATTCACAGTATAATTATTCCAAGTTGCTTGGATCTTCATAGGGAGAGATATCCTGGACGTGGTAGAAGAATCCCAAAGGACACAAAAGGTTCATCCTAGTCTTAATTATACTTTTATTTTGTTAATTCCTAAATCAAACCATTCTGAGGATCCATAGGGTTTCAAACCTATTTCCCTTTGTAATTTCATTTATAAAATTATCTCCACCATTATGGTGAAAAGGATAAAACCTCTTTTTCCCAGTTTCATATCTCCGGAACAAACTGGTTTTGTTGAAGGCCGCCAAATTCTAGATGGAATCATCACTTCCCAAGAAGTTGTCCACTCTCTTAAACAACTTAAAATTCCCGGTATGTTGATCAAGCTAAACTTATCCAAAGCATATGATCGCCTTAGTTGGTCCTACCTCCTTAGTATCTGGAAGGCTTATGGTTTCAATTCGAGATGGATGAGTTGGGTCTCCTCCCTCATTTCTTCACCTGACTTTTCTATCCTAATTATAAATTGATCCCCTTCCAAAACCTTTAATCCATATATAGGTATTAGGCAAGGAGATCCACTATCTCCCTTTCTTTTCATCCTAGCTGTAGATGTTGGAAATAATACTGAGAGGGGGGGTGAATCAGTATTATCTAGCAATTTAATAAATCTTCCTTATTTGATCTTTGAATTATTTTGCATGTCAGTACCATAAAATAATGAGCATGAACAAAGAAAACAGATAGTCACACCAAAGAACACAAGATGTAAGGTGGAAACCCAATGTGGGTGAAAACCACCTGCTGCAATATGTCTCTATCTTCTTTCAAATTAGAAACTCCTTTTACAATGATTTTGTACTGGTGCAGTCCTTTACCAGTACGCAGGCTGCAACCTGCAGAGAGCTACAACTCTCTCTCGTTTTCAAGTCTTCTCCTGGAAGGGAGCTACAACCCCCTACTTCTTTTCATAAAGCATCAAATGATCATCAAGAATATAACAGTTACAGTCCACTACAGTTATCAGATCAGCAATAACAGAACTAACCCAGAACACCTTATCAACAGAGAAATTCAATCAACAGAACATTTTAAGACAGAGACGCAGTTTTCCCTTCTGTGGCCTGCGTCGCGACGCAATTAACCTTCTGCTTGCCTGCGTACACCCGCAGGTATCCTTCTGCTGTACTGCGTGCCCACGCACTGTTTCTTCAACTGCACTGCGTCCTTTTGCTGCAGGGACGCACCCAAAAACACTATCGCGCCGCGTCCTGTTGCTGCAAGGACGCACCCAGAGATACTATCGCGCCGCGTCTTTTTGCTCAGAGACGCACCTGATCCTTATTATGCTCTGCGTCCCCACGCAGTGCGCCTGTTACTGTACTGCGTCCCGGGCGCACCTGAATCTTACTCTGCCCTGCGTCCCCACGCAGGTCTCTTCCTACTGCACTGCGTCCCGGCGCACTTGCCTTTCACTGTACCTGCGTACCTTCGGGTATGAATGATTTCAAGACTTTAAGTGTAACCCAAACAGTCAGATCTACAGATCTGATCATGCGCCAAAGAGATCTCAGTCTTTCAGAAGATTCGCCTTCTTTAGATCTAGACCAGATCTAGCCCCATAAGATATTCAACCAAAGACCTACATGAGCCAAATGATCTCCTTTGCTTTATATAGGCAAGCTCCTCCTCAAATCATGGAACAATACCACGAGCCGACACCTTAATAACACAATAGCGTCGGCTAGATACCAAGAGTAAATCACAATAAACCCCCACGTGTGCCTTTCTCTGCCTTGAAATGTGTGCACTGGGTGGACGCACCTCCTGAACGGCTGGCCTGCGTCTCTGGACGCGGTCCCTGCATGATGTGCCTGCGGGTACGCACCTTCTGAACTGATTTTCTGCGTCCTTCTTAATTTTTCAATAAAATGGGAGCCTTGTCATGGGAGTTGCCATCAAGTACAACATCTGTAACATATAGCCATACCAGAAACATAATGCCAACAATCTCCCCCTTTGGACTTGATGGCAACCTCACAAACTTCAGCTTTATTCTCCCCCTTCGACATCAAGGGCAAAGGGGTATGCACCCCCTGAATATGAACCAGATCTGCAACAAAGAACCATAATCCACCATGAAAGAGATAGAGACATATTGCAGCTATTTCCAAGATCTCCTTCTGACCATCCTCCATAATGCCAACAATGCATTATATGCTCCCCCTGAACCTGTACCATTAGTCAGAAAAGATTCAACAATAAGATGATGCATCAACAACCCCCAGCTTTTGCCTGAGGTATTCAAAAGTGTCCCTGGGCAATGGTTTGGTGAGAATATCAGCAACTTGTTCCTTAGAAGGAACATACTCCAACTTGACCTTTTGTTCAAGTACTTGTTCCCGGAGAAAATGGTACTTGATTGGTATATGCTTGGTTTTTGAATGCATAACAGGATTCTTTGAGATGCTGATTGCACTTGTGTTATCACATAAGATGGATATTGGTGGTGTACAAGTGATTTGAAAATCCTACAAAGTCTGCATCATCCAAAGGATTTGGGTGCAACAAGATGCAGCAGCAACATATTCTGCTTCAGCTGTAGATAAGGCAATTGAACTCTGTTTCTTGCTGAACCAAGATACCAGTCTGGAACCCATAAAGAACGCACCACCACTTGTGCTTTTCCTGTCATCCACGCTTTCGGCCCAATCTGCATCTGTATAAGCATGAAGAGTAAGATCTGTATCTCTAGGATACCATAAGCCATAATTTTGAGTCCCTTGAAGATATTTGAAAATCCTCTTCACTGCTTGAAGATGAGTCTCCTTTGGATTTGCCTGAAATCTTCCAACTATTCCAACTGCATGCATGATGTCTGGTCAGGTACCTGTCAAATAAAGTAAACTTCCAATCATAGATCTGTAGGTTGGTTGATGTACTGCTGTAGATTCATCATTTGCACTGAGACTACATCCTGCGACCATGGGTGTACGTACTGGTTTTGCATCTTCCATACCATATTTCTTCAAAATCTGTTTGAGATAAAAAGATTCCTCCTTCCTTTTGTTGGATTTGCAAACCAAGGAAATATGTCAGTTCTCCTAGCAAGGACATTTCAAATTCTTTCTGCATGACCGAGGCAAAGCTTTGACTCATAGCTTCTTCATTGCTACCAAAAATAATGTCATCTACA
Source organism: Pinus tabuliformis (assembly GCA_031772625.1). Classification (NCBI taxonomy): domain Eukaryota; kingdom Viridiplantae; phylum Streptophyta; class Pinopsida; order Pinales; family Pinaceae; genus Pinus; species Pinus tabuliformis. The sequence continues at coordinate 181,318,391 of CM062810.1, forward strand.
TACACAACAAGTATTAGCAATTTGTCATTTTCAACTTTTATATAAAGATTGCTATCTGCTGAACCTTTTGAAAAACCTTGTTGATGAAGATATTTGTCCAAGCGGTAGTACCAAGCCCTTGGAGCTTGTTTGAGACCATAGAGGGCCTTTTTCAATCTGCATACAAGGTTTGGATCATTTCCAAGAATGAACCCATCTGGCTGTTCAATGTATACTTCTTCTTCCAAGTCTCCATTCAGAAAGGCTGATTTCACATCCATTTGAAATACTTTGAAGTTTTGAAAACTTGAGAGAGCAAGAAACATTCGGATGGCCTCAAGTCTTGCAACAGGAGCAAAGGTTTCTTCAAAGTCTATTCCTTCTTGCCGCGCATACCCTTTACAAACAAGTCTGGCTTTGTTTCTAATTACTTCTCCATTTTCATTCAATTTGTTTTTGAAGACCCATTTTGTCCCGATAACATTCTTATCTTTTGGTCTAGGAACCAGCTCCCAAGTGTTGTTTTTTTCAATCTGCTCAAGTTCTTCATCCATTGCTTTCACCCAACATTCATCTTTGCATGCCTCTTTCACATTTTGTGGTTCAGTTGAGGAGAGTAATGCTAAATAGCTTGAAGCTTCTGCAACTGTTCTTCGAGTTTGTACACCTGCCTCTTTCTGTCCCATAATCTGAGATTCTGGATGGTTCTTCTGAACATATCTGGATGGAGTCTTTTCTTCTATTCTTGTTTGCTCCTCTGGTTCTTCTTGAGGTTCTTCTTGAGATTCTTCTTCTTCATCATTCTGTCTTTGAGGGTAGCCTTCATCTTCTTCGATGTCTTCACGATGTACTTGCCTAGGAATGTATCCCTTCTCATCAACCACTACATCAATGCTGTCAACAATTCTGCCAAGTCTTTTATTGTAGCATTTGTATGCTTTGCTATATGGAGAATAACCAAGAAGAATGCCTTCATCTGCTCTAGGTTCAAGTTTGCCAAGCTGCTCATCAGTATTCTTGATATAGCATTTGCTCCCAAAGATTTTGAAGTGCTTTACCGAAGGAGTCCTACCATTCCAAAGCTCATGAGGAGTTTGAGTGCTGTTCACCCGGACATTCGTTTTGTTGAGAATAACAACCGCAGCATGTGCAGCTTCACCCCAGAAAGTAGCGGGAGTTCCTGATTCATCAAGCATAGCACGAGCCATTTGTTGGATTGTTCTGTTCATTCTTTCCACAACTCCATTTTGCTGGGGAGTTCTTGCTGTAGAGAATTCCCTTCTTATCCCATGTTCTTCACAGAAATCGAAAAATTCATTTGAAGTAAATTCCCCACCTCTGTCGGATCTGAGGCACTTAATTTTGTGACCTGATTCATTTTCCACCAAGGCTTTGAAGGATTTGAATTTTTCGAATGCTTCATCTTTGTGCTTCATAAGTCCTAACCAGACAAACCTGGAGAAATCGTCAATGAATAATATCAAGTATTCTTCTCCTCGAGGTGTTCTTTTTCTGAAGGGACCGCATGTATCTATATGTACTAGCTCAAGAGGCATGCTAGCTGATCCTTCTTTCTCTGGAAAGTTAGTTCCGGTTTGTTTTCCAAACTGACATGATTTGCATATGGTGTTGTCAGGAATTTTGATATCTGGAAGATCGCGAACTGCCTGATATTTGCATGCTTTCCTTATTTGTGAGAAGCTTAGATGTCCCAACCTTCGATGCCATAACCAGTGCTCTTCATCCTTGCTCAGATAGCATTGTTGTTGTCCTTCTTCAAATATGTACAGATTATTTGGAGTTCTTTTGCCTTTGAGCACTGTTTTACCTGTATCAAGATCACGAACAAGACATCCATTCGATCTGAATATAACCTCGGTTCTTTGATCACACATCTGGCTGACACTTAGAAGATTATGCTTCAATCCATCAACATACAAAACATTTCTAGCCTTGACCTTTTCTTTTAACTGAGCAATGCCTTTTCCTTTTATAGTTGCAGGAGTATCATTTCCAAAAGAGACTTTCTTTCCCTTTTCTAGAGCAGAATAAGATTCAAGTTTTTCTTTATCACCTGTCATATGCTTCGAACATCCACTGTCAATGTACCATAGATTTTCCTGTCCCTCTGCATAAAAGCTATCCCGCATCTTTCTGTTTGAGGTTCCTTTATTCTCCATGTTTTGGTGCTTGAGGCTTGTTCCTTTTTCTGCTGAAACCTGCTCCTGCATTCAGAGTCTTCATGACCAAAATTATTGCAAATAGAACATTCAACTTCATTTTCAAGAACCGAAAAGTTGTTATAGGTCCTTTTTGTAATCTCTGTCATACTTCTTTGTTTTTGAGCTTCCCTAGTCATGATCGTTTTATATGCAACACATTGAGCTGCTTTGTGACCAAAGTTATGGCAAGAAAAGCATTGCCCATTGAAGAAACTTCTGCGGTTATCGAATCTACCAGCCAACTGATTGTAATTTCTATTTTCATCTATTCTTGAACCAAATTGAGAAGATTTTACCTGTGGCTGGTTCACCCTTAAGATGGATTGCCCCTGATAGTTTCTGTTTGTAATTCGTCCCTGCTTTACCTGATGATCTTCATTGTTCTTTTGCTCATTTCTTCTTGCTGCATCAAGATAACTCTTTGAGGTGGATGCTTGAGAGGTTTCTCCATTGTAGCCGAGACCTGTCTTGTTTAGAGGAGACCGCTGCACATTGATAATCTTATCCAAAGTTTCAGATCCTTTGGCAAACTTAAGATTAATAGCTTTTGTTTTCTCAATCTCTTTTCTAAGACCAACAATTTCTCCTTCTAGTTTTTCAAGATGTTTTTCCTTTTCATCAATTTGAAATTGTAGAGTATCAATGATCACATTCTTTTCTTCTATACATCTCTTGAGTCTAGTAATTTCATCATAAAGGTTATCCACATCTATAGCATCCACATAATCATCATCTTCAAATGCCATTAACAACTTATATTCATTACCTCGTTCATCTTCATCACTGTTCGATAGACCATCACTATCTTCATGGGTGTAGTAGCTTTTCTTATTTGCACTTTGTTTCTTGTTCCATCTAGCAGGTTCCTTTCCTTTATCCTTATAAGGACATTTTGTAGCATAATGACCTACTCTTCCACAAGCAAAGCATTTAAAAGGTAACTTACCTCTGAACCTTCCAGAACCTCTTTGAAGATTTCTGACAAAATTTGATTCTTCTTCCTCTTCTTCTGGGACGTGGCTTGCTTCATAATAATCTTCTTTACCTGATGCCTTGAAAGCAGCTTCTCTTCTGTCTGATGGACCTCCCTTTCTCATTTCATAAGCAGTTAGAATTCCATGTAGCTGAGACATAGTGAGAATTCGTAGATTTTCCTTTTCTTCTATTGCAGATACTTTAGATTCAAACTTGGGGGACAATGATCTTAGAACCTTTTTAACCACTATAGCCTCTCTTATTTCTTCACCCAAATTTTTCATACAATTAACAATCTCATCTACCCGAAGAAAATAGTTAGCCACACTTTCATCATTATACATCTTGAGAGTCTCATACTGAATCCTGAGAGTTTGAAGTTTAGCACGCTTTACCTGTTCATCTCCTTCATAGCTTGTGACAATTTTGTCCCATATCTCTTTTGCAGATTTGTAGTGCATTACCTTCATGAATTCCGTTTGGGATATACATCCTAACAGAGTACTGACTGCTTTTGCATTTGTTTCATACTTCTTTTTCTCAGCTGGATCTGTAGGAGTAGCTGAAGGAAAAGCGTAGCCTGTTTCTACAATGTCCCAAACTTCTGTACCAAGAGATTGAAGATATGCAGTAACTCTTACCTTCAAATAATTGAAGTTTGTCCCATCAAAAACTGGTGGCCTGATTGATGCTTCTCTCTCGTAGTTGCTCATGATGAACGATCTACCTTCAAGCGATCAAGCTTCTCTGAAGGACCGGCTCTGATACCAATTGTTGGAAATAATACTGAGAGGGGGGGTGAATCAGTATTATCTAGCAATTTAATAAATCTTCCTTATTTGATCTTTGAATTATTTTGCATGTCAGTACCATAAAATAATGAGCATGAACAAAGAAAACAGATAGTCACACCAAAGAACACAAGATGTAAGGTGGAAACCCAATGTGGGTGAAAACCACCTGCTGCAATATGTCTCTATCTTCTTTCAAATTAGAAACTCCTTTTACAATGATTTTGTACTGGTGCAGTCCTTTACCAGTACGCAGGCTGCAACCTGCAGAGAGCTACAACTCTCTCTCGTTTTCAAGTCTTCTCCTGGAAGGGAGCTACAACCCCCTACTTCTTTTCATAAAGCATCAAATGATCATCAAGAATATAACAGTTACAGTCCACTACAGTTATCAGATCAGCAATAACAAAACTAACCCAGAACACCTTATCAACAGAGAAATTCAATCAACAGAACATTTTAAGACAGAGACGCAGTTTTCCCTTCTGTGGCCTGCGTCGCGACGCAATTAACCTTCTGCTTGCCTGCGTACACCCGCAGGTATCCTTCTGCTGTACTGCGTGCCCATGCACTGTTTCTTCAACTGCACTGCGTCCTTTTGCTGCAGGGACGCACCCAAAAACACTATCGCGCCGCGTCATGTTGCTGCAAGGACACACCCAGAGATACTATCGCGCCGCGTCTTTTTGCTCAGAGACGCACCTGATCCTTATTATGCTCTGCGTCCCCACGCAGTGCGCCTGTTACTGTACTGCGTCCCGGGCACACCTGAATCTTACTCTGCCCTGCGTCCCCACGCAGGTCTCTTCCTACTGCACTGCGTCCCGGCGCACTTGTCTTTCACTGTACCTTCGTACCTTCGGGTATGAATGATTTCAAGACTTTAAGTGTAACCCAAACAGTCAGATCTACAGATCTGATCATGCGCCAAAGAGATCTCAGTCTTTCAGAAGATTCGCCTTCTTTAGATCTAGACCAGATCTAGCCCCATAAGATATTCAACCAAAGACCTACATGAGCCAAATGATCTCCTTTGCTTTATATAGGCAAGCTCCTCCTCAAATCATGGAACAATACCACGAGCCGACACCTTAATAACACAATACCGTCGGCTAGATACCAAGAGTAAATCACAAGAAACCCCCACGTGTGCCTTTCTCTGCCTTGAAATGTGTGCACTGGGTGGACGCACCTCCTGAACGGCTGGCCTGCGTCTCTGGACGCGGTCCCTGCATGATGTGCCTGCGGGTACGCGCCTTCTGAACTGATTTTCTGCGTCCTTCTTAATTTTTCAATAAAATGGGAGCCTTGTCATGGGAGTTGCCATCAAGTACAACATCTGTAACATATAGCCATACCAGAAACATAATGCCAACAGTAGAAGGCTTGGGCAGATATATCAAATCATCCTCCCAATCCTCTCATCTCAAAGGCCTTTGTCTATGGGGTAATGATCTCTGTATCACTCACCAGCAATTTGTGGATGATATCATGTTGTTTTGTAAAGTCTCCCTTCATGAAGTTAGAAAGTTAAAAGATATCCTTCATGAGTTTATGCAACCCTCTAGAACCCTGATAAATCGAATGTTTTTTTTTCAATACCCTTGTTCCCATCTAAACCGTCCTAGCTCGCTCCCTAGGCTTTGGTATTGGATCCTTGCTAATCAAATATTTGGGTATGCCTTTGGTTATAAATTCCTTAAGAAATTCCTATTAGAAAGATCTTCTTCAGAAAATCCAATCGAAGCTCAATGGGTGGGCTTTTAGGGCCCTAAATCTAGTTGATAGGTTGATTCTTTTGAAAGCTATTCTATAATCCATTTTGATTTACCAACTCTTGGGAAGGAAACTCCCAAATCATCATGCATTTCCATGACAAATATAAATTTTCAAAAACTTCCTCTGGAGAGGAGCCCAGAAGGCTAAGAAATGGGCCCTGGTTTCTTGGACCAATGTTATAAAACCTAAATTAGTAGGAGGTTTAGGTCTCAGAGATCTGTTGATCCTAAATCAAGTTCTGGGGGCTAAATTGTGGTGGATATGGTTAAAGGGTGGCTTTGACTTGTGGAAGAAAATATAGACTAGAAAATATAGAATGTCAAACTCATTAGAAGGAAAATTAAGAATTCGAGTACCCCAAAGGGCTCATCAACTTGCAATGTTGAGTCGAATAATAAAGATCTCATCAAACACCATATATTCTTGGAGATTAGGGATGGGAAAAGTGCCCTTTTTTGGAAAGAATCATGGCAACAGAGAGGGAAGTTGTTCAATAGGAAAGACCTAGGGGATATCTTCCTTTCTATGAGTAGGCAAAATTGATCTTTGGTGGATCAATGCTGGAGTCCTACACAAAATGATCTGGTGTGGAGACAATGGAAATGGCATCACGATTGGATGAACCCTCTAGCAACTAGCCAATGGAAAAACCTTGAAAGAGAACTCCAATCTAGGAAAATTGTGAAAGAGGGAGGTCATGATTGTTAAAAATGGAAGAAATAAGATATATTATGAAAAATGGAATAAATAAGATATATTTTGAAACATAGCAGCTCACAAGTGAGCAAGCTTCACCTAGATACTGCCTCATGGATAATGTTCTTAGTAAAGGTTGATAAGCACACTTTTTCAGGCCAAATCCCGTGTTGGTCAAAAGCTAGGGAAGCACAAATGTATGGAATAAAACCCGCGCTGCTCCAGTTTTACCTCAAGAAAAAAAATACCATGCTATTCCTCATCACTTCACCTCCTTGCTAGGCCTCCTTCATACCAACCACCAAGAGCCACAATTCTACCACTTGAGCACTCCCACATCCACCAAAGCTCACTGACTTTGATACCATGTTAAAAATGGAAGAAATAAGATATATTATGTAACATAGTATCTCACAGGTGAGAAAGCTGCACATGGAGACTGCCTCATGGAGAACACTCTACATTGATCACTATTCATCAAGAATATATAAGTTTACATGAGAATAGGAGAGTTAGAACTAACACCTAGAAAGTAGGAACTAATTCCTAAACTAGGACACACACACAACTAATGAACAGACTCTCTCCAATAATACAAATTCTCCATTAATTTCAACAATGATATCCTTAGATGGGGGTACTCCATCAAATGTATGTTAAATATTTGGGAGTCATACAAATTAGCAACAGAAGAAACCCAAGATCACCACAACGCTATATGGATAAAGATATGGACAAAGCACCTCTGCCCTAAAGTTGCGCACTTCTTGTGGCTTGTATGACGAAGAAGAATTCTCACTTGGGATCAACTACAGAAAAGAGGAATTCAAGGGCCCTCATATTACTTTCTATGTGACCTTCAAAATGAATATCTTGAACACCGTTTCAATTAATGCTCCTTTGTTGATGAGTTATTGAGGAAGCTAGGCCACCTCTTTGGTTACCTAGACCATGAGCAAAATAGTATCAAGGAATCTATAGAAATTTGGAGAAAAGGGGTATTTTCAAGCCCAGCCTTGAATCATGCTTGGGGAGTGTAAATTGACTTTCTCCTATGTTAAATATGGAAAGAAAGAAACATAAGGATCTTTAAGGACCAACAACTATCTCAGGAGGGAGTATGGAATGGGATTGTCCAAAATATAAGAGAAACAATTCTAGCAGATCAATGGCATCTGAATGATTGGCAGGTTTTTTCTCATGAAGCTAAGATCCTTCACCTCCTAAATCTATCCTTGCAAATGATTGCTCCCTCTTCCTAGAAACTCATGGTCTCCCCCAGATCCTCTCTAATTCATTACTCTACTGCCTCAGAAGGATTCTCAAAGCTAAATTTTTGATGGTGCTTCCAAAGGAAACCTTGGCGAGGCTAGGTTTGGAGGTTTATTTAGAGACTCGCAACATCAAATCAAACTCATCTATGTAGTAGACTGTGGCTATGCTAGCAATAATGAGGCAAAATTTAATGTTGTAATGCAAGGCCTCCTCATAGCCAAAAGAGAAGGTTACATAAAATTGGTGATAAAAGGGGACTACAACTTGGTGATAACAGTTTTAAAAAAATTGAATCACGGATCAAGTAGTGAGAAGATTAGTCATAGTTGGAGGACTGCCCGATTAGTGAGAAACATAGGTGATCTTCTACCTTGGTTTGAATATATCATACCTTCCCATGTTAGGAGAGAAGGAAATGAAGTAGAAGATTTCTTAGAAATCTAGGGCTGTTTAAATATTAGAAGGACTTTGGATTCTCCATGGCCCTCACAAGACCTTCGAGAAGAGATGGATAGTTTGAGGCATATCTTGGATCACGATGCTAGAGATAACAATGATCCTAACCAATTTATGAATTATAGACCCTCGATTAAGGTGTGAGCTGATAGTAGAGCATCTCTGGAATCTATGACATGGACATCGCCTTGATAAGAAAGGACGATGGGTGATTAAGTTATGGCACTCACACACTTGCTCTCAACTGCAAGGTGGCACTACACATGGAGTTATCAATGGTGACAGAAGAGGATGAAGGGACATCTCCTTGCTAGGGTTTTATGTTAGTAGCTCTGAACGTTTAGGTGGCATTGCAATTGGAATGGTTAAAGTGTTTCTGGAGAGCTTGGGGATGAACGTGAAGGAGCTTCGCGAGGTCCGCCACCTTAGTATAGACATTTTCATCCTCTTCCCTGTGGTCGGCAACAGTAGGTATGTTCTCTGAGTGTGCTGGAGAATCATTTCCAAGCCGATGTGTGGGGTAAGAAGGAAAATCATCCGTGAAATTTGGGGGGGAAGTGCTGATTTTGTTTATGGGTTGTCTGAATATTGTAAAATTATTTCTGTCTGTTATGGAATTTTACTCTCTCGGATGGGCATGTGTTTGCAGTATGTGCACTAGAATTCAGTATGCATCTCCTGCATGGATGTTTGTGTCTATTATCTTGTTTTTTCAATGAACCTACTGGCATTTAAGAGAAGGGGTCTCCTACGTAAGGATACACCCGAATCAATTCTGTGTTTTGTCTTAAGATGGCTCGGGGAGCCCTGGGTTGATGTGTTTGGCCTCTCTTGGCAAACCCATCTCATATCCATGGAAAAATGTTTGGTTTATGGCCTTACTGCTCACTGTTATATGGATTTCTGTTGTGGTATACTTACAGGTCTAAATTTTCAGTGTGTGTACCAAGACCTTAAGCTTGTCAATTGCCTCAAGCTCGAGGTCTTAGCTCTCTATTTCAGGGTTTCATATCATTTTGGTGTTTTGTTGAAGTGCAACATGGTGCGGCCCTCCTCCGGCAAAGGAACCTTGACTAATGGAGGTCGTGGGCATAATATAAATGTAGGTCAGCGATGGGGAAGTAACTAACCCCAGACATGTCCAATTTAGGGTAGGGGCCACAAATCCACCTCGAGTCTCATTCAAAAAAATGTCGATTCATACCAGACCGACACACAACCTCATATTCATCAGTTAATCTCAGACAGGGAAGTAGTATTAAACCAACAAGCAGCTGATGCAGATGTCGATATGGAGGAATGGGAAGACTTGGTGCGGAATCCTTGACACTTTAGAGGTTGGTCCTCTTAATCTAAATAGATTGTCTATCTTTACCGGTTGATGAAGAATATCGTGGTAAGAGCTTTGACGACTCCCTCCACTGGTCCCTCCAAGACAGATCCTAGACTCGAGGAAATTCACAAGGAATTACAACTTATGAAAATACAGATTCATCAACAAAATACCCACCTCAGCTACATAGAAAAACATATTCCATGTCTCCCTGAGACGAAATTACCTGGCTCAAGTGCGAAAGACCCAACACCTGTGGATTCTTCAGATGATTAGTAGCATGTTTTGCATAGTTTGGGCTTTAATTTTTTCTTTGTATAGATGAAGGCTTTGCAGACTTTGATATTATGTTTTAGTTATCTATATTTTAGGAGAATTAAGGATACTCAAACATATATAGCTTTGCTAGATAGTCTCAAACTATTATGTTTTTGGATGGCTTATAATGTGGTTAGGTGGCCAACATATATGGTTTCCCATTGGGCAGGTTGAGGCCACCTAACCATTAGAATATGGATGTAACCGACCTTTTTTTAAATGAAAATGAATGAAATGCCAAGCTTATCTATATATATATATATATATATAATGAAAAAGGAAAAATATAATATAAAATATAATATAAAAGAAATAAATTGATATGATTAAATTTCATGTGGTTCGAACATCTATTTTCAAAAATAAAAAAATATAATTATCCCCTATCTACTCATGGAATGTCTGTGCAAATTTCCTGAAACAAATTGAAATGCCAAGCTTATATATATATATATATATATATATATATATATAGATATAATGAAAAAGGAAAAATATAATATAAAAGAAAGAAATTGATATGATTAAATTTCATGTGGTTCGAATATCTATTTTCAAAAATAAAAAATATAATTATCCCCTATCTACTCATGGAATCTCTGTGCAAATTTCCTGAAACAAATTGTCTCTAATCATATCAGTGGAGATCAAAGGGACAAAAGAGGAATTAATGTCCGGGAAATCTTGACAGGAAAAGTTGTCTCGTTCTTCAAAGTTGGCTACCTCACAAAACTAAGAGCCCAACAAATCGTTGTCTTTATATAAGATAATGTGAATGGTAAGTGAAATAACAACCTCGCTATAGGCTTGAGACAATGGTAGTTGGTAGATTTAAGGGGCATTGTCAAAATCAATTTTACAAGTGTTAGATGATATTGTCTTAAATCTTAAATGAGTTTCATCTTAATTGTCATTGTCTGAAATATAAAACTTTGTCTTAAATATAAATTTTTGCTTTAAAATATTGTCTTAAACTGTTTTTATCTTAAATATAAAATTTCTTTCAAAATATTTTTTTCCTCAAACTGTTTTACTTTAAATATAAAATTTAGTCTTAAAATATTATTGTCTCACACTAAATCATTGTTAAAACTATAGAATGTCAAACATGTGGTATCAGAGCGCCATTTTTGCCTCTGCCTTGGTGTGCGATTCGAATAGCATTAGAAATTAGTTCTGATTTTTGCGAGGTTTCTTGATCTGAGTCCGCGTTCGAATTGTGGAGGGCATTTGTCAACTTTGGTTTTCTGGGTCCGCATGCAAATCGTGTTTGTCGTTCGAATTGTGGAGGGCATTTGTCAACTTTGGTTTTCTGGGTCCGCATGAAAATCGTGTTTGTAGTTTCTTTTGATAAATATTACCTTTTGCCATGTATTCTAAGAGTTTTGAAACATCGCTCGTGAAGCATGGCGTTTTTTTTGCTTATTTTCTTAGAATTTTTGGATTTCCTGAAAGTTTATGTGCGGCGGTCTTGAATTCCGGTTCTTTTGAAGTCAATTGAACAAGAACAACTTAAAAATTTAAATCAACGTTTCACCGATGAAACTTTTGCTGCTATTGAATCTCTGTAACGATTCTTCAAGTCCTCCACTAGCTGAAAATGGATCTGTCCTGTTCATGCATAACAGTAGGCTTTGCACCCCTTAAGAAAATGGTGAATCTTACTGAGAATCTCTTTTATTGACCGTTTTCCATACTTATCAAGCTGAATGTTTGTCGTGATAAAAGTTTTTTTGGCTGGGCTTCAACATCCTCACTCTGTGTCTTCCGCCGGAGCCAATAGTGGGGGTTTTTGACCCTGTAATGAAACTTGCCTTTGTTCAATGCGCTCCACAGCTGCTTCGCCCTTCCTTTATAATCTCATGCCCAAATTAATTACCGTTTAACGTGGAGTTAGAACACGGTACCTCAAGTATAATGCATACAATTATTTCTTTTTCGATAGATTATATTTTTATATCTCTAATATGTTATACAGTGACTTCGAAGATTTGAGAACAAAAGGCTTTGTTTAGATGTAGGCGGATTGTGAAAAGCTTTTGACTTCTGTAACAACCCAAAACTATATATTTTTCCACGTTACATGAAAGAATTTGTGGGCGTCTTTGAAAAATGAGATGGTGGTTGAAGCGATACTCAGATTTCGTCCAAACCGCCGATTTCAGATCAAACATTAGTGGGATGGATTTTCTTTTTGAAAGTTTCCCTTTTTGCAAATCAATTTCACGAATACGGACATGTGGATTGTGCAAGATTTGGTAATGAGTAAGAAAATTCCGATTTCAGATAAAATTATTGATTTAAGTTCGGTCATTTTATCATAAATCTTTATAACAGTATGAACAACTGCTTAAACCTGTAAGCTCTTATTTCAAACCTCCATGGAAGTACCTGTTACAGGATTCTCATCAATTCTGGGTTCTAGCTATTGAGACCCAAGAATAAGGATTTATTTTGGAAATGTGATGGACAAGAGCCAAGTTGGGTAAACATATGGCGTGCTTTTAGTTCAAGAAACTCTAAATCTATACTCATTTTCTAATAAAGACATATTAGACATGCAAAACCTCCCCATCACAATCACATATAGGTGGCATACATAAATGGCATTCGTATGTAGCATTAGTCATCCTGCAAGATAAGGGAAAACAGAATCCATTCCCATTATGTTCTTGTTCATACAAATTTTAAGCGGGCGATTTCGAAACATGATTTGCAATGTAATGCCTTTATGGTTGTCAAATTTCTGTGTGTACAGTGAAAAGGATAAATTTTTGTGGGAATATTTGTAGCTGGATGAACATTTGGAAATAAATGGCAGGTCTGCTGGCTTATGAGTTCTACCTGTGAATCATAGACAACTAATAGCCAGACTTACTAGACTCATTTCCTCTAATATTTCAAATTTGCAGTTTTGTTGGCAAATTGTTTAGAGCCCATTTTGTAATTAATTTAAGAATTAGTCTTAAATGAATTATGGGACAGTTAGACTAAGGAATGTAAATTTAATTTTAATTTTATCTTGTGAGCAAAATAGCTTGTTTACTGGTCTAGTTTATAAATTGAACAATCAATTTGTAGTCATTTTCGGCAATGCTGACTGCTTTTGATTTTGCTGGAGAATTATTACAGTTTTATGGAGTTTATAAAATGTCATTTTGACTTACTCCTTTCAGTAAACATTATTTTTCTCTCTGGTTAAGGTTTGTTTATGCAACAAAATAATGTCTAGTGATCCATATGATTTTAATTAATTAGAGAATAGCCATTGCATCTTTAATTAAATAAAATTGTATATTGATTGGCAAGATCACCTAAAGATTATTTAGACATTAAATTGTAATTAATTACACTGAATATAATAAATTTTATCCCACAGGAGTTTTTATTATATTTATGTGATTAATTAGGATAAAATTTCATAACCTACCCACAGGAGTTATGAATTAATAAGTTTTATCATAAAGTTTTATTGAATCTGCTTGAATTGAAAATTTAGCCCACAGGCAATTTTCATGTCATTTGATTCAATTCTTTTTAGCATGTTTTACATTGGTAAAACATGAAAGTTCATAAAGTTTTATTGAATCTATTTGAATTGAAAATTTAGCCCATAGGCAATTTTCATGTCATTTGATTCAATTCTTTTTAGCATCATCATAAAGTTTTATTGAATCTGTTTGAATTGAAAATTTAGTCCACAGGCAATTTTCATGTCATTTGATTCAATTCTTTTTTAGCATGTTTTACATTGGTAAAACATAAAAGTTCATAAAAGTTTTATTGAGTCTGTTTGAATTGAAAATTTAGCCCACAGGCAATTTTCATGTCATTTGATTCAATTCTTTTTTTAGCATGTTTTACATTGGTAAAACATAAAAGTTCATAAAAGTTTTATTGAGTCTGTTTGAATTGAAAATTTAGCCCACAGGAAATTTTCATGTCATTTGATTCAATTCTTTTTTGCATGATTTACATTGGTAAAACATGAAAGCTATTAAGCCTCAATTTAACATAAGCATGTGATCCTTTTGATGCAGCAGTACAACCTGCAAATTTCTCTGAAATTCGTTGTGACATTCCTGAACTTAAGGGAGATAACTACAAGATTTGGAAGGAGAGGATTCCCCTTCATTTAGGGTGGATGGACATAGATTATGCTATCAGGAAGGATGAACCATCGACACTCACTAATACCAGCACTGCAGCGGACGTCGTGCTTTATGAACGATGGGAGCGATCCAATCGTCTAAGCATGATGTTCATTAAGAACAAAATTTCAGCTGGTATTCGAGGTTCCGTTGATCAGCATGATAAGGTCCGAGACTTGTTGAAGGCCATTGATGAACAATTCGTCTCTTCAGACAAGGCACTGGCAAGCACCCTAATCATGAAATTCTCATCCCTAAGGCTCACCAGTGTGAAAGGTGTGCGCGAGCACATCATGCAGATAAGGGACACTGTGGCTCAATTGAAGAAACTCGAGGTTTTAATATCGGAGTCCTTCCTAGTGCACTACATCCTGAACACCCTTCCGCACCAATATGGACCTTTCAAAATCTCATACAACACACATAAGGATAAATGTTCAATTAATGAACTCATGACCATGTGTGTTCAAGAAGAAGAGAGACTGGTGATGGAACTAGGAGAGAGTGCAATGCTGGCAACGCGTGGAAAGGGCAAATCTCAAGCCAATCAGAAAGGGAAAGGTAAAGCACTTCCCCAGGCTGATATCAAGAAGGTTTCCAAGTGTTTTTTCTGTAAGAAGAAAGGACACATAAAGAAGGAATGCGCCAAATATCAGAAATGGCTTGCAGACAAAGGGTTTGCAGAACCTAAGGAAGCCAGTGGGAAGTGAGCAAAACATCTTATCAGGAAACAAGATGGGCTCGCATGTGGAAGCTATAGGAACATGTTATTTAGCTTTAAGTAGTGGTTTTGTTTTGGAGTTAGAAAAGACCTTTTATGTTCCAAGTTTTCTAGAAACTTGATCTCAGTTTCAAGGCTTGTACCTTTTGGATATTCCTTAAGCTTTTCAGTAAATAATCTTTCAGTCTATTCTATAAATCTGATTATGTTGGGAATGGTATTTTGTCTAAAATGGTCTTTACTGCATTAATTTACAAAACAATGTCACATATGATTCAATGCATGTTCACACTGGCACTAAAAGATGATGATTAATAACACTTCTTCATTAATGATTGATAACACTTCTTCATGAATAACACATCTTCATTGATTCCCCTCTAGTCATGGTGAGCAATTGGTTTGCAAGCTCAAGAAGTCATTGTATGGTTTAAAACAAGCATCCCGCCAATGGTATTTGAAATTCCATAGTGTAATTTCTTCTTTTGGTTTTGTAGAAAACATTATGGATCAATGTATATACCTGAAGGTTAGTGGGAGTAAAATTTGTTTTCTTGTTTTATATGTGGATGACCTTTTTGCTAGCAACCAATGATAAGGGTTTGCTACATGAGGTGAGACAATTCCTCTCTAAAAGTTTTGATATGAAGGATATGGGTGAGGCATCTTATGTCATTGGCATTAAGATCCATAGAGACATATTTTGAGGCATCTTGGGTCTGTCACAGGAAACCTATATTAATAAAATTTTAGAGAGATTTCGGATGAAGGATTGTTCACCAAGTGTAGCTCCCATTGGGAATGTTGGGACGATGTCAGAGTGATCCAGGTTTAGACCACTGGAGAGCTGCAAAAGAAAGTAATGATGTACCTTCAAGGGACCAAAGACTACATGCTTATGTATATCCTGTTTTGAGGCTGCTTTACATGGTGTATGGCTTAAGAATTTCATTTATGGGCTTAGAATTATGGATTCTATCTTTAAGCCATTGAGAATATATTGTGATAATTCAGCTGCTGGTTTTATGGCTAAAAAAAAAAGAAAGTGGGAGTCGAAATAAACACATCGACATTAAGTATTTAGCTATAAGGGAATATGTTAAAGAAAGTAAAGTGGTCATTGAGCACGTCAGCACTGAGTTAATGATCGTTGATCCTTTGACTAAGGGCATGCCACCGTTTAAATTCAAGGGTCATGTATTGAATATGGGACTTGGTTCCATTATGCAGTTTTTCATTGTATGGACAATGATAATGAAATTCTTAATTATTGTGATGTTTTTTCTCATATTTATGTGCACCTTAAGTTGATTTGAGAAAATTCATTTAAGAAGGACCAAGAATAAACATAAGGTTTATTCATTAAGAAATTGTTGCCACATAAATTATAATAAGAATAAATGCATAGTAATACATGGAAGGTAATACTCGTCATTAGAGGACTTATCGCCATGATTCATGTATCTATTACTTAATACAGATTATCAATGGTTTTTAAGTTGAGACATTAAGTTTGGAAGTATGGACCAAGTGGGAGAATGTTAAGCTCCATTAATTTTACACAAAAGCTACCTTGATTTATGGAGTTGCAGCTTTTCTTAACTTATGGAAACCAACTGCAGTAGTTTCCTTAAGTTAAGAAAATCAACTGCAATTACTAAATTTATAATTGGGAGCTACTAAAGTGGTCCATTACTTTGATCTCATCTCTACCTTGATTTGTGGTTTTTCTAACACATAGCATTTAGAAGCTTGATGGAAGCTTAGCTATATGTTCATCTGTTTGGTCCCCAAGCTCAGATCTCAACCCCCTTCAGTTCTACACCATCTAGCTAAGATAGTAGAGCTCGGAAGTGCCTTCAGAAGTTTGTGTTCTTTTGCTTGGACAGAAGCTGGAGTGCTGAAGGAGAAGCTCGTGGACTGTGGCCTGCATCAATACATCACCGATGGCTGGAGGTAACTCGTATCCCTGGGCAATAAAGTTTAATGATTCTTTGAGTTTATTCCGCATGCAGAATCATTGTTAAAACTATAGAATGTCAAACATGTGGTATCAGAGCGCCATTTTTGCCTCTGCCTTGGTGTGCGATTCGAATAGCATTAGAAATTAGTTCTGATTTTTGCGAGGTTTCTTGATCTGAATCCGCGTTCAAATTGTGGAGGGCATTTGTCAACTTTGGTTTTCTGGGTCCGCATGCAAATCGTGTTTGTCGTTCGAATTGTGGAGGGTATTTGTCAACTTTGGTTTTCTGGGTCTCCATGCAAATCGTGTTTGTAGTTTCTTTTGATAAATATTACCTTTTGCCATGTATTCTAAGAGTTTTGAAACGTCGCTCGTGAAGCATGGCATTTTTTTTGCTTATTTTCTTAGAATTTTTGGATTTCCTGAAAGTTTATGTGCGGCGGTCTTGAATTCCGGTTCTTTTGAAGTCAATTGAACAAGAACAACTTAAAAATTTAAATCACCATTTCACCGATGAAACTTTTGCTGCTATTGAATCTCTGTAACGATTCTTCAAGTCCTCCACTAGCTGAAAATGGATCTGTCCTGTTCATGCATAACAGTAGGCTTTGCACCCCTTAAGAAAATGGTGAATCTTACTGAGAATCTCTTTTATTGACCGTTTTCCATACTTATCAAGCTGAATGTTTGTCGTGATAAAAGGTTTTTTGGCTGGGCTTCAACATCCTCACTCTGCGTCTTCCGCCGGAGCCAATAGTGGGGGTTTTTGACCCTGTAATGAAACTTGCCTTTGTTTAATGCGCTCCACAGCTGCTTCGCCCTTCCTTTATAATCTCATGCCCAAATTAATTACCATTTAACGTGGAGTTAGAACAGGGTACCTCAAGTATAACGCATACAATTATTTCTTTTTCGATAGATTATATTTTTATATCTGTAATATGTTATACAGTGACTTCGAAGATTTGAGAACAAAAGGCTTTGTTTAGATGTAGGCGGATTGTGAAAAGCTTTTGACTTCTGTAACAACCCAAAACTATATATTTTTCCACGTTACATGAAAGAATTTGTGGGCGTCTTTGAAAAATGAGATGGTGGTTGAAGCGATACTCAGATTTCGTCCAAACCGTCGATTTCAGATCAAACATTAGTGGGATGGATTTTCTTTTTGAAAGTTTCCGTTTTTGCAAATCAATTTCACGAATACAGACATGTGGATTGTGCAAGATTTGGTAATGAGTAAGAAAATTCCGATTTCAGATAAAATTATTGATTTAAGTTCGGTCATTTTATCATAAATCTTTATAACAGTATGAACAACTGCTTAAACCTGTAAGCTCTTATTTCAAACCTCCATGGAAGTACCTGTTTCAGGATTCTCATCAATTCTGGGTTCTAGCTATTGAGACCCAAGAATAAGGATTTATTTTGGAAATGTGATGGACAAGAGCCAAGTTGGGTAAACATATGGCGTGCTTTTAGTTCAAGAAACTCTAAATCTATACTCGTTTTCTAATAAAGACATATTAGACATGCAAAACCTCCCCATCACAATCACATATAGGTGGCATACATAAATGGCATTCGTATGTAGCATTAGTCGTCCTGCAAGATAAGGGAAAACAGAATCCATTCCCATTATGTTCTTGTTCATACAAATTTTAAGCGGGCGATTTCGAAACATGGTTTGCAATGTAATGCCTTTATGGTTATCAAATTTCTGTGTGTACAGTGAAAAGGATAAATTTTTGTGGGAATATTTGCAGCTGGATGAACATTTGGAAATAAATGGCAGGTCTGCTGGCTTATGAGTTCTACCTGTGAATCATAGACAACTAATAGCCAGACTTACTAGACTCATTTCCTCTAATATTTCAAATTTGCAGTTTTGTTGGCAAATTGTTTAGAGCCCATTTTGTAATTAATTTAAGAATTAGTCTTAAATGAATTATGGGACAGTTAGACTAAGGAATGTAAATTTAATTTTAATTTTATCTTGTGAGCAAAATAGCTTGTTTACTGGTCTAGTTTATAAATTGAACAATCAATTTGTAGTCATTTTCGACAATGCTGACTGCTTTTGATTTTGCTGGAGAATTATTACAGTTTTATGGAGTTTATAAAATGTCATTTTGACTTACTCCTTTCAGTAAACATTATTTTTCTCTCTGGTTAAGGTTTGTTTATGCAACAAAATAATGTCTAGTGATCCATATGATTTTAATTAATTAGAGAATAGCCATTGCATCTTTAATTAAATAAAATTGTATATTGATTGGCAAGATCACATAAAGATTATTTAGACATTAAATTGTAATTAATTACACTGAATATAATAAATTTTATCCCACAGGAATTTTTATTATATTTATGTGATTAATTAGGATAAAATTTCATAACCTACCCACAGGAGTTATGAATTAATAAGTTTTATCATAAAGTTTTATTGAATCTGCTTGAATTGAAAATTTAGCCCACAGGCAATTTTAATGTCATTTGATTCAATTCTTTTTAGCATGTTTTACATTGGTAAAACATGAAAGTTCATAAAGTTTTATTGAATCTGTTTGAATTGAAAATTTAGCCCACAGGCAATTTTCATGTCATTTGATTCAATTCTTTTTAGCATCATCATAAAGTTTTATTGAATCTGTTTGAATTGAAAATTTAGCCCACAGGCAATTTTCATGTCATTTGATTCAATTCTTTTTTAGCATGTTTTACATTGGTAAAACATAAAAGTTCATAAAAGTTTTATTGAGTCTGTTTGAATTGAAAATTTAGCCCACAGGCAATTTTCATGTCATTTGATTCAATTCTTTTTTTAGCATGTTTTACATTGGTAAAACATAAAAGTTCATAAAAGTTTTATTGAGTCTGTTTGAATTGAAAATTTAGCCCACAGGCAATTTTCATGTCATTTGATTCAATTCTTTTTTGCATGATTTACATTGGTAAAACATGAAAGTTATTAAGCCTCAATTTAACATAAGCATGTGATCCTTTTGATGCAGCAGTACAACCTGCAAATTTCTCTGAAATTCGTTGTGACATTCCTGAACTTAAGGGAGATAACTACAAGATCTGGAAGGAGAGGATTCTCCTTCATTTAGGGTGGATGGATATAGATTATGCTATCAGGAAGGATGAACCATCGGCACTCACTAATACCAGCACTGCAGCGGACGTCGCGCTTTATGAACGATGGGAGCGATCCAATCGTCTAAGCATGATGTTCATTAAGACCAAAATTTCAGCTGGTATTCGAGGTTCCGTTGATCAACATGATAAGGTCCGAGACTTGTTGAAGGCCATTGATGAACAATTCGTCTCTTCAGACAAGGCACTGGCAAGCACCCTAATCATGAAATTCTCATCCCTAAGGCTCACCAGTGTGAAAGGTGTGCGCGAGCACATCATGCAGATAAGGGACACTGTGGCTCAATTGAAGAAACTCGAGGTTGAAATATCGGAGTCCTTCCTAGTGCACTACATCCTGAACACCCTTCCGCACCAATATGGACCTTTCAAAATATCATACAACACACATAAGGATAAATGGTCAATTAATGAACTCATGACCATGTGTGTTCAAGAAGAAGAGAGACTGGTGATGGAACTAGGAGACAGTGCAATGCTGGCAACGCGTGGAAAGGGAAAATCTCAAGCCAATCAGAAAGGGAAAGGTAAAGCACTTCCCCAGGCTGATATCAAGAAGGTTTCCAAGTGTTTTTTTCTGTAAGAAGAAAGGACACATAAAGAAGGAATGCGCCAAATATCAGAAATGGCTTGCAGACAAAGGGTTTGCAGAACCTAAGGAAGCCAGTGGGAAGTGAGCAAAGCATCTTATCAGGAAACAAGATGGGCTCGCATGTGGAAGCTATAGGAACATGTTATTTAGCTTTAAGTAGTGGTTTTGTTTTGGAGTTAGAAAAGACCTTTTATGTTCCAAGTTTTCTAGAAACTTGATCTCAGTTTCAAGGCTTGTACCTTTTGGATATTCCTTAAACTTTTCAGTAAAGAATCTTTCAGTCTATTCTATAAATCTGATTATGTTGGGAATGGTATTTTGTCTAAAATGGTCTTTACTGCATTAATTTACAAAACAATGTCACATATGATTCAATGCATGTTCACACTGGCACTAAAAGATTATGATTAATAACACTTCTTCATTAATGATTGATAACACTTCTTCATGAATAACACATCTTCATTGATTCCCCTCTAGTCATGGTGAGCAATTGGTTTGCAAGCTCAAGAAGTCATTGTATAGTTTAAAACAAGCATCCCGCCAATGGTATTTGAAATTCCATAGTGTAATTTCTTCTTTTGGTTTTGTAGAAAACATTATGGATCAATGTATATACATGAAGGTTAGTGGGAGTAAAATTTGTTTTCTTGTTTTATATGTGGATGACCTTTTTGCTAGCAACCAATGATAAGGGTTTGCTACATGAGGTGAGACAATTCCTCTCTAAAAGTTTTGATATGAAGGATATGGGTGAGGCATCTTATGTCATTGGCATTAAGATCCATAGAGACAGATTTTGAGGCATCTTGGGTCTGTCACAGGAAACCTATATTAATAAAATTTTAGAGAGATTTCGGATGAAGGATTGTTCACCAAGTGTAGCTCCCATTGGGAATGTTGGGACGATGTCAGAGTGATCCAGGTTTAGACCACTGGAGAGCTGCAAAAGAAAGTAATGAGGTACCTTCAAGGGACCAAAGACTACATGCTTATGTATATCCTGTTTTGAGGCTGCTTTACATGGTGTATGGCTTAAGAATTTCATTTATGGGCTTAGAATTATGGATTCTATCTCTAAGCCATTGAGAATATATTGTGATAATTCAGCTGCTGGTTTTATGGCTAAAAAAAAAAAAGTGGGAGTCGAAATAAACACATCGACATTAATTATTTAGCTATAAGGGAATGTGTTAAAGAAAGTAAAGTGGTCATTGAGCAAGTCAGCACTGAGTTAATGATCGTTGATCCTTTGACTAAGGGCATGCCACCGTTTAAATTCAAGGGTCATGTATTGAATATGGGACTTGGTTCCATTATGCAGTTTTTCATTGTATGGACAATGATAATGAAATTCTTAATTATTGTGATGTTTTTTCTCATATTTATGTGCACCTTAAGTTGATTTGAGAAAATTCATTTAAGAAGGACCAAGAATAAACATAAGTTCTATTCATTAAGAAATTGTTGCCACATAAATTATAATAAGAATAAATGCATAGTAATACATGGAAGGTAATACTCGTCATTAGAGGACTTATCGCCATGATTCATGTATCTATTACTTAATACAGATTATCAATGGTTTTTAAGTTGAGACATTAAGTTTGGAAGTATGGACCAAGTGGGAGAATGTTAAGCTCCATTAATTTTACACAAAAGCTACCTTGATTTATGGAGTTGCAGCTTTTCTTAACTTATGGAAACCAACTGCAGTAGTTTCCTTAAGTTAAGAAAATCAACTGCAATTACTAAATTTATAATTGGGAGCTACTAAAGTGGTCCATTACTTTGATCTCATCTCTACCTTGATTTGTGGTTTTTCTAACACATAGCATTTAGAAGATTGATGGAAGCTTAGCTATATGTTCATCTGTTTGGTCCCCAAGCTCAGATCTCAACCCCCTTCAGTTCTACACCATCTAGCTGAGATAGCAGAGCTCGGAAGTGCCTTCAGAAGTTTTTGTTCTTTTGCTTGGACAGAAGCTGGAGTGCTGAAGGAGAAGCTCGTGGACTGTGGCCTGCATCAATACATCACCGATGGCTGGAGGTAACTCGTATCCCTGGGCAATAAAGTTTAATGATTCTTTGAGTTTATTCCGCATGCAGAATCATTGTTAAAACTGTAGAATGTCAAACATGTGGTATCAGAGTGCCATTTTTGCCTCTGCCTTGGTGTGCGATTCGAATAGCATTAGAAATTAGTTCTGATTTTTGCGAGGTTTCTTGATCTGAATCCGCGTTCGAATTGTGGAGGGCATTTGTCAACTTTGGTTTTCTGGGTCCGCATGCAAATCGTGTTTGTCGTTCGAATTATGGAGGGAATTTGTCAACTTTGGTTTTCTGGGTCTGCATGCAAATCGTGTTTGTAGTTTCTTTTGATAAATATTACCTTTTGCCATGTATTCTAAGAGTTTTGAAACGTCGCTCGTGAAGCATGGTGTTTTTTTTGCTTATTTTCTTAGAATTTTTGGATTTCCTGAAAGTTTATGTGCGGCGGTCTTGAATTCCGGTTCTTTTGAAGTCAATTGAACAAGAACAACTTAAAAATTTAAATCACTGTTTCACCGATGAAACTTTTGCTGCTATTGAATCTCTGTAACGATTCTTCAAGTCCTCCACTAGCTGAAAATGGATCTGTCCTGTTCATGCATAACAGTAGGCTTTGCACCCCTTAAGAAAATGGTGAATCTTACTGAGAATCTCTTTTATTGACCGTTTTCCATACTTACCAAGCTGAATGTTTGTCGTGATAAAAGTTTTTTTGGCTGGGCTTCAACATCCTCACTCTGCGTCTTCCGCCGGAGCCAATAGTGGGGGTTTTTGACCCTGTAATGAAACTTGCCTTTGTTCAATGCGCTCCACAGCTGCTTTGCCCTTCCTTTATAATCTCATGCCCAAATTAATTACCGTTTAACGTGGAGTTAGAACACGGTACCTCAAGTATAACGCATACAATTATTTCTTTTTCGATAGATTATATTTTTATATCTGTAATATGTTATACAGTGACTTCGAAGATTTGAGAACAAAAGGCTTTGTTTAGATGTAGGCAGATTGTGAAAAGCTTTTGACTTCTGTAACAACCCAAAACTATATATTTTTCCACGTTACATGAAAGAATTTGTGGGCGTCTTTGAAAAATGAGATGGTGGTTGAAGCGATACTCAGATTTCGTCCAAACCGCCGATTTTAGATCAAACATTAGTGGGATGGATTTTCTTTTTGAAAGTTTCCCTTTTTGCAAATCAATTTCACGAATACGGACATGTGGATTGTGCAAGATTTGGTAATGAGTAAGAAAATTCCGATTTCAGATAAAATTATTGATTTAAGTTCGGTCATTTTATCATAAATCTTTATAACAGTATGAACAACTGCTTAAACCTGTAAGCTCTTATTTCAAATCTCCATGGAAGTACCTATTTCAGGATTCTCATCAATTCTGGGTTCTAGCTATTGAGACCCAAGAATAAGGATTTATTTTGGAAATGTGATGGACAAGAGCCAAGTTGGGTAAACATATGGCGTGCTTTTAGTTCAAGAAACTCTAAATCTATACTCGTTTTCTAATAAAGACATATTAGACATGCAAAACCTCCCCATCACAATCACATATAGGTGGCATACATAAATGGCATTCGTATGTAGCATTAGTCGTCCTGCAAGATAAGGGAAAACAGAATCCATTCCCATTATGTTCTTGTTCATACAAATTTTAAGCGGGCGATTTCGAAACATGGTTTGCAATGTAATGCTTTTATGGTTATCAAATTTCTGTGTGTACAGTGAAAAGGATAAATTTTTGTGGGAATCTTTGTAGCTGGATGAACATTTGGAAATAAATGGCAGGTCTGCTGGCTTATGAGTTCTACCTATGAATCATAGACAACTAATAGCCAGACTTACTAGACTCATTTCCTCTAATATTTCAAATTTGCAGTTTTGTTGGCAAATTTTTTAGAGCCCATTTTGTAATTAATTTAAGAATTAGTCTTAAATGAATTATGGGACAGTTAGACTAAGGAATGTAAATTTAATTTTAATTTTATCTTGTGAGCAAAATAGCTTGTTTACTGGTCTAGTTTATAAATTGAACAATCAATTTGTAGTCATTTTCGGCAATGCTGACTGCTTTTGATTTTGCTGGAGAATTATTACAGTTTTATGGAGTTTATAAAATGTCATTTTGACTTACTCCTTTCAGTAAACATTATTTTTCTCTCTGGTTAAGGTTTGTTTATGCAACAAAATAATGTCTAGTGATCCATATGATTTTAATTAATTAGAGAATAGCCACTGCATCTTTAATTAAATAAAATTGTATATTGATTGGCAAGATCACATAAAGATTATTTAGACATTAAATTGTAATTAATTACACTGAATATAATAAATTTTATCCCACAGGAATTTTTATTATATTTATGTGATTAATTAGGATAAAATTTCATAACCTACCCACAGGAGTTATGAATTAATAAGTTTTATCATAAAGTTTTATTGAATCTGCTTGAATTGAAAATTTAGCCCACAGGAAATTTTCATGTCATTTGATTCAATTCTTTTTAGCATGTTTTACATTGGTAAAACATGAAAGTTCATAAAGTTTTATTGAATCTGTTTGAATTGAAAATTTAGCCCACAGGCAATTTTCATGTCATTTGATTCAATTCTTTTTAGCATCATCATAAAGTTTTATTGAATCTGTTTGAATTGAAAATTTAGCCCACAGGCAATTTTCATGTCATTTGATTCAATTCTTTTTTAACATGTTTTACATTGGTAAAACATAAAAGTTCATAAAAGTTTTATTGAGTCTGTTTGAATTGAAAATTTAGCACACAGGCAATTTTCATGTCATTTGATTCAATTCTTTTTTTAGCATGTTTTACATTGGTAAAACATAAAAGTTCATAAAAGTTTTATTGAGTCTGTTTGAATTGAAAATTTAGCCCACAGGCAATTTTCATGTCATTTGATTCAATTCTTTTTTGCATGATTTACATTGGTAAAACATGAAAGTTATAAAGCCTCAATTTAACATAAGCATGTGATCCTTTTGATGCAGCAGTACAACCTGCAAATTTCTCTAAAATTCGTTGTGACATTCCTGAACTTAAGGGAGATAACTACAAGATTTGGAAGGAGAGGATTCTCCTTCATTTAGGGTGGATGGACATAGATTATGCTATCAGGAAGGATGAACCATCGACACTCACTAATACCAGCACTGCAGCAGACGTCGCGCTTTATGAACGATGGGAGCGATCCAATCGTCTAAGCATGATGTTCATTAAGACCAAAATTTCAGCTGGTATTCGAGGTTCCGTTGATCAACATGATAAGGTCCGAGACTTGTTGAAGGCCATTGATGAACAATTCGTCTCTTCAGACAAGGCACTGGCAAGCACCCTAATCATGAAATTCTCATCCCTAAGGCTCACCAGTGTGAAAGGTGTGCGCGAGCACATCATGCAGATAAGGGACACTGTGGCTCAATTGAAGAAACTCGAGGTTGAAATATCGGAGTCCTTCCTAGTGCACTACATTCTGAACACCCTTCCGCACCAATATGGACCTTTCAAAATGTCATACAACACACATAAGGATAAATGGTCAATTAATGAACTCATGACCATGTGTGTTCAAGAAGAAGAGAGACTGGTGATGGAACTAGGAGAGAGTGCAATGCTGGCAACGCGTGGAAAGGGCAAATCTCAAGCCAATCGGAAAGGGAAAGGTAAAGCACTTCCCCAGGCTGATATCAAGAAGGTTTCCAAGTGTTTTTTCTGTAAGAAGAAAGGACACATAAAGAAGGAATGCGCCAAATATCAAAAATGGCTTGCAGACAAAGGGTTTGCAGAACCTAAGGAAGCCAGTGGGAAGTGAGCAAAGCATCTTATCAGGAAACAAAATGGGCTCGCATGTGGAAGCTATAGGAACATGTTATTTAGCTTTAAGTAGTGGTTTTGTTTTGGAGTTAGAAAAGACCTTTTATGTTCCAAGTTTTCTAGAAACTTGATCTCAGTTTCAAGGCTTGTACCTTTTGGATATTCCTTAAACTTTTCAGTAAAGAATCATTCAGTCTATTCTATAAATCTGATTATGTTGGGAATGGTATTTTGTCTAAAATGGTCTTTACTGCATTAATTTACAAAACAATGTCACATATGATTCAATGCATGTTCACACTGGCACTAAAAGATGATGATTAATAACACTTCTTCATTAATGATTGATAACACTTCTTCATGAATAACACATCTTCATTGATTCCCCTCTAGTCATGGTGAGCAATTGGTTTGCAAGCTCAAGAAGTCATTGTATGGTTTAAAACAAGCATCCCGCCAATGGTATTTGAAATTCCATAGTGTAATTTCTTCTTTTGGTTTTGTAGAAAACATTATAGATCAATGTATATACCTGAAGGTTAGTGGGAGTAATATTTGTTTTCTTGTTTTATATGTGGATGACCTTTTTGCTAGCAACCAATGATAAGGGTTTGCTACATGAGGTGAGACAATTCCTCTCTAAAAGTTTTGATATGAAGGATATGGGTGAGGCATCTTATGTCATTGGCATTAAGATCCATAGAGACAGATTTTGAGGCATCTTGGGTCTGTCACAGGAAACCTATATTAATAAAATTTTAGAGAGATTTCGGATGAAGGATTGTTCACCAAGTGTAGCTCCCATTGGGAATGTTGGGACGATGTCAAAGTGATCCAGGTTTAGACCACTGGAGAGCTGCAAAAGAAAGTAATGAGGTACCTTCAAGGGACCAAAGACTACATGCTTATGTATATCCTGTTTTGAGGCTGGTTTACATGGTGTATGACTTAAGAATTTCATTTATGGGCTTAGAATTATGGATTCTATCTCTAAGCCATTGAGAATATATTGTGATAATTCAGCTGCTGGTTTTATGGCTAAAAAAAAAAAAAAAAGTGGGAGTCGAGATAAACACATCGACATTAGGTATTTAGCTATAAGGGAATGTGTTAAAGAAAGTAAAGTGGTCATTGAGCACGTCAGCACTGAGTTAATGATCGTTGATCCTTTGACTAAGGGCATGCCACCGTTTAAATTCAAGGGTCATGTATTGAATATGGGACTTGGTTCCATTATGCAGTTTTTCATTGTATGGACAATGATAATGAAATTCTTAATTATTGTGATGTTTTTTCTCATATTTATGTGCACCTTAAGTTGATTTGAGAAAATTCATTTAAGAAGGACCAAGAATAAACATAAGGTTTATTCATTAAGAAATTGTTGCCACATAAATTATAATAAGAATAAATGCATAGTAATACATGGAAGGTAATACTCGTCATTAGAGGACTTATCGCCATGATTCATGTATCTATTACTTAATACAGATTATCAATGGTTTTTAAGTTGAGACATTAAGTTTGGAAGTATGGACCAAGTGGGAGAATGTTAAGCTCCATTAATTTTACACAAAAGCTACCTTGATTTATGGAGTTGCAGCTTTTCTTAACTTATGGAAACCAACTGCAGTAGTTTCCTTAAGTTAAGAAAATCAACTGCAATTACTAAATTTATAATTGGGAGCTACTAAAGTGGTCCATTACTTTGATCTCATCTCTACCTTGATTTGTGGTTTTTCTAACACATAGCATTTAGAAGCTTGATGGAAGCTTAGCTATATGTTCATCTGTTTCGTCCCCAAGCTCAGATCTCAACCCCCTTCAGTTCTATACCATCTAGCTGAGATAGCAGAGCTCGGAAGTGCCTTCAGAAGTTTGTGTTCTTTTGCTTGGACAAAAGTTGGAGTGCTGAAGGAGAAGCTCGTGGACTGTGGCCTGCATCAATACATCACCGATGGCTGGAGGTAACTCGTATCCCTGGGCAATAAAGTTTAATGACTCTTTGAGTTTATTCCGCATGCAGAATCATTGTTAAAACTGTAGAATGTCAAACATTTTTGTCAATTCAATTGATATTAAATTAAAAAAAATTCTTTAAAATACGAGTATTAGTGAATATATATTTCTTCTGGCC
Source organism: Pinus tabuliformis (assembly GCA_031772625.1). Classification (NCBI taxonomy): domain Eukaryota; kingdom Viridiplantae; phylum Streptophyta; class Pinopsida; order Pinales; family Pinaceae; genus Pinus; species Pinus tabuliformis. The sequence goes on from CM062810.1 coordinate 181,346,832, forward strand.
TTAATTTACATGTTATGAATTTACTTAAAGTGCAAATCCCTATGAGTGGTCCATAAGATGTGAAGGGTATGAATGACCTTGTATCAGAAATCTTTGTGGCACAATTTTTATACATATTGAATGCAATTTAACTTTTCCATTGGTGTGCGTGCAGGCAATCTAAATAACCATAAGAATCTTTTGAAAGCAGTGATGTTACAGGGTTCCTTCAAGTGTAAAAGTGAGATAAAACGAGGAAGCAATTAGGATAAACTATAATAGAATAAAATAAAGTTGGAATAACCATATGCAGAGAATGATCAAAGTTTTCAAGGAAGAAAATTGTAGCATAGGTAAGAAATTATCATCTAATGTAAGAAATGGCTTCAGAAAATTGGAAAAAAATAGGTACGTTCATTGCCACCTGATCTAGTGTATAATAAGTCATACCAAATTAGCAAATCAATAATGTGTTTACAACTTGAATTAGATCACGTCTCCCAAATCAAATAATAGAGCCAACGGCTCCCATTGAGTTTTCTTGATCTGCAGTATTGAGAAAGGGGCGGCCTCTCTTTGCATCGCCCTTTGTTAATGCCTTCGCAAGAGTACATGGACTCAGTCTTGAATATCTACTCCATTGGCTGCCAGTGAAACTCCTGAAATCGATGGATCGATGGAGAGAAAAAGAGAAAGGATGGATTATAAAGATAATAATTGGATGAATGAATGCATACGGATCCCTGTCAAAACGCACATGGATTGCACACATACAATTATTGTACCCGTCAGTTTTTTTGACAATTCCAATAGACATCTTGATTAATGAAAATGACTAAGGTATGCAATGGTAGGGGAATCACCAAGCGATTATATGCTGTCTGTCAGATGCCCTCGGACTCCAACACAATCAGAACTCAATGTGGTGATGTTTCCTCCGCAGATTGCGAGCAATGCCCATACATGACTGCATCTGTTTTTGTGTATCCATTAGCCTAACGTACTGCACGGAATCGAGGAATTATAAAGAGTTAGTTTGGTTTGATTAATATTATCAGATTTTGTTTAGACAAATATGAAACATATCCCAAGGAAATGGAGATCGATGATACGTTGACAGGTGCGTTGAACATATGTTTAACTAGCATTTGCACCTAATGTTGCAAAGGAAACGCCGTAAGGCATACACTATGTAGGAATATTGAAATGTGAATGGGCATTTTTGAAAGCAAGGGTCGATGATAATGAGTTTCAATTGAGGAAGTCATGCCTAAAACCCTATTCGGGGGTTAAAGTGGCTATAAAATGGAATAAAAATCGTCATAAATAGCCATTGAAGTTGTTTAAACACCTTTGTATCTGGATAAAGATTGCCTAGTTGAAGGTGAAGGTAAACAAATGAATCTAGGTGAACAGGTTGATGATAATGAGTTTCAATTGAGGAAGCCATGCCTAAAACCCTATTCGGGGGTTAAAGTGGCTATAAAATGGAATAAAAATAGTCATAAATAGCCATTAAAGTTGTTTAAACACCTTTTTATCTGGATAAATATTGCGTAGTTGAAGGTGAAGGTAAACAAATGAATACAGGTGAACAAAAACTGGGTATCCATATCGATTTGGATAGGGTTATTTAAGAAATCATTATTTAAATGAAAATTTTAATTAATATCAAGATATATTTAAAACATGTATTATATTCATTAAAATAAATTGATTTTTTTCTTTTTAATATGTTAAAACCCATTGATAATGAATTGGTTGTAAAGACATAAACTATCAAAATAGTATTTCATCTTGAAACATCTTTTTTCAAGTTTCAGTTGGAAAATACAAGTAGTAAATTGTAACGGAAAAGGTTAGAGAAGAAATATAATATTATGAAGAACATTGTGGTTGTCATAACGTGAAAAATGTATATTTTGTTAGGATTTGCAATATGTAAATTAAGTGTGGAAATTTATTTGTAATATTTTGCATGTGAGTTGTGTTAAAATGAAATTGGAATGAATGGAAATGAAGTTACAAGGGAGAGAAACAAGGCGCGGTCTAAAGTTTGGAGGGGAAATGAGATATGAAATCTTTTATAGGAATGTGCCTATGTAATGATGTATGGAATCTAGATTGTACATAAAGGTGCATTGAATATATAGACATTATTACAAGCCATTCAAACCCAAGTGTGACATCAACTTCAGATTCCCTAAACCCTCAGATGAGTTTGTGCTAATTATAGCCCAGGTTGGATTGGTAATAAATCTAGGTTTTACTTGGATTGAACTTACTACTAAAATAACAGAGGTTTTGGTATTTTGTGAATTAAAATTCATGCAATTTGAGTGTTTTTGCAACGTAATCTGCATTTTCTTTAACATTGTACATAAAAAAGGTTTGGTCTTTTATGAATTTAAAATTCATGCAATTTGAGTGTTTTTGCAAAGTAATTTGCATTTTCTTTAACATTGTACACAAAAAAGGTAGCTTCTCTATAACAAGCCTGGGAAAGATGTCCATGATTATTAAATAAAATGAGGTCAATATTCAATGTCATTGAATAATATTCTCAGTGTTAATAAATCTAAATATATGCTAGTTTATTTCATGAACGGAATAATCAGAGCTAAAAACAGTCACCAAGGGCTTGCAGACTACTTCCTCAATTTATCCTCTACACTCTGACTTATTTGTAATGTAGCCTAGCATGTGAAGGGTGTGCTAGTTAGCAGAGTAGGGTAAACTCTAAAAAAGGCTTAAATACTCGTTATCATCTCATTTCTCTAAACCCTCTCTCCCTTGCTTCTGCACTCCGTTCATTCAATATTTCAAGTATTCACTGCCTGTTATCTTCCTTAATCGCTTAATCCATTGAATTCAGTCCAAAACATAAATACCAAGATGCCTACAACTATTGCTACTGATTCGAGGAGGAACATCCCCAAAAGAGGGCAGGTGAAGGCAGCCATTGCCTCTTCCCTCGCCCAATCCATCAGATCAGTGTTAGGATCCCCTAAATCCTTCAACCACTCTGTTTTTTCCTCTTCCTCTTCTCTCGCGACTGCAAATCGTTTGAGAGCACAATGAATGACTTGCAGATCAAATGGGCTTGAGTTTCTTTCATTACAAATTCAGTGATGCAGAAATTAAATCATTATGGATGAAAGCATGGGATCCATAGATCTGTTTTCCAAATAATTTGCTCATTTGTCTAACTCTTTTCCCCAGATTTGAAGCCCTGCAACACCAATGGAGTTTGCTCTTTATGCTGTAGTGAGTCACCAAATATAAAGAGGGGAAATATTTTCTACTATAGCAGCTTTTCCTAGTTGCAGTTGAAAAGCTCTGAAATACAAAGTTTGTTGATCAGAGATTTTGAGTTGAAATATATGGCACTTGATTCCCCTTGGCATGTGTAACTGATTTTTATCCATTAGTGGTGTTTATAAACTTCATCTATGTATTGGATTGATAGAAATACCCATTAACATGTAGAATAGACTTGAATCCTGTTTTTTACATCCAACAGCTAAGAGTTTACTAATTCATCATGCTTTTGATCCATAAGTGAGTGGCTATAAACCTTAACTCTGCATTGAGTGATGAATCATTTGCATGAATGTGCTTTGAATGTGTGGCTAATTAGCATGAATGTTCTTTGAATGTGTGGTTAATCAAATATGAATCGTTTGCATGAATGTGCTTTGAATGTGTGGTTAATTAGATATGAATCGTTTGCATGAATGTGTGGATAATCAGGTACTCAACACTCACTTTGAATGTGTTATTAATCATTTGAATGTGTGGATGCATGAATGTGCTTTGAATGTGTGGTTAATCAAATATGAATCGTTTACATGAATGTGTGGTTAATCAAGAACTCAACACTCACTTTGAATGTGTGGTTAATCATTTGAATGTGTGATTAATGAAATATAAATTGTTTGTATTTTGGTAGTGAATGTTAATGATTGAAGTTACATGTAGTTGAAGTTATTAAAAAGCGAAAAGATTTTCTATTGTTTATCTTATAACTGTTTAAACTAGAAGTAACTGTTCACATAGTTGAAATTTGGAGGAGATTCTTTCATTTAGGTTAATGAAATGAAACTCTGAACAATTTATTTTGATTTAGGTTACTAATGGTCAAAAATTATTTTGAGCTTATAATTGCTCACCTATATGATGCATTCATTTGGATTTAATTATACCATTTAGATTTATTGTGACCAAAATCTAATGTGAGTGTCAAATATGTAGGATGGAGAAAGTAGATGTTATGTGTATTCGCAACAGAGCCAAAATTCTGGGAACTGTAATTTGTGTGGGTGGAGCAATAGCTATGAGTTTCCTTCAAGGTCCTACTCTAGCCCAACTCTGGCCTCTGTGGGGAAAATCAACATCAGTTTCCAACACTAATACAGTACACCTAGTGGAAACCATTCTACACGAGGGAGATTCAGGCAACCAGATTAGAGGGTGTATTTACCTTATCTCAGCATTGATAATGTTATCCACTACCATGATATTGCAGGTCTCGCTACCACCTTGCATATTAAATTGATACCCAATTATAACCCTTTTTTGTATTTAGAAGTTTCAAAGCTCCCCACCCAATCAAATGTATGATTATAATTTCATGTGCAGGTTGAGACATTGAAGAAGTTTCCAGCCAAACTATCCCTTACATCAATTACTGCCATTCTAGGCTCCATCCAAACTGCTCTCCTAATAGCCATTCTTGACATGGGCATCATTCCAACATCATGGATACTAGATAGGGCTAATATTTTGACTGTGTTCACTGCAGTAAGTCTACATACATGAATGATGTTCTTCCTCAATTTTCCCAACCATGAATAACTTAAATTTTTGCTAGGTGGTTAAGCTGATTTGTGGAAGATTAATTCAATTTGGCAGGGAATCATATTCAATGCAATGGCATTTCCATTACAGTTATGGTGTTTGCAGAAACGAGGGCCAGTATTCGTTACAGTATTCAACCTAGTGTCTACCGTGTGCTCAGTAATTTTATCATCTATAGTTCTGGGAGACACGTTGCGTCTGGGAAGGTGGGTGGTTTGTTATATTCTCAAATATTCAATTCGGTGGTTTTTTATATACTCCAATATTCAATTTGTGTTAGAGTGGTTCAGGTAAAATTAAACTTGATCGGATAAAGTTATTAGTTGTTCTTGGGCTAATGAGAATCTATGGTTTTGTCCATGGTATTCATATGGAATATAGTATATTCTTAAGTCTTCAATTTCTACTACAGTGGTTCAAGTAAATTTGATTAGGTAAAGTCAACAGCTATTTTGGGGTTCATGAGAACCCATAATTTTGTCTATGGTATTCATGTGGAATATACCCTGTTTAAAAACAGAAAGACTCCATAAGTGAAAGAAATTAACATGGAGGCTTTTGGCTTTTCAATAGGTTATATTCCACAGGAATATCATGGGCCAAACCACAGGTTGGAGCCAGAAAACTACTTATAACTCGACTAAATCAAGTTTACCAGAACTACCCTAACAATTTTCATTAAATTTATTATTTCTTCTCTCATTTTGCCTACAAATTTACAAAATTAAAATTTACAAAATTAATTAACTGAAATGCTTGATTTTCCTACACTAGAACAGTTTGATGGGTGTGATTCTTATATTCATTGGTCTCTACCTTTTTCTGTGGGGCAAAAGCCAAGACGATGCTACCCAGATCAAAATATCTTCTGACGAAGAAGCAGGTATAACCATCACAGCAGAAGGAGAAGAAAATCAGCACCCACCTCCTGCTTCTGAAGTAGTGGATGTGAAAACACCTTTACTACAGTAACATTCTTGACATTTTGTTGAAAAATTGCAATGTTTGTAATAAACACTTAGTCAGTTCGAACAAAGATGGCAACGCTCCCAAAAAAAAGGGCTACCTAACATCAGAAGTTCCAAATTGCTCAGGCACACAATAGTACTAGGTAAATCTTTGATGTTTGTACGAAAAAAATTTAACTTTTTCAAAGACGGTTGACTTCCAACCTGGGAAGGCAATAACTCCATTTGGAGGCAACCTGATAGATCTAAACATTCAAGAGTGGTGATATCTCCAAGTGTGGAAAGAGCAAAATTCAAACAATCACTCAAATGTAGATGTCTAAGTTGCAATAGATTTCCCTGAAATCTTGGAAGCATTTCCAGACATTTACACCTAGAAAGATTGATGTATTGAATATTTTTTAAATTTTCGAAGGAACTTGGAAGCATCTTCAAAATTTTGCACAATGTCAGATTCATGGTTTGGAGATTTCTCAGATTTTGAAACAAATCTGGAAGCATCTTCAAACTTACGCACAGTGTGAGATTGATATGTTGGAGAGTTGTTAGATTCCCAAAGGAATTTGGAATCATCTCCAAATTGCTGCACTTAGAAATATTGGCATGTTGGAGATTTACCAAATTCCTAAAGGAATTTGGGAGCATTTTCAAACTTCCACAGTCTGTCAGATTGATGTGTTGAGGATTTGTTAGATTACTAAAAGAATTAGGAAGCATTTCGAAACTACTGCACTTGGACAGATGGAAGTATTCGAGCTTTTTTAGATTCCCAAATAAAATTGGAAGAAGCTGCAATTTCGGGCACCCTATGAGGGTTAGATATCTCAAGGAGCTCAAATAACAAAATTCTTCTGATAGCATTGCTACATCTGCGTATGTCAACAATCGCGGACAATTCAGTACAATCTTTTCTAGGTGCTTCAACGACCTTAATGACTTTGGAAACTCGGAAAATGGAGCTTCAATATTTAATTCCCATAAGTGGAGAGGTGCCTGCAATGTTAAGTACATTTCGATTATATAAGAAATTGAAAAGATAGGAGAATTATTGCTCTGCAAATTGCTGCATCTATATGTACGTACCTCAAATTGAGATTGCCACAATCTTTTCAATTCCCAACTGAACACTTATAAAACTCTTAAATCGCACAATGGAATCCAAGAAGGCAGTGATGAGTAGATCAACACATTTCAATGAAGCCATATGAGTTTTGGTGACAACACCGAAGTCAATATGCTTTTAAAGTTGCCTTCAACTTCAAGAAGTTGCAATTTCGTGATTCCGCAGACCTCTTGACTGTAACTTGTATTCAAGGGAAATTCTAATTCTGAATGGAACACTTCCTAATCTTCAGCCTCCCCAATAAAGGTGTACCAAGGAGCCATCGCAAATCCGCGCACTTCTGTTATCACTTGTTTGTGGTTTGAAAACAATAAACTATTATTAACATAATGTGTGGCAGACTGTTTTGAATAAAAAATACCGAAAGTTCTTTAGACATTCAACAATTAGGATGGCTCAAACACTTATAGAGGATGATTGTTTCAACAACTCATGAAGATCACGCATCTTCCCAAATCTATGAGGTGATCACGCATTCTTATTCTATTTTCATCGTCCAACTCGACAAGACACTTGTCGAGCAGATTTTGAAACCATACCAAACCATTCCATCCCGAACCCCTCCATATTCTTACCCATGTATCCTTGTCATTTCCTATCGAAAAACAGGCGATATCTAAAAATATTTGCCGCTACTCATGACTGAGAGAGTCGTAACTAATTTTAAGGCTACTTTCTATCTATGTAGGTAATGTTTGGTGAAGTCCATTCAGTTTCTCTTCCCAGTAAAGTTTGTCATGTCCACAAACAAGCGACCCAAAAACTTTCAATGATAGAGGGAAACCATGGCATGCCTTTAAAAACCCATCTACAAGATTTTCAAATCTTGGTAGTGGATATGGCTGGAAAAAGGCATGCAAGCAAAAAAACTCTTGGGAGTGTGCTATATTGAGGCCTGGTAACTGATAAATTTACGACTCTGCAATTCGTGCACTTCTAAGGATATGCTTGACCCTAAACGTAACCAAAATCAAGCTCTTGGGGTGAAGGACATGCTTAATTGGCAAGAAAGGATCTAGTTGATCCACACGACCTACATCATTTAATATTATGAGTGCCTCACAAGCTGAAAGATTCTTTTTAAGTATCTCCACGCCTTCTTCCCACCTCTCAATTTTGATATCTCTATCCTTCAAGTCCTTAATGAGTTTGCTTTATACATTGTTTAGAGACATTTTATTTGCATTTTTCCTCACATCAAATAGAAAGCAGGATCTATCATAATCTGACCTCTTACGATTAAAAAGTTTTTTTGGCCAACATTGTCTTTCCAAATCCACCGATGCCCACAATCCCCACAACCTTGACCTCCACATGCTCACCGTGATGCAGTCGCAGTGTCCCTTAAAAATCTTGTAACTTTTCCGCCAAACCAATTGGATATTTTGCCACATAAAATGGCATTGCAACATTTTTCAACACGGCTTGCACAACCTTCTCCAATAGCTCCTCTTCGTGCTCCTCCAAGAGTCTCTCTTCGCCCTCGTCCCTGAATATTAATTAAGACAGTAAAGTAAGTAATGACAAAAGCATACTTGAGATGTGATGTAGCTTCAATGCAACAGATTTAGACCTAATATGGATCAAGATAGTGGATATCCTTACCCATTACCCTCTTGCAGTTCAAAGTCACTTATATTCGTGACATGATGAAGGGAGTTTCACCAAGTCTGGATAGTCTGCAAGTTGTACTCCTGCTTCTCTTCGTGGATACGTAGGGCTTTAGCATATGATCCATCTTTATCTCTTCCCATCCACCTGACCTCCGAGGGCTTCACTTTATAGAAGACCGGAAGAATAATAGCTTTGGACTGCACCATGACGACCAGCGCATCCAGGCACCACCTGGATTCGGCATAGGTTGCAGATAAAATGGCTATATGGACAGAGGCTACTCAAACAACAGCTTCTATCTGTGATGTAATACTTTGTCCAGCCTGCAGTTCAGGCTTGTCGAGAAATACTTGCAAGAGACGACGGTATTTGTAACCATTAGACCAGTGTGCAAACTGTTTCAACAACTAATTTTTTGCAACCATTCTAATCTAATGGCTGAAATATTTGCAATCGTCTTACATATAATCCTATGGCATATAAAGATGACAGGTAGGCAGAGAGAACTAGTTTTTTGTAACCATTCTAATCTAATGGCTGAAATCTTTGCAATCATCTTACATATAATCCTATGGCATATAAAGATGACAGGTAGGTAGAGAAAGGAGTTTATTTCAGAGGGAAATGCCTTACGGCGTAATGAATTAATCGTCAATGGTAAAGGTGACATACAAGGTGACATACACAAGGTGACATACCCATCCTCAGGTTTACCAATACGTCAAACAAAATTTTCATATATTATTCAAACTATAACACACCAATATACATGTTCAAAAATACAAATATCTGCGATTAATTTTACCAGGCTGACCATGACAATGACCATGACAATTCCCTCCGTCAGACACATTGACCATGACAATTCCCTCCGTCAAACACATTCAGAAAGGTCAAGCTTATTTACCATGCCCGATTGGGCTATATATACCCACTGTTAAATTTATATTAGAAAAATTTACTCCACATTTTTCTTAACTAAAATTTTATTTCAGAGTGAAAAACTCGGACTCAATCATTTTAATAATGATCCAAAACATATTTATTTTTCCAATTTTACAATATTATTATTAATAGCAATTATTTCATTTTAATAATGATCCAAAACATATTTATTTTTCCAATTTTACAATATTATTATTAATAGCAATTATTTGAGATCCAAAAGTTTGTCTCTTACAAAAAAAGATAATAAAAATTTCCACTTCTTTTACCTACTCAATCATTTTAATAATGATCCAAAACATATTTATTCTTCCAATTTTACAATATTATTATTAATAGCAATTACTTGAGATCCAAATTTTTTTCTCTTACAAAAAAGATAAAAAGAAAACTTCCACTTCTTTTACCTACTTTAAATATATTGTTCCAAGATTATCATCTCCATATTCTTACAATATTATTATTAATAGCAATTACTTGAGTTCCAAAATTTTTTCTCTTACAAAAAAGATAAAAAGAAAACTTCCACTTCTTTTACCTACTTTAAATATACTGTTCCAAGATTATCATCTCCATCTTCTTATACAATAAGAACTTCAAACCAATATTCATTGGACCCTAGTTAACCTAGAAAGCAATATTAGAAAGCAATATTCATCCCTTCTACCTGAGAAAAGTGTTTAATGCCAAACCAAAAGTTGTAACAGCTGATGAAAAATCCTTTATCTGTGCTATCTGTTTAATAGGCAGTAACCTGACAGATCACCGTCCATGTTCCACCTTGCCATTGTAGAGCGGGGAGTAAATCTGGACGCCCACACGCCTTGATAATGCATCTGTCTAGTAAGTAGACGACCGCCCAAAGCGTGTCCTTCCAGGGAACCAGTCTGATAATGACACCACACAACCAGCAATTGTTCTCATAAGTCTCTACAGTGTCCCTAGCTGAGCAGTGCAGAGGGAACGCCATGTGTGAGGCACACGTCCTCCACCAGGAGCTTGAGTTACAATCTTGTCATAGCATACCTTGAGTTACAATCTTGTCATAGCATACCTTGCAAAGCCGACCCTCTTCGTTCTCACACACAAAAAAATATCTCTTATATATAAATTTGACATTTAATTTAATTCTATTATTATTATTATAATATTTATATTTATTATTAATATATTTTTAATAATTTTATAAGTATTAATAAAATTATTATTTTTTTATATTAAAAATATATAATAATTAAAATTATACTATATTCAATTTTGAAACTATAGGTACATTATCCTTGTCATAGCATACCTTGAGTTACAATCTTGTCATAGCATACTTTGCAAAGCCGACCCTCTTCGTTCTCACACACAAAAAAATATCTCTTATATATAAATTTGACATTTAATTTAATTCTATTATTATTATTATAATATTTATATTTATTATTAATATATTTTTAATAATTTTATAAGTATTAATAAAATTATTATTTTTTATATTAAAAATATATAATAATTAAAATTATACTATATTCAATTTTGAAACTATAGGGCATACCTTGAGTTACAATCTTGTCATAGCATACCTTGCAAAGCTGACCCTCTTCGTTCTCACACACAAAAAAATATCTCTTATATATAAATTTGTCATCTAATTTAATTCTATTATTATTATTATAATATTTATATTTATTATTAATATATTTTTAATAATTTTATAAGTATTAATAAAATTATTATTTTTTTATATTAAAAATATATAATAATTAAAATTATACTATATTCAATTTTGAAACTATAGGTACATTATCCTTGTCATAGCATACCTTGAGTTACAATCTTGTCATAGCATACTTTGCAAAGCCGACCCTCTTCGTTCTCACACACAAAAAAATATCTCTTATATATAAATTTGACATTTAATTTAATTCTATTATTATTATTATAATATTTATATTTATTATTAATATATTTTTAATAATTTTATAAGTATTAATAAAATTATTATTTTTTATATTAAAAATATATAATAATTAAAATTATACTATATTCAATTTTGAAACTATAGGTACATTATCCTTGTCATAGCATACCTTGAGTTACAATCTTGTCATAGCATACCTTGCAAAGCCGACCCTCTTCGTTCTCACACACAAAAAAATATCTCTTATATATAAATTTGTCATCTAATTTAATTCTATTATTATTATTATAATATTTATATTTATTATTAATATATTTTTAATAATTTTATAAGTATTAATAAAATTATTATTTTTTTATATTAAAAATATATAATAATTAAAATTATACTATATTCAATTTTGAAACTATAGGTACATTATCCTAAAAACATATATGTCGATAACAAATACAAAATATTTTGCCTTCAACGTGGAAAGTAAGAGTTACATTATACCAAATATCATTGAATCAATATGATGGGGTATTAGTTTTCATCATCCTTTTAACTTTTCACATCTATAAATTTTTTACATCTATAAATTGAGTGATATTAGCTTTTGTCAACTTTTTAAGTTATTACATCCATAATCGAGTGAAATTCCCTTTTTCATAGCTTACCTTGAGTGAAATTCCCTTTTTCATAGCATACCTTGCAAAGCCGACCCTCTTCGTTCACGCTGACAATAAAAATGACCAAGCCATTCACAATCGGTTGTCTGGATTCAAACCATGCACGAAAACTCTCGGAGAGCCATTATGAAATCCTCAAACGATAATTTCACCAAATCGTCTTGAAAGATCTTCAGCACCATACCCACTTGGAAAACAATCTTCACACCCTCGAAAAGAAAAACATCCCATATGTGGAAATGGAAAACCTGCAGAGAAAATTGTCAAGAACCAGTGGCTTGCGAGCATAGAAGGCAAAAGACAAATAAGCATTTGTTGAGTAGAGGTAGACCGTCCAGGTATAGCCCTCTGCATGGAGTATTCGCTCTGCCTTTGACCAACACAACCATCACCCAAAACAGATTCTCCTCCATCACCCAAAACACATTTTCCTCAGACATGTACAGCAGAAGCACGCATGCTATGAAACTCATCCCCTGCGTATACCCCACCTCGCTGTCATACACCGCATATGCTTTCAACACATTGTGGAGAGACCTCTGCGCAAACTGAAAAATTAATAAGCCAGTCAGTTGAGCCGCAAGAGTCAGTTATGAGATAAGTCGGTTATTGAAAAGAAAAACATCCCATATACAAACAATTAGGGGAAATGGCACATCTACAGAAAAAACCGTCAAGAACCAGCTAGTTGCAAACATAGATGGCATGATCGTTTGCTCCTCAAAATGTTTCCTTAACTCTGGCAGGAACGCCGTAATATCATGGGCTATAATTGCAAGATGAATTCATCACTAAAATTACCATTTGTAGAATGAATAAACTATTTTATTGAATGTTTTATCATTTCAATAAGAAGTAGAATGATGGCCATGCAAGTGAGTGTTAGGTTAGCACAACTTGCATTTTTCAAACAATCCTCTAACTTATCAATATATATGTTAAAAAATATACAAGGCACATAACAACCTTACTTAACTACTATATTAATATTATTTTCTTTTAAATAACCCTCTATGTTCTTAAACTTAAATTAACTTTATATTACAAACTTAATGTAGTAACTCTCAACTAAGTGCAATGAGCTCCTTCTGGAAGCTTCAAATAATAAGAATGGAAACTTGGATTTACAATAATTCCTGCACATATTTTTTGGGCAATTTTGAAGGTTGGTTAGACTACGACATAAGAATTTGGTTTGGGATGGAAACCTTCAAAGAATTTGGTTTGGGGTGAGGCCTATGCCTTTGTATCAAATAACAATCTTGATTTATGTGGTTTAAACTAGTTTTTTGCCTACTTTGATTGTGAAGAGTTTACTAGTCAAAATTGTGATTTCAATGATTCCCTGACAGATTTACATTGTGAAAATAAACCGGAAAACTTTTCAAAAAGTCACACTTGTAGACAACTCGATATGGTTAGGGAGCTTTATAAGTGAGACCTTTTGGAGTTTCCCCCATTTTTTTCCGATTAAAAAAAAATTGCAATTAAAAGTCCTAGGGCATTTAGATTGTGAATAGTTCACCCCTTAAACTTGGAGTTCTATAAGTGAGACTTTTTGGAGTTTCCCCAAACTCAGACTCAAACTCAAAAACTCTTAGGGCACTTAGATTGTGAAGAGTTCCCCTGTCAAACTTGTGATTTCAATGAATCTTGAGGGATTCAGATTGAAAAATAAACCTGAAAACCTTTTGAAAAGTCACACTTATAAACAACGTGGTGGTATGGTTAAGGAGTTGTCTATAAGTGAGACATTTTAGAGTTTTCAACAGATTTCTGACGGGAATAATCTTGATTTATATTGTTTAAACTTGATTTTTGATTGCATATATAAATTCATCTTGATTTATATTGTTTAAACTGGATTTTTGATTGCATATATAAATTCAACACCCTCAAAAGCGCTTAAAACACTTCAGTTTGACTTTTTAATTACTCCACCAAAACAAGATTTCTAAGACTAATAAAAAACTGTAATCCTAGAACCAAAACCAACGAACATAATGACCCACATATACTTCTAAAACATTGTAGATATTTGGAAGTGTCGATTGCATTCCTTGGATTCAATGAGATTGCTTGCGGTGAGCAATCGCTCTTTGGATGCAATCCTCCCTGTAGGAAATCGTACAACTCATTATTCTTTCCATAGGTGCACGACTGTTGGTAGGAGATTCGCTATTTGGAGAGTTGAATGACTTTGAGTTCGGTTAGGTATCAATAGAGATCTTTTCAACAGATTTCTGACGGGAATAATCTTGATTTATATTGTTCAAACTGGATTTTTGATTGCATATATAAATTCATCTTGATTTATATTATTTAAACTGGACTTTTGATTGCATATATAAATTCAACACCCTCAAAAGCACTTAAAACACTTCAGTTTGACTTTTTAATTACTCCACCAAAACAAGATTTCTAAGACTAATTAAAAACTGCAATCCTAGAACCAAAACCAACGAACATAATGACCCACATATACTTCTAAAACATTGTAGATATTTGGAAGTGTCCATTGCATTCCTTGGATTCAATGAGATTGCTTGCGGTGAGCAATCGCTCTTTGGATGCAGTCCTCCCTGTAGGAAATCGTACAACTCATTATTCTTTCCAGAGGTGCATGGTTGTTGGTAGGAGATTCGCTATTTGGAGAGTTGAATGACTTTGAGTTCGGTTAGGTATCAATAGAGATCCTTCAATAGAGTAGAAGGTCCCAGAAAAGAACATATGATTTTTATTTTTATTTCTTTACGGATTGCTGCTGCCTCCTCATGATCACTCTCCTTCTGAATACTGACTTTATCCTCCACGCGAAGAAAGATGGTCATTCGTCCCTCTGGTATTGGACGCCTTTGAGAAAATAGATTTTAGAAATGCTTTACAAGCTTTCAGCTTGTGTGTGGGGAGTGTCAGTTATGAGTGAGTAAATGCAGTGGCTTCTTATACTGGCTATGAACGAATGCCGGTGGGAGTGTGATTGTTGTAAGTTTCATTAACTCGTTGTAAGGACCAATGTCAGGGACTCCTTGAGGTTGTGGTATAAGGTTAAGTGTGGAGGTTTACTCTTCTCAAGTGGGGTAGTGCAATTCAGGATAAGACTATGTCTACTAAAGCTGGCTCAAGTTATTTTTTTTAGTTAAAAAAGATAAGAGTAATATTAAGGGCATGAAATTTTAATTTTTGGTTATCTTAATCATTCTGGAGTTTTGGTGTGTGGAATCCATTGACAAATAGAAACCTTAATTTCTGGCTATGACAATTATTCTGGAGTTTTGAATTTGGTGTCTGGAATATATTTGCAAGTAGTCCCACCCGTGTTTTGGAGGTGTCACCCATATGCCCCATATGCCTCTAGTGTAGGAGGATACATGCAATATGAAAGCAAGTCCCATCACCAACTAGGGCCTATGGGGTTTTGGTGTTTGGAATGGATTTGCTAGTATGGGATTTTGGTGTTTGGAATGGATTTGCTAGTATGGGATTTTGGTGTTTGGAATAGATTCGCTAGTAATCTCACGAGACATCACACCAGTAATCTAACCAGATACAAACAATATAAAAGGAAAACTCATCACCAACTCCAGCTAAGAGGATATAAACAATATAAAAGGAAATCTCATCAGCAACTCCAGCTTGTAGAAGTTTTGGTATTTAAAGTAAATAATCCCACCTGTATATTCTCACTGCAAAAAAATATGTGCTCAATACAGCAACAATAGCCCAAAAAAAAAAAAAAATTTGTTTCTATTTCAAATATTTTCGGTTTGAATCAGCGTATGCCTCCAATACCTTTTGTTGAGATTCAAAGCATACGGATTTTTCGAATTTCTCTACCATCTGAATACGAGGGGGGCATGGAAGGAAAGCAGCTGGCCTTTATAAAAGAGCTCGTTTCTCTACCTTCTGAATACGAAGCGGGGGGCATGGAAGGAAAGCGGCTGGCCTTTATAAAAGAGCTCGTCTGCAGGAGAACCAACGGAATCCAGCTCGATTGAGGCAGCCTAGACAGGTTTGAGTCCTCGGTGGGGTATATCAAACTCGAATTCTCTCGAAACCGCCGCATTATTCATATTCAGTCTTCTCTTGCTCACGCCATTAGAAACCATAGCCGAGCCAGTTGTGAATTTATCAAAAATAAATTCAACGATCTCTTCATAATTCAATACCCCGAACGAGTCTCATGTCACCTCTGTCACCATTTGGAGTCCTTTCGATCACTTACTTATCTTTAATTTCCTCACACCTCTTGGAATACTCCATTCTGGTGGAAAATTGGGTTTTAAAAAACAGTACACCTCATTCCAAGTTCCAACTAAGTAAAATATTTTCTACTTTGGCAGTTGGCAGTGAGTACTCAAATCTAACCCATTAATAAAAAATTTATTTACATGTACTCATTGCTATAAATTTTATCATTTCCTTATCTTTGCTATAAATTTTATCATTTCCTTATCTTCTTATAGTTATCATTTCTATCATTGCCTTATACCGGCATTGCTGTATGCAGGTAGTGAGAAACGGGAGATAAAAAAACGTAAGAGCACCGGGCAGTAACAAACGAAGAGAGAGCCAGACTTTCTATTGCTCTGTTCTATAATGCGAGTATGGATTTTGTTTAAAACAGCTAGATATGGGAAGAAGATAAAACTTCAGATAATGGGCTCTTAGTCAATTTATGGTCGAGATTTTTGGGTTTGTAACTATCCATCAACATTCTACTACCGACACGCGGAGCAGTAGTATTCTCTGAGTCTGAAACCTGATTCTTTGGTGCTCGACCAGGTCTTGGCGTGGGTAGTGAAAGTTCCGAAGCACGAGATCTGTTTCAAAACAGGGGAACGCAAACATTGAAAGCATTTTTATATTAAACATTCAGGATCCATCCTTAGAGACGCATAAGAAAATTTATCAAATATGTGAGTTAAAGCAAAAGGATTTAACCCACAGACATCATCAATCACAATAAAACCCAAAATTTTACCTGATGTTATCCTTGATTAGTCTCTGCCTCGCAAGGAATCTCGCAATGGGGGCGTGAGCGCTATGGTAATGGCCCCTGCAAAAGAAACAACACCTTATTACACAACCAGCGCAAAGGCTCCTCCACCAAATTTTAAAAGTTTAACAGCTCTGAAGCTTTCCATTCATGAGTTTTTCCCTGTGCATTTTTCATTAGTTTCCCCTGAATTTTCACTGAGAAGCTCCTTGGAGTGACTTTAATGATCCCAAGCCGGCCTTCCAGTTATACCTCTAACTACCAATCTATAACTACCTTCAGCGATCCGATGGAGGAAAATACTTTAATCCTCTAACACACAGTATGGACGGCTCCCAAAAGTACACGGTGTCACCTGGGAAAGTTGTTTTCAAAGAACAACGCTGTTTTCAAAGAACAACGCCTTACGGCATAAAATGCATTCTCCTCAGACATTTAGAGCAATGGAGTATTCGCTCCGCCTTCAATCAACACAACCATCACCCAAAATGCATTCTCCTCGGACTTGTACAGCAGACGCACGCCTGCTATGAAACTCATCCCCTTCGTATACCCCACCTCACTGTCATACATCCCTTCGTATACCCAACTTGTTATGAGATCAACCGGCAAGAGTCAGTTATGATATCAACGGCAGTAAAGTTTTTAATCGTCTAACACTAAATCTAATGGTGAATAACCAAGACAGCGCGGATCACAGGAGAGTTCATTTCAAATGGAAACGCCTTACGGCGTAAAGATAAGTTTGTGTTTTAGTTGCCGCAGGTATAACACATGCCCTAAGACAGCACAACTTTTTAGGTGGCCTAAATACACATGTATTAAAAACCATTTAAATGGATTCATTTGCATCAGATCGTTATCTGTAATCTTCAATATTATGATGATTGAAGATACGCTTTGAGTAGTCGAATCTTTCCATAGTTTTATTTTTCGTAACTCATTTCTTTATAGTTTTTTTATTTACTGTTATGCTAGAGGCGCTTTATTGGTAATTTCACCTGAGTTGAATTTATATTGAGGTTTTATAAGTAGGAAAAGTACTTTAATGTATTGGATGATATTGATGGGTGAGAGGAGCTTTAAATTGAAAGAGGGAAAGGTTTAAATAATCACAATTTAAGAAGTATGTTTATAGTGTACAAAAACACTTAAATATTTACAAAAGGATTTTAGTTTAAATATTTTGAATTTAAAATTTGATATTTAAAATTTGTATAGAAATAATATAGTTTTTTTAAATCGTGAATTTGTATTAAAATTTTTTAGTTGGAAGACTAGAACCTTATACATCATCATCTATAACTTTTACTACAGCCTTCAAATAGATTCAAATAGATTCAAAGTAAGTTGATTCCAATTACACCGTTTACATATTTTAGTATCTACTATTCTAAATTGAGTGTCTTTATACCACTTCCAAAAGTAGCTTAATATTACTATATATTTGATAAACATGGTAACTAAAACATGCAAGACTAGTCTTCAGTATCCCGCAAATATTAACAAGTCACTAAGCCAAGCATTGGCTTAGTGACTGACCAACATGCATGCATGGTATGGATGGAAATTACATATCTCCTAGCGAGTGGATAAAATTTTCCGGTCGATCAGCAAGCGGTGTTGATTGATGACTTATTAATGTGACTATTGTATGGGAAATGAACAACGTCCAACTGGGTTTTATTAATGCTTTTATTGATTAATGTGAAATGGCTTGCCAACTACCAGACATCTAGCTGTTTAATATTTGAAAACCTACCTGGTGCGCCAGAAATCACTTGAGCATTCTCTGAATACGATTCTACGTAGTTTCCAAGCACAAGCAGGAGCAGGAGTAGGAGCATGAGCAGAATAGGTTGCCGAGCACGAGCAGGAGAAGAACAGGTTGGTTTCTCAATTTTTTACTCGCTGATATCGTGACACTTGTTATAATTTGTGAAAATATAATGGCTTCACCTTCTATAATTCGTCGGTCTAGTACTTCCAACAACACCAGATCTTCCTCCTCTCTCTGACTTAATTTGCTGAGCATCCATCCCACGATGTCGAGGCTTTCCCCATATTATGTCTCTCCCGTGGCTCTCTTTCCACTTACAAGCTCCAACAACACCATCGCAAAGCTGTATATGTCGCTCTTCTCACCCACCTTCTTCCTCCAGAGAATCAAATGGGCGCACTGAAAGAATCCCTAATAGTAAAATCCATTGTCCCACAACTGCAAAATTTAACCAAAATACAGGGATTTCGGACTTATTGGCACCTCCATTAGAGCGTATATTCTGCTACAAGATGCACTCAAGTGCCCCCAAATTGCAGATTGTTGTGTCGAAATTAGAAATGAAGTTTACATTGATTCAGATTACATAAACAAATGAAGTTATAGAGTGAGATTCAATAATATAAATAATCTCAAATAACTGAAGATGAATACAAACTTCACTATATAGTTTCTACAACGAATTGATATCATTGCGCCATGAAAAAAAATAAAAAATAAAAAATAAAACAAAAAAAAGGGTTGATAAAGATTTTTTTGATAGCTATGTATTCCTTGTTGCCAGTGAATTTTGTACAAACCTATGTAGTCCTTTTTGTTAGTAAATTTTCTACAAAGCATAAAACCCCTAATAGTCAATTCCATTGTCCCACAACTGCAAAATTTAACCAAAATACAGGGATTTCAGACTGATTGGCACCTCCAGCAGAGCGTATATCCCTTGGTAAACCCAATTGATAGAAGTTGCTAGCAGCAATCCCTTGCTAAACCCAATTGGCAGAAGGCCAAATGAGCAAGGTAAACCAATCTAAGACCTCAAACAGAAGCAGTTCTTGCCCATACCCGGCTAAGAAGCAGTTCTTGCCCATACCCGGCTAACAGAACACCAAAGTAGTAACATTTCTCGGAAATGAAGATGAAACTCACACTTTTAAGAACTCGAATGGCAAAAATTTGATTAAGCCCAATGCTATCAATCAGAAGAAGGATAAACAAAGCCTCTATTAACTAACCTTAAAACCGGACACATTATTATCTGGAATACCAAGAAGCTCTCTTTCAACTCTCAAGAAGATCGATGAGCCGTCATATGCTTCGACTAATATGTATTGAAATGCCTTTTAAATCCTATTTATAGTGTAGGAATGAATAAATTATCACCATTGCAGGGATACAAGTAATATAGGACTGAACAATCAATCTTTTCGGCCTCTCCAAGCATGCAGTAATACCATAAACAATGCAAAATCTCGTGCCATTTTTTGAAATTTATTAAGCCAATGACTTGAACTACCATCATTGGAAAATAAAAGGTTTTATTAGGGGATCCTCAAATAAATTGGACTAGAAAAATGGCAATGTAATTATTTGGTACAACAAAAAGCTCATTTGGTAATGGAGTTTTGAATTTTTTTTTTAAATGAAATATTATTATTTTCAAATTCCAATTTGAAATTGTTAAATTTTTCAATATTTAAATTTTCAACTTTTATTATTAATAATTAATAAATAAATAAATAACATATTACGTAATGTGTATAATGATGATGATTGACACTCATTAAGATTAATATAGTCTATTGAACATTAAAAAAAAATGTTAATTAAGATTTTTTTAACATATTAATTTTATAATTTAAAAGAATAGAGAAAATAATATGTTAATATTATTTCATATTAACCTATTAATTTGACATAAATTTATATTAAGTAAGTTTAAAAACAATATTGTATTTTTCTCCATATTTTTTTGTTATATAATAGTTTATACTAGCATTTGCACCAGATGTTGCAAAGGAAACGCCGTAAGGCATAAAGTGTGCAAATCCATTATCCATGTAGTGTATGCATTATTCAACAAGGTGGATCTCTCTAAATTTTTTGCAAACATTTATGTTGTTGCATTGCTAATTTATTTAGAATCTACTACTACCTCCTCTTCTTGGAATATTAAATTTCTTATCACAATCCCTCTAATTATTGGCATCACAATTTTTTCCACTTTAGTGGCTTTACCTTCAACCTAAAGAAACATGAATTTGAGTGACTCAATTAAAAAGCAATTGCTATATCTCTATATGAGCTCATTCCTTTTTGTTTATAAACCATATCAAATAAATTGTCTCTCTAGTCGATGCCGAATCCTGGGTCTTTAGAGGATTTCCCAAAATCTACAAACAGAACTGGTTTCTTCAATATTCTGCTTCCATCTTCGAGATGGTTCTCTATCTAACCTAACCGAACAGTTAATAAATAAGGGCAAACTACTCTTTGTATTCAGACTGATGCCCCTCCAAATGAACTTGCTTTGTGTACAGAGGTATGCAGTGAATAATTAGGGATATGTTAATAAACCCCAATTTATTTCCCAAAGCAATAAGAAAACAAGGGCAAACTGACTTCAGAAATTCTTAATGCTACCATTCCATCTTCACTTAGATTGTGGTGGAAATAGGAAGCTTTCCCGAAGGATTACAAGAAGAAAATGAGACAGCATTAAGAAATTCAGTTGAATTTGGAGGAGATGAATGTGGTGGCAAGGCAAATCTGTTAAATTTCAATGATCAAATATGTTGAATAAATCTGCCACCATTGGAAGAGGAACATTTATTCCCATGAAGCCAATGATGCGTTGGGCTGAAGGTCCCTCACCAATTTGAAGAATATATGGCTCTCTAATGATATTGCTCAAAGGAAACCAAGAAAACAATGTTCTGACACCACAAGGCATTTATTATTAGCTCCATATTTGCTAAGATTTGCATTTTCTGTCTTACAAACGTTCTGAAGCTAAGTTGTCTTCTGGCATAGATGCAGACGAACAATTTGCAAATGATGAGAATTAGGGATTTAAAAATATAGATTTGCATGCATGCTAGTTCCTAAAGAATATCCCAATAACTCTACCACATATAAAGAGCAAATTCTTTGTAGGAAAAGAAAAGGCAAATCTGTTAAACTTAAATGATCAAATATGTTGCATAAATTTGCCACCAATGACATTGAAACAGTACATTTATATTAGTCTCACGAAGAAGCATGAACCTGCCAAGTTCCAACACTAAAATATTTTTTAAAACATATATATGGAAATGTGTTCATCTCTTTATTGGATGCGTTGTGCATTTGATATTCATAAGTTCTTTTCCTGGGCGCACTTATGGCACACACTTGTGTTTGATTCTTGGTGACATGCTTGGTTTTTTCAACACATGGATATTTGCTTGTTGGCACTCTCAGTCTGCTGCTGAGATTTGAAAAGTGGGATGACAAAAACCAAAAGTGGAATTGCGTGGGGGTGGTTCCCTGGTGGTGAGCTTCACCAATTCACAATCTACTCCTAGTTGACTTGAAACCCAAATAAACCATACTCCAAATTGACTTGAACAAAATTTCATATTTCTGGCACATTTGTGATCCTCTTAGGTTAACCATTTTCTTGGCTATTTTCGAACATAGTTTTTATTTGTGTCTCTTCCAGTTTTCTCGCGAAAAATTGCACAAACCACTACCATTTAATGGCCCCTCAAACAGCAGATTCAATGAACCTTTTACCAAGCGAAATCCTACCAATTTCCACGGCTAATTTGTGCTAAAATTTACTGTGTTTTGGTTGCTGCTTCCCCAGGGAAATCGTGCCTCTGTCCACGGCATTTCGTGGCCCTTAAATACAACGATTTGATGGGTGCCTTGCCAACTAAAAATGTGCTCCCTTTTGTTGCGACTTGGTTGGTAAATTCTCAGCAAAATCATGGATCTAATCCTAGTGACTTCATCCTCTTTTTATACTGCATTTTGGTCACCTAAACACCCAGCAAAAACGAACCTCTTGGCTCTGTCAACCGTGTCTGCAATTGTAAATTTCTAACATTATCTTTCTGACTTTGCATATTACATTTTTTTCAACCTTCACTAATTTCATCTTACTAGACCCTGGTTGTCCAGACATCTGTCTTTGCTCACAACTTAGCCATATTTTCATTATTGGTTTGATCAAATATCACTGGTGATATGTTTCTCCCACTGTCATTGTTCATTGTAAGCAAATTTTTTGCATCTGCATTCAAATATTTGAAGGCAATGTCCTAGTTTATTGTAAAATCCATTTACATAAAAGAGACACTTGCAGTCACTATAGGAAAATCGTATCATCATTTGATATATTGATTGATCTAGATTCTATAAGAAGGAAGCTAGGTAGAATGTACCATATACGTGAGCTCCAGCTTGAATTTCAGAACCCCAATATCTCAATACAACATTAACATATATACAATTACTAAGGTTTGTGGATCTGCAAATCTCTTGATCCTTTCTATAACTTGTTGTCAAGCTTCTCAAAATTAAGCAAATTGAGACAAACAAATAACAAATGTGTCATCCTTTAATCCTTGCAATGTAACTAAGATGGCAGTCGAAATCATGATTGGCCTCTGGAAAATGCCCTTTCAACCAGTGAATTCAATACCAAAACTAAGGATTGTAAGAAGATCCATCCTTGAGTTCTCTCCACTGTTGAATGACTAATTAATTAAAGTATAGAATATCTACTTCTATTTGGCAATAAAACATATTCCTAGGAGATCTTTGATATGACCAATGAGGAAGTTTAATCTAGTTTCCATTGACAATATCACAATCATAAAACGAAGTGCAAAGAGAATATTGCTTGCCCATCCATTCACTGTTCAATCTCATTTCTATGAACATATATGCCTCACATTCATTTCAGAACCCTCGCATTGTTATGACTACAATTCAATGACTTTTGTTGGTGCAATTAAAAACATTGTGTGATAGATGCAACAAAAGGTCATAATGCCCATCATAGTACTAACATTAAGGTATGCCATTGATAATCGTTGAGTAATACAACCCTATAATATCTTGAATACAGCTCAACTATGATGCAAAGAATATAGTGAAAAAATCTTTGGGCCATATACCAATTGTTATGAGAATAAGAACAGCCAATAAAGCTGGTGGATTTCTGGAAAAGCTCAAAAATTTCAACTGTATTATTTTTCCAAGAAAATGTTACGACATCCCTAATCCAATAAATCATTCATGGGAGTTTAAACACCCTAAGTAGCTAGAAGCTTCCATCTTTGACCTGCTTCTCCAATCCATGAATGCCTTGATAAGCATTTCTTCTAGGGCTTCATCTTCCTCAACTTATTTGGGGAAACTCTATGTTCCACTCCTTATTACTCACATATATTAAGTGGTCCTTTTAATAGTCCTTATGAATATTGTAATATTACTTAATACTTTCATAGTATAGATGTACAGTATGCCAATAATTTTTAACTTCTCTTCCCACATGCTCTGCTATATGCACTACCCCACCAAACACTGCATCTTATTACAACTTTTAGGAAAAATAAGGAGATAAACAAACCTAATACCAAGTGGAAGCAGATCTCAATGCACATACCCAACTACAATTTAAATTGAAGAAACCAACAGCTAACACTTCACCAGAATTAGCTCAGTCATCAACCTGCAAAGGCCAATTTTCATCACTCTTTTGCTGCTACACTGGAGAGAAAGAACAAGTGTAAATATTTGTTTTCAAAATTTGGCTGAGGACACCTGGAGGAAAACCTTCACTGATGGCTGAATCGTAATCTGTTTGTGCTTTTCAGATAGTGTTCTCTCTTCTGTCAAAAGGCCATTTTGTTTTACTTGTTGGACTGTCTCAGAAACCCTTGTAGAATTTTAATTTCATTCATTTGAGAAATGATTCAAAATTACATTCTGCATATACAAACCCTGTGTGTATTCATTTGAGTAAAAAAAAGACTGTTGTTTGAGTTCATAAAAGGATCTCTTTTGATTGGAGTATCCAACCATTTACAAGAAACTTGAAAACAAAAAACATAAGTACTGTTAAATACATACGAGGTGAGGTGAGTAAGCTGCTTCACCCAGCAAGAAAATTACTTTCTGTATGGCTGATAAGAGAAAAAAAACAGAAAGAGAACAATGATATGAAAATTGTGGGAATTTATGCTCTTGCTACCCCAAAAGGAATGTCCCTGTAAGGCCTGTGAAAGAATTCATAGGCCTGTCCATTATTTTGCTCCATTATACCCACAGTCCTTGGTCCATATCAAGGCCCTCTTTTGGGAGGTGATTGGTTTCCTCTAGAATAGGCATGAATAATATGTTCCTGCATACTTGTGTTTTGTTGAGACAATTGATTGTGAACATAGAGTCCCTGAAAACATGAATCTGAGTGCATCCCTTTTCAAGAGTGAAAAGCATCAAGTTTTTACAGGACAGAAGCTCTTCCTGATTGTTGGTCCCTTGGCCAAAGCCCATTTTAACTTGAAAATCGTGAGCATCAGAAAGAAAGAGGATGGAACCTCATCCACTCTGCTGTCCATCTTTCAAGAGCATCTTGAAATTTAATAATCAATTTTTTGCAACTTGATAGGGCATAACTTTTTGTCAGTAGTTGCAATTTGTATTCCTCCAAATGCTTCTATACAAATGTAAGTTTGATCTAGGAGCAACCATATTAAGGTATTATATCAATAAACTAAGGAAGTTAGCAGCTCACAGAGGCGGGGGGGAATCTGTTTTATCAATCAAACTTGGCCAAGGATCATCTTGCAATGCGGTCACAGTTGTTTGTTGTATTGCTTAGATGGTGCTATGCAACTTGGCTTTTAGTTTTACTTATATCTCCCAGTTTTTCATTATGAGGTTGTTAGTTTCCAGTGCCTTTTCCATCCCATCCCTTTTGTTTAATATTTTGGTTTCACGTTTTTGTCCTTTCATGAAAAGCCTTTGTTTTTCTCAATGTAAATACTAAATAGATGCAATGTGTGTTAAATGCCTAGGATGTTGGTAGCCCAATCTTGCTGAATGGATGTTGTGAAAAACTCTAATATACATAAGCAAAATTATATAAATAAGCAAAATTATACAATGGATTTGTGTTGATTTATATGTGCAGTGGCAATGTCTATCCGCTTGTGATTGTTGCACATCCATCAGAACCTAATCAGTTTGCCATTGGGTTGACTGGCCGTTGTCTCAACACCAGCTTGTAGAAGTTCTTCCATGTTCACATTGTCAACATTGTTATGCCATCCATGTTTGAATAAAAAATCACTTGATTCAGATGTAATTGTTAATTATGATTTAGTTGTAACTTGTTTCTTAATACTAGATGCCCAGCTTGAAACTTAACAGATGCTTTGGTGAACATAATGCTCACTGCTTTCTCGAACTTGGGCGAAATCCAACACATCATCATATTCAAAGATTGGGCTAATTCTAGAGAGAGCACAGAGTCATCTACAAAGTGGATTTTAAAACATCTTGTAGGCACCTGATAATGATCATTCCTTCGATTTGCACTTGACTCTAGCTAACCTAGAGCATTAGCTGTGATGAAATGTTTTATTGGACAAAGAAAACCCTTTCTGATGAACCATTGCAGAATAACTTGATTGGTTAGCTTCTCAACGTTGTACCTCATTGCTTTTTTGACCTTAGGATACCAATCCATGTCATCATATCTGAAGTAATATACCATTTTAATCTGTGTATGACTTTATCAAAATCAATCTTGAGGAGTAGATCTTCTTGATGAATTTCTCCAGCCCACTAGATAGTTTTCAAGATTAATTTTTTTGTGGTTAATGCTTCTGCAGGAGTCTTGTAAGCCACGTAAAGTAGAATGATTAGCCTGGGATCATTAATTGAGTTCCTGTTGGCCGAGTTGTGGTTTATATTGATGATGCCTGCATTAGTTTGTTCTGCAAGTGGTTCTAGATGAAGAGCTTCCAAGCACACATTTAAAAGGTTTCCCAATGGTGTCTCAGAAACCCTTATAGAATTTTAAGGGGAGACCATCATTCCTTGGATGATGTGCACATTCCCAACACAAATTCCACTCAACACAGCCAATAGAACAGGGAAGTAAGTTACACATTTTCTAAGTAATTTTTCCTGCACTCCAATGGCTTGTGGCTACAACTCTCAACCTTACAAAAATATTGACTGTGACAGAAGAACTGAAAAACTGACTAAAGACCTCCATGCATACCAGGGATTGATGATATAGCCATGAATGAGTAGACACTAAATTGAGAGCTTCCATGAATGAGTAGACACTAAATTGAGAGCTTCTATAATTTGTCTCTTAATTTCTTGATTAGAAGAGGCATGGTTTTCTGTCAACCACTTGGCCATCTTTCATCCACTGTTCATAAATAATATAGTGTATATTACAGCCGATGTAATTGAACACCGAAAACCTAAAATATGATAACTGAGATTCAACTTCAAAAAGAAATTAATGACCGTCACCAACTTAGAGAAAACATCAGATAGGCAGAGAATTTAATAAATACAGAAATCCTATAGTCACTGCACGTTTTTCCAAATGAAATGTACAAAACACCCAGCTGGGGACTAATGCTATACTAACTACAAAATTTTTGAATAAAGGACAGGTGCTTGAGCCCTTCCAAATAGGATCTACTATGTTCTTGTAAGCTTCAAGCCATTTTGACTCCAGAATAAGTTATTCGTTCCATTTTTGCTCCGATTCATAAAAAATTACCCTACTCTCTATTGGAGAGACTTGTGCCAATTGAAACACATTCATCCTCACTGTTTGGGCACTGAAGATGAACAGTGTTGAAGTAATCCTGAATTACGAATGAAATACTACTGTTGGTTCCATATGGTCTTGGCAGTTTCCATTAAGATTTCTCTGTGAAGTTTTTTTAAAGCAATTTCTGTCTTGTTTTCCTATATGTACCATTTTATTTCCTAAAGGAATAGTGATGGTACTGTTTTTTCTTTTTGAAAAAAAAAACAACAGATATACGAGGTTGTGGGCAAGTAGCATAAGAACTATTACAAAATACAAGGGAGCTTTCCCATCATCACCTCACGAATCAAGAAGAAGGTTGAGAACCCTCTAGAAGACCAAATAGGTAAGTACAATTTCAGTCTAGCAGAAGAACCCATAACTCTTGGAAAGAATTCAGAATGGAACCAACCCAGGTTACAGCATCTCTTCCGTCTCTCAACTGATTGTCCTCTATCACACTAGCATATCTTGCAAAAAAACAATTACCTTTAAATGGTCTTTTTTATATTCCTTAGCCTCTGTTACCTTAGCATTTCTTGTAAAAAACAATTATATTAAGTGGTCCTTTTAATAGTCCTTATGAATATTGTAATATTACTTAATACTTTCGTAGTATAGATGTATAGTATGCCAATAATTTTTAACTTCTCTTCCCACATGCTCTGTTATATGCACTACTCAATCAAAACACTGCATCTTATTACAAATTTTAGGAAAAATAAGGAGATAAACAAACCTAATACCAAGTGGAAGCAAATCTCAACGCACAAGACCAACTAAAATTTAAATTGAAGAAACCAACAGCTAACACTTCACCGGAATTAGCTCAGTCATCGCCCTGCAAAGGCCAATTTTTATCACTCTTTTGCTGCTACACTGGAGAGAAAGAACAAGTGTAAAAAATTGTTTTCAAAATTTGACTGAGGACAGCTGGAGGCAAACCTTCACTGATGGCTGAATCATAATCTGTTTGTGCTTTTCAGATAGTGTTATCTCCTGTCAAAAGGCCATTTTGATTTACTTGTTGGACTGTCTCAGAAACCCTTGTAGAATTTTAATTTCATTCATTTGAGAAATTTAACATGTTTTACTTGTTGGACCAAGTGTAGTGCCTGTCATGGATCATGTGCTTTTGCTTCCACTTTATGTCTACAATATGAAGATATTAGAAAAGGGCATTCGGGGAATTTTTTGCCTGCCATCAATGAGAGGAAAGAACCTCATCTTTAACACCTTCCCAGTTGATTGTATTCAAACCAGCTCCTAAAAGCCAACTAATAGCAGGTGGGTAGTTATCAGCTATCCATAACCACAAATGGCTCCTTTCAAGGTGTGTTAGGAGAATATCAATGGAGCTGAAATCCAAAACACTAGCTGAAATAGTAGTAATTATATAAGCATACCTGTTTTCTGGATCACAAAAGGTGATAATGCCCATCATAGTACTAACACTAAGGTATGCCATTGATAATCATTTAGTAATACAACCCTATAATATCTTGAATACAGCTCGACTATGATGCAAAGAATATAGTGAAAAAATCTTCTGGCCATATACCAATTGTTATGAGAATAAGAACAGCCAATAAAGCTGGTGGATTTCTGGAAAAGCTCAAAAATTTTGACTGTATTATTTTTCCAAGAAAATGTTACGACATCCCCAATCCAATAAATCATTCATGGGAGTTTAAACACCCTAAGTAGCTAGAAGCTTCCATCTTTGACAGGCTTCTCCAATCCATGAATGCCTTGATAAGCATTTCTTCTAGGGCTTCATCTTCCTCAACTTCTTTGGGGAAACTCTATGTTCTGCTCCTTATTACTCACATAATGAATATATGTTGCATCACCAATTCCCTACATCCAAAAGCTTCTTTCAATGGTGCATGCAGAATTGCTACCAAAGGACAGGTTAGATATGTGTTCAACAAAATAGCAACAAAGACTTCATTGGCATGTATGCAGAGGATCTTTAATACAGAATAATGTTGCTTTGGGATCGGGTTGGAGTTAATGGAGCCGCACTTTTGGGACATGTTAATCGGATTGGGTTTCGAGTTAATGGAACTGCATTCCTAGGGCATGTTGCTCTGGCATTAAGTTGGATTGGGCCTAGAGTTAATGGAACTGCACCTTGGGACATGTTGCTCTGTCGCAGGGGCATCAGGTCGGATAGGGGCCAGGACATGTTGCTCTATTGCAAGGGCATCAGGTTAGATTGGCGCTGGGAGTTGCTCTGTTGTAGTGGCATCAGGTCAGATTGGGGTCGGAGTTGAGGAAACTGCACTGCTGGGACATGTCGCTCCAAGGACTCCTAAGTTGTTTCCTCACTTTTAGAAGCAAGTTGTTAGGATGCCTAGATTCCAGTTTCTTGTTCAGTGTTGGTTAGATTACCTCCTCATCTTAGGAATTCGACCCCTGAGGATGGGAGGAGGTTGAAACAATGTCTATATATTCTTCTTCTTTCTCATTGTAAAGGGTTGGACTCAGCTGGATGCTTAGACCTTGATTGTACATCATTTTGTAGCTGTTTAGCAGGAGATTAATAAGAATTGCAACTATTTTTATGGGAGCCATGTGGTATGGAGTTTAATACAATTTTTCCTCTTGTGATCATATGCTAGTATGTTTTTTTTATTCCATTAATCATTCCATTGCTTCTAAGTCAATGCTTTCAAGTTGATAGGCAAAATTCATTACATCAGTGCTCTATTTTGGGAAAATATTCACCATTTCATGTTTTTTACAGTTTGGGAAGGATCCATGATAATCACATGCTCTTCCTAGCCTCTCACCAGTCTTAAACACCTCACCCATCAAGCCCTAGAGTGCTAAAACTTATGCCTACCTTGCCCCATTAAACACCCTGCAATTTTGACCTAATTCCCTAGACCTAAACTGTCCAACTCCTCCTCATCCAACAAAATCCCTTCAAAATCCAAATCAAAACTTCGTGCTACTATACCTAGCCTAAAATCCTTTCCCAATCCAGTCATCTTGGCTGAGATCCTTATGGAGAGAGCCCTCTCCCGGCCTAGTAGGGCTAGCCACTTGGCTAAGCATGGTTTGTGGTTACCCTAGCATTGTCTTCCTTCAGCCTGAGGTTCAATCCAGGGGATAACAGGTTTCCTAGAAAATTCTGTGTTTTTGAATTGTGTGACTGTTATCTTTTCTGTTTCTATTCCACTGCATCTAGTAGAGAATTTTTGTGTTTATGTGAGAAGTAATTTTATTTCAGATTGTTCATATTAGCAGATCAGAATTTCGTGGATTTTATACACCAATTGACAAGAATCGTCAGTCAAGCAGATGCTTAATACAACATGGTTTGTACACAGTACTCAGAAAAAAATAAATTACTTCTGCACTGCATTTATTTTGATTCATAAAAGGAGCCAGTCCTATGTTTCCAACAAGGCTTTTGCATATCGACTAAGAGAAGCTATTTAAACAGATTTACAAGAGATGTTACATACCACAGTGCAATAGAAATTTGAAAATAAACATTCAATATTAGCGATCCCTTGCACTTTGTCCTAATAGTTAACATACAACAAAAGCCTTGGGTCTTTGTATTATCTTAATCCTGTGAATAGCATTGCACTACACATCACCCATCAACTATAGGAATTTTCTGGTACTCAACTCTGTCTCTGAATTTCCGAGGAACAACACACCTACCTCCAAACCTTTGTTGCAGAAAAACAAGCAAAGTAAGGAGGAGTGCTCTACAAGGAATCACAATATCCCAGGCAATCGAGTAGAAATCCAAGTCCGGATTGGCATAGAAGTAAGAACTGCTATACAGTGGTATATACCAAATAACCCGGTATGCATCATATGCATGTGGAATGGAACGTACCAATGTGATTCCAATATAAAAGTATGGTACCAATATTATATCTTTTATGTCAAAGAAAAAGTTTCCCAGAACTTGTGGTAGCAAAAAACCATCGAGGATGAGGCCTGCATAAGCTCTAAAATCTTGCCAGAGAGCATGCTTAGTATTCTTCTGAAAGAAATGTCTGCTGTTAGAATGTGATGCCCCAGACAAATGAACAATACAAGCTATTAGACCTCCAAACACATATAGAGGCAGACAAATATAGAGAACCTTTCTTTCCCAGAACCATGCAGTCTTCTCACCTGCCACAGCAAGCCTGGCAGTCCAAACTAATTGAAGAAGTCGAAGTTGCAAAAGAAATACTACCATTGTCATTATTCGAACTACAACTTCATTCACTTCTAGCCACCCTCCCCCCAATTGCAAGACATTCTTACCTTTCTGGTTCATGAAAAATGCTTCAAAGTCGAGCAACAAAGGAATCATATGCCCTAAGGTGAGCACAGTGAGCATCAACAGAGAGACAAATGGCAGTACATTTGGATGTCTCCTAACATGCACGAGTTGGATATAGATGACAGCAGCCGTTAGTGAAAGAGAGACAAGTCCCACTAATATGCTCTTTAGAATGTTGCTCTGGATTTAAGGAAGCATACTTGACCTTTATATGAATTTGACAATCCATATCACCTTCAATGTCCCTCCCCGATGAGCCAACATGGCGACATCCAATCATGCACAACAATCCTGTTAGAGGATTATATATGCCCTCTGCTGATATAGAAGAGAAATATACAAACGATTCAGTGGCTTGAGAGGTTTCGTCCCACTTCTGTCGAAAGGGCATCCTAAATTTTAAATTGTAGCTGACATTCAACGGGCCACCCCCATGATTAAATCCATGTGTCGCAACAACTCTGTCTAAGGGGCGAAGCTGCAAATCTCTCTCGTATCTATTTCCAACGGTAAATGGATACGCATAACCCTGCATTCTCCACTTCCCAGAATTCTCAACGGAAACATCAAAACCCAGATCCCCAAAGGAGGACCCATCTGGGTACCTTCTTAACTGATTCTTTGCCAAAGACATCTCCCCTTCCGCGAATGTCTTATTACAAACCTTCCTCACCTGGTCAAGTTTCGTATACTTGTACTGCAAATTGGGCAAATTCATGATAGTTCCCATTACTCGATCGATTCCAGCAGGACCTTTGAATGTAAAATTCTTAAAATACATAGAATCAATATTACCCTTCTGGCTCTGAACATGACCCACAACCATATACCTATCCACAACGGTTAAAGTCGTCAGAAACTGCATTGAACTGCTGATACCACAATCCTCCTCAGAAAGGTTCTTCAATACTCTTCCGCCATTTTCAATAAGGCAGGCTACCATACACAATTGACCCTTTTCAGCATCAAATACACCCTCCCCAGTCAACATGATATCTGGCAAGGTAAACCTCAAGCCTGAATTCCATAGATTGGAGAATCGAAAAAACCCATGCACTTGCCCTTGTGGAGTACATTTCAAATTCTCAATCAACATACTGTTCGGAAGCGATCCTCGATCACTCACATTGAATGGACTACAATCCCTTCCACTGCACTCATGGTTCCACACCAAATCTAGAGGCCTTCTCAACCAGCGCAAATTACAGAGAGTGCCACTTTTCAAGATATCTTTATTGGCATCCAAAACATCAGGCTTCCTGACTGAACAAACCCTTTTGGCATCCTCAACCCTAGTGTACTCATAAAACCCATCATACATTGCATAAATTGATATGGGCTCGAAGGAATTCTCTTTATCTAAGCTCTCTACAGTCCCATTGATCAAACCACTCACAAGGGTGCTCGTTTTGGAATAAGAAAACTTAACAGAAGCCAAGAAAGTCCTAGAAGAACCGTTCAGAAAATACCTCTCACCCAATCCAAGCATACATATCCTTTGCGATGAATTTGAGTAGAAACCCTCTGCAAAGATCACCAACACTCGACCTCTCGACATCCACCGCGGCGGGCGAGCGAACTTGAAATGGGACGGTGGCCTCTGAAAGTGACGATTGATAGCAGCTGCTCCATACCTCTTGCTTTGAACCATTAAACGCCCCTTGAATTGGAAGACGTCTTCCCGCTCGGTTTGCCACAGATCAGAGACGGAAAACGAGACGGAATTCGACCGTGTGAGGTCACTCTGGTTAAAGATCGGATCTCCTCCCTCGTATGAAGCGTGGTAAAAGGTCGATCCGTGGGCTTCTTCGTTGAATAAGCCCCCCTCTTTGTTGACGGCTTTTGGCGCAGGAACGAATTCCTGGCAGTGTTTCGAGTACAATTCATGGTCCAGTGACGCGTTTAGTGGGTTCGCTCCGATGGCAGCCAGTAGAATCAAGATCACCCGCAGATCATTTATTGACAAAACAGGAATAGCTCAATTCAGCCCTGAACTCCTCATCCCTCTCCTCAACTCTAGGCTTCATCATTGAGCATCCACAGCCACATTAGAGCCAGCAGGTCTGGCTACAGCCCACGCTGTTGTTCCTTTGTTATTTCCATCCGCACTGATCTCAGAATTGCGTCCGCCATGATGAACACCACGAACATGGACTGCTCAGCCAGAGCCGACTCGGCTTATACCCTCTGCAAACAGGATTGTATCCCACTCCCATGTTCCATCATCCGCGCTCGAACGCTGATCAAGTGAATATCGTGAACCGTTCCAACTACCTTCCATTGATCGAACGATTAACAATCATCTAATCGTCTAACACAACGGATCAACGGCTCAAAACATTACACGGTGGCATACAGGGAAGTTAATCCCAAAGGGAAACGCCTTACGGCGTAATAATAAAAAATTTATATTAAAATAATTTTTAGAATTTAAAAATATCTAAAACTATGTTTTTGAATGATTTAAAAAAAATTATTATATTTTTAAATTCCAATTAAAAAATGTTAATTAAATTTTAAAATGTTGAAAAAATAAATATTAAAAAAAGCATTATGTAATAGGTATAGTAAATTATTTATAAGGAAATAAATTTATTAAGCAAAGTCTTTCGGTAGAAATCACATAAGAGAATTTTTTTTGCCGAGACATTTCGAACCAACAAGTGTGGTTCATAATGAGTAGACCATGGCAAAGGCTTAAATAGAGAGCAATGTGGAGACATAATTTCAAGTAACGACTATATTTGAAAAATAATATTTAAATTATAATATTAATTTATTAATATATTAAAAACAAATATTATTAAGTAACAACTATATTAACGGCTAGTTTTGAAAAAATATTTAAATAATTATATTATTTCATTAATTTATTTCATTAATGTATTAATATTTTTAATAAATTAATACGTAATATCATTATTTAAATATTTTTTCAAAAAATAGCCATTTAATATAGCCGTTAGTTATAATATTTGTTTTTAATATATTAATAGATTAATATTATAATTTAAATATTATTGTTCAAATATAACCATTACTTGAAATTATGTCTCTACATTGTTCTTTATTTAAGCCTTTGCCATGGTCTGGGTCTTCATCTGGTTTGATGATGAACCACACTTGTTGGTTCGAAACGCATTGGCCAAAAAATTCTCTTATGTGATTTCTACTAAAAGACTTTGCTTAATTCATTATGGATCACAAAAATGTTAAATAATTTAAAAAATAATATTAAATTTTCTTAACATTCTCTCTCATATATATATATATATATATATATATATAACTTTTTTTTAAACGATTATTTAAATTGATGTGTATTTTAATATTTGATAGTGCCATTATTTTGGTCCATAATCATAATTTAAATTATAAAAAATCAATATTTCATTGAAAAATAAACATAGTCTCTTGAACATTAAAAAAAATTGTTAATTAAAATTTTTTAACATATTATAATTTGAAAAAAGAGAGAAAATAATATGTTAATATAATTTCATATTAACCTATTAATTAAACATAAATTTATATTAAGTTTAAAAACAATATTATATTTTTCTTAATATTTTTTATTATATAATAGTTTATATAATAAAAATTATTTATTAAAATAATTTTTAGAATTTAAAAATACTTAAAATGGTGTTTTTGAATGATTTAAAAAAAAAATATTATATTTTTAAATTGCAATTAAAAAATGTTAATGAAATTTTAAAATGTTGAAAAAATAAATATAAAAAAAATAACATTATGTAATAGGTATAATAAATTATTTATAAAGAAATAAATTTATTTTAAATAATTTAAAAAATAATATTAATTTTTCTTAAAATATATATATATATATATATAACAATCAAAATGCTAATTTTTTAAGACAATTATTTAAATTGATGTGTAATTTAATATTTGATAGTATCATTATTTTGATCCATAATCATAATTTAAATTATAAAAAATATCAAGAATCAGTGAAAAATAAAAATAGTCTATTGAACATTTAAACAAAATGTTAATTAAGGTTTTTTAACATATTATTTTTATAATTTAAAAGAAGAGAAAAAATAATATATTAATATTATTTCATATTAACCTAATTTAGCATAAATTTATATTAAGTAAGTTTAAAAATAATATTATATTTTTCTCCATGTTTTTTTGTTATATAATAGTTTATATAATAATAAATGTATATTAAGATAATTTTAGAATTTAAAAATATCTAAAGAAATGCTTTTGAATGATTTAAAAGAATATATTATATTTTTAAATTCCAATTAAAAAATGTTAATTAAATTTTAAAATGTTGAAAAAATAAATATTTAAAAAAAAACATTATGAAACACTCTAAATGCTAATTTTAAATTGATGTGTATTTTAATATTTTATAGTGTCATTATTTTAGTCTATAACCATAAATTAAATTATAAAAAAAAAAATCAATAATTCATTGAAAAATAAACATATTCTATTGAACATTACAAAAAGAAAAAAGATGTTAATTAAGATTTTTTAACATATTATTTTTATAATTTAAAAGAAGAGAGAAAATAATATGTTAATATTATTTCATATTAACCTATTAATTTAACATAAGTTTATATTAAGTAAGTTTAAAAACAATATTATATTTTTCTCAATATTTTTTATTATATAATAGTTTATATAATAATAAATTTATATTACCCCCGATCGAGGTGTGAAGGGATGTGAGACCCTCATAAGGATCGTCATTATGATTAAATAAGTGTGGAGCAGGGCAAGTGGGCGGCCCACCCAACGCAACCACTTGCTCAAGGAAATTAAGGATCTGACATCCCATAACCAAGTGGCAAAGCAGACATTGGGCACTGTAATTTGGGTTTTACAAGTGGTAGGCTTTGGCATTTTTGCATGCAAACATTTTGGTTTCACCTCAAGATCTGTTGTGAGGTGGTGAAGGTTTTTTGCGGGACTGGAGACCTACGGCATAAGCTGAGCACCCAGGGTGACATCAACAGTGAGAAGGTGGGTTACTGGTATGTCTCTTAGGCCTTCTTAGTTCATGAAATGGCGGTTTTGCTGCAAGGAATGAAGTCGGAATGGTAGGGTTTGGTGATGGTAGTGCATGGGTTAATTAGGATTGGGTTAAGTCTATCTTTGTTAGCATCTGGAATGTCGATTTCAATCTTTTATGAAAATACACTAGCTTAGATGGGCATGAATGGGGAGTTGGGGCTTGCATTTAGTACTCTCTCTACAAATTCTATTAATGAGTCCTTTAATTCTAAGTGACTGATGCCTAGATGGGTCTCGGGTCGGTTAGAGAGTCTGACGTCTTCTGGAAATCTTTCGGCCCAGAGGGGCATGTATGGGGAGTCGAGGTCATCACCCAGCGTCTGGTTTGTAAATTATGTAAAGGTTTCATTTAATTCCTAGCGTAAGAGGTTTGGTTGGGCCTGGAGTCAGTTAGAGAGTCTTGGAGAAGTAATGCACCTAAGCCATTTGAAATATATGGTGAAAGTCAGGTCTTCTGCCAGCCCAAAGGAAAAGGCTGAGGGTGTTGGTTTCTTTGTGTTTTCATTCCTTAGAATAGGAAATGGTGAACCAAAATTGTCTCCCACAAGAAAGAGACAAATGGTAAAGCTTGCATTTGTCATTTGGACAATAAAGATTTTATTAAACCATCTATGTGCACTACCCTTTGAGGTCTTCCTAAACTGAAAACTCCTCCGGCTGCAACACTGCTAGTTTTGCTACGTGAGGGCATGAGAGGTACCGCAGTCGTTGGGAGACCCAATCTACAATAGCATGGTGAAGGCATATGCAGGTGTCATCACGACATAAATAAGAACAACGGGAAAGGGAAAGCGTCGCAGGCTTCGTCTAGAAATCCCCAACATAAAATAGGAAGGAAAACAGGGGAGGAAAACATGCAAAATCTCGTGCATTCTTACATTGCTGGATCCCCGACATAAGTGAAGTTCGTAATCTTGTCATGGGAGGCAGAATTGAACGCTAAGGTGACAACATAACCAATTCCAACAAAGGATTGGGAACCTTTGGTAATGGACCCTGACACACCCGCGGAAGGTTGACTCTATTCAAAAAGTTAGTGCAACTATATTGGGTAGTGAAGAGCTTACTAGTGAGAGCCATGTTGAAAACCCAAAACTTGGATGGCCCCCAGCAAACCCAACAATCTGAGATGAGCTTCAAGGACATTCAACGGGAAATAAAGATAATACATGTAGAGAAGTGCCATCAAAATGTTTGCCTTGGCTGCATGGAAAAATGACTGCAAAGTCTGCAATAAAATGAAATGCCAAGATCGAGTGCAAAGGACCCTTCCCCGGTAGAATCATCTGATGATTGACTACGGGGAAGTCATGATATTTCTAAAAGTTTCTGATGTTTTTTCTTTTTTCTTTTATGATCTACTCGGATAACATTTACATTGTCAGTAGTACATATAGATGGGTGATAGATATGGTAGCCTATAATCTTGAATGAACATACTCAAACTGTTTATGTTTTTGATGGCTTGTGATGCTAATCAGTGGCCAACAAACCTGGTTTCCTTCGAGCAGGTTGAGGCCACCAAACATATATTCTATAACCTACTTTACATGTGTTTAATAGAAAGGTACTACCAAGCTTACACAAAAAAAAATAATAATAAATTTATATTCAAATAATTTTTAGAATTAAAAAATATCTAAAATGGTGTTTTGAATGATTAAAAAAATGATTATATTTTTAAATTCCCATTAAAAAATGTTAATTAAATTTTAAAATGTTGAAAAACAAATATTAAAAAAAACATTATGTAATAATTATAATAAATAATTTATAAAGAAATAAATTTATATTAAATAATTTAAAAAATAATATTAAATTTTCTTAATATTCTCTTATTAGTAATATATATATGTGTGTGTGTAACAATCAAAATGCTAATTTTTTAAAACGATAATTTAGATTGATGTGTATTTTAATATTTGAATAAGGATGTAGTGCCATTATTTTGGTCATAACCATAATTTAAACTATAAAAAAATCAATAATTCATTGAAAAATAATCATTATTTTTATATAATAATTTTAAATATAATAAGTTTGAATAGGCCTCTCTTATCATATGTTCTTAGTAATGCCCCTAGCATTGAAAGCGACTTAATGCTCAAAGTAGCACTGAAAGCGACTTAGTGCTCAAAGAGTACAAAAGGATATGTGATTCAACTAATTTCATATACGATCAAGTAAATTTTCTCTATATACACAACATCCATATATGTGCATATACAAAAGATATGTGCATATCTTCCATATATGCACATTTCCATATGTGGAAGTTGTGCATATACGGTAGATGCACATATATAAAATACATGCATATATGGAAGATATACACGTATAAGAGAGTTATGCATATACAAAATATATGTGAATATACGGAAGTTGCAAATATACGGTTGATGCACATATACAAAAGTTACATATACTAAAGTTGTACATACATGGAGGTTATGTGTATATACGAAAGTTGCACATATACCTGGAAGATGTGTGTATATAGAAAAGTTTCGCATATACGGAAAATATGTGCATATCTTTTGTATAAGCATAATTTCCATATATGAAAGTTGCACATATACATTAGATGCACATATATAAAAGACGTGCATATACAGAAGATATGCACATATAAGAAAGTTACACATATATGGAAGTTGTGCATATACTGTAGATGCACATATACAAAATATGCACATATATATGAAGTTATTTATACTAAATTTGCACATGCATGGAGCTTATGTGTATATACAGAAGTTGCACATATACCTGGAAGATATGTGCATATAGAAAAGTTTCACATATATGGAAGATATGCGCATATCTTTCATATATGCACAATTTCCGTATATGCGAAATTTTCATATATGGAAATTACACATATACAGTATATGCACATACATAAAAGATGTGAATATACGAAAGATATGCACATATAAGAAAGTTATGCATATACGGAAGATATGTGCATATCTTCCGTATATGCACAATTTCCATATATACGCAATTTTTGTATATGGAAGTTGCGCATATACGGTCGACGCACATATATAGAAGATATGCACATATAAGAATGTTATGCATATACAAAAGATATTCACAAATAGAGAAGTTGTTCATATATGCTAGATGTACATATACGGAAGATACACACATATCTTACATATATGCACATTTTCTGTATATACGAGATTTCGATATACGGAAGTTCCGAATATATGGTAGATGCACATACATAAAAAAGATGTGCATATATGGAAGATATGCATATATAAGAAAGTTACGTATATACGGAAGATATGCGCATATTTTTCGTGTATGCACAATTCCATATATGTGCAATTTTTGTATATGGAAGTTTCGCATATAGAGTGGATGTACATATATAAAAGACATGCATATACGGAAGATATGCGCATATACAGTATATGTATATATACAAAATATGTACATATACGGAAGTTATATATACTAAAGTTGCACATATACTTGGAAGATAAGTGCATATAGAAAAGTTTCGCATATATGGAAGATATGCACATATCTTCCGTGTATGCACAATTTATGTATATGCTAAATTTCCATGTATGGAAGTTCCACATATACGGTAGATGCACATACATAAAAGACGTGCATATATAGAAGATATGCACATATAAGAAAGTTACACATATACGGAAGATATGTGCATATATTTTGTATATGCACAATTTTTGTATATGGAAGTTGCGCATATATCGTAGATGCACACATATAAAAGACATGCATATACGAAAGATATGCACATATAAGAAAGTTACACATATACGGAAGTTTCACATATATAGTAGATGCACATATACAAAAGATGCACATTTACTAAAGTTACACACACATGGAGGTTATGCGTATATACGGAAGTTGTATATATACCTAGAAGATATGCGCATATAAAAAAGTTTCGCATATACGGAAGATATGCACATATCTTCCATATATGCACAATTTTCGTATATGTGAAATTTCCATATATGGAAGTTGCACATATACAATAGATGCACATAAATAAAAGACGTTCATATATGGAATATATGGACATATAAGAAAGTTACGCATATACAGAAGAAATGCGTATATCTTCCGTATATGAACAATTTCCCTATATGCGCAAAAATTCAGCTTCTATATAGGCACAACCTCTGTATATACAAATCTTCTATATATGCGCAACTTCTGTATATGCACCTATCTTCTATATATGGACAACTTTTGTAGATGCACATATATGAAATTTGTGCATATATAAAATATATGCACATATATGGAAGTTGTACATATACGGAAGATATGTGATACAATATATACACATCTTTCGTATATGCATAACTTCTGTATATGTGTATATCTTCTGTATATGCACTTATTCATTATATGTTCATTTCTTCCGCATATGTTCATATATGAAAGTTTCACATTTATAATAGATGCACATATACAGTAGACATGTGTATACGGAAGAGATGTGCATATACAAAAGTTGTGCATATACGGAAGAGATGCGCATATATGGAAGTTGTGCATAATCATAAACATATTTGTACAGTCCAAAAGATGCCCAATGTCATCCAGCAAAATGCACAAGTAAATATTTTCCAGCTAAAGACATTGGCAGCCTTTAATGAATGTTACTACAGATTGCAAGTAATCTCTGCTTCCCTTGCGCCTTGTAGGCGAACTTGGGCTAGAATATGAAAGTATTCTTAGCATACTTGTGTTTTCCAGCTCCCTTTAGTCACACATAGTGTAGTAGGAGAAAGAGTAAGCGGCCCATTATCTGCACATCATTTTTTTCATGCAAGCAACAATTGAAATCTAGTGTAATTAGGAAGATATTTTAATGGATCACCGAATATCCACATCTTATCACACTTTTCATGCTCACTTGATGGCTTTCACACAGTTACACATCACACACTATGTAACAGCTGTGGTGAAAATTCCATGTAAAAATATATAAATACCACAGATGATGGGACACATATTCCAAGCTGAATGGTGGGCAAGACATCCTAGTGTGTGTTCATTTGGTCGTTTATGGCTAAGGAAATTGGAAAAGGCAATGGCTCAGGCATTACAGAGGAAAAAATGTATTTTGGCACATTTATTTATGAAAATAATGGAAATTAGGAGAAAAGAAAGGTGAAAGGTCACATGTTGCATGTGAGGAATAAATTGAAGGAAAATAATGGAAAATGAAGAAAATAGAGGCCTCATTAATAAAAAGTCTTCTGAGGATCAATGGGAAAGACTTGGTCAGTTTAGCTTTAGAGCTCTCTCATTATTCTCTCTCTCTCTCTCATACTCTTAGACACTTAGATTTTTCTTGGATCACTTTGGTATTAGAGCAAGAAAGGAAAAGAAGGAAAGAGGAAGCAAAGATCAAGTAGGGAAAGGAAGGATCAAGCAGCTACAATAGGGTTCATTGAAGGTATCAACTTGCATGTGTATTTTCCTTGCTAGATTTGGCATGAATGGAATTGTATGTGTTTCTTTTCTACCATGCTATGGGTTTTTCCAGGTGTGACAATATTTTCAGCCTAGCCTTGCCATTTCCTAATAGCTTTAATGAGATGGGTTCTCTCATGTGCTTTGTGGGGGATGGCCGATTAGATTCGAAGCTGAGTGGGGTGGATATATGAATTGACAAACACATGGTGGTAGTGGTCCCTGAAAAATACTGCGGATGCATGAAGCCACTAGCCTAGTAACCCCTAAACTGGATTGTGGGTTGTGGTAAAGTAGATTGTGTGCCTCGATGGGCCTAAGAATCCTTGCTGGTGAATGTTGGGATATACGGTAAAGCCAAGAGGTCGATTTTCTCTTTGTTGGGCCTAGTGATTTTGGGATGGAATACATAGTAAAGCCTAGAGAGTATGTCTCGGTGTAGGGCCTAGTTACCCCTGGATCAGACAATGGATGCATGGTAAAGCCTAAGAGACTAGGAGGCACTCAAATTCCTCACGGTGTAGGCAGAGAACTCCGGTGGCATCCACATTGATTGGTGGTTTTGATGTGTTCTATGAGTCCCACATTCATGCTTGGAATATGGAATGGGGGTGATTGGTTGAAGAGAGACTTGGCTCAACCAATCTATGATCAGGTGGAACGTGGTAGTCCCATCACCGGTTGGTTCATTGCATTAATTAATGAAAAATTTATTCCCTTGAATTTCATGTGCAAATGTACTGATGTATATATGGATTTTGATGGCTGATATGTTTACTGTATTTATGTTCCTATTATGTTTCTTATAGGAAAAATTACCCTGGAGGGTGTTACGGAGTGGTACCAAAGCAGGGTTCAAACACTTGGACTAGATGGACTCTATCATAGGTGAAATGAAGAACAAAGGTTAAATTTTAGACATTTTTATCATATATGTTATAAATTTTCTTTTGTGGTATATTAGAAGTTGAAAATTTGTCCATATAGAAGATAAATCCCACTGATAATGTGGTAAAAAAATTTAGATATTGGTTCACAAAACTTTAGGAATTATGATCTAAGGAAGATGACCTTCTTGAATGTACCTTTAAACATGTCATGTTGGAATTTTTGAAATAAATAATCTTTTGTGGGCTTTCAGAAGCTGAAAAATTGTCCACATTGAGGGGAGATACCACTGATTATGTGGTAGAAATTTCAGATATTGGGTCACAATATTTTCGCAGATATGAGTAGAGGGAGTCAAGACTTTTGAATGCTTCTAAAATTAGGCCTCAAACAGGTCACGCTGACATTTTTGTTATAACTTTTATTTTAGGCACTCTTAGGAGATGAAATTTTTTCCACATTGAGGGGACATCCACTGATATTCTGATAAAAAATTCAGACATTTACTCACTATATTTTAGGAGATATGACCAGTGAAAGTTGAGATTTCAGGATACTCCTATAATTG
Organism: Pinus tabuliformis; assembly: GCA_031772625.1. Classification (NCBI taxonomy): domain Eukaryota; kingdom Viridiplantae; phylum Streptophyta; class Pinopsida; order Pinales; family Pinaceae; genus Pinus; species Pinus tabuliformis. Next base: position 181,390,820 of record CM062810.1, read on the forward strand.
TGCACCAAACATGATTGTGTTGGTATTTTTGTCATAACTTTTTATCTATGAAATCTTAGACGTTGAAATTGAACCATAGTGTGGGAAAATAACACTGATCATATGGTTCAGTTTCCATAACTTTTATTACTACAGTTTATGATATATGCATTGAGTCATTCGGTATATTAGTTTGCATGCAAAGTGTTTGATGAAATGCTTAAATGGTTCAATGATTAATTGCATACAAATTTTTTGATAAAATGCCCCATTGAGTATGTTGTTTGTGGTTGGGAATAATATTGATGTGTAATAGTATTCTTGTAGTTGATATATGCTTACTTGTATGCAAATAGTTTGCTATATTAGTTTGCATGTAAAGTGTTTGAAGAAATGTTTACATGCAAATGTAATAGTATAGTAGTTGTTTGAAGAAAAATGTAAAAATATGGTGTAGAAATTTTGAATAATTTAACACATATTCAACAGAGATTATCTTGATCATGTACTATTGCGGAATACATACACAATACATAAGGTCCTCTACGTTGATCATCAATATAGCAACATCAGTAACAATAAAACATCAAGAGCATTCACACATTAACACAGTATGTATCCCGGGGAAAGCATCTCGCTAAAAACCCCAACTATCTGTATATTAATGATTGAGTCATGTAACATTACACAGCATAATACTTCTCACAAGTATCTCCACCTCTGTTACACACAATACAGCTCAGATCTGATCTCCAAATCTCTTCCACTGCTTGCCTGCCTCCACTGCTCAATACCTGCTCAAGAACTAATGAGAATGGCTCACCAAACTCGTTTTTCACCTGCAAAATAGTCACTCACACTTTGTTGGATGTGAGCACAAGCTATAATGTGGGCAAATACGTGAGAAAACTCATTGGCATACTCAATCCCTTGATTTTGCAAGATCTGGTGCACAACTATAGTCACAACTGATAGCAATCTAATTCTCTACCACCTGTCGCTGTTGAACTAAACATGCACTGACATGCAACTGAGTTAACTAATGTATTCATTAGTTGTATTATGAGTTAATAACTTGTGAATTAATTAATAACTAATTCACCCAACTCATCTCTAGTCTATTTGCCAGTTAGACTAAATACAACCAGTTTAACAAAGCTAAACTGAACACAACTCCATCCACTCCATAATCAACTCCACCAAACTCAACTGATTGAGTTCTAACTGAAGTCATGCATGCAACAACTCAACTGACTCATAAGGAAAGCGTATTTCCTTCTGACAGCTGCATGTGCCACCTCTGTAGCTCAAACTGAAGTGCTCCAAGAGAATAAGATTAAGTTTATAGTCCAAATATTATTGTGAGATAATAATATTTGACTTTTCTATTTTTGACAGCCAGTCTAAAAATAGACTTTGATCACTCACACTTTGATCACTCACACTTTCATCAAAAATAGAAGTCCATCTATTTTTTCCAACTTGATCAATCATCCGTAAACAGCAACCTGCAATCCATAGACATGATCCATATGTCTAAAAATAGACATAGTCTAAAAATAGACTTGCGCCAAAAATAGCCTGCGCGCCCACTTAGTGAAGGCGACTCTTTTCACTAAGCTCCATCATCTTGTTGCAATCTCAACACTCCCTCTCGACAAGATATGGATTATCAGCAACCCCTATCCTGCCTCGGTGGTACTCGAATTTGCTCCTGGTGAGAGCCTTCGTCAGAATATCAGCATCCTGATCCTCCGTTGGAATGTACGAAAGTAATATGATCCTCCGCTGCACACAATCTCTGATATGATGGTACCTGATGTCAATATGTTTAGATCTATCATGAAATACAAGATTAGCCGAGAGTTTAATGCAACTCTGGTTATCACAGTAAATCACAGTAGGATCCAAATGAGAACCCAACAAACCAACTAGGATCTTCCTCATCCATATAGCCTCACATGCAGCCAAACTTGCTGCCATATACTCAGCCTCCGCTGAACTGAGTGCCACGGATCTCTGTTTCCTGCTGTACCAAGAAACTACTGTCGATCCAATACTGAAGACCCCTCCTGATGTGCTCTTTCTGTCTGTTTGGCTCCCTTCCCAATCTGCATCCGTGAAGCCACATAGCTTCACCTCATCCTCCTGTCTGTACCACAAACCATATCCCGATGTGCCTCTCAAGTAGCGCAATACATGCTTGCCCGCCTTCTAGAAGAGCTTAGTAGGCTTAACCATAGCTTGTGAAAGCTGGTCAACTGCATAGCATATATCAAGTCGTGTATTGACCAAATACATCAGCGACCCCACCAACTGTCGATAAACAGTGGCATCCACTTCTTCTCCCGAAGTGGCATCCTCCTTCCTCCAACCTCCAGGAAGAGGAGTATCAACAGGCTTGCAGCCATGCATGTTGAACTTCTCCAGTATCTCCCGAGCATACTTGCCTTGAGAAACAAACAGTCCACCACTGCGCTGCCATATTTCCAATCCTAGGAAATAGTGAAGGAGGCCCAAATCCTTCATCTAAAACTCTGTAGCAAGATCCTTCTTGCATGACAGTATCAACAGCTCATCACCCGTTAGAATCAAATCATCAACATACAGTACAATGATAAACAACTTACCCTCCACCACAATCTGGTATAGGTTTGGATTCGCCTCGCTCTTGGAGAATCCAAGTCCTGTGAAATAGATGTCTATCCGTGTGTACCAAGCACGTGGTGCTTGCTTCAACCCATACAGCGCTCTCTTGAGCCTGCACACATGCGACTCGCTGCTCAAGACTTCAAAGACTTCGGGTTGCTCAATGTACACCTCCTCCTCAATGACTCCGTTGAGGAACATAGTCTTCACATCCATCTGATGAATGTGCCATCCCATCTGCGCTGAGAGAGCAAGAATCGTCCGTATGGAAGAATACCTTGCGACAGGTGCAAAGGTCTCCTCATAATCGATCCCCTCAATCTGTGAAAAGCCTCGGGCAACAAATCTTGCCTTGTACTTCTCCACACTCCCGTCAGCTGCCTGCTTAACTTTATAGATCCATCTCGAACCCACCACTGATTTCCCTTCCGGTCTAGGAACAATCTCCCATGCACTGTTTCTGACAATAGAATCATACTCTTCCACCATGGCATCTACCCATGCGGGATCCTCCACAGCTTCCTCGAAAGAGGATGGCTCAGTCACAACACACTTGCTCATAAGAGCCATGTATCCAGTGTACCGATCAGGTGACTGTCTCTGGCTACATTGGGCTGTAGGTGGTCCTACAACTTTCTCTGCATCTTGAGCCAGTCGCTCAGCTTCTGTCAAGCGCTTTCGCCCTCTGATGGTTGGCGTTGCATGAGTGGTTTCTTCCACTCCATGAACCTCGTCCTATGGCTGATCCACATCCTGAAGCTCATCCTTAGGAACTAATAGCTCCTCATCTGCATGCAAGTGTAGCTCCCTCTCAAGCGAACACTTCATGGCTTTCTCCTCCTGAAATTTTATATCCCGTCGCACAACAGTTTTACCACTGTCTGGCAAATACACACGATAGTTGTGGGGCGTATCAGTGTACCCCACAAATATCCCAACCTCTACGGTCGGCTCCAACTTCTTCCTGGCATCCTTCATCCCATGCATGTAAACGTTAGCACGAAAAATCCTCAAATGAGAAAGATCAGGCTTCTTACCAGAATAAGTCTCCTCAGGTGTACTCATGCCAAGTATCCTATGAGGACAACGGTTCTGCACATAAACTGCTGTATTGCATGCTTCCGCCCACAAGTGAAGGGGTAGGCCCTGATCATGCAACATTACCCGTGCAGCACCCACAATCATTCTGTTCTTCCGCTCAGCTACCCCGTTCTGCTGTGGGTTATGGGGAGCTATGAGCTCTCTACGAATCCCTTCTATCTTGCAGAAATCCTTGAACTCGTCCGAGATGTATTCACCACCATTATCGCTCCTAAGAGCCTTCACCTTCTTCCCCGACTCCTTCTCGACCAATGCTTTGAATTCACAGAACTTTGAATATGTCTCGCTCTTCTTCTGCATGAAGAAGATCCAGCACTTACGAGAGAAATCATCAACAAAAATCACATAATACCTGTGTTTTGCTGTCGAAGCAACTGAGAAAGGTCCACACACGTCTGTGTGAATTCTCTCAAGGATCGTCGTGGCGTGACTATCCTTCTCGTGAAAGGTGGCTTTCACAAACTTCCCCAAAGTACACCACTTACACTGATCTGACTGCGCAAGTGTGCCTTTAGGAAGCCCTGTAGTGATTTGCTGCAGTATCTTCAAGGCTCCATGGTGAAGGTGACCCAATCTCCTGTGCCACAACTCGCCATCATCCCGGCTCACCAATCCTTCTGCCTTGCCTGCCATTGTTGCGCATCCATCTACATGCAACTGATAAAGGTTTCTCACTCGAACCCCTATCTTCCGAGTCTCACCAGTTGTCTTGCTGTGCAAGAAGGCCTTTCCCTCGTTGAAAACAACATCATACCCCTTGTCTTCTAACATCGCCACTGAGATGAGATTCTTCTTCAATCCTGGAACATGCATGACTTCCTTCAATACAAAGGCTTTACCAGACTCCCTCTCAAAGGAAATGGTACCGATACCGGTCGCACTGTATCTACCATCATCGCCCATCTCGATGTGCACTCCAAGATCTTTGTCCTCCAGATCAGAGAACAAATCTCTATCTCCCGTCATGTGAAAAGACGCACCACTGTCCAAGAACCACACTGATCCCATCACACTTGAAACCAAGCATGCGATCAATGAAAAATCAAGCTCAAACTGAGAAGCTAAGGCCTCTCCCCCTGCAGATCCAGCAACTTGCTTGTTCTTCTTCTTCTGCGGACAATTTGTGGCATAGTGTCCGTGCTGGTGACAGTGAAAACACTTCACCTTGGACATGTCCTGCTTCTTGCCTTTCACACCGGAATGAGAAGCTTTCTTGTTCTTCCCCTTCTTTGCTTTGGCAGCCAAAGTGCAATTCTCTTCATCAGATACCTTTAATGAAGATCCATTCTCACCTTTATTGTTTCTGAGTTTATCCTTGAGTGCTAGGTCACTCTTGCTTTGGAATAACATTCACAATCTGTTGAAAGACATTTCAACAACACTGCTGCAAATTCGAATTCCACCAGGAACCAACTCAACTGCTTCCGATCTAGAATTTGTGAGAACACAATATTTCTCGTACAGAGATCAATTGTATGGGCATTCACCGGATATCTCACCTTCCAAAAGAAGGATGAATCCAGAGGCTACCTGGCCCGATTACAGACTCTGCTTGAAGAAATAGAATGTAAACACTTCCTGAATAGTAGATCTGATAATCAACAGCTTTGATACCATGTAGAAACGTTTTCTACAATTATCTAGCTTGCTCCGATACCATGTAGAAATTTTGAATAATTTAACACATATTCAATAGAGATTATCCTGATCATGTACTATTGCGGAATACATACACAATACATAAGCTCCTCTACGTTGATCATCAATATAGCAGCATCAGTAACAATAAAACATCAAGAACATTCACACATTAACACAGTATGTATCCCGGGGAAAGCATATCGTTAAAAACCCCAACTATCTGTATATTAATGATTGAGTCATGTAACATTACACAGCATAATACTTCTCACAAGTATCTCCACCTCTGTTGCACACAATACAGCTCAGATCTGATCTCCAAATCTCTTCCACTGCTTCCCTGCCTCCACTGCTCAATACCTGCTCAAGAACTGATGAGAATAGCTCACCAAACTCGTTTTTCACCTGCAAAATAGTCACTCACACTTTGTTGGACGTGAGCACAAGCTATAATGTGGGCAAATACGTGAGCAAACTCATTGGCATACTCAATCCCTTGATTGTGCAAGATCTGGTGCACAACTATAGTCACAACTGATAGCAATCTGATTCTCTACCACCTGTCCCTGTTGAACTGAACATGCACTTACATGCAACTGAGTTAACTGATGTATTCATTAGTTGTATTATGAGTTAATAACTTGTGAATTAATTAATAACTAATTCACCCAACTCATCTCTAGTCTATTTTCCAGTTAGACTAAATACAACCAGTTTAACAAAGCTAAATTGAACACAACTCCATCAACTCCACAATCAACTCCACCAAACTCAACTGATTGAGTTCTAACCGAAGTCATGCATGCAACAACTCAACTGACTCATAAGAAAAGCATATTTCCTTCTGACAGTTGCATGTGCCACCTCTGTAGCTCAAACTGAAGTGCTCCAAGAGAATAAGATTAAGTTTATAGTCCAAATATTATTGTGAGATAATAATATTTGACTTTTCTATTTTTGACAGCCAGTCTAAAAATAGACTTTGATCACTCACACTGTGATCACTCACACTTTCATCAAAAATAGAAGTCCATCTATTTTTTCCAACTTGATCAATCATCCATAAACAGCAACCTGCAATCCATAGACATGATCCATATGTCTAAAAATAGAGATAGTCTAAAAATAGACTTGCGCCAAAAATAGCCTGCGGGCCCACTTAGTGAAGGTGACTCTTTTCACTAAGCTCCATCACCTTGTTGCAATCTCAACATATGGTAATTATTTGAAGAAAATGTTATATTTTTGGATGGGATAGTATTGTAGTATGATAATATGAATGTAGTTGATCTATGCCTATTTTCATGCAAATAATTTGAAGAGTTGCATGTAGGGATTTTGAAAGGTTGCATGCAAGGAATTTGAAAAGTTGCATGTAAGGAAATGGAAAAGTGGCATGTTTTTAGTTATTATGTTACAAGTGGAATAAGTACAATGTTTTGAAATAATCTCATACAAATATATGACAAATGAAAATCAATTTATTTTCAAGTGTGGGTAAATTTAGTGGATCTTTTAAAATCCCATTTCCATAATTAGACATTGGAGATTGGGCCATTATAGTAGCTTCCTCCTTCTACCTTAGTGTGGACCATGGATAGTAAGGGGGTATGCTTATAGGTTGTTAGTATTGGTGAATGCTTATTTGAATTAATAGACACGATATCTTGATTTTTGGAACATGTGACTCACTGTGTATGAATTATATGTCGCTTACATGTTGATTTCATGATGCCTACTTACATCCCTATATGTTAGGTTACATTTTTGAATATTTTGATTACATGTATAATTCTTGTAGATTGATTATAAGAATTGGTTGCTTATGTTCAACTACATGTATTTATGCGTAGGTGTAGTTGATTTGGCATTGCTTATGCATATTGTTGGTTGCATGTGGCAATGTGTACAATGGAGTAATGGTGTTGTTGTGCATGTATGGTCGTGGCCATGATTATGCATGTATAGTTGGTCAAACATACCTTCTGAAGTCATTGTATGCGATTTAGGTCATCATGATGCTATTGGTTGCTATGATGCTAATGTGCTAGTTGAGATAGAGCAACAGATGCAGATCATCATAATGAGGTTGCAGCATTAGACTTTGGGATAAGAGAAGATCATCATACAGGTAGTGTATGTTTGGCATGCAGGTATGTTATTTAAGGATTATTATATTCATTAGGGTTATACATTAGGTTTATGAACATGTATTTGATGTTATGGTTACATTCATGATAGACGTTAGATGATTAGTGTGGTTATATGCAAATGTGTCAGATAGTCAAGAATGATAGTAACCTATAGTTGTATGCATTGCTATTGTTGTTTTATATTAGATAACCTGATGATTATGTTGTATGTTGTTGATGAGTATGATATATAGCTTATTGTTGTTATATGCTATTAACTTGATGATTAGGGTCATTTCATTGAGATATTGATGTTATAATTTGGATTGGTCATATACGTTATGGTTATGTTCATTGCCTTGAAGATATTGATGTTATATGTATTGTATTAACCTGGTTTGACCTATGCAGATAGTTATGGTTGATATGTTCAGGTATGAACCGACATATTTGTGAGATGGTGTCATAATAATCTAGATTGAATTTGCATATGTGTATAAGTTTACGATGTGAACGTGTTAGTTATATATTGTTATGGATACCATGATCTTATGAGTACTTGAGCTGATGTGTTGTAAAGTTATTTTGTGCTAACTAGATTGATTTTGCAGACAAGATCACCTCCCCTGAGATACATTAAGGTATCAATTTCTTATATCATATATTTGGTGCTTGACCGTCGATTATGTCATCTAGTTGATTTATTTAACATGGTATGAGTGTTTGATGAATTGCATAATATGAGTATGTGTTCCAATGATCTTGTTTTAAGATGATTGTACTAAAATATATGTGTTGAGACAATTGATATGTACTTGAGTATAGTAGGTGATAGTTGTAGTATTATGATTGATGACTATGAGTTGACTATGGATTATGACATGATTGTTAGTCTTGGTAATGGTTGATTTCAAATTGATAGATATGATTGTCTTGATATTTGGAACATGTGGTTGACATGTGTGAGAAGTTGCAGGAAACATGTTAGTATTAGCCTGACAAGGTAGTAGTTGATGTGTTTATATCACTAACAGTTGGGTGATGTGACAATGCATAGTAAGCCTCGATTGCAACAAGGAAAAGGTCAAAGAAAGGAATTGGGCAAGAATTCCTTTGCCCATGTTTGGAAACCCTAATTCCAAACGAATGAGTTCTTTGCAGACAGGGATTCTTCTTAACCTTAATCTAGTCTCACATTATGTGGATACATGTTATATTCATCAACATGCAATTGACAGGTATATTAGCTAGTCTTTAGTCATCGGAGGATTTGTCATAGGATTGGAGTCCTTTGAGAGATGGCATGGATTTGTTTAGTTGCAAGCAACGTGCTTGGTACAAGAAGATGAGGTAACTCATGTATTTCTATGTTTATTTATGCACTAACAATTATGTGTTAATGAGAGCATGATGCAGGGAGTTGCATGGCAAGAGAGGTTGCCATGAAATCTTGAAGAAGGTTTGGGTTAAGCTTTCCCCGGGAACCATGGGGATTGAGTCATGTTATTTGTTGTTAGTCGTGTGATTTTGGTATTTTATGATTTTTTGAGCTTGATTTGCGGCTTTGTTTATGTCTAGTGTATGGCCGTACCACTTTGTTTGTAGAGTCATGTTCTTATTGGTTTTTATAATCTTCTTCTTGTTGTTTATTGTCTTGCCTTTTATGTTTTGAGTCTTGGGAATTGGTTGGGAAAGAGAAAAGTTGATGGAGCTCGAGGAGAGCTGTGTGGTACCTGAAAGGTAATGTAAGATTCAGATGAAGCTCGATGCATGAGTAAGTGTAGCAGAAGGTAAGACTATGACAGTTGGTTGGACTGGTTGGGTCCATTATGGTAAATGGACGGTAGCAGTGCAGACACAAGAATTGTAACCAGAAAAGGTAAAGTAAATGGATCAGAGGTGTCATATTCTTTGGCTATGTTGGGAATTATTGCTCTCAATTCCTGTGCATAAATAAGGAAGTTCTCTTAACCTAGACCTTATGTTATCTCGGAATTATTTTATGATCATGATTATGTTGAAGTTTATATATGTATACATGTATGTATGTATGTCATTATCTAACATGATCATGATTGTTTTATGCTAACGTTTATATATGTATGTATGTATCCATGCATCTATGTTACTGTTTGACAGGGTTTTCAGGGATCATTCTTGTGGAGGAATGATTGCTTATGCTAGAGAACGACATGAAGAGGTTCCTGGTCTTACAAGGAATCAATTGGGAAGAGTAGTGACGACAAATATACAAGGTCAGTATCATGTGGATATGATTTGGTATTGTATACTTGTATTATGCCTATGTTTATGTTATGACTGGTAATGTTGAATGACACATCAACAAAGTGAAAGCAGTGTGGTTTGCGACATGCTAGGGTAAGCATGGATAAGACATGGGAAGCAAGGTTTCTTGGTAAGGACAATATGGTTTTGGATATGTGGTACTACTTGTTATGTAAAAATTAGTTAGATTAGGTTTACTATTTAATTTTCAGTTAAATTAGACGAAAGGGCACGATCATAAGATCATGCCCTTTCCCCAAAGGGTGTCCATGGCAGTATATAAGCCAGGAACCCCATTTGTAATCAACATCATCTGTAATTCATCTTTTTAATAAAATATTTATATATCTATTTCTGCGTATCAGAAGTTTTTGTTTCATCTGGTATCAGAGCATCGATCCTGCCGCCTGCAACACTGTTCAACCACCATTATCTTCATTCCTCCACGCTCACCATTCTTCCGACTGTCTTTTATCCTTTACATTTGGCATACCCTTCCAACGCAGTCGTTTTTTTTTTCGTGATCCGCTACCACTGCAAACCATAATACGCGTTGTCACAATCCCGCTCCCTGTTCTGCCATCCGCTATCCGTCGCATCTGCAGAGTATCTGATCCAAATCTGCGTTTTTTCCAGTGGGTAAGCTATCGTTCTTTAATTGGTACGCTGAAATTTGCCTGAGTTCTGCGGTAATATCTACTGGAAGCATTGGTCGTGACGTTTTGGGGTGAACGTAACTGTCCATAAAATATATATAATATATATAATATAATTATATGTATAAGTTATATATAATATATATTTTATAATTTAAATATAAATAATTTAATAATATTTTTTGATTATTAAAAAAAATAAAATTAACGCTGGCAGATAAATACACGCCCCCGCAAACCCGCTCGATGTCGACAATGACAATGGCAGATTTTCAAAAAAATTGTTTGATGCGGAGCATAAGATAAATAACAACCATGAAGAGGTCAATAAAGGATTAAGTGAATTCCAGATCAAGCTTCAGGAGCAAGCTAACGAAATAAAAAATATTCACGATACAACAAATCGAATAGAAACAAAGATGGAAAATCAACATGTCCAAACAGAAGTACACATCAGAGATGCCGTAACAATGCTGAAACTTCTGTGTAAAAAGATGAATTGTACACCTGAACAACTACTAAAAGAAAATGAAGAGAATCAAGAACACATCTCATCAGATTCAACAAAGTCCACTAACTCTCATGAAAAAGTTGAATCCCCAAGGAAATCAGCAACACCCCACCAAGAAGTGAGTAACACAGCTTTTAAAAACAAGCAACTCTGGGATAACTTTACCAATCAACAACCTTTTGTCACTCAACCATTAGCAACATACTAGCGAAGGGCAAAAGTCGAAATGCCTAAATTCGATGGAATCGAAAAAAAAAATGTTGCATGGATAAATAAAGCAGAAGAATACTTTGAGATATATGACATCAATGACGATGACGAAAAGCTCAAGCATGCATCCATGAAAATGGAGGGAGAAGCATATAACTGGTATATGTGGTGGAAAAAGACAACACACGTCATTATCTGGAGTAAATTTAAAGATTCATTCTTTAAAAGATTCCAAGGTGTAAAGGAAGAAGAGTTCTTTTCAAAACTCATCAAATTACGACAAAAAGGAAGTGTGGACGAATACACTCAAGAATGGGAGACCTTAGTAACACGAGTACCTGGGTTATCAGAATCTCATCTAATTCAGTCATACATCTCGGGACTGAAAACCCATTTACAAGTAGAACTTGAGATGCATGACATTTCATCAATAGAAGTAGCGAGACACAAAGCAAAAACAACCGAAAAGAAATTCGAACAAATATTTTGGTCAAAATCCGAAAAAACATATTCAAGACGAAGAACACCTCAGTATGCGAACACAAAATACAAGATATGTTCCACCACATCGTCGTGAAGATGAAAAATCTAATGTGGAAACGCAAAGGATAAAGGAGGGTAAATGAAAACGCTGTGGTGAAAAGTGGGACCCCAAACATAGGTGTGCTAAAGGAAAAGAACCAAAGAACCTATATAATTATGAAGCAACCAATGATTCAAACAGTGAAGATTCTGACATTGAAGAAACAAAAGATGCCCCAGAATTCTCACCAGAATTAGATGACGAAAGTATTCTGCAAGTGTCATTATCAGCTATGACAGGTATATCACAACCTCAGACTTTAAAGTTAAAAGGACACATAAAGAAGAACAATGTGGTGGTTCTCATTGACTCTGGTAGCACACACAATTTTTTGGATGTAACTGTGGCAAAGAGACTCAATATTTTTTCATTTCCCTTACCAAACATGAAGGTGATGGTAGCTAACGATAAGAAGATTGAAAAGGTGGGGAAATGCCATAAGGTTAAATTTTAGATTCAAGACTTCAGTTTAGAGTCTCCGTTTTTCACAGTACCATTAGGAGGAGTAGATGTAGTCTTAGGTATCCAGTGGTTATGAACTTTAGGTACTTATGCTACCAACCACCAAGTACAATTTATAAAATTCAAATGGGGAGGTTAGAAGTACAAATTACATGGATTCCAAGCACCAGAAAATCAAATTGTATCATCATCACAGATGATGAAGATGATTCGAAAGGGAGCACCCGCTTATGTAGTACAATGTCATTAGTTAGAAATGTTATCTGCAAATATGACCAGTGAAGAGTCACCAGAGATACAAGATCTAATTCGGAAGCATGAAAAAGTATTTCAAGACCTACCTATGAAGATGCCACCTAATAGGGAAATTGAGCACACAATAGAAGTCAAGGCAGGATCAGACCCTGTCAACATCAAGCCATACCGATATCCGCATCACCAAAAAACAGAAATCGAAAGGTTAATCCAGGATCTCTTAAAGTGTGGGATTATCTTGAAAATTAAAAGTCCTTACACTGCTCCAGTGGTGTTGGTAAGGAAGAAAGATGGTTCATTTAGGCTATGTATTGATTATAAAGGATTAAACAAAATAATAATCAAAAACAAGTTCCCATTCCCCTTTATCGATGAAATGTTGGATGAGCTACATGGCGCAAGGTATTTCTCAAAATTGGACTTAAGATTAGGCTACTATCAAATTAGAATAAGATTAGAGGACATACCAAAAACGGCATTCCGAACACACGAAGGTCACTATGAATTTAAAGTAATGCCATTTGGATTAACCAATGCACCAACAACGTTTCAAGCAACTATGAACGAATTGTTTTGCCCACATCTCAGAAAGTTTGTATTAGTATTTTTTGATGATATTCTAATTTACAGTAAAACTTGGAAGGAGCACTTGCAACATTTGGACAAAGTTCTTACACTACTTAAAGAACACCAATTTTACGCAAAAAAAATCCAAATGCACCTTCGGAAAGGAAGAAGTAGAATACCTTGGACACATTATATCCCATGAAGGTGTAAAGGTGGACCCTAACAAAATCAAAGCTATAAAAGAATGGATCAAACCTGCTAATATATCCAAGCTAAGAGGGTTCTTAGGTTTGACTGGATATTACCGAAGATTTATTAAAAACTATGCACATATAACTGCACCTCTAACAAATATTTTAAAGAAGAATTCCTTTCTATGGGATGAGGAAGCAGGAAGGTGTTTTGAAAAATTAAAGGAAATTATGTCTAATGCTCCCGTATTAGCAACACCAGATTTCTCTAAACCATTTATCATTGAGTGTGATGCTTCTGGATTTGGTATAGGTGCAGTATTAATGCAACAAGGACATCCAATAGCTTTTGAAGTAGGAAGCTCAACAAAAGAGAATGCCTCAAATCCACGTACAACAAATAAATGCTAGCTTGCACGCACTAGCTTAGTGGAGGCAATATCATAACAGTCTCCAGCATCTCCTTCAACAAAAAACACTTTCAGAAGAACAACAAAAATGGATTGAAAAATTTGCCGCTTTTGACTTGGAAATACTACATAAAAGAGGTAAAGACAATGAGTAGCAAATGCCTTATCCAGGAAAGATGAAGAACCAACACTACTTGCAATTTCGGCTGTTGTCCTTGAGTGGGTTAATGAAATTCGAAGTGAGTATGCCAAGGATCCAGAAATAACAGCAATAATCAATAACCTTCCCAATAACTCAAAATCTGAGTGGAAGAATGATATCCTATAGTATAAGGGAAGAATATATATAAATACAAATTCCAAGTTTAAGTTTAAGATACTCAAGGAATTACATGACTCACCGTCAGCTGGACATGTAGGATTCTTTAAGACTTACTACAATGCACGTCAAGCTTTCTTTTGGAAGGGAATGAATCGTGATATTCAGAAGTATGTAGCAGAGTGTGACACATGTCAAAGGAATAAAAGTGAAAATATTATGACACTAGGATTACTTCACCCCTTAAACATTCCAAATCAGAAATGGGAAGAAATATCGATGGACTTTATTGAAGGATTACCAGCGTTTGAAGGAAAGGACAAGGTTTTCGTAGTAGTCGACAGACTCACGAAATATGCTCACTTTATGGCAATAAAGAAGTCATACTCAGCAAAAGAAATCATTGAAATATTTTGAAAAAATATATATAAGTTACATGGTTTTCTGAAAGTCATTGTGAGTGATAGAGATGCCAAGTTCAAAGGTAATTTCTGGAAGGAATTATTCAGCCATATAAAAACCTACCTAAATATGAGTTCCACTTATTACCCTCAAATAGATGGCCAAACAGAGGCTGTCAATAAATGTTTGGAGGCCTACCTACGTTTCTACGCTATAGAAAAACAAAATAGATGGGCTCAATGGCTACATCTTGCTGAGTGGTGGTATAATTCCACTTATCATACATCAACAAAAATGACGCCATTTCAAGCTCTATATGGTTATGAACCCCTGAAATGGAAGGATCTAGCTATTGTCCAGACAAACCTACCCTCTGTTAAAGATCAACAAGAAGAAAGCCAAAATCGTCCAAATATTAAAAGAAAACCTGAATAATGCAAGGAATCGTATGAAGCAACAAGCAGACCATAACAGAACCGAAAGAGAGTTTGAAGTTGGAGAATGGGTGTTTGTTAAGCTCCAACCATACAAACAAGTATCCTTAAAACAAAAAGGAAAAAACAAATTGGCACCAAAGTTTTATGGACCTTATCAGATCAACAAAAAGATTAGCCAAGTTGTGTATGGTTTAAGCCTTCTAAAGAAAAGTCGTGTTCACAACGTCTTCCACGTATCTTGCCTTAAAGGGCACTAGGTAACAATCAAACAGTGCAAACAACACTTCCATCCATAGATGATGAGGGAAGACTCATTTTAGAACCAGAAGGTATTTTGTCTACTAGAGAAAGAAAGCTTCGATATCGTACTATCAAGGAATATCTGATCAAGTTGAAGGACTTACCCGAAGAAGAAGCTTCTTGGGAGAATGAAGCATTTTGTCAACAACATCCATCGTTACGTATGCTTTGAGGACAAAACATTCTTTTGACAGGAAGGCAATGTTATGTAAAAATTAGTTAGATTAGGTTTATTATTTAATTTTCAGTTAAATTAGACGAAAGGGCACCATCATAAGATCATGCCCTTTCCCCAAAGGGTGTCCATGGCAGTATATAAGCCAGGAACCCCATTTGTAATCAACATCATCTGTAATTCATCTTAATAATAAAATATTTATATATCTATTTCTGTGTATCAGAAGTTTTTTGTTTCACTACTGTTGTGCATATACTGTATATCTTGTACATGTTTCCTATATGATGTGTGTACATGCAATGTTGTGTATACATAGCATGTGTACATGTTATTTATGCAATGTTATGTACATAATGTTACAAATAAGGTTGTGTGAATATTTCATATAGGGTGTTGTATACATATTGTATTGTCTTCATGACATATATGCGGCGTGTGT
The DNA here is from genome assembly GCA_031772625.1 of Pinus tabuliformis. Taxonomy (NCBI): domain Eukaryota; kingdom Viridiplantae; phylum Streptophyta; class Pinopsida; order Pinales; family Pinaceae; genus Pinus; species Pinus tabuliformis. Next base: position 181,406,528 of record CM062810.1, read on the forward strand.
ACATATGGGTGATATGTACAAGTTGGATATGCAGCGTTGTGTACAGATGATGCTATGTATGTGTTTGATATGCAGTGCTACGTACAAGCAGTGTTGCGTGCATGTGGTACATTGGTACGATGTACATATGACGTGGCGTGCATGATTGTACAAGTGGTGGCGTGTGTGTGTGGTGATGTGTACATATTGTACAAGTGGCATTGTCTGCATGTGGTTCTATTTACATGTCTTGCATATGGCGATGTGTACATGTGGCATCACATACATGTCGTGTGTGTGGTACTATGTACATGTGGCATTGTGTGCACATTGTATAATGGTGTAGTGTACATGTGGCGTTGCGTACACGTTGTGCAGGTGGTTGTTGGCATTATGATATATGTGTTGTACTTGATGGCAACCCACTTGTAGTAGAACAACTAACCTGTATATGGTAACTAGATGAATCTACAGAAGAGATATCAGATGTGACAAAATGCATGACAGTAGTGTTTACAGATGTGATGAAATGCAGGGCATCTTCAAGGAATCAGTTTAGAAGGCAACTCACTCAGAGGAAAATATAGCAGGTAAACAGCAAAGAATTACAGATTAGTCTTCACAAAATGAAGAAAAAGAGGCATATGCAGGTTCACCATTGACCAAGCTGCGTATACACGCAGGTTCACTGTATACAAGCCGCATATATGTGCACACACACTTTCACAGAAGGAAAAGCGTGTATACCTTGGAAAAATAATTTTTTGGTCCATGGTATTTTGATCCATGGTATTGGTCCAAGGTCCAAGGTATTGACCCCAAGTATTTGGTCCTAAGTGGTTTTCGTCCATGGTATTGAGAAAGGCCTAAGACTATAAAAGGAGAAGAAGATCATTAGGCCAAGGTGTTCAAGTATCGAATATCTGATGAAGTGTGAGATCTAATATGCAAGTTATTGGCTTATGGTGTTGTGCTTGATCTAAACCAAGGATGAACCTTAGCATTTAATGAAGGATAAGATCTAATGATGTATCAAGATCTCAAGGCTTGAAGTGAATTATCTTTATGTGGTTTAATCATTTATCTGAATAACTAGTGCATGTTGTAGTCTATAAATATGATGATCTAGGTATGACTGAAGTCTGAAATAGTTGTAATGTTTAAATAATCATTTACAGATTTGTACGCAGGTTCACTTTTGAAAAAGAGCATATACACGTTGTTTCTGCATATCAAAGCAATGTATATATCATAAATTTGATTTGTAGATCTGTACGCAGGTTCGCCTTGAGGAAAGTGCGTATGCACGCAGCTTCGACACATGCAATTAGCGTATACCTTATAAAATATGTTTTAGTTTCTTATGTTTGCTGTTGTAGTGTTCTGGGTTCTGGCTTGAGTTCTGGTTACTGTATTCTGGTGACAACATTCTGAATAATTAGATTAATGGAGTGATTGATTGATTTGGTTGTGCTTCAAAGGGAGATTGGTTGATGCAGATATATTTGAAGATTGATGTTGTTGATGGATCCAGTCTGAAAATTTATGAAACGTGGTCCCTGGAAGAAAAGAGAAGGTTGTAGCCTTCTGTAGGTCAGCACCTACGTACTAGTAAACATATTAGCTAGTACAAGAGCTAGGGGGTTGTAGCTCCCTTCTAGTAGAAGCTGGAGAACTAGAGAAGGTTGTAGCCTTCTGTAGGTAGAAGCCTGCGTACTGGTATAAGACTGCACCAGTAAAAAAATTGTAAACAGAATTCTCTTATTATTAAAAGAAGACAGAGACGATTGCAGCAGGTGGTTTTCACCCACATTGGGTTTCCACCTTATATCTTGGTGTTCATGTGTGTTACTTATGTGTGATGATTTATTCTACTTTTACTGCACTGTCTAATGAATTCCTAATATACTAGTTAAAGTTCAATGCATGATAATTTGGGTAAATCAAAAGATCTCTGCATATACATTGGTTGCATTAAGTACAGTTGCGTATACACACTAGTTCACTAAGCTGAAGTAGCGTATACAAATCAGTTTTGAAAATTAAATTATTGATCTGATAACACTAATTCACCCCCCCTCTCAGTATTATTTCCAACAATTGGTATCAGAGCCGGTCCTTCAAAAGAAGCTTGATCGCTTGAAGGAAGATCCATCTTCATGAGTAATCAAGAAAGCAGGGGATCCATCAGACCACCAATCTTTGATGGGAGAAACTTTGTTTATTGGCAGGTAAGAACCACAAACTGTCTTCAGTCTCTTGGAATAGATGTCTAGGAAATCGTGGAAGGAGGATATACATTTCCATCAGCAATTCCTACAGAGACAGCAAGTAAAAAGCAATATGAAACCAATGCCAAGGTTGTCAATACATTATTGGGAAGTCTGTCACAATCAGAGTTTGTCAAAGTTATGCAGCTCAAATCAACCAAATAAATATGGGACAAAAGCGTTCTAAGCTACGAAAGAGATTCTCAGGTAAAACGTGCTAAACTACAAACTCTCAGAATTCAATATGAAACTATCAAGATGCACAATGATGAAAGTATAGCTAGTTACTTCTTACGTATAGATGAGATTGTTAATTTCATGAAGAATCTGGGTGAAGAGATAAAGAAAGTTACCTTAGTTGAAAAAGTTTTAAGATCCTTATCTGCTAAATTTGAATCAAAAGTATCTGCCATAGAAGAAAAGCAGGATCTGCAGACTATTACTATGACACAGCTTCACAAAATCTTAATTGCCTTTGAGATGAGAAAAGGAGGTCCATTAGATATGAGAGAAGCCGCATTTAAAGCTTCAGCAAAAGAAAAAGAAGAACTCAATGAATCAGGACATATTTCAGAAGAAGAAGAGGAAGCAAACTTTGTCAAGAAGCTTCAACGGGGTTCCGAAAGATTCAGAGGTAAACTACCTTTCAAATGCTTTTCTTGTGGTAGAGTCGGTCATTATGCTGCCAAATGTCCTCATAAAGATAAATATGATAAAGGGAAGGAATCTGCAAAATGGAATAGAAAACAAAGTGTAAGTAAAAAGAGCTACTATACTCATGAAGATAGTGATGGTTTATCAAATAGTGATGAAGATGAAAATAGTAATGACTATAGACTTATGATGGCTTATGAAGATGATGATTTTTTGGATGCTTTAGATGAAGATGATCTTTATGAAGAAATCTCTAAACTCAAAATCTATTTAGAAGAAAAGAATATGATTATAGATACCTTGACATACCAACTTGTTGAAAGAGAAAAACACAATGAAAAGCTAGAATGTGAAATTGTGGGTCTAAAAAAGGATCTCGAGAAAACAAAAGCTCTCAATATTAGATTTTCTAAAGGATTAGAAACCTTAAATGAAATTATCAAAGTGCAGAGCTCTCCTCTGATAAAGACAGGTCTTGGATATATTGAAGTAACATCTCAATCACAGAAGCCGTCAACCTCCACTAAAAGCTATGTTGATGTAGAAAAGAGTAGTGAACAGTTTGGCAACCATCAACAAAGGCATAAAGCAGATCACTAGGTGAATCAGGTTCAATTTACTTCAAGGATGAACAGAAGCCAAAATCAACCTCAGGTAAATCGTACTCAATTTGCTTCAAAGATAAATATCAATAGAAATCACAATCAACAGGTCAATAGATTCGATAATCGGAGGAACTTCTTTAATGGTCAATGTTTCTCATGTCATAATTTTAGACACAAAGCTTCTCAATGTGTTTCTTACAAAACTATCATGACTAGAGAAGCACAAAATCAAAGGAATGTCACAGGGATAAAGAAAAGCTCCTATAATAACTTTTCTCTTCTTGAAAATGAAATAGAATGCTCAATTTATAACAACTTTGGCCATGAAGAATCTGAATGCAGGAGTAAATTTCAGCAAATAACTCAAAAGGAGAAAACTCCATTAAATCCCAAAATATGGAGAAAGAAATAACTGCAAACAAAAATATGTGGTATAGCTTTGTATGCAGAAGGACAAGAAAACTAGTGGTACATTGACAGTGGATGCTCAAAACACATGACAGGTGACAAAGAAAAACTACACATGTCATGCCTTAGAAAAGGAAAAGAGTGTCTCATTTGGAAACAACACTCCTACTATCATAAAAGGTAAAGGCTCTGTTTTCTTGAAAGAAAAAGTTAAAGCTGGGAATGTTATGTATGTTGATGGCTTAAAGCATAACCTATTGAGTGATTCAAATGTGTGATCAAGGAAATGAAGTAGTATTTCGATCAAATGGATGTGTTGTTCATGAGCTTGATACAGGAGAAACCGTGATCAAAGGGACAAGAACTCCAAACAACCTATACATACTTAAGGGAGGACAACGATAGTGCTATCTAAGCAAAAATGATTAAAACTGGCTATGGCACAGAAGATTTGGACATCTAAGCTTTTCTCAAATAAGAAAAGCATGCAGATTCCAAGCTGTTCATGATCTTCTAGATATCAACATTCTTGAAAATACTATATGCAAATCATGTCAATTTGGCAAGCAAACTAGATCTCACTTCATCGAAAAGGAAGGGTCAGCTAGTAAGCCTCTTGAACTTGTTCATACTGATTTATGTGGACCATCAAGGAAAATGTCACCTCGTGGAGAAGAATAATTTATATTATTTATTGATGATTTTTCCTGAATGTGTTGGATAGGTCTTCTAAAGCATAAAGATGAAGCATTTGAAAATTTCAAAGCCTTTAAAGCTTTGGTTGAAAATGAATCAAATCGCAAAATCAAATGCCTCAAATCTAATCGAGGAGGGGAATTTACCTCGGATGAATTCTTTGACTTTTGTGAACAACATGGAATAAAAAGGCAGTTCTCCACCACAAGGACTGCTCAACAAAATGGAGTGGTAGAAAGGATGAACAAAACTATTCAACAAATGGCTCGTGCTATGCTAGATGAATCTGGAAGTCCTGCAACCTTCTGGCGTGAAGCTGCATTCGTCGCCGTCACTATTCTCAACCAAGCAAATGTTTGGGTAAAAAGCACTCAAACTCCGCATGAACTTTGGTATGGTAAGACTCCTACTATAAAATACTTCAAAGTTTTTGGAAGCAAATGTTACATAAAAAGGACTGATGAAAAACTTGGTAAGTTTGAACCCAGAGCAGATGAAGGTATTCTTCTTGTCTACTCTTCTTGAAGTAAAGGATATAAATGTTACAATAAAAGACTTGGGAAAATTATTGAAAGTATTGATGTTGTGGTTGATGAAGCATGTGAAAATCCAAAACAGATAAAAACCGAAGATTATGACAATGAAGAAGATGAAGATCATTTTCCCACATCAAATCACACTAATTTTGAAGAAGAAACCAATGAAGCACTAGAAGAAGAGATAACGATAGAAGAAAAGACTTCGTCCAGGTATGTTCAGAAAAATTATCCAGAAACTAAAATTTTAGGGGAAAAAGGGGCAGGTGTGCAGACTAGAAGAACCATTACTGAAGCTTCAAGCTATGTAGCATTACTATCTTCCACTAAACCTCAAAATGTAAATGAAGCATGCAGAGATGAATGTTGGGTCAAGGCGATGAATGACGAAATTGAGAAAATCGAAAAGAATAATACTTGGGAATTAGTTCCTAGACCTCATGATAAGAATATCATAGGATCTAAATGGATATTCGAAAACAAGCTAAACAAAAATGGAGAAGTTATTAGAAACAAGGCCAGACTTGTTTGTAAAGGATATGCTCAACAAGAAGGTATAGATTTTGAAGAAACTTTTGCACCTGTTGGTAGACTTGAAGCCATAAGAATGTTTCTTGCTCTTTCTAGTTTTTAGAAATTCAAAGTATACCAAATGGATGTAAAATCTGTCTTTCTTAATGGAGACTTAGAAGAAGAAGTCTATATTGAACAACCAGAAGGATTCATTCTTGGAAATGATGCAAAACTTGTATGCAAACTCATAAAATCTCTCTATGGGCTAAAACAAGCTCCAAGGGCATGGTATTACCATCTTGACAAATATCTCCACCAACAGGGTTTTTCAAAGGGGTTAGCAGATAACAATCTATATACAAAGATGGACACTGGTAAATTACTAATAATTGTTGTGTATGTTGATGATATCATTTTTGGTAGCAATGAAGAATCCATGAGTCAGAATTTTGCTTCAGTAATGCAGCAAGAATTTGAAATGTCCTTGCTTGGTGAGCTTACCTATTTTCTTGGTCTACAAGTTCAACAAAATAAAGATGGTATTTTTCTCTCACAAACCAAATATCTCAAACAGATCCTGAAAAAGTACGACATGGAAGATTCTAAACCGGTGTGTACTCCAATGGTAACAGGATGAAGTCTTAGCTCAAATGATGAATCAGCAGCAGTACATCAACCAACTTATAGATCCATGATTAGCAGTTTGCTTTATCTAACAAGTACTTGACCGGACATCATGCATGCAGTGGGAATAGTTGGAAGATTCCAAGAAAATCCAAAGGAATCACACCTTCAGGTAGTCAAAAGAATTTTCAAATATTTTCAAGGAACACAGAAACTTTGGCTTATGGTATCCTAGAGATATAGATATTACACTTCATGCATATACAGATGCAGATTGGGCAGGAAGTGTTGATGAAAGAAAAGGCACTAGTGGTGGTGCATTCTATATGGGTTCCAGGTTGGTGTCTTGGTTCAACAAGAAACAAAGTTCAAATGCATTATCTATGACAGAGGCAAAATACGTGGCTGTTGCATCTTGCTGCACACAACTACTTTGGATGATGAAAACCTTGCAAGACATTCAGATCACATGTACTCCACCCATCTCCATTCTATGTGATAATAAAAGTGCCATCAGTATTTCAAAGAATCCAGTCATGCACTCCAAGACCAAGAACATACCCATCAAATATCATTTCCTAGGTGAACAAGTGCTTGAACAGAAGGTCAAATTGGAGTATGTTCCCTCAAAAGAACAGGTTGTTGATACATTCACTAAACCATTGCCCAGAGAGACATTTGAATATCTCAGACAAAAGCTAGGAGTAGTTTTTGCATCATCCTGCTGTTAAATCCTACTTTTCAGAGAAAGGTGGTTATACGTGAGTTTCATGAAGCGTAGTCGCGTACATATGTGAGTTTCTGTGGGCATAGTCGTGTATATGTTGGTTTAAAGAAGAGCAGTAGGCTAGACTGGATCTGCTATGGTTATGTCAATTATTTACTCTATTTGGTGATGGTGGTCCTCATAAAGTTGTTGATAATATCTGATTGGTGATGATGGTTTGATTTATCTTATTGAGATATGCAATGATCAGATCTGACAGTGAATAGGTGGAATAGGTTCAGGGGGAGAACATGGTTGATGATGTTTTGAACTAATGATAGACATATACAGATTGCTGGTCTGGATGCTGTTGATAGATGCTAATGATGGTGCAGATCATATGATAGTTGTTGATGACTATCATGGTCTTGTTTAAGATATTTGGTCTCTGTTATATATGTCATGTATATCTTTTAATGTAACAGTCATGAAAAGACCTAATTTGTAACCCCACTTTGCATGGGATGGATGATGTGATGTTTCTTGTTTTTGACATGTATAAACAATTGATATATCCCCACTTGGTTGGGTGGATGAGTCAAATTTGGTATATCCCCACTTGGTTGGGACATGGATGAATGTATGAGTCATTGGTGATAGGAAGGTCAATTGTGATGTATGTATAGAGTCATGTTATTTTTTTATAACATCTTTTTGTATACTTTGTTTATGCTCAAGGGGAGCATGGAATTCATCATGGGAGCTCAAACAGCACACTTCAGCATATCAGAGAATTCAGCATGCACTCAGGGGGAGCATGGCCCTTTGCCCTTGATGTCAAAGGGGGAGAGTGACTTGGTGTCGTTGTTGCCATCAAGTCCAAAGGGGGAGATTGTTGGCATTATTATGTATGTGTTGTACTTGATGGCAACCCACTTGAAGCAAAACAACTCACCTGTATATTGTAACTAGATGAATCTACAGAAGAGATATCATATGTGACAGAATGCATGACAATAGTGTTTACATATGTGATGAAATGCAAGGTAGCTTCAAGGAATCAGTTCAGAAGGCAACTCACTCAAATGAAAGTATAGTAGGTAAACAACAAATAATTACAGATCAGTCTTCACAGAATGAAGAAAAAGAGGTATACGCAGGTTCACCATTGACCAAGCTACGTATACTCGCAAGTTCACTGTATACAAGCCGCCTATACGTACACATGCACTTTCTCAGAAGGAAAAGCGCGTATACCTTGGAAAACTAAATTTTTGGTCCAAAATATTTGGTCCATGGTATTTTGATCCATGGTATTGGTCCAAGGTATTAGGTCCGAGGTATTGACCCCAGGTATTTGGTCCAAGGTATTGGTCCTAAGTGGTTTTGGTCCATGGTATTAAGAAAGGCCTAAGACTATAAAAGGATGAGAAGATCATTAGGCCAAGGTGTGCAAGTATCGAATATCTGATGAAGTTTGAGATCTAATATGCAGGTTATTGGCTTATGGTGTTGTGCTTGATCTGAAACAAGGATGAACCTTAGTGTTTGATGAAGGATAAGATCTAATGATGTATCGAGATCTCAAGGCTTGAAGTGAATTATCTTTATGTGGTTTGATCATTTATCTAAATAAATGGCGCATGTTGTAGTCTGTAAATATGATGATCTAGGTATGACTGAAGTCTGGAATAGTTGTAATGTTTAAATCATCATTTACAGATCTGTACATAGGTTCACTTTAGAAAAAGAGCATATACATGCTGGTTTTGCATATCAAAGCAGTGTATATATCATAAATTTGATTTGTAGATCTATAGGCTGGTTCACCTTGAGGAAAGTGTGTATGCATGTAGGTTCGACACATGCACGTAGTGTATACCTTATAAAATATGTTTTAGTTGATTCTATTTGCTGTTGTAGTGTTCTGGGTTCTGGCTTGGGTTCTCGTTACTGTATTTTGGTGACAGCATTCTGAATAATCAGATTGATGGAGTGAATGATTGATTCGGTTGTGGTTCAAAGGGAGATTGGTTGATGCAGATATATTTGAAGATTGATTTTGTTGATGGATTCAGCCTGAAAATTTATGAAACGTTGTCCCTGGAAGAAAAGAGAAGGTGGTAGCCTTCCGTAGGCCGGCACCTATGTACTAGTAAACATATCAGCTAGTACACGAGCTAGGGGTTGTAGCTCCCTTCTAGTAGAAGCTGGATAACGAGAGAAGGTTGTAGCCTTCTGTAGGTAGAAGCCTGCGTAGTGGTATAAGACAACACCAGTACAAAAATTGTAAACAGAATTCTCTTATTGCTAAAAGAAGACAAAGACAATTGCAGCAGGTGGTTTTCACCCACATTGGGTTTCCACCTTATATCTTGGTGTTTATGTGTGTTACTTATGTGTGATGCTTTATTCTGTTTTTACTGCACTGTTTAATGAATTCCTGGTATACTGGTTAAAGTTCAATGCATGATAATTTGGGTAAATCAAAAGATCTCTACATAGATGCTAGTTGCATTTAGTACAGTTGCGTATACACACTAGTTCACTAAGCTGAAGTAGCGTATACAAACCAGTTTTCAAAATTAAATTATTGATCTGATAATATTGATTCACGCCCCCTCTCAGTATTATTTCCAATAGTGGTGCCATGTACATGTCATGTTGTGCACACGTTGTGCTGGTGGTGTGGTGTACCGGTGCTACTGTGTATGTGTTGTACATATGGTATTTGTGCACGTGTGGTATTATGTGCATGTCATGCATGCTTTGTTGAGGGCATGTAGTATTATGTATGTGCATCATGTAGTCATGATATTGTGGCATTTGTGTTCGTTGTGTGGTACTCTGTGTAGGTACCTGTATTGGGTGGTATTGCACATCGGGAATAGATGGATGCATTGTGCTGTACACTGGTTGTAGGTGTATGAGTTGTACGTCAGGTGTAGGTCCATGTATTTCATGGTGTTGTGTGTCAGGTCTGGTTGTATGTGTGTGATGCACACTATGTGTCTATGCACATTGTTGAGGAGAAGGCACTAGGTGTTTATTGGGTGTAGCAATCGATCCGAAGTGCGTATGGAATAAAGACAAAAGTAGAAGCTAAGGATTGATGAAATGATAAGTATCAACATTTTATTTTTGTTTTACTATGCATATGATTTATGATTCTAGTATATGAAGATTAAATGTGAATTATGATTTTGGTTTATGATGGTTACATATGATTTATGATTTTGAGGGTTATGTTTTGAGCTAACTTGATGTGATATATTTATATATGTTGATTTGATCAAGTATGCTAGTTTGACTTGTTGTGACAGGAAGTGAACAGGATTGCAAATGTACTTAATTGACAAGCTACCAATGAGGTGTGATGTGAATTTATTTCAATTTATTTTAAATCTAATGGAAGTTATGTGCTTGGTATAGGAATGCATGAACATGCCCAGTCAAGTGGCCAAAATCAACTGCAAGAATTAGCAGCAGCAAGAAAGGAATTGAAACAAGCATCAGTATGTTGGTAAAGCACTTCAGGAGAAGTGCCATTGTGGGACACTGGTACCCAATTGTGTCCATTGATTGCCATGAGCATGCTATGACTGGTATGGTAGTTTTGAGGTAGGTATATGCCTTGGTATTTGAATCTTCTGATGCAAGGAAGCCTTGCCAAGGGATTGACTGCCCAGGATGGGGATGGTAGCAGAACTTGGAAGGTGAGTGATTGCACGGAAGAGGTGACCAGATTCTTGAGGGACTCTGTAGCAAAGAAGGGAAGGTCACAGATCGATTTGTTTTGGTCATTAGCATTTCCATATGGAATCAGATGCACATTGGGAGTGTTCCCCAGGACAATGAGTCGGTAACTATTTGCTGAGACGACAAGTGGTGTAGGATTATAGTGTTGGACATTGGATGCAGATTTGACTTTGTAGTGGATTCTGGACTTCCTGGGAAGGAGGTGAATCATGGTATTACTTTGAGGGTGGAGGTGTGAGCCTCTAGATTCCCTTGTTGATTGATATGACATCGTATCATTTTTTTGTTGGTTAAGTAAATATGTATATGTGTATATCATTGTACCATAATGAGCTGTGTTATAAAGCTCCAATATGCGGTATGGTTTTTATCTGGTCATGTTGTCATGATGTTTTGCTTTTGAGCGGGTCATTCATTGTAAATACTGCAACGAGTTGTGTTATAAAGCTCCATGGGTAGTATGTTTTGTTTTCAGTAGTCATGTTGGTTATAGGTGTCATTGAACACCAAGGACGGTGTTATGACAAAGGGGAGGTTTCTGTAATAGCCCTCATGAAAATTCCATGTAAAAATATATAAATACCACAGATGGTGGGACACATATTCCAAGCTAAATGGTAGGCAAGACATCCTAGTGTGTGTTCATTTGGTTGTTTAGGGCTAAGGAAATTGACAAAGGAAATGGCTAAGGCATTAAAGAGGCAAAAATGTATTTTGGCACATTTATTTATGAAAATAATGGAAATTAGGAGAAAAGGAAGGTGAAAGGTCACATGTTACATGTGAGAAGGAAATTGAAGGAAAATAATGGAAAATGAAGAAAATAGAGGCCTCATTAATAAAAAGGCTTCTAAGGATCAATGGGCAAAACTTTGTCAATTTAGCTTTGGAGCTCTCTCATTATTCTCTCTCTCTCTCATACTCTTGGACACTTAGAGTTTTGTTGGAGCACTTTGGCATTGGAGCAAGAAAGGCAAAGAAGACAAGAGGAAGCAAAGATCAAGCAGGGAAAGGCAAGATCAAGCAGCTACAATAAGCTTCATCGAAGGTATCAACTTGCATGTGTATTTTCCTTGCTAGATTTGGCATGCATGGGATTGCATGCATTTCCTTTCTACCATAGCATGGGTTTTTCTAGGTGTGACAGTATTTTTAGCCTAGCCTTACCATTTCCTGATAGCTTTGATGGGATGGGTTCTCTCATGTGTTTTGTGGGGATGGCCGGATTGATTCGATGCTGAGTGGGGTGGATCTCCGAAGTGACAAACACATGGTGGTAGTGCTCCCTAAACCATATTGAGGATGCATGAAGCCACTGGCCTAGTAACCCCTGAACCAGACTGTGGGTTGCGGTAAAGCCAGATTGTGTGCCTCGGTGGGCCTAGGAATCCTTGCCGATGAATGGCGTGATATACGGTAAAGACAAGAGGTGGATTTTCTCTTCGTTGGGCCTAGTGATTCGAGGATTGAATTCACAATAAAGCCTGGAGAGTATGTCTCGGCGTAGGGCCTAGTGATCCATGGATCAGACTGCGGATGCACGGTAAAGCCTGAGAGACTAGGTGGCACTCAAATTCCTCACGGTGTAGGTGGAGAACTCTGGATCCACATTGATTGGTGTTTTTGATGTGTTCTATGATTCCCACATTCATGCTTGGAATATGGCACGGGGGTGATTGGCTAAAGAGAGACTTGGCTCATCCAATCTATGCTCAGGTGGAACATGGTAGTCCCATCACCAGTTGGTTCATTGCATTTATTAATGAAAAATTCATTCCCTTAATTTTCATGTGCAAATGTACTGATGTATATATGGATTTTGATGGCTGATATGTTTACTATATTTCTCTTCCTATTATGTTGTTTATATGAAAATTTACCCTCGAGGGTGTTACACACTAAGATTTTATAATTTTTTTTATTAGAAATTAGATTATCTTTATTTTTTTTTTTATTTGCAAATTCTCACCTAGCTTAATTAGGGGGAAAAGTAAGTGCCAAAATTCAACACATATTTTTCAACATATTTTGCTAGTTTTTACAAATAACATAGCTTAGTTAGTAAAAGAATAAGTCGCCTATCATCCACAAATATTGTTACTAACCAAAACATTTATTCATTTCATTAGATTTGGGACTAGGGCCAAGTGTCACTACAGAAAGCAAGTAATCTCTGCTTCCCTTGCATCTTGTAGGGGAACCTGGGCTAGCATATGAAAGTATTCTTAGCAAACTTGTGTTTTCCACCTCCCTTTAGTCACACAATGTAGTAGGAGAAAGAGTAAGCAGCCCATTATCCACACATAATTTCTTTTTCATGCAAGGAACAATTTAAATATTGTGTAATTACGAATTTATTGTAACAGATCATCGAATATCCACATCTTATCACACTTTTCCTACTCACTTGATGGCTTGCATACAATTACACATCACACACTAAGATTTTATAATTTTTGTATTATAAATTAGATTATCTTTATTTTTATTTTTATTTGCAAATTCTCACATAGCTTAATTAGGGGGAAAAGTAAGTGACCAAATTCAACACATATTTTTCAATCTATTTTGCTAGTTTTTACAAATCATAAAGCTTAATTAATAAAAGAGTAAGTGGCCTATCATCCACAAATCTTGTTACTAACCAAAGAATTTATTCATTTCATTAGTTTTGTGACTAGGGCCAAGTATCACTATAGAAAGCAAGTAATCTCTGCTTCCCTTGTGTCTTGTAGGCGAACCTGGGCTAGCATATGAAAGTCTTCTTAGCACACTTGTCTTTTCCACCTCCCTTTAGTCACACATAGTGTAGTAGGAGAAAGATTAAGCTGCCCATTATTCGAACATCATTTATTTTTCATGCAAGGAACAATTGAAATATAGTGTAATTAGGAAAATATTGTAACGAATCACCGAATATCCACATCTTATCACACTTTTCATGCTCACTTGATCACTTTCACATAGTTACACTTCACATACTAAACTTCTATAACCTTTGTATTAGAAGGAATCCAGTTTCTGGAGCTTTTGATACTTTTTTTATTTTAGCCTACATCTCACACCCTAAAGAAAAGTAAGACCTTAGAAACTACCATAGCTTTAACCAACTAAATTCCCCAAAAGGGCCACTAAAGAATTTGTAGTTCAGGTTAGGACCATCGAGGGTAGGTATTCCATAAGCCGTCATTGTCATGTTACATATTTGAAACATAGCAGTTGACTTTTTATGGAGCTTAAAATCCTTCATATCATCCCACTGAAAATAATACCCGAGCATGGCAAAGACCCGATTCAGAGGGGGTTCGGCTAAGGTCTAATGTGTGCAGTACTATTTGGGCCTACCCGACCGTCTAGTGCTTGATACTGGTAACTGACTACCAAGAAGCTAAAGACTCAAATGCTCACGTGGGATGAAGGTACTTTAGTGGCAAAAATCTAGGGCTTCCATCCCTATACATGGATGTGTGGGCAACACCAAAGCCTCAGCTGTTACCTTGCTCGATTCTTCGGCTGTTGGAACGCATCACCAGTTCTTTCGGAACATTGCCTCAGTACCCATTAGAAGATATCTTTGAAAGGCCCAATTACTTTGAGAGTGGAAAGGACGAATAGGTCTTCATAGGATTTTTATTCATACGTAAAAACAAATGAAAACCTTTTTTTTGTTTGATTGGTCACATAGTCTAAAGTTAAAGGGAAAGTAATCATTTTAATTTCACTTTGTTTTATGTATGTGATATATTTATTTTGAGAATCATCTCCTCCCTCAATCACACAAAGTATCACACACTCTACTCAACACCATAGGGGACCCCGTGCCTCCACGTTAATCTATAAATTTTCTAAATCTCCCTCCATTACCAGGAGGAGTGCCACGTCTCTCATCATTTAGGCACAAAAGACACCATACAACTATCGTTATAGGATCTTCCTTTATCACTAATTCTTAGCTTGTAAATACTCCTCATCTTGTTTGTTGTACCTTGGGAGACAATCTCTGGTTGAGAAGATATTAGTGCCAAATACATTTATTTACAACTATAAAAGAATTAATTAATTGTCCCCTCATTTCATAAAACACCAGAAATTTGATTAAACCATTTAAATTTCCATATGTGAACAATGTTTCCAAAGTGGCCTTCTGATGTTGAATACAACTGAAGAAAGAGAAGAAAGAAGTGATGGTGGAAAGTTTTAGATAAAAATTTTACTTGCACATAATCTTTTATCTTCAACTTTGGAAAAAATATGACTAGCGTGTAATGAAATTTAGAAAATAGGAGTGCATCATTAAGCATTTTTAATTTTAATTCACAGAAACTCAAACTCATAGCACAATAAAATCAAAGCCCAACAACTCCATTACTATTTTCTAAGAAGAAAATTAACACAAGATGAAACAGGAAAGACTTATCATACCCAACAAATTCTGGAATCACTGTGAAAACTTTATTCATCAACACATGAAAAGTGATGCATGTGCTATCTGGTGGATTGTTTTGCAACTTTATGCTCACAGATGTGTTCTTATTTTCTATTGTCTTCCTGGACTTGCTTTTTGTTTATTTCTTTGAGGCAACTGGTGGATCAACCTTCTTTATCATTCGTCTCACTTTCTCTTGCATCTCTTGAAGTGTCAGGGGAGCCCCTTTGCTCCTAAGATTGTAGCGATCATTTTTCTTTTGGGGCTGATTCTTTGTGTTCATCTTCGATAATACTTGCAAGCACTAATATGTGTTCACCAAATGCCCAGAACTTGGTGCTTCATCAGGTGCAACCTCTTCGTTATCATCAGTGTCTTCTGGTTTCTAATGTATGTCGCCATCCGCATCGAGTTTATGCGTACAGGTGGAGGTAACAACTCGATTCCAATTTGAACAAGAGTTCTCGGGATGAAATTATTCATGGAAGGAACAGTGCTTAGGATCAATGCATTGATCGAGTTGGAACATAGGCTTCTGCACAGATTTGGAACCGAACCGGCTATTGCTTGATGAGCCGGTTGATGAACTACTTGCCTGTCTCTGTCTGGGTAGATGACTGTTCGCAAATGCGTCTGTCTTATATTGCTTGAGTTCCGACATTTTGGTGCTCAATTTCTTGAAAATGCGAGTGAGGGCCTCAATGTGAGTTGCTTCCTTGTCTTTGCCTTTTCTCAATGTTGCATGGGGCTTTCTGCTCACATCCTTGGAGTCTTTTGTTGATTCATCATCCTTGATGACTCCAATGCCACGCAAGTATTTCTCAACAAAAATAGCCTCTTCACAGCTTTCTAACAATGTTGGCTTCGTAGCTCGGTTGACAAACTACACAATGGTGATTGGCAATGCAGATGTGTAATAGTCGACAATGATGGAGTCATGAGGTTTGGTATTTGCTGCAAACCTGTTCAAGATATGCATAAACCTTTGATTGAAATCTTTTACTTTCTCTTTTCCCTTCATCTTGGGGCTTCCCAATTCTTTGAGTATCATGGTTGGAGTCTTTTCATCAGCAAACTTTTCAAGGAAAATATGTTTGAAAGGACCCCAGTTCTGTATAGAGTTGGGTGGAAGGCTGCGATTCCAAGCAGCTACTCAGCCGTCCAAGTTACATGGAAACAATATACATGTTACATCGTCATGATGTACCTCAAGGGTCTATAGCTGTAGGTAGAATTTGTCTAAGTGGTCTTCTATTTCACCATGCTGTCAAGGTTAAACTTGATGTTCATTCTCTCCACTCACTTCGGCATCTTGTGCATAACATCGAGGAGAGCCAATGGTCCTTGATTCATCCATTCAACATTTGGGTCAGCCATCTCTTCGTCCTCTTTTTACTCTTCGTCCTCTTCCTCTCCTTCGGGGTCTGATGGTTCTAGATCTGAGTCTGTCAGTTCGTCTCCCCCTCCATTTCCTCCACTGTCTTCCCCTCCACCTCCTATACTGGAGTTTGATCCCAAGACCATAATAGTGCCTTGTTCATCTTCAACGAAGATTGGAGGTTCCTCTCCATCTTCAATAGCTTCTTCCAACCCTTAAAGAGTAGCAAGGACTACTTCTTCCACCGATGATACAACCACTCCCATGGGAGTGGCCTTTGGCTTCTTAGATGCATGTGGAAGGTACTGTATGCCTGGGATCAGTCCAACTTCTTTCATGAATTGGCGAGTGATGGGACGGACGGAACGAAGGTGTTGATATGAAATTTCATGTTCAATTCTGGGAGGAGAGGAGTAACCAACTGCAAAGTGGTGAGAGAAGAGTTGTGAGTTACTACCTTGACCAGATGGTTGATGAGTGAGTGTGAGGGGAATTTCAGCCATGTACAATTGGCTGCCCTCCTTCTAGCACCAGAAATGTTGACGGTGCTGGACCCGCCAACATTCAGGGGATCACCCTGGTATGAAGTCCCAACTAGACCTCACACCCTTTGGTGTGCGAGTCCCATCCAATATGATGGCCCAGTTGCCATTGTCTTAAGGATTTTCCTCAACTGTTGCTTATCAACACAGGAGAGTGGTTCGCATGCCTGGTGAGTGTAAGTGTACTTGTGTCAATGGTTCTTTCACTATGAGGGGAAAAAGGTGAAGGTGAGTTCTAGGTTGAAAGGGATCAATCCCAACTC
Source organism: Pinus tabuliformis (assembly GCA_031772625.1). Lineage (NCBI taxonomy): Eukaryota > Viridiplantae > Streptophyta > Pinopsida > Pinales > Pinaceae > Pinus > Pinus tabuliformis. The sequence goes on from CM062810.1 coordinate 181,423,887, forward strand.
AGCTAGGAACACATAAATCAAAGGAAATACACAGCTTCTGATGGAGAATTCCACTCGGATGCGGCAGTCACAACATACAAGGTAAGATAACACGTACAGCACTCACGGATCAGTCCGAGACGAGTGCAACGATTGTTACAGTAAGGTTCATGTGAAAGGTCTTTTCGATGTCTGACAGAGCAGTCAACACGGATGGGACAACATTAACAGCATATACAACACATTTCCATTAATAGATTATGCATTACAACAAATGAATCAGTTCAGATGTAGAACACATGGTTAAAGAAACATGCATTACAAGTGTTAAAGATCAGTCTTACAACAAATACAATACATGTGTGAAAATGTGATGGCCTGTTGATAGGCTTCTGAATTAAGCGAAAGTTCCAAGACACATCGTTACACCATACATCACTAACCCCGTTAGCAGGGTGTTGGAGCCACTACTTACTCCTCAAAGAAAATATTACCGACTCTCTTGGCTATGTGGGAGGAACTGAGGTGAAAATTCCCTTCATGTACAAATGAGGAACTTACATGACTCTATGTTCAACAAGTGGGTCTCTTGGACCTCCACGTTACATGACATTGATTAACAACAAGCCCATAGTAGAGATGCGGGAAACATGACTCATGACTTGACTCAGCATGACTTGACTCAGCATGACTTGACATGACATTGTTGGTACATTCGTGTTATTGTTGTAGTGCATGTCAAGCTAGAGTGTTGTTGAGTGATGGATGTCTTCATGGCCATAGCTTCACCTTTGCGTGGAGAAGTGCATAGAGTCTTTGATGGTCCTTGGTTTGCTTGATGAAGCTTTAGCATGTTGTTCCTTACTTTCATGCTAGAAGGCTTGACAGGCTCACTTGTTCGCAAAGGTGCATGTTCGTCACGTTCGTCTGCTTCACATGCTTCGCTTGTTATTCCGTTGGTGAACTTGTCTATCTGCATGTGCTCCCTTCATTCAACCCATTTGTCGCCTTGACATGTTTGTTGGTGTACCTATACCTGCAGTCACTCATGATGAGATGACATCAAATCCAAAACCTCCTAGTCTACCATGACACATGATCATTCGAATGCAAGTGACCGGGAGAGGCAGTAGGGCTGTGATGCGGGATGATGGCTTCGGGCAACTGCTGATGAAAACTGCGCAAGAGTCATTGAGAGATGGAGATAGGTGATCTGAGTCAACAGTGACTGACTGCAAGGTCTAGCTCGGCTGGGATGTAAAATTGCACAAATTTCGGGAGGAATAGTCTAGGCTGCTCAAAAGCAAGATAGGCATGCTTTGAGTGTTTTCTGGAACAAACAGTCAGCAGGGGCTAGATAGCTAGATTTGCGCAATTTTCCAGAGGAACCGGGCTACAGGAAGGGTCAACAGGTAGGGATTCCACAATTTTTCTGGGGAACTGCCTAGGAGACTGGTAGCTAGATCTATGCAATTCCCAGAGGAAGCTGCCAATTGGTTGTTGGGGTCACTGGCAGCCATATTTGCGCAATTCCAAGAGGAAATTTCCAGTTGGCTACTGGGGTCACTGGCAGCTAGACTTGCACAATTCCCGGAGGGAACTACCAGTTGGCTATTGGGGTCACTGGCAGCTAGACTTGTGCAATTCCCAAAGGGAACTTCCAGTTGGCTACTCAGTCACTGCCAGTAGAAAGTGTACAATTCTTGGAGGGAACAGGCAGTCTGCTACTAGGAGCTGCTGGCTGGGAAAATTGCATTAAAGCTAGGAGGCCGGCTTGCTGATCATCTCTGTGTAAGTTCAAAGATGACCTAAATGATGGGTAGCGGGAGGCCTGCTCATGAGCACTGCGTAATTTCTAAGACATTAGGGGATTTTTGAGGTCTAAAATGGGCCTCCGAAGGAAATTATAAAATAATAGTGGAAATAATAAAATAAGATTAGATGACATCATCAAAGTTTAGAGGGAAAAAAAGAAAAAAACATTTTTTCAACTCGTATTTTCAACTTATCTCCCTATGCGTTTACTCAAATTTTGAGAGGAAACACTCATTGGATGCATAATTTGATTCCTTATCCAATGAGTACCCATGTTGCATACTTTCAATGGACCCTACTACATGAAAAATGAGAAATACATTAAAAATGTGATCGCAATCATGTTTTTCATGTATTTCTCATTTTTCGTGTAGCAAGGCCCATCGAAAGTATGCAACGTGGGTACTCATTGGATGAGGAATTAAATTTTGCATCCAATGAGTACTCCCGCTAAAACTTTGAGTAAAACCTTAGGGAGATAAGTTGAAAATAAGAGTTGAAAAAGTAGTTTTATTATTTTATTATTTTTTAATCTTTTTAATTTTTTACTACAAAAATGGTGAATCATCCCCCATGGTTGGCATCATCATCTTGAATCCTAATGGTTCTTCTAAATTTTATTTTGGTTGTACATTTTTCTTAGGAGGCCCATTTTAGACCTCAAAAGTCCCCTAATGTGAACAATTGGTCGACTGTCCGGGCGGCCAGCATGAGTGCTAATTGAATTTCTTGTGGGTAGCACAACTTGAAAGAACTAGTTTGGTGCTTCTTTGTTGTTCTGGTTGAGAGTTGATCGAGTCGAAAGAAGGGTGATGGTTTGGTCGTTAGTGAGGAGTCTGGTCATTAGAAATTCAACAAAAATGACTAAGTGTGTTAATAGTCAAAAGATACATAGGTGATCATACGGACACACACTCGCATGACTTGAAGACGAAACAACCAAACCATCCGGATACGCATGTTCAACATGAATGACCGATGGTGCAAGAGACAAGTGCGACACTCATGATTCATCATTCATGATCGAGATGACGCTTGTGTGATAGTCAATGTGACTCTGTGTGTGAGTGGGACAGATGCTTTCATTACGAACACATCAAACACATATGAAGAAAAGACTTTGAGCATAACCAAAACACGGTCGCAAGCATGACTTAGACATCAACATGCAAAGACTTTAGTGCAATAAACAAGCAAGGCGAATGTAAAGACTCACACGGGTTCACGGAGTGAACTCAGGTGTGTGTAGTCATCAAGTGAAACTCTTTAAGGGAGGCTCCCAAATTGATGCAGGCCAAAATTTTGGAGGGTGGTTGTAGCTGCTACAACACTTGGCGACACAATGGTAGGACTCCAGCTTCTCTGTTTTGGTTCATTTCTAGCAAAGGGCCTTGGTCTTTCAGGAAGTACTGAGTCGTTGTGTAGGTTACTTTAGTTTCCTCATTTGAACCCATGGACATACATGCTTCACCCTTTTCCAGCTCAGCCAAACACAATCAAAATTTCAGCTTAGATCTTAGTGTTTTGAATCTGAGAAGGGTAGTTTAGTTTGCAAATTGAATATTTTCAGAGTATAAGTTTTCATCTATGGTGTTTCTCCGTTGCTAGCAGGTCTGGAAAGCACCTCAGTGGATTCACGTAGGAATACACACATTGCTCCACTGCCAGCGAGCCTGGTAAGTACCCTGGTGGAGTTTCATGCTTCACCTCTCTGCATGGGAAGCCTTTCTCTTCATTCACATTTGTATTTTTTAAAAGAACTATGCATAGGCACTTATTTATTTTTGGGGTGTAAGAGGGATCCTGACTTATTTATAGGAGAAGAGGTTGTTCTTTCAGATAAGCATGTAAGACCTCTGACATAGGTTTGCTCGTTTAGATTTTCCTCTTCTCTGTTTCTACTAATTGGATTAGCTTCAACACACAGAGTAGAAGGCTGAGTACAGGCATGGGGCTTCATAGTGTGGACACAAGTTCATGGTTGGACCAAAGCTTTCCGTCAGGACTTCATCGAGCGAAGGTTGTAACCAATCATAGAGAAAATGGACACAAGACTAGCCAAGTGTTGCAATGTCACAAGTCCCTTCAAATTTCAGCCACATACTCTATTCAAAATCCAGAATGTAGTAGTTGGTAGCACTTATTTCTGGAAACAAAAGTAGTAATATATCAAACAAGGAAAATGTATGTAAACAAAAATAGTAATCAGAATAAAACAAAGCAAAAGCAAAGATAATAAGCAAAAAAAACCAAATGAAACAACAAGCAGCAAGCAAACTATGTACAAGGCATGGGTGCGGCCCGACCTACTGAAATAATGTTTGAGGACTTGGCCATTTGATAGGAAGATCATCAATCCTCCCATCGAATGATTGCAAATGATAGGTTTGTGAGCCAAGTATCTTGTGGACTAGTTCTGGTCCACCAGGCTCCACTACCGGAACCTGGTGGCATTCCAAAACACCTTCAAGTGAAGACAACACTACTGTCTCAGGTACAGTGTGCAGCATGGACTCGGATGATGGTACGAGGTAATTTTTTTTACTCTGGGAAGGGTTCAAGTTTCTGAATTCAATGCGTAAGCGTATCTTCCAAGATTTATTATGCGGGGGATGTAAATCAAAAAACCAAGTGTGATGACAAACTTTGTAAGTAATCCAAACACTTAAAATGTTAATCAATATATTTAGTGAAAGGAATACAAACAACATGTATGTGTTACCTCTTCTTTGCTATAATGGCTTGTTTTCTCCTTTACCTAGAATCTCATGTTGGATTGTTCGCATGTAGTGGGAACTCAGGTCATCATCTACTCGTGCAGGCCCATCCTGGTATTGTTTGATCAATCAGTCAATGATTGGTCACTGTTGCTGTGTGTAACTTGCACCAAGATTAGCCATCTTTGGATCATGGTGGATCCCCAAGTTGCTCTGTTTGTTCATAGTGTTGGACTTTCATGTGTTCAGCATGAGTGCTTCATCATCATTGTTTGTGACTCTGAACTTCAAAAAGATTGAAATCATGCATAGTTCCTTTTTTTGGATGACTGAGATGCACTTGGTCCTTGAGTCATCATGCATTCCTGATTTATCAAGACTCATGGTCCACAACTTGTATGTAGATGGACCATTTGGCGCACTGGTACTACTGCTACTACCGTTGTTGCTACTACTGCTAGTAACAGAAAAACAAAATGTACAAGTTTCATTATCATCAGTTGGGTGAGGATGGAGTCCCAACTGCTTGTCTAATGAGGTTGGGGTTGGACATGTAAGATAACACTCTATTGTCTTTTCCAAGAAGGAGTTTCCAAACATGAGTACTGCGAAGGCCAATGGTTCATTCTCGCCGTCAAGGGGAGTGACATTGTGTTTCATATACCTCTCTGATAACACCTGGATTTGGTTGCATTTTCCCTTGTACAGAAGGCACAAGTGAGACTAGTCTGTAGCAAAGTATCCATCTAGCTTGTTGGACCCGTTTCTGCTGAGAAGCAGAGCATATGCTTCCGGTATGTCTACAACAATTATGTTGATGCACTGGTGGACTCGACCATCATGGGATAGTCAGATGATCACATCTCATAGTTCACCAATGGCTGGTACTGATGTTTTATCAAGTTGGATGATTCTGGTGGATGTTTCACTCCATCATGCATTGATCTTCTTACCAATGGAAAGCGGCATGACATTGGCTACCGCACCAGAATCAACCATACAGTTGTTGACATTGTAGTTGAAAATTTCAAATTAAAGAAGGAATGGGAGGCAACTTGAGTTTGATTCTTCCATCCAGAGTGTATTGAGCACAATGGATAGTGATCCAGGAGGTGTGCATGCTCCCTTGCTAGTAGAGGTCGCACTGTATGTTTTTGTTTGTCCCAATGCGCGCAGCAGTATATCTCGCTAGCTCTGGACTTGGGCTAACTCAAAAAAACTAATGTTCGGTCAAGTTTTCTTCATGTCATCGACTATGTTGTAATCCAAAGGTGGTAGACTCATTGAGGTGTCTGGAGTGAATGGATGCTCACACTATCTGGCAGATTGTTTTGCAACTTGCTACTCACGAATGTGTTCTTATTCGTAATTATCTTCTCGAACTTGCTTTGTGTTTGTTTCTTTGAGGTAGTTGGCGGATCAGCTTTCGTTATCAGTCGTCTCACTTTCTCTTGCATTTCCTAAAGTTTCGTGGGAGCCCCTTTACTCCTAATATTGTAGCGATCATTTTGCTTTTTGGGCTGCTTCTCGATGTTCGTCTTCGAGACTACTTGCGACCATCGATATGCGTTCACCACATGCCTAGAACTTGGGGCTTCATCAGGTGTAACCTCTTCGTTATCATCAGTGTCTTTTGGTTTCTCCTGTATGTCGCCATCCGCATCGAGTGTATGATTACAGCCGGAGGTAACAACTTCCTTCCAATCTGAGCAATATTTCTCGGGATGAAATTCTTCATGGAAGGAACAATACTTAGGATCAATGCATTGATTGAGTTGGAACATAGGCTTCTGCGTAGATTTGGAACTGTACCGACTGTTGCTTGATGAGCTGGTTGATCCCTGTCTCTTTCTACGAAGATGAATGTTCGCGAATGTGTTCGTCTTCTATTGCTTGAGTTCCAACATTTCGGTGTTCAAGTTCTTGACAAGGTGAGTGAGGGTCTCAAGTTGCTTCCTTGTCTCTTCCTTTTCTCACCATTGCTTAGGGATTTCTTCTCACATCCTTGGAATATTTTTCATCATCCTTGATGACTCCAATGGCGTGCAAGTCTTTCTCAACAACAATAGCCTCTTCGCATCTTTCTAATAGTGTTGGCTTCACAGCTTGCTTGACAAACTACGCAATGGTGGCTGGAAGTGCAGATGTGTAATAGTCGATAGTGATGGAGTCATGAGGTTTGGTGTCTACTGCAAACTTATTCAAGATACGCGTAAACCTTTGATTAAGACCTTTTACTTTCTCTTTTCCCTCCATCTTGAGGCTTACAAATTCTTTGAGTATCATGGCTAGAGTCTTGTCATTAACATACTTTTCAAGGAACATACATTTGAAAGAACCCCAAATCTGTATAGAGTTGGGTGGAAGTTTGTGATACCAAGAAGCTTCCTAGACGTCCAAGGTACATGGAAACAATCTACATGCTACGTCGTCATAATGTACCTCAAGGGTCTACAGCTGTAGGTAGAATTTGTCTAAGTGGTCTTCTACCTTCAACGCACTGTTAGGGTTAAACTTGATGTTCATTCTCTCTGCTCACTTTGGCATCTTGGGCATAACATCTGGGAGAGCCAATGTTCCCTGAGTCATCCATCCAAGATTTGGGTCAGCCATCTCTTCTTCCTCTTCATCCTCTTCATCTTCTTCCTCTCCTTTAGAATCTGATGGTTTTGGATCTGAGCCTGTTGGTTTGTCTCTGCCTCCACTTCCTCCGCTACCTTCCCCTCCACCTCCTATACCAGAGTTTTATTCCAAGACCACAAGAGTGCCCTCTTCATCTTCAAATAGGATTGGAGTTTCCAGTCCGTCTTCAATAGGTTATTCCAACCCTTCAAGAGTAGCAAGGACTTCTTCTTCCACCGATGATACAACCACTCCCGTGGGAGTGGCCTTTGGCTTCTTAGATGTGTGTGCAAGGTATTGTATGCTTGGGATCGATCCAAATTCTTTTGCAAACTAGCGAGTGATGGGACGGAAAGAGCGAAGGTGTTGATATGAAATTTCGTGTTCAATTCTTGGAGGTGAGGAGTAACCAACTGCAGAGTGGTGAGAGAGGGGTTGCGAGTTATTGCCTTCACTAGATGGTTGATGAGTGAGTGTGAGGGGAATTTCAGCCATGTACAACTGGCTAACCTCCTTCTAGCGCCAGAAATGTTGACGGTGTTGGACCCGCCAACATTAAGTGGATCACCCTGGTATGAAGTCCCAACTAGACCTCACATCGTTTGGTGTGGGAGTCCTGATATGATGGCCCGATTGCCATTGTCTTAAGGATTTGCCTCAATTATTGCTTGTTAGCACAAGAGAGTGGTTCGCTTTGTCTTCGAGAAGTGAGGTTCGCATGCCTGGTGATTGTAAGTGTACTTGTGTCAATGGTTCTTTCACTGTCAGGGGAAAAAGGTGAAGGGAAGTTCGAGGTTGAAAGGGATCAGTCCCAACTCAGCTAGGAACACACAACACAAAGGACATACGTAGCTTCCGGCAGAGCAATCCACTCGAATGCGGCAGTCACAACATACAAGGTAAGATAACACATACAACACTCACAGATTAGTCCGAGACGAGTGCAGCGGTTTTTGCAACCAGGTTCATGTAAAAGGTCTGTCTGATGTCCGACAGAGTAGTCGACACAGATGGGACAACATTAACAGCATATAAAACACATTTCCATTAATAGATTATGCATTACAACAAATGAATCAGTTCATATGTAGAACACATGGTTAAAGAAACATGCATTACAAGTGTTAAAGATTAGTCTTACAACAAATACAATACATTTGTGAAAATGTGTTGGCCCGTTGACAGGCTTCTAAATTAAGCGAAAGTTCCAAGACACATCATTACATCATACATCACTAACCCCGTGAGTGGGGCGTTGGAGCCACTACTTACTCCTCAAAGAAAATATTACAGACTCTCTTGGCTATGTGGGAGGAGTTGAGGTGAAAAGTCCCTTCATGTACAAATCAGGCGGGTATTTATAGCCAAGGGTGAAACTGACCCTTGTGGTTGTTTGACTACCCTCATGACCGTTCGACTTCCATGACTTCCCAACTTACATGACTCTATGTTCAACAAGTGGGTCTCTTGGGCTTCCACGTTGCATCACATTGATTGACAACAAGCCCATAGTATAGATGTGGGCAACATGACTCATGACTTGACATGACATTGTTGGTACATTCGTGCTACTGTTGGAGTGCATGTTGATCTAGAGTGCTGCTAAGTGATGGATGCCTTCATGGTGTACCATAGATTCACTTCCACATGGCGAAGTGCATGGAATCTTCGATGGTCCTTGGTTCGCTTGATGGAGATTTAGCATGTTGTTCCTTTCTTTCATGCTGGAAGGCTTGACAGACTCACTTGTTCGCGAAGGTGCATGTTCATTGCGTTCATCCACTTCGCATGCTTCGCTCATTCATCCATTGGTGAACCTGTCCATCTGCATGTGATCCCTCCATTCATCCCGTTCGTTTCCTTGGCATGTTTTTTGGTGTACCTGTACCTGCATTCACTCATGATGAGACGACATCAAATTCAAAACCTCCTAGTCTACCACGACACATGATCATTCAAATGCAAGTGACCAGGAGAGGCAGCAAGCCTGTGATGTAGGATGATGGCTCTGGGAAACTGCTAATGAAAACTATGAAAGAGTCACTGAGAGTTGGAGACATGCGACCTGAGCCAACAATGATTGACTAAAAGGTCTAGCTCGGTTGGGAGGCAAAATTGTGTAAATTTTGGGAGGAACAGTCTGGTCTACTGGAAGGCAAGGTAGGCATGCTCTGTGCATTTTCCAGAACAAACAATCTGTAGGGGCTAGACAACTAGATTTGCCAATTTTCCCAAGGAAAGGGTTGGGTTGCAAGAAGGGTCAGTAGGTAGGGATTGCACAATTTGTTTGGGGAACTACCCAAGAGACTGGTAGCCATATCTGCGCAATTCCCAGAGGGAAATTCCAGTTGGCTTCTGGGGTCACTAGTAGCCAGATCTGTGTAATTCCCAGAGGGAACTGCCAGTTGGCTGCTAGGGTCACTGGCAACCAGAATTGGACAATTCCCATAGGGAACTGCCAGTTAGCTGCTGGGGTCACTAGCAACTAGACTTACCCAATTCCTAGAGGGAACTACTAGTTGGTTTCTCAGTCACTGGCAGCAGAAACTGCACAATTCCTGGAGGGAACTGCTAGTTGGTTTCTCAGTCACTGGCAGCAGAAACTGCACAATTCCTAGATGGAATAGGTAGTCTGTTGCTGGCTGGGAAAATTTCATAAAGGTCGGGAGGTCGAATTGGTGATCAACTCTGCGCAATTTCAGAGCTGAGCTGACTGATGGGCAGCGGGAGGTCTACTCATGAGCACTACACAATTTCTGAGATGAACAGTCGGTTGACTGTCCAGGTGGCCAACATGAGTGTTGATTGAATTCCTTGCAGGTAGCACAGCTTGAAAGAACTAACTTTGTGCTTCTGTGTTGTTTTGGTTGATAGTCGATCGAGTCGGAAGTAGGGTGATGGTCCAGCTGTCAGTGAGGAGTCCGGCCGTTAGAACTTCAGTAAAAATGACTAAGTGTGTGAATAATTGAAAGATACATAGGTGATCATACGGACACACAATTGCATGACTTGACGATGAAATGACCAACCATCTAGATACACATGTTCAACATGACTGACCGATGGCGCAAGCGACAAGTGCAACACTTGTGATTGATCGTTCATGATCGAGATGACGCTTGTGCGACAATGAATGTGACTCTATGTGTGAGTACAACAGATGCTTTCATGGTGAACACATCAAGCACATATGAAGCAAAGACTTTGAGAATAACCAGAACATGGTCACAAGCATGACTTAGACATCAACATGTAGAGACTTGAGTGCAATAAACAAGCAAGGAAAATATAAAGATTCACATGGGCTCACAGAGTGAACATGAGTGTGTGCATTCATCAAGTGAAACTCTTCAAGGGTGATCTGAAATCACCCCTAGGTGACCTCAGGAAATTAATGAAGGTATTACAGACTCATGTGTTGGTGTGTGTGTCTATGTTATCTTGTGCAACGAATCGATAAGATTGCAAAATACATAGACACTTGAAACAATAAGAGATCATAGTAAGCAAGCATAAACACAATAAAATTTAATAAGGAGTTCACCCAATCCTCCTGGGCTACGTCTCCTGGTCCAGCCGTCAGTGGTGGCTTTTTTATTATGTTTTTAAAGCAAAGTCTTACAATAAGGTGCTCAATCTGAGTCTCACTTGACATAGGATGATCAGTAGGATGGCACTTGGAATTCCCATGTCCTTAGAGTTCACAAACTCCCCTTACCAAATTTCAACCTTAATTGGTCTCTGTCTACTCGATGCTACCCTTACTCTAATGGTTGGCTCAGCTTCTCTGTCCTCTGCAACTTTGCGTCTTTTTCTGTGTCTCTCAACCTTCGACTTCTTCACTACTTCTCTGCCTCACTGTCCCCCTGCTTCCTGTCAGCTCATGGCTTTAAAGCCAGTTTGTTCCTTCGACTGTTTGTTTCAGCTTCTTGGCTTTCTGGATCGCCTGCCTTTGTCTGCTAGGACTCCTCTACCTTGCGTCATCATCGTTGTGTAACACTTCGTAGAGAGGTGGCCACCTGTCTCTTTGCGAAATGAGTGTCAGTTCTTCCTGAACGGTCGTTTTTTCATTATTTCCCAGATGCCTATGAAACAGATCCTTCTATCGATTCATTGGTCAAATCGGACTTCAAATCTTATGCGTCGTAGTTTATTTCTCCCCCGGGTCCGGTCATCCATCAGGTTGAACCTCTGCCATTGATCTGGAGCCCCCAGATCCTACGGTCTTCGTTTATATCACGCGATTGAGTTACTTGACTGTTAGTCCGCGATGTAAGCGATTTCTCTCTCTCCTGGCTGGACACGCGTCACTTAGTGTATGGAATTGCTGGGTCCTCGGCGAAATTCGCTTACCGCCTGACATGCCTCCAATATTCCACTGGTTTTGAGCGCGGGACCCGCCTTGTCAGTTTTAACGCTTTCCCATGGTTTTTTGGTTTCCCTTGTGACCGAGCGCTTGGGGTATTTCCTTCTCGACGGGTTTTGCATGCTAATCGCGTATCAAAAACAGCCTCCATTTCCAGATCTGAGCTTCCCAATTGCCATTTTTGCACCATGCACGGTCTCCATGGATCAACGGTCAGCGTGCTTTGACTGAAGGTCCTCGTTGCTCTGTGTTGGCTGCAAATTTCCATTATTCAGAGGTTATTTCTGATATCTATAAGATTTCTTGAAGTCTATCATTCATTCTTAATAATCATGGAATTGTTTTAGGATCCAATTCGAATCACGACCTTCCCACTGAAAAAGCTTTTGGACCACCAAAAGTTGGTTTTCAGGCATCGACTAAGTGAGGATACAACTTTCTCACACATCCAATCTCTATCCATTTTCCACTACTTGGCTTTGAACCCCTGAGCCCAATTCTGAGGTACTTAACATCTCCCCTGTGCATCGTTCTCACCATCCTGTCCAAAATTATGTCTTCCTACAATTCATTAAGATATTTAGGTAACAGGTCATCAATAGAAGGCAATTGACTCTGCTCTTCAGGATCTTCAATTAACGAAGGTTCGAATAGTCTCAAGCTATCTGCATTGACGATTGAGTAGATGTTCATATAAGCTAGCAAATCAAGGCAAAAAGCATTCTCACCAATTTTCTCAAGGATCCTGAAAGGTCCATATCTTATTGGTTTTAGCTTTTTACCTTCACCTTGAATCATGTCCTTGCTGATATGCAGCCAGACTTGATCACCAACTTGGAAACTATGCTTTTCATGCCTTGCCTTGTATTTGGCTTGGCTCCTTTCCAACTGTTCTTGTACTGCCTGATATATCTCTTGGATTTGTTCAATGAACCTAGTTGTCTTGTCCACATCGCTGTGTCCCTCAACTATTGTGTCCTTACTAGAGACAAAATCCAAGGGATACCTTGGTGTGAAATCAAAACAGGTCTCAAAAGGAGATCTCTATGTGGAAGAATGTTTGGCTCGGTTGTAAGCATGCTGCACATAATATAAATGTTCATCCCAAAGCTTGGGATGTTTGCTGCAATATCCCCTGAGCAACTAGATCACCGTCCTATTGACTACTTCTGTCTGGCCATCGGTTTGTGGATGGAAAGCTGTGCTTTTCTTCAGTTTGGTGTCCGTCAGTTCCCACAGACTTAACCAAAACTTCCCCACAAATCTGGTGTCTTGATCAGATATAATGGAAGTGGGTAATCCAAAATGAACCCATACATGTTGAAGGAACAGTTTTGTAGTTTGTTCAGCCGTAATCTATTTATTACAAGGTATCAAAATACACATTTTGCTGAACCTATCCACAACAACATATAGATAATCATGACCCTTCCTAGATTTAGGCAATCCTCCAACAAAGTCCATGGAAGCACTTTCGCAAGGATGAGAAGGAACTGGAAATGGAGTGTACAAGCCTAGTTTCCTATTGCTGGGCTTGCTTTTAGCACAAATAGTACACCCTCTTACATATCTAGAAACTATCTCGTTCATTTTTGGCCAATAAAAAATTCTTTGCAACTGTGCAATTGTTTTTCTTACCCCAAAGTGACCTGATATTAGAGAAGTGTGTGCTTCTCGAATTATCTTTACTCTTTTAGTTTGTGGAATGCATAGCTTCCCACAATGATACAAGAGTTGGTCCTTAATATGATAATTCAATTCTTCTACTCGTTTGCCTTGACTTAAAGCTTCATATACATCTTTAAAGTCTATATCTTGATCATATTGTTCAATGTAACTTTCATGTAATATAGAATTATGCTTAAGTATAGTAGATGCATTTATAATGGGTCTAGATAACATATCTGCAACTTTATTATGTATGCCCTTTTTATATCTGATGACTAAATGAAACTGATGTAGGAACCCCATCCACTTGTAGTGTCTTGATTGTTGCAACTTAGTTTGGGAGTGTAGATATTGAAGTGGTTGATGATCAGTATCGATAATTGTTTCTTTTCCCATTAAGTAATGTTTCCACTTTTTCACACCCTGTACTAATGCATACAATTTCTTATCATATGTGGGTTAGTTAACTACTACAGAGTTAAACGTCTAAGAATGATATCATATGGGTTTACCATGCTGTATCAACAGTGATCCCATGGCATAGTCACTGGCATCTGTTTAGATCTCAAATGGTCTTTGAAGATCTGCAGTGCTAGTACTAGTGCTGTACTAATCTTTTCTTTCAAGGTGTCGAAGGCTTTATGCTGTTTGCCTCCCCACTAAAACACCTTGTTCAATCTTGTTAAAGCATGTAAGGGAGCTGCAATTAAGGAGAAGTTAGATATGAACTTTATCCAATATTATGCTGCTCCTAAGAAGCTTCTAATTTATGTAGCAGATTTGGGTTTAGGCCAGTTTACAATGACTGCCACCTTAGAGGGATCTATCTTCAATTCACCACCCCCTACTATATGTCCCAAATAATTCAAAGATGTTTTTCCAAATTCACATTTTGAGAGTTTAACATAAAGTTTTTCTCTTTTCAAAACATCTAGTGTCTGCTTAACATGATTTAAATGTTCTTCCCATGTTTTGCTAAATATAAGAATGTCATCCAGATATACAATAACAAAATCATCAAGAAAAGGTTTGAGCACATCATTCATTATTCTCATGAAAGTAGCAGGAGCATTAGTTAAGCCAAAAGGCATAACCAACTACTCATACAATCCCTACTTTGTTTTGAAAGCAGTCTTCCATGCATCTTGTTCTAGAACTCTAACCTGATGATATCCACTATGCAAGTCTAACTTGGAAAAATAAACAGCTTCCTTTAATTGATATAATAGATAATCTATGCGAGGAAGGGGATAATGATTTTTTATTGTTATTTTATTCAGGCTTGGTAATCAATGCACATTCTCCATGAGCCATCTTTCTTTCTCACCAAAATGATTGGTGACCCACATGGTGATGTGCTAGGTCTGATGAACCCCTTCTCGAGAAACTCCTGCACCTGCTTCTTGATTTTTTCATTCTCTAAAGCGGACAACCTGTACATCCCAATGTTAGGAAATGGAGCATCTTGCTGCAAATTAATATCATGCACTATTTCCTTTTTGGGTGGCAGACCTTTAGGTTCTTGAAACAAGATATCATACTGTTGGACACCTAATCCTCAATGGGTTAGTGTGGAAGCCTAATGGACAAAAGGAGTCCAAGAGACCTTTGGATGTGAAACCCAACGGTCACAACAATGTACTATAAATGTATATCTCATGTTAATAAAAAATGTACTTGCATGTTTTATCTTTCATATTTTCTGGTTGCCCATGTGTGTTTAACATGGTATCAGAGCTGCAGGCGAATTTCTGCCCTGCCCAAATTTGAGCCACTTGTTGTGGCCTCTCTGTGCATGTCAGTTCTGTATTTCTGTAGATAGAATTGTCATTATTGTGTGCATGCCTATTTCATGTTGCAAACTGTCTGGCTGACACGCACCTGCACTTCTGCCTATTCTGCCCATGCTGTGCATTTCTGTAGCCTGACACATCTGTCCTCTGCGTGATAATCAGAGTCTGCCCTCTGCGTGATAATCTGGGTAACGCTTGAGCGAGGATTCCATTTGTAAGTGGAGAATTACAGTTCGTCAGTCCGGGTCTGCTCACCAAAAGATGGTATACACCTCACGTCCACCGCCTGCATAATATATTCTTTCATATAACGCTGTTGGGTTGTTTTCATATAACGTTGTCTATGGATCCTTGAAGAAGTTCTGTTGCAGCAATCGTTGAGCCTGCAAAATGCTGTCTCAGTCTCCACGCTGATATATAACCGCGCTTTCACATATTCTTTAATTCGTATTCAATACGATCCAATATTTCATGCGAAGTTACCTCGTTTAGCCTTTAATTCTCACAAAGGCTGAGTAAACTGAAATTACATCTGTGAGTCTTTAATTTTGCTAATACCGGTGAATGGATAGTTGGAATCAGCTCTATTATGCGTTGAATTTAGCTGTAAAGTGTACCTTACTTTCGAATTGAGACGCGTTTCACATATTTTCCTAGCACAGTGAAGCGTGTTGCCAAAGCTCCAACGTTGAACTCATCTTCCTGATCTGAGGCGGCTCAGCTGATCAGACAAGGGAAGGGGACACGCTGGTGTGTGAGGTTTTACGCTGGCCTGTCATCACCATAGCAGTCGTTCTGCTGCTGCTCACGAGAACGCCAAAGTCGAGATCCACTTTGTGTCAATAAATCCACAATTATATCATCAAAGAATTCATCGATGGTCTTCTTGGGATCTGCCATCAGTGAACGCCAAATGTTCTCCATTGCCTCCCTGATATTTTTATCTGGATCGTACTGATAGTGGACAAGCTTTGGCACAAGTGAATGTAAATGAGGCTTAAGTGCATCACCAGCCTGCTTTGCAATTTTAGAAAATCCAAAAGCGGCACCACGTTTAGAGTTCAGAGAGGCCTGATAATTGGCCAGATCCATGAACTTATAAATCAGATCAGGTTGGCCCATGTCAGTTGCTAGACTGCAGAGTTCCTTATATGTGCTTAGTTGAAGAAGGTGAATAGTATCAATGCGCAATTTTTTTGCTTGGGATATTAGACTGTTATAGAAACATATTATTGGTTTCGGCATGCATAAGTTGCGGTTTATGATAGTTGGACATTTTCCTGTACTCCTGTTGATACTTTTGATGATGATACTTTTGATGAGGGATGAGCTCATGGAGCCATTCCACTCACATGTCGGCTACTAAGAACATAATTTTTAAGGCACAGGTGCGAGCTTGAGGGCCCAAATCGCTAAGGCCCCAACAAATTTGAGGATTTTCTGTTGTACTATGGTTATATACTTGGTTTGAGCCAGAGTTGTTTAAATTATATTTGATGTAAATTTTAACGTTCTTGATGGAGCCGTTTTTAAAAAAAAAGGAAGCAGTCAGACACTGAGTGTTGACAAAATCTATGGAATAATGAACACAAAATGCAAGATAACATACAATATTGAAAGATTTCAAACTCCTGGGAGATTCATTTCTCAACAAATAAGTCACCTTTAAGGTGATAATTGATTATTTTAAGGATTTGCATGTCACCGGAAGTTGTTGGACAAAAGACTTTGAAGAGTATAGAGTTCCTTTCGAACCGCGTTTATTTTCTTCATTTCTTGCAAGAGGTTTTTAGGAAAGGCAATGCAAGCAATGAGCCGTGCTGTAAGTGGTTTTCATCATCTAAAATATTTGCATTATGAGGGGAAGTTGTTGGAATAGAGAATGCTATTTGAAGAGTTTGGATTTGCTTTGATTTGCAGTGTTATATATGATGAAGTTTTTATGACAGTGGTAGCATAGTTATGGTATATGAATTGCATAACTGAATTCTATTCGTGCTCCAGTTTTTGATGGTTTTAATACGCTGTTGCTTCCATACATACGCTGGTATTATTAATATGATGTATGCTCGCTGGGTCTAAAGTTGATATCAAATTAAAATTATGAAGTTCTTCCACAAGTATTTGTCCAGCATATTATATATTTACATGAACCAACAAGGTATGCACCACCTCTGCTGAACGTAGCTGTGATACCCTTCAGCGTGGAGTTTATTCTGACATTGTGGGCACCACGAAACAATGTATTGTTGACTAATATAAGCCAGAGGACCAGCACTATACAGTTTGCTAATTATTTGGACATGTAAGGAGGTCTATCACTACTGTTTCAGCATGCTAGAGATTCATTCCAATACCCATGACATGGTGTTATAATTATCAAAGTTTTGATAGCCATCATTTCTGATTTGAAAGTGAAGGAGTACTTGAAGGATCCAAGCAAGTTTGCAATTGCTGCTGCCCCAATTGTGGCATTGTATTTAAAACCCATTATAGTTTATGTCTGCATATATATATGCATTGATTCCCTGATTCATTTGCTGCACATTTATACAAGATATTGTTGTGTACTGTGAGTGGATATTACTTTTCTGCATTAAGTAATAATTGTGATCAGTTTTTAAGGTGTAAATCTGACATTGAAGAAAAATGGCCAGAATCAGTGAAGTATTAGAGTTCATGAAAACTCTTATACAATCTACTATTGATGACACATTACAAATCAGCATAGGATCTCTCTCAGAAATTCAGACATGTCTACAAAATGCACAGGAAAAGATTGATTTTTTGCAGCTTGAATCTCAGCTACAACAAGAAGAATTACAGCAGTGGAGTCATCATTCTGAATCTGTTTCTATTCAGAACATTGAGACAACCACCCATCAGCAGCAAGTCAATAATGTTACCGTTCATTCAAATAAAGCAGCAGTTGTACATGCAGATGCAGAAACTCAGTCTGCACTTCCCAAGCCCATCATCAGACCTTGGGAACAGCTTGTCCACAACAAGCACAGAACTGGTCTTGGATATGACAAGGACTTGTCCTTTCATATTCCAGACTACTCAAAGCCCATTCAGTTTCAGAGTGCTGGATTCATTCATGATAGTTCAGCTGCTCCTCATGACAGTTCATATCGAGC
This sequence comes from Pinus tabuliformis, assembly GCA_031772625.1. Classification (NCBI taxonomy): domain Eukaryota; kingdom Viridiplantae; phylum Streptophyta; class Pinopsida; order Pinales; family Pinaceae; genus Pinus; species Pinus tabuliformis. Next base: position 181,441,987 of record CM062810.1, read on the forward strand.
TGTTCCAGATTCTGCCCCTCTTCCACAACAACAACAACAACAACAGATCGTGAAATGCCAACACTGTGACCGAGTTGGCCATTTGAAAGATCACTGTTTTGATCTTAATCCATGTAAGCACTGTCATAAAACCAGTCATTCTTCACACAGATGCTTCAGAAATAAATGTCCTGCAAGAACAAAGATTCATCTTGGATGGATTGCTTCTTGGCAATGGGCATCAACAGCCAAGAAGATATTCCAAACACATGTCAAAACTTGTTATAGAGTATTGAACAGTCTTGCAGTTGAGTTTTCTCCATCATCTCACCTTGTATCTGACAGGGGGGGAAATGATGGTCATCTACAAGGTTCAAATTCACATCAAGCGAGCCTGAGCCACAACCTGCCACACCAGTTTCAAAGTTGTAGCCAGAGACAAAGATGCCCCTGAACATGCCTTCAGTTGGCAATCTAGGACACTTCCTCTAGCAGAAGACTTCAGCTTCTTGCCAGTTTTGGAAGAATTCCAGGAACAAAATTGAGAACACTTCCTCTAGCAGAAGACACCAACTTCTTGCCAGTTTTGGAAGAGTTCTAGGAATTGCATAAAGCATTCCAGAGTTGTTGGTTATCCTTAAACCATCATAGATTGAGACTTCCCTTTTTAGGTTGAAGTTCTCCCTTTTATGCGAGTGAGACCTCCCTTTATTGGTTGAAGGTTTCCCTCTTTAAAACAATAGGAGCACTTCCTCTAGCAGAAGACTTCAGTTTCTTGCCAGTTTTGGAAGAGTTCTGGGAACTGCACTAAGCGTTCCAGTGTTGGTGGTCATCCTTAAACCACCGCCCTTTATACCAACATTTCATAGAGCTCATTCAGCCTAGTGCTGCCATCTATTTTTTGCACATTTTGTATTACAGCTCTCTTCTTGGACTCATACATAACCCTTCGGATTAAGGGGGGGGAATGTTGGACACCTAATCCTCAATGGGTTAGTGTGGAAGCTGAATGGACAAAAGGAGTCCAAGAGACCTTGGGATGTGAAACCCAACGGTCACAACAATGTACTATAAATGTATATCTCATGTTAGTAAAAAATGTACTTGCATGTTTTATCTTTCATATTTTCTGGTTGCCCATGTGTGTTTAACACATACTCTGAAACAACTTTTTCTAAATCAGCTTGCTATTTAGCATCACAACCCTCAAACACATTGGTTTTATCAAGCTTATTTTCCTTTACAACCATTAGTAAAAATGGTTTGCATGAATTTACAATTCGTTTCATCTTCCCTGAGTTTATGAGAATATAATTATTCCTAAGCTTATGAGCTCTTACAAAGTATTCAATTCCATCTTTAACGAGTAGATACTTATTCTCAGCTCTATAGAAAATATCTTTTCTGTCATACAAGTAAGGACTTCCTAAAACAATTCCACATATATCCAAAGGAATTATATCTAACTCAACCTCATCTACAAATGCTGACCCAAAAGAAAACTTGAGTTTGCATTGTCTAGTCACTTGTAGTTGTGCTTTATCACTTAACCAACCTAATGAGTATGGTTTCTTGTGAGGTGTGCATTGTCTAGTCACTTGTAGTTGTGCTTTATCACTTAACCAACCTAATGGGTATGGTTTCTTGTGAGGTGTAGTCAGTAATCCCGACTTCTTCACAATTGCTTCAGAAATTAAATTTACTTGTGAGCAACTATCAAACAAAGTATCTATCTTTTGATGTTTGGAAATAACTTGAATATGGAAAAGCTCAAGTCTTTTTCTCTCATTTTCATCATCAATAGTAGATTGTGCAGAATTACTAGTAGATGCTTTAGAATTCTTACTTTTTATAACTGTGGCTGCAATGGTTGTTTCATCTCCTGAGTCCGACCCCAAATCTTTCTGAATAGCTACAACAGTCTTCTTCTTCTTGCCCTCGAACTTCTTAGGTATCAGCTCTGGATGCAGAATCCAATAGTGTTCATCATCATGCCCATCCTTCTTACAGTGAGTGCATGAAGACTTGCTTTTCTGTGCAGTGTTGGCCTTCCTCTCTTTCCATTTTTGTTTTTTTTTCTCCTTATTCTTGCTTGCAATGGGCTTGGTTGATCCTCCAACCTCTAGGTTCCCATTATTTCCTCTAGCTTCTAGATGCGTAGCTTGAACAGATACCTCATCTATACTAGTGGGATTAAACTTGAGGATAGTGTGCCTCATGTAGCTGTGTAGATCACTAATGTACTTCAACAGAGTCTTAGGTGAGTCTAATGAGATTCCTAGAATCAAAGCTCTCTTCCTAAATTCCTGGGTGTAACCTTGTACACTTTTCCCTTTCAATTGGCGAAGATTTTGCTAGCTCATCATGGCTTGCTGCATGTAGGCAAATGGATAGAACTACTTTTTAATTGCAGAAACAAATTCACTCCAGACAACAAGAGTCTTACCATGTCTCTTCATGTCAGCTTGGGTCCTGCCTTCCCACCAAACTAAGGCAGTGCCCCCAAGGCGTAGGCTGGCCAGCTGAATCTTGCTCTTGTTTGAGTCGATACTCTGCACTGTACAATAAACATCACTTTATCTGATCCAATTGTCCAGCTTTTCTGCATTCAACTCTCCGTCATATATTGGTAAATCAAATTTAACATCTAGTTTAATCAAAGATGTCTTCTTTTTATGTTCAGGGCTATTAGGAGGTGTGAGAAAGTTTTCTTCTTTCCCTTTGCCTCTTGAGTGGTCATGGAGGAGAGACTCTTCTTCTCCTTTATCTTGTTTGGAGCCTGATGATTCCTCATCTTTATGTTTTCTAAAGTCCTTATACGTTTCCTCTACCATGGATCTCATGGCCAGGAAACTATCTATAAATTGAGGGTCTGGGCCCATGGAGCCTTCCTCTGACATTGTCTTCTAAGGATAGACTCTTCCAATTTCAGGATTAGTTTTGACCAACTCTCCTTCTCCTAATTTGAGCTTCGATCTAGTTAGCATTCAACAGCTAAATCTAGCACAAGCTTGTCTAACCTTAACAACCTTTAGCTCTGATACCACTTGATTTGAAATCACCCCTAGGTGACCTCAGGAAATTAATGAAGGTATTACAAACTCATGTGCTGGTGTGTGTGTCTATGTTATCTTGTGCAACGAATCGATAAGATTACGAAATACACAGACACTTGAAACAGTAAGAGATCATAGTGAGAAAATATAAACACAACAAAATTTAATAAGGAGTTCACGCAATCCTCCTGGGCTATGTCCCTTGGTCCAGCCTTTAGTGGTGGCCTTTTTATTATGTTTTTAAAGCAAAGTCTTACAATAAGGAGCTCAATCTGAGTCTCACTTGACAAAGGATGATCAGTAGGATGGCACTTGGAATTCCCAGGTCCTTAGAGTTCACATACTCCCCTTACGAATTTTGACCTTAATTGGTCTCTGTCTGCTCGATGCTACCCTTACTCTGATGGTCAGCTCGGCTTCTTTGCCCTCTGCAACTTTGCCTCTCTTTCTGTGTCTCTCGACCTTCGTCTTCTTCAATGCTTCTCTGCCTCACTATCCCCCTGCTTCCTGTCAGCTCATGGCTTTAAAGCCAGTTCGTTCCTTCGACTATTCGTTTCGGCTTCTCAGCTTTCTGGATTGCCTGCCTCTGTCCGCTGGGACTCCTCTACCCTGCATCATGATTGATGTGTAACGCTTCGCAGAGAGGTGGCCACCTGTCTCTTTGCAAACTGAGTGTCAGTTCTTCCTGAACGGTCATTTTTTTCCATTATTTCCCAGATGCCTATGAAACAGATCCTTCTGTCGATTCATTGGTCAAATCGGACTTCAAATCTTATGCACCGTAGTTTATTTCTCCCCCGGCTGTGGTCATCCATCGGGTTGAACCTCCATTGTTGATCTAGAGCCCCGAGATCCTATGGTCTTCGCTTTTATCACGTGGTTGAGTTGCTCGACCGTTAGTCCGCGACGTAAGCGGTTTCCCTCTCTCCCCGCGAGACACGCATCACTCAGTGTATGGAATCGCTGGGTCCTCAGCCAAATTTTCTTACCGCCTGAAATGCCTCCGATATTCCGTCGGTTTTGAGTGCGGGACCTGCCTTGTCAGTTTTAGCGTTTTCCCATGGTTTTTTGGTTTCCCATGTGACCGATAATCGCGTATCAGAAACAGCCTCCATTTTCGAATCTGAGCTTCTCAATTGCCATTTTTGCGCCATGCATGGTCTCCATGGGCCAACGATCAGTGCGCTTTGACCAAATGTCCTCGTTGCTCTATGCTGGCTGCAAATTGCCATTATTCAGAGGTTATTTCTGATAGCTATAAGATTTCTTGAAGTCTGTCATTCATTCTTAACAATCATGGAATTGTTTGCGGATCCAATTCGAATCAAAGGGAGGCTCCGAAATTGATTCAAACCAAAATTTTGGAGGGTGGTTGTAGCCGCTACAACACCACTCCTCCCACATTTAACTAGTAACTCAACCCACAACCATAAGGAACATGAGCACAAATCAAAAATAACAAATGGGGAAACCCACAATACCATGGTTATCCATGAAATGGCAAGGCAAGGCTAAAATCACTGTCTATCCAGGAAATCCTCCATGTCAATGACATATCATAACCAAGAAACCACATGCATTTACCATGCATTAAGAAAAGCATACATGCAACCTGTTACATGCAAAACAATTCAACTGTAGTTGTTGATCCACCTGTTCCCTTGCACTTTCTTGCCTTGGCCATCTTTCCCCAAATCCAAAGTATGCCAAGAAGCTCCAAGAGTGCTGCAAGAAAACTCTAGGTGTGCAAGAGTCTAATGAGAGAATAGATAGAGAACTCCAAAACTAAACTGATAAAATGTTGTGAACTGCTTCTTAGAGTCTTTTTTATCATTGAGGCCTTTGTTTTCTTCATTTTCCTCCATTTTCCTTCAATTTTCTCTTGATGCAATCTAACCTTTCACCTTATTTTTTTCCTATTTTCCTTTATTTCATAAAACAATTCCCCCAAAATCAATTATTTTCAATGCAAGAAGCCATATGTATATGCAAGTGCTTATGTATATGCAAATAGATACACAAACATATATAGAGAGATTAAGTTTTATAAATGCGCTTTCAACTTTTGTATATGTGACTTTTGTAATTGCACAAAGATATATCACTATGCATATCTAGAAGCCATGCATGTAGATGAGGAAGTACATATAGGAAAATATTTATAAAATATTTTTGTCATATTTGTTGTTCTCCTAATACTTCAAATTTTTATAGGTACTCTATAAATGGGAAAGTGGGATGAAATTATGGAGTTGGACACTGAAAACCCAGAAGATATGATAGAATTTTTTGCTAAACATCTAACATGGAACAAAACTGAAGGGGATCAAATAGCTAATATTCCTTATAGTCGATTGGATGATTTTATAAATGGAGAGAAATCAAATGAATATGCTCCCACTCAATTTGTTGTTAGTACAAATCGATCTAAAAAACTGGAGGATGTTATATGTGCTCGCATTAACACATATATCGAATATACCATGTGAGCCTTTATTTGTTAATTAGATACATTTAATTCAAGTTCAAATGAAGTCAACATGTTTTCTAATTTCATGTTGTTGTTTTTATTTAGTTATTGGTATGCATATGGTCCTGAGTCAACATGTAGATATGTACGTGATGAAAATACAAAGAATCCAAAAGGATCAACAACAAAAAAATGGATTCCACACCAAAGCATAAAATTTGGTTGTAGATGTCACTTCATCATGCATTGTCTTTATGTGTGTCCAAATGATGCTATTATAACATACACTGAGTGTAGACATTTTGATAAATCCGGTGCTTTCTGTCATCAAAAGAGTGCAGTGGGAAGACCTCAAATGTTCAAGTATTCACCACATGTATCCTTCGATTTAGGAGCTAGTGTGTGTGGTATGGTTGAAGATGGTTTTAATGTCACAATGATTTGGGACAAATTAATTTTTAGTGTGGAGAACCAATATGGCGAGTTATTTGCAAGGGTGGGCCGGGACACTTTAATGACGAGGATGGATATTTCTAACATTTACAATAATATTAGACAAAAGGAATATATGAAGGATGACAATGATCCAACAAGTGTCCAGTGTTGGTACAATTAGTTTCCAGATAGTTTCTTTTTCTATCAAAAACATGATGTTGTGTAAAACATACCATTTATTATAGGCATACAAACACATTGGATGCATTCCATGATGGTGACACATTCACACAACAACCCTATGTCAATGGATTCTACATTTAATACGAATATGTATGGGGTGTGTATTATCAATCTTTGGATTCCTATAGTGATAAAAAAGAAGTCTTTTTTTAACATAATACTTATAATAGTGTTTTTTGAATGTAGTATTAACTTTATACCTTAATGGTATTCGACAAACATCATAATGGTGTCCCAGTGGTTTGGGTGATTTCTTCATGCAATACTACATATGATATTAAAAAACAGTTGGCATCTTTATTTTCAATGGGAATGAAAGAGTGTCAAGATTGGAATGCAGAATCATTTATCATAGATGATGTTGCTACTGAGATTCAAGTATTAAGGTACCATTTTTGTTTTAAAAAAAAAACATGAAAAGCATATTTCATTCATAATTTACAATATTCTAATGTTGTACCATTCAGGTGTCTAACTAATTTTTCCATCCTATTATGTGTATGGCACATCCATCGAGCATGGGTGAAAAATGTTGGAAACAAAGTTAAATGGAAAGAAAACAAGTCTACATTTTACGTGCTTTAGGGAAAATCATGCACTCATGCAAGGATGACAAGTTAGTACAAAAAGATGTTGCAGGGATATTTTCTGAATTTAGTGAAGTGGAACATTTTTTGAAATATTTTGACACCACTTGGATATCTAATGATAAAATATTTAAGTGTTATGCAACATCATATCATGACTATTATTCTGTAATTGAATGTTTTTGGTCATTATCTTATAGTTGATGATAATTTGTGGTCATTACCTTTTCCAAATATGTGGGAACAATCTTATTGGAAGTTTCCACATTCTAATCAAGACACAAATAATGCAATTGAGTCCTACCATATGCATCTAAAGTATAGGTACTTATATGAGGAAAATAACGCTTTCCACAAAAGTTTGGATTGGCTAATATTTGTGTTGTTGAAAAAAGTTGAACTATATTATATTCACAAACAACATTTAAAAGAAGCATGCGTTATAAGGCCTACAACATGTAAGAAACAAGAGATTCTCTCAAAGTCTAGAGAAAATCATATACGAGATGAAGATTGTCTGCATGACCCTAAGAGTATAAATGAATTTATGGTTTGTAGCCAAAATAAGGATACTCCTCATACCTGGTATAATGTCATATGCACAAGGTCCGAGTTTAATTTTTGTACTTGTGATTGGGCATTGAATGGAAATGTTTGTAAGCATATCTTCAAAGTTCAAATGTGGGCCAATGAACAGGGTTTGGACTTTAACATGTTGCCAATTATTTCTAGTTCAATTACCGAAAATCATAGACTTTTAGTTGATTTAAATCAAGAAGGTATAATGAGCTCGTTGTCAAAACACCAATCAAGCATTCACCATGTGCCTATTGTATCAGAACCTATTGATTTTTAAACTAGACCATTCACAAATTCAATCTCTGAGATTGAAAGATCAAAAGTTGTACATGCATCAATCAACAAAAAGTTAATGGATATATTAAACAATTTTCCTACAAAATTGGAGAATTTAGAAGAAATTGATAATGGCATTGATGAGATGTGTAGCACAATTAGTGAAGAGACAAATAAAATTTTTTCCATTATGATGTCTCCATCAAGAATTATGACTAAGAGAAAACATAGTTTTTTGAGCCCACAAAGTAAAAAGATACGACATGGTCATGAAAGAAATTCAAGGAAGGAAAAAACACAATTTTAAAAGGTTGGGTGAGTTTGCTCAAAGTCAAGGAAGAGAATGGAAAAAATAATGAAAGTACTTTCTTCAAAAGAACATGGAAATGGTCATACGTTTGAATGACTTACTTAACGCAGTTGAATCCCAAAAATGATATCTAATATAATGCACTGCGTAAATCCCCCAACTTAAAGAACATGGAAATATTGAGGGATCTACATCTTAGAGTCAACAAAGACATGTTCGACAATTATTTTTCTGATGATATTGTCAAGGGTTCAGCAAGTATAGATTATAAATTATTTTTGTTTATTTATATAATTGAATGAATTCTTATCTAATTAAATATTTAGTGCACTATGTCATGCAACCAACTCTAACTTTATTTTTTGAGGACGTGATTCCTGATCAAATATCAATCAAATTATGTTGAAATTCAAGAAATTGGCACAAACATGCCAACAAGCCCATTGATTCCAGATTTGAACATGTGAAGTTTGATGAAAGGTAAATTTAATATCGAAGTTAATAATTCTAGTGCAGGGATAGAATAATCATGGACAAATGTCAGATTCCTCTAACCACACTTGCATGATGTTAGTTGGGGAAAAATGTTACTCCTTTTGTTATCATTTTCTATAATATTTGAATTCAAATTAATAACATATCTTAAAGTCATATATGGGTTTGATTGATCTTATACTCATAATATGTGGGAATTGATTTTTTTCTTAATAATATTAAGATTTTTTTTAACAATGCTAAATATTTTTCTTTGTTAATGTTTTTATTGTCATGCAGTTCTGGACAATGAAGATGCACCAAAGTTGATGTTTATGATAGGGGAGTGGGAATAAACTTAGAAGATAATAACTTCAGAGGCCTATGAGCCATTTTACAAAGTATTAGTGTCTTTATTTTTGAAACAGAATTTCCAATGAAATGTAATGAACTATTCTTAGAGGAGGCTTAGTTTTAAAATTCAGTTCTTATACTAAATATTGGTGTACTTTTAATGTCAACATTTATTTCAAATGGTAATATATGCACTACGGTTTATTATGGTTTTTTCTTTGGTTTGTTATCTATTTCAGGCAAATGCGAAATTCATTTCATGTAAATGTTTATTATTAAACAATTATATGATGAAAATTACTAGTTCTTTTCAATAGATATGGAAGATATTCCCCCCTCACACTTAAAAGGTCAATATAAAAAGAATCTATTTTACCTATACATTAATGTGATTAGTTTATATATTTATTTTACATAGTAAAAAGAAATTATTTAGTATTAGTATTAATATTAATATTAATTATTGCTTTTGTCATGTAATATTACATTAAGAAAAATAAAATAATAATTACATAAAAATGTAATAATGGAAATTATATAATATTGAACATAAATATTAATAACAAGAAAACCATTTCAATATCAGCTATAAACAAAACACTTCAATGTCCATGTAGATAACATAATTAGATAGATAATGTAATTGGCAGTGAAATATTTTAATTTCATCCATATGTGCTACTTCTACTTTTTAGTAGAAAGATGACATGTAACCTCCTCCACTCAACATGGAGATTATATAATATCTAAAATGCAATTGATGTTACAACCAACCATGGTTGAGATGTGTAAAACTTTGAAACTTTGATTATAAACAAAGGAGCAAATAATATAGATGATCAATATATATATATATATATATATATATATATATATATATATATATATATATATATATATATATATATATATATTAACATTTAGATTTAAATTAACAATTATTAATACTTTTTATATCAAACAAGTGCATCAAACAAAATATACATCTTTATACAAAAATTCCATTTAAATATGTACAAAGCTTAATTAAAATTCCATAATCATTATAATGAATAAATAGTTAAAATGTTTTTAAAAGTTGAGAAGAATGTTAAAAACTTTAAAGCATAAGTTGCATAGAATTTCTCTATTTTATCTTTAAATTGAATGTATATATATATATATATATATATATATATATATATATATATGTATATATATGTATATATATGTATATATATATGTATATATATATGTATGTATATATATCTATATATATACTAACATTTAGATTTAAATTAACAATTATTAATACTTTTTATATCAAACAAGTGCATCAAACAAAATATACATCTTTATACAAAAATTCCATTTAAATATGTACAAAGCTTAATTAAAATTCCATAATCATTATAATGAATAAATAGTTAAAATGTTTTTAAAAGTTGAGAAGAATGTTAAAAACTTTAAAGCATAAGTTGCATAGAATTTCTCTATTTTATCTTTAAATTGAATGTCAACACCATATAGTATTTGTATTGAAATCAATAAATAATCTAATATACATATTTTTGGAATATTCATTTTAATAAATAATATGGATAGAACTATTTATTTGTTATATATTATTTAAAAGATGCAAAAGTAGATTTTATTTAGAGTACATACCATTTTTTATTATATATAATATCTGAATTCAAATTAATAACATATCTTAAATGTTATATATGTTTGATTTAATTGTAAGTTATATATAAATTATATTAATTATATAAGTTTGATTATATAATTTTTATTTTATATTTTTATATAATTTTTATTACAAATTTTAGATGTACAATATTGGATAGATGAAAATAATTATTATATACAATAATTCCATAGAAATTTATATAAATTAAAATTAAAATTTTGCAATTTTTTTTAGTAAGTTTGGTAGGATTACATCATCATCATGCCCAACTTCTCACCCCAATCCGCAGATAGTGTTATAGACATTTTTGTGCCTTACAGCATGAAGCATGAAATGTCAATAATCTGAGGGATCCAAAGTCCCTAAACATGTTGTTCCTACCCCTAGAGGAACAAGGTCAGCAAACCACAGCACTGAATATCAGTTCTCCACCTGAAAACACTCAAAAACAAGCTAATTCTGGATCATGTCAACTGCTCCACTGAGCATTTGCGCTGAATGTCAAGTGCTCCACTATGTACCTGCGCTGAATGTCAACTGCAAAGAAGGCTACCTGCGCTGGGCGAGTTTGGCCAAGTGGCACAAGTCATTCCTCAAGGTGTCAATGCCCAGGAAGCTTCCAAAATGACACTTGGATTAGGGAATTCGACTGGTGATGAGTAAGAGGGTCTAGATCTCCAAGTGGAAGCCAGAACCTCCAAGTGGACTCAAGAACTGAAGAATAACTGAAGTGGGAGAGGACACTAGTCAGCTTCATGTCAAGCTCAAGCTGACTCATCCTTTCTCCAAAACTCCTATATATAGAGCTCTATCATGAGGTCTAGGGAGGCTGGAATCTTGTGAATGTAAGGAAGTGCTGTTGGTTTGAGTTTAGAACTATTGGGTGATTTGCTTTGAAGGAGGTGAAGAGGAGACTTCTTTCTGCTGGGAGGTGATGCTGGATTGGGCCTCTTATGGTTGTATCACTTCCTGAACTTTACTTCTTCCATTAATAAAGCATTTGAGGTTCTTCTATATACATGTGTCTCAATGATGTATTGTTATACTTGTGTATTTGATTTATTCTAATCCTTGAATCAATTATGAATGTATGCTTCTTGTAGTTTCCCTCTCTTGCCATTTTGCAGGATCTTGGTGTAGCTGGGCCAGTGAAAGAGCAAGGAATTGGGAGCAAGCAGCAAAGAGAGAAGATTGGATCAATCATTAGCGAAAGACATCGGTTAGTGGATCTCTTTCTCCCCTCTTTTACATCTCATAAAGAAGTAATCTCAAATAGCTTTGCTTTGATTGTTACTGAGGTACTATCACCCTTAGAGTGGGATAGGGTCATTCCGTATTGGATACTTTTCCCAACAACAAATTGGCGACTCCACTGGGGATCGAACCCAGAACCTCTGGTTTCAACCAATGAAGGACTTGGCACGAGTTTTTTGTATCCAGGAGGAAGTCTCAACGGTGACACCGGACGATCTTCCAAAACTCTCTTCGCTTCATCTAAGAAGGGACAACGGTGGATGGCGTGATCGCCTTCACACAGTCTACAGGGGGATCTTGCTCCCCCTCTTTTTCTTGAACCTTCACTTTCGCTGGTTGACGGTAAGCATTCAACATGGCTATCAGAGGTTGATGCTCCCGAATTGTGCAAACGAGGGGACCTTAGTATCCGGGGAATACAGGGACAATCTCTATGGAAGTGGTCTCCTCTACATATGACACATGGCGATTTAGGCCCGGTCTGTGCTGTGTGTGGATTTTTGTCAGATGTCTTTTGCTTGCCCCCAATCGCCTTAGGCTCCTTCTTCTTCTTCTCTCTCTTCTTCTTCTCCTTCTTCTCCATGGGAGCTTGGCTTTTGCCGGCTCTACCTTGCGAAGATGAAGGATTGGAGGAAGAGTTATAGGAAGTGGAAGGCTGGTGGGCAGCTCTAGACTGATCTAACTGTTGACTCGACTGTTCAGGAACCATGGTGTTCTGAACTACATTGGTTGAGAATAGCCAAATTGGCAGGCCAATTGTTAGTCCTGGAAGCGACAATGTGACCATGTGGGGCGCACCAACTTCTCCCCAAGAGGAGAAAGGACTAGGATTTCCATCATGTGGAATTCCTTGGTTGGGGCGTTCCATGTTCTCAACCTACAGATCAACGCAGGAATAGGAGGTGATTATGTTCCGTTTAAAATAAATTTTATAACGACGCTTTAGACACAACTTGCTTTTTCACTTTTTAAGAGTCGAGAAAAAGCTAAAGATGACTCTAGTCTCCTTCGATGTTTTAACGAGCCCGAAGTGACAAATGCTCGGATGGACTTTTTCAGTTATAGAGTTTGAAAAAGGCCAAAAGAAACTGCTCTGGAGTTCTAGGCAGAGGGTGTGCCAAACTTTTCGCAAAACCACAGAATACGTTTTACGGTACGAGTGGTCGATCTTCGTGAATGCTGTGTTCACTGCATTGCGATCAGTAGGGCGGCCAACACGGTTTCCTATGGATAAAGGCTTTGTTCCTATAGGGGTCTCCCAATATATACGCGACGGTACGTGGGAGCACAAGTCCATATTGATATTTATCGCTTCACCGTGGAGGAATCACCCAACCACTCAACGGTAAGATATCACGTTTAACGACGCCGGAACACGTCTCTAGCTTAGACCTCTATGTGTTTGCGTTATGTTTCAATGCGTTGTTATGTAAATTCAATTTATTTTAAGGTTGATCTTGTTTAGCAGTTTGCCTTTATGGATCACCACGAGATGTATGGTAACACTCCTAAATGCAGTCTAAGATGATAAGCAAGCTTTTCAATCTTTCAACTTTGAAAATCTTAACTACTGAGGGAAAAGAAAGACATCATCTTTTCACACAGATCATAGAGCACACACTAATGCACTTTTTCCTAAATCAACATACAAGCTGTCAAAATGCACATGCACAATGCAGGTATTTCTTTTCCAGTTTTATGCCTGTTTTTCAGTCTTTCTGAGCCCCAGGGGTTTTGCCAGGGCGCCCTAACTTCAGCGCAGGTTCCCCATTCGAAACCTGTGCTGAATGTCAAGTTGCCTTAAGGCAACCTGACCCTCAGCGCAGGTGGGACACTCTCTGCCTGTGCTGGGCTCAGAAAAATTGAGTTTCAGCTCATTTTTTGATGAATTTTGAACCTATCCCGGTAAATAACCATTGTGATCGTAAATTTATCAGCCATAAAAAGCCTTGGTCGTGTTTGCACCTGCCACCTCCACCATCATTTGGCTGATCGTTCACCTCCATATGATTGTTTACCTATTTTGAGGAACAGCTGCAAAGAGTGATTTCACCTAGCCATCCTTGTGACACTGCCGTGATTGGAAAATTCCAACCTGTACCTGGAATCTGCTGCTATCCCTGTTTATCACTCGTTCCTCAAAAGACGAATCTTCTTTGAGCTCTTTTCATCTGACTCGTAAAATATGAAAAGTTTGCCGAGTTTTGGCCTTCCAGCTTGTTAAAGTGACCGGAAGAGCTATCCCTCCTCTACATTTTAATCTTTTTGGACCTGAGGGATTATTGCACAAAAAGGTCGAGCGCTTGTTTTATTCGGCTCGTTAAAGTTATCGAAAATTCATCCCTTATGTATTGTTCTATACTTTTTCGGACTTAAGGGATTAGATGACGAAAAAGGAATTTTGGAGTTAACTTTCTGTACCTTTTCAGACTCTCTAAACATGAAAAGGACCGAGTTTTCCTTGTCGTTAGACTCATTAAAATGATTAAATAGCGACAAACTTGTCTTTAGACGAGAACGAGTTTCCCTATCGCTAGGCTCGTTAAAACATAGCGATGGGCTTGCCCGAAGGGCAGGTTATAGAACAAGCATATGTTATCCTCCTCAAGCTTGACAAAAATAAAGAGGTACTGGTCAGAAATGACTGGGGAAAAATTGGGAGAACCTCAAAGCTTTAATGGTAGCAAGTCGCTCTTGAACATGACACTTTTCCTCCGTATCACATCGGGTTGGGTTGTTTCGTTCACCGGTCTCATCACCATGGTCTTCGCCAAACCATCCACGTTTGGGGTAATGCTACCGATCCATCGCATCAGTGTTGTTATATGTTCAAGAGATGTTGTTCAGAAAGAGTCAACCGTGTCCCATCCACTGCCATACATTATCCTTCATCCACCCATGATCGCCACCCTGAATCATATGTCATAGATTGTTTTCACCTCCACTAAAATCATTAGCTCCGTTCCGTGTCACTGATGTGGGATTCATTAAGACCCTCCTTTGACGGATCGCTTCTTGTCGACTTCAGCTCATTATCCAAGAAGTTGATCTAGGAACACCCCCCTTATTACTTTGAAGCTTGCATGCCTCAATGGCAAGTTTCTCACTTCCGGCGATAGGTATACATCAATGACCTTCGACCAGAGGATTTTGCGTGGTGTTCGACGCCAAGTCCTTTATTCACACCACATGAATTGTACTGCAGTACCTTGAGGGTCATTATCATTATTGGTGATTCCTCTCGCGCTTGTTAACGGTTTACATCATTGACCGGTAATCAAGCGATGTCTTTCCATGTTCGACTTCAGCGCAATTCTCACATGGATCGACTTGTACTTAGAGTGAAGATCGAACGAGTTTGAAGACCTCGGATCTAGTTTCATCCATCCGGGCTGCGATATATATTCAGGAAATATAAAGACATTTGACATGTACATCATTGCAGCAGATGATCATCCTACTCAAAGGATGATAATTTCAGCAGAGAATTATCAGTCTACCATCAGACGATCGTCTGTTCTATGTACCAAAATGAATTTATAAAGCTGAGCATGGGAATGCCCGCCTCAGCTAGATCATGAAAGCAGAATGAAAAATAATGTATTGTATTGTATTTTATGACAGGTCACCTCTCAACGATTGAATGAACTTCGGATCCTCCTGATAAAGCATTTCACCCGATAAACGACCTCATACTTTAGGGGGCAACTGTTATAGACATTTTTGTGCCTTACAGCATGAAGCATGAAATGTCAATAATCTGAGGGATCCAAAGTCCCTAAACATGTTGTTCCTACCCCTAGAGGAACAAGGTCAGCAAACCACAGCACTGAATATCAGTTCTCCACCTGAAAACACTAAAAAACAAGCTAATTCTGGATCATGTCAACTGCTCCACTGAGCATCTGTGTTGAATGTCAAGTGCTCCACTATGTACCTGCGCTGAATGTCAACTGCAAAGAAGGCTACCTGCGCTGGGCGAGTTTGGCCAAGTGGCACAAGTCATTCCTCAAGGTGCCAATGCCCAGGAAGCTTCCAAAATGACACTTGGATCAGGGAATTCGACTGGTGATGAGTAAGAGGGTCTAGATCTCCAAGTGGAAGCAAGAACCTCCAAGTGGACTCAAGAACGGAAGACTAACTGAAGTGGGAGAGGACACTAGTCAGCTTCATGTCAAGCTCAAGCTGACTCATCCTTTCTCCAAAACTCCTATATATAGAGCTCTATCATGAGGTCTAGGGAGGCTGGAATCTTGTGAATGTAAGGAAGTGCTATTGGTTTGAGTTTAGAACTATTGGGTGATTTGCTTTGAAGGAGGTGAAGAGGAGATTTCTTTCTGCTGGGAGGTGATGCTAGATTGGGCCTCTTATGGTTGTATCACTTCCTGAACTTTACTTCTTCCATTAATAAAGCATTTGAGGTTCTTCTATATACATGTGTCTCAATGATGTATTGTTATACTTGCGTATTTGATTTATTCTAATCCTTGAATCAATTATGAATGTATGCTTCTTGTAGTTTCCCTCTCTTGCCATTTTGCAGGATCTTGGTGTAGCTGGGCCAGTGAAAGAGCAAGGAACTGGGAGCAAGCAGCAAAGAGAGAAGATTGGATCAATCATTAGCGAAAGACATCGGTTAGTGGATCTCTTTCTCCCCTCTTTTACATCTCATAAAGAAGTAATCTCAAATAGCTCTGCTTTGATTGTTGCTGAGGTACTATCACCCTTAGAGTGGGATAGGGTCATTCCGTATTGGATACTTTTCCCAACAACAGATAGCACAAGATTTGAACCCAAAACTGCTGGTTTCGTGAGACTTCATTTCAATTTCCACTGCCATTGCCAATTGAGCTCTCGCAAGCAATCTTTACAAATTAAATTATTAAAAGGTTAAAAAGACTAGAAAAAATAGTTTTATAATAATTTTGATTTTAAATTTGGAAAAAATTTTAAAATATAATTTAATAAAAACATTGAAAATTGAGAATAGACAATGTTGCTATTTTAAAAATTTAATTAGAAATGAATCTCCTCCCCGCAATTTTTTATGAGACTCTTTTAAAATTTAAATAGAAATGAATATTTGTCCTACAATTTATGAGACTCTCCAGATTTTATGGATGATGGAATCAATCATTTCATAATGTGTAGATGTTTGTGATACGAAAGCAGACAGACATTCGTAATGTAACCAGACATTACATTACTGGTAACCAGTAATGTAATTTCTAAATTTATTCAATGAATGGACAACAATTAAGAGCTCTTTTTTAGTGTGTAGTTTAAGTCGGCTTTGGATAGATGTTTGGTGATGCAGTAAATGGCATAAGGTAGATTGTCATTTATCTGGCCCAGAGTTGCTCCTATAGCTTTGCGAGAGGCATCAGCGTTGTTGATCCCCTATTTTGATCACGCAACTACTATTTTTCATCTCTATTTTGTCCTTTTTGGCACTCCTAAACCTACTCACCTGCCACTCTTATTTCCCTAATCACTGTTCTAATCTTCACTATGAGGTAAATCTTTCATGGTAACATTTTGTTGTTTATTAGTGAATTTAAGTAGATATGAGTAGCTATCCAAAAACTAACTAATCACTATGGTCGAAGTGTAGACATTTCAGCAGATGTGCAGGGTGACAATAGGAGAATCTAGGTAGTGAACCATGGTTCCTCCACTTTCGTACTCAAGAGCCATTTTTGGGTTCGGTACCTAACACCACAGGGGATAAGAGGCTCTATAATTCTAGATGGCGAGTTGCCTCCAGCCATGCTTGAACGTGTTTGATTCCAGCCACGACAAAGATCCTGGTTATCCTCTATGAATGGAGCAGACACCAAGATTGGTATTGGTTGAAGGTTGTTAAACTAAATTGGACAAGTTGTTCGATCCATCCGATCTGAAGGAATGAATTAACCAAGATGTTAGGATTTACTATCCATAGTTCAATTTGTCTTTACTTAGTTAACACCTATAAAAGGCTGCTATGTAATAATAGAAGCTACCAAATAGAAGCAAAGTTGTTAATGTGTATCCTTCGACTTATCATTTGAATCAAAGATGTTTACAATGGTTATGCATTAAGTTTGAGTTAATTGTTCGATGTTTCGTTGTGTATGATGAGTTAATTGTGATCAAAGCCTTCCATTTTTTGTAATTTAATCCGCTCCCCAGGTATGGCCGGGCCCACCCATCTGGGTTCATCTTTGTAATATTGCATATCAGTAGATCTGTGTGATAGATACAGTCGTTCTTAAATTATCTGCAATTCATTATTAGTTTACTTGTTGTGTGGAGAGTTTTCTTAAGTTACGATTGATTGTATCATGCTGTTGTTATAATGTTTTTTTAAAACCATTTGCTTCAGTGATCCAAATCTAAATCCCTAGTGTGGACATTGCTTTCTCTTTCAAGACAGATACCTACTCTGTTTGTGAACACTGCACATTGTATTAGACTGGATTGTCATAGATGTATATGAAGTTGTCGAATTACATTGTCATCTAATGCTTATGAAGGGTTAGTTTACCCATTGACAATGCAAAAGCTACTTTCAAACACTTAAATTGGATAACGTATTTAGAGACCAGAGATGAATGGAATTTGAGTTTAATTTGGATTGTGATCAAATCGTTTTCTCTTGTTTCCTCTAAGTAATTGAATCGATTGACTCTCTTCTGAATTGTTTCTGCAGATGTGTGTGATATAGGAAGCACTTGTTTCAGGTTGATTATTTGAATAATGTGATTGGCATGAGCGTGGTTTGGTTTGAAACGATTGGTTTTATGTTAGGTTAGTTGCATGAATGTGTATACAACAGAAGCACTGCTTTCAGAGTATTGATTTGAATGATTTGTTGTAGCTTCAATTAATTTCATTTGTCAAATAGATTCCTTGGTTGTTAAGTAGACTGTGTGGATTAACTTCAAGAGTGAAAAAGAGTGATTTAGTGTTAGTTGTTAAAAGCAATTTCCTTTGATTCGTTTGAACTGCTTGATTCCCCTGTTTCATTTGAATGCTTGATCATATTTTCTATAGCTTAAATGCATGACTGAATTCTAAAAGCAGAGTGTTTGTTTGTTAAAATTTCAAATAGGGTTGTTTACATTTTGATTAATACAACTGTAGGGAATATTTGAGTACAGTTTCTCATAATTGTTCAGTTGATTGCCACGTTTGAGTATAGTTAGTGTTTGAATTTGTGCTTGTGGTCATGATCAATTAGGGACTTGGATACAACTTAGTCGAGAGTAAAACAGAGTATCTAGATTAGGTGCTCAGCACCAAGATGTTTGATTGTTGATAATCCAGTAGGGTTAATATGTTTTGAGTACATTTTGGATTAGAATTGGATTGGCATTACATGTTGTGAAACTTCTAGTGTGGATTGCAAGAATTTGAACTTGAGTGTTTTGATTGATTAAGCTTTGTATACGGTTTGTTTGATTAAGTATTCATTCTCATAACCTGAGATCTGTGGTAAAAGTCAAGTCACCCATTAAGTCCAGATTTCAATCCCAGTTCCAAAGAGATTAAGTTCATAGAAGTTTTGGAAGTCATTAAATTAAATTTGATTATTGGTTCTGCCTATGCTAGCTGGATGTTTGATTTCTTTTGAGTTTGCAAGCATTGGTGTGCCTATTACCCAGTTCATCATTATAAAAGAAATGTTAAAACTCTTACCTAGAACTAAATAAAGGAAGCGCAAGACAGCTCGTGCTTACAAGCGTGGATTGACATAAAAATATTAGGAGATTAATTCCCCAATTTAATCTATCAACAAGCATGTATATGTAAAGGAAGAGCCCAATTTGGGCCTCGGAGAATAGGTGCAGTGGTCAACTTGTCCTTTCGTGTTTCTAGGGCCTCTTGGCAGCTTTCTAACCATAAAAATTCAAAGTCCTTGGCCAATAGACCAAACAAGGAAGAGGTTACCTTACTAAAGTCTTTTATGAATCTCCTATAGTATTCAGCCAAGCCTAATAAGCTTATGACATCTCGCTTCTTCTGAGGAGTAGGGACCCTCTTTATGATAGCTATCTTATTTGGGTCTTCTTGCAATCCTTCCTAGGATATTGAGTGACCTAAAACAGTCCCTGCAGTCATTAAGAATTTGCACTTCTCAGGACTAAGGGACAAGTTCATTTTAATTCATTTGCTTAACACCTTTCCCAGGTTAGAGAGAGCCTCTATGAAATCTCACCCATAGGAGGGGGTGAAATCATTAATATAAATTTCCACAGAATCATGGACTAGCTCTGTAAAGATGCTTAGGACTAGTCTTTAGAAAGTGGCAGGGGCATTGCATAAACCAAAAGAAAGGACCCTATAAGAAAAGGTGGTTTTATCCTGGTCCTTTAGGCTGATCTGGATTTGATTGTAACCATTGAATCCATCTAGGAAAGAGAAGAACTTCTTTCTTGCCAGACCATCTAATACTTGGTCAATGAAAGGTAGAGGAAAATGGTCCTTTTTTGTGGCTTTGTTTATCTCTTGATAATCCACACAGATCCTCCACTTCCCATTTTTCTTTGGAACCAAAACCAGAGGAGACACCCACTCACTATCTGAGATGGGGTAAATGAACCTTGCATCCAACAACTTCTATAGTTCTTCTTTGAATATATCCTTGAGGGTTGGGTAATTTCTCCTCTGAGGTTGGCAAATTGGCTTGCAACCTTCCTTGATGTAAATGTGGTGAGTACACACCGAAGGGTGCACTCCCTTCGTTTCCTTGTAACTCCAAGCCAAGAGATCCAAATGATTTATTAGCATGTCACATAACTCCTCTTCTTGGTGTACAGAGAGAGGGGTTGATTTTCAATCCTCTTTCAAGGCTAAATTTTATCATCTTCACATGAGTAGGGTTTGAGTCAGATAAGCATAGATCATCTGAGGGTCATCTTTGGATTCCTTTACTAACTCCTCAAAAGACATTGTGTTGGGGGATTTATTTTGGAGGATGTGTTCAATCAGGTCATCTTCATCAGGTTGCCCCCTTCCTATAGTAGCATCTAGGGTATAGATTGGGGAAGAGTAGACTTCATCATCTTCCTCATATTCTAACCGTAAAGGTAAGGTGTGCTCTAGAGATGGTTGAGAGGGAGGGTACAAGAACAATTGCTTGGACAGATGCCCATTTTTAATGGTCATATTCCTAGCCCTGCAACTTATGTAAGCATCGGCAATGGCTAGCCAAGGCCTCCCAAGGATGAGAGGATAACCATTGAACCTGGTCTTAGGTTGGATAACTAAGAAGTCAGCAGGGTATAACCAGTTATCAATGGATACCATCACATCCTCAATAACTCCCTCAGGAGCTATCGTGGATCTGTCCGTAAGTTGCAAAATTGTTGTGGTCTTTCTTAATGATCCCTGGAGATTTAGTGTAAGCATAGTCTTCTTAGTCATCACATTGATGGCAACCCCAAGGCCTATCAAGGTATGGGTGACAATGGTGCCATCGATGTGTACATCTACTACAGGACTTCCAGGATCTATATACTTTGGGCAAATCACCCGCCCCAGCATTAAGTTGGGCAATTGTCCAATGACATTAATGGTATCGGTGTCTTTCTTTTGCCTTCCCAAATGTTTGAAACACTTCTCTTTGATTAACTTGTTGTAGATGGGGACATCTTTGATAGATTGGAGAAGTGGTATTTTGACACAAATTTTTCAACTCACCCAGAAGTTCAGTCTCTTCTAGGGTGTGTTGGATAGGATGGGTTAATCTCTCAGGAAAAGGAGGTGGATTTTCTTAAAGGACACTTTCCTCTTTTTCCTATTCACTCTCCTCAGGTGCAGATGGAGGTTGATTATCTGGAAGCACCCTCCCACACTTGAGGTTAATTTCATGAATTTCCACAGCATAGGCAGTGTAGGATGTTTCTCCACTTTAGACCTGTTGTGCCTATCTATTTTTCAGGTTTGGATTTGGTTAAGTATGCATCTAAGGTTTTTTAGGTGGAGCAGGGTGTAGGAGCTGTGGTTGAGAAGGAGGTGGAGGCAATAGAGCTGGAGCTTGGTTGTATGGGGGTCTCCACCCTTGGGATGGTGCATTCCACTGAGATTGTGGAGGAGCATATGGCTGAAATGGTTGGTTGGCAGATTGGGAATGGTATTTAGGTGAAAATGCCCAGGGAGAAGGTGTGGACCATGAAGGATGAGAAGGAGGGAACCAAGGGGGAATGTATTTATTCTGATTAGGGTTGTAATATGAATAGGATTCCCCTTTCATGCCTTACTGGTATGGTCGAGGCTCTTGAGGCCTCCTTTGATTAATGTATCAGAGTTGTTCAGTCACCCCTTCGGTTCCTTAATACACAAATTTTAATCCAGGAAGGGAAGGGCACTTATCTGTGGAGTGGTTTTCCTCACAGACTGAGCAAATTTCCATGATATTCAATGAACATTCCTTCCTAGGGTTCCTCCTAGTGCATTTAGGTTAGAAGATAGCTAAGGCTCTCTCTGCTTCCTCATGCTTCCTCTGGATCTACATGGTTTCCATCTACAGAGCAAGGGTATGCAACATTTCACTCTTAAAGTCTTCCAACATGTTCTCAATTTCACTTTTTATGGATGTGTTGGAAGAGGATGAACTGGCCACAGGTTGACTAGCTCTACCCTTCTTTCTAGCTTCCATAGAATGATTCCTAATGACTATCTTGATATCATCATATGGTAACTGGTAGATATTCCCTCCTGACAGTGAGTTTAGGGTTTCTAGGAGATCTTCCGTGATCCCCCTAAGAAGGACTAACTTAAGTGATTCTGAATCAAGGGTGCACTTGGCCCTTTTGTATCTGAGTTGGAATCTTTCCTCATAATCTTCTAAAGATTCATTATGTCCTCTTTGGTATCTTTGGACCTGCAGTAGTCCCTATACTTTTTGTTGATGTATTGTTGCATCTAAGCCCAAGTGGTGCTACTATCCCCAGGTAAACCCATGAACCAGCGCAGGGCTACATCTTTGAGAGTGGGTGGGAATAATTTCAACTTTTGATCATTAGAGGTGTAATCTTAAGTTCTTCATATGATAGCAAAATCGAACAAAAAATTATTCAGGTCTTCTGAGGTTAGGTAATGGAAATGAGGAAGAGAAAAGGGGCTTATGTTTTTCATCTTAGCATCCCCATTAGTTTCTATGATGGGAAAAGCTCCCTCATCTCTATCTTTGTCTCCCCTTTCATTTCTATTTTCAGCCATGGTGTAAGTTAGTGGAATGGTCTCTTCTTCTTCCCCAATAAGCTCTTAAAAAATCTCAAGTTGTTCGCCTAATGGGTCCTCTATCTCATAGCCATCGAAGAAGAGGGAAGATTCGTTGTTTGATGTTGTGGAGGTATTTGGAAAACAATTTCCTAGGTTGTCTCTACTCCTATGAGGATGAAGCAAAGGATGAACCACAAAAGGATGAACAAAGTCCTGAAATACAGAGCAGTGAAGAAGAGGAATCTCCAAGGGTGTCTCCAGAGCCCACAGAGAAGGAGGCAACAACTTCTTTAACTGCCCTAAGTACACCTATCAAATAAAGAGGAAAGAGGTAGTGGTAGACTCCCCTTTATTTTAGAACAAGGAAGAGCACTAGGATAAAATAGGGGAGACCTCAAACCCCTACCAAGATCCCCATTATCATAGAGGACTCACTAAAAGAACAAGAGAAGTTAGTCCCTCTAGGAAAGAGAGGTGAAGAAGGAATATCACAACAAGCTTCCCCAAGGTCACCAATCACCTATGTCAGGAGGCCTATCACTAGGTCAACCTTAGCAAAACAAGTTAAAGGACCTTTGACCCCTTTTCAAAAATCGAAAGGTCTCCTACAGGAAACACAGACCTGCCTACAGGAAGAAAAAATAGTCCTACAGGAAACCCTGTCAAAACTACACAAAACACAGAAACAAGATAAGGAAGGAATACAAAGGAAAAGGGAAGGAAAAGAGGCAACAAATACTCAATAAACAGTAAAGGGGGAGTCTCAAGAGTTGAAGGAACCTAGCCCACAGCTAAACCTCAGTTCCTATTTTCCATCCCTCTATTCTTTGAACTTGAAAAGGAGAGAGAAAGGACACATCGTTGGATACAAATTACTAAATCAAAAAGTGTAGAAGATGTAGTACATATGGAAGAAAAGTTGATAGAAATGGTCAGAGAGTTGAGTAGAATAAGAGACCGGGAAAGAGTGATGAAATATAAACTAGAGGCTCACAACACATGGCTAAGGAGGCAACTACAGGAGAAGAAGAGCCAATTATCAACTATGGCAAGTCTCTCCATGGAGGCACTCCAATGCAGGATGCCAGCAAAATCATATGCCTTTCCAAGACTATAGGAAATTCATTGACCGCTGTGACCAAATCACCCTAGATGACAGAGCCAAGATATCTGAATTCTACCAACATAACTTGGCCCTAAGAGATTTGAATGTGTGCAACCCTAATCCAAAGCTAGGGGACTTATAATTGATGGCCTTGGCATCACGCATGAATCATGAGGAGGCCAGAGCTACAGAAGTAAAAAGGGTATTGGCAAGAGAAGAAACAAAACCCCTTTTCATCAGAGCAGAACAACCCAACTCCATGGTTGTCATTAGCACCCACGACCTCATTTTCAATGATCCCCAAATTGCACCAAGATGCTTAGCTGCACAAGAGCAAGAAGTCACTCATTTTGAGGACATGTTGATATTTCTAGGGGATGAAAGCCAGCAAGCTTGCCAAAGGAGGTGGGACACCTTTCCCTTCAAACTAAGGATCAGGGAGTGTCATTCTCTTGATAGAATGAGGGATTCACTAGAAAGGACCCAAATGTATAAGCAAGCATTGCAAAGACTCAAAATCAACTGGATTGGATTGAAACTTAGTCCACCATTGCTTTTGGTCATGTTATAATGGAGAAAGGAGGAAGAATAAAGAAAACAGTGGGAGGAGATAGCGAAGCATGCAAGGTTTTATCCACAAGAGGAGGAGACTACAATAGAAGTCTGGAATGTCAGGGAGGCCACAAAACAAATGAAAGACATGGACATAGATTGAGTTTCTTAGAGGATAAGAAACAGTTTCAGTAGGGGGGTGATGATGAGGCTCATCAATGGGAAAATTATATGGACCTTAATACAACTCTCCAGCTTACTAAAATCAACTTTTCTCATAATTCTTTACATGTTTTGTTATATTTTCTGAATGAGAAGGGTAAATATGAGATGTCATGTCTAATGGTCTAATGTGCATTGATTGTAGGTTTTGGAGAAAATTTTGGCTAATTAAAGTGTAGGAACTCGAAGGAGACAAGAAAGAGGGATTTTAGGAGATGGGATCTCCCTCCTTAACTCCTCACTCACTCAAATATTCCTCCATCGAATCTCATCATCTCGGAGTTGCACGTAGCCGAGCCATTAAGACCATTGGTAGCCAAGCTAGTGACAGTTGAATACCAGTTGATATCTAGATTGGGAGCCAAGCCTCCCTAAATTTAAGGAAGTTATTGGTAACTTCAATTGTATAAATAAGAAGGCCTAGAGCCTCATTAGATTTCGGATTTTTGTTCATTGTAGCTAGGAAGCATTTTCGAGTTGAAACATTGTGACTAATCACTCTTGTGTATTTTTGATATTTTAATGAAAATGAGAAGCATTCCCTTGATCCAACACTGATTTGACTCAGAGGGTTGAAGCTCTTGGGTTAGGGCCCAACCCTAGCAGCAGAAGTTCATATTTTTGTATATGTATGCTTAGATTACATTCATAATTAGTTGTTGAACTGATTTTGGTGTTGTTAATTTACAAGTATTGGTATGATTAATTAGTTTGTTTCCATTTGTGGATAGTTAGAACAATGGTATCATAGTAACATAAGGCATTTCAAAAAAGTTGGTGTAACAACCCTGGTGAAAATTCCATGTAAAAATATATAAATACCATAGATGATGGGACACGTATTCCAATTTGAATAGTGGGCAAGACATCCTAGTGTGTGTTCATTTGGTTGTTTATGGCTAAGGCAGTGGCTAAGGATTTGGAAAGGCATGAGGCATTAATTGGCATTTTATTTATGAAAATAATGGAAATTGGGAGAAAAGGAAGGTGAAAGGTCACAGGTTGCATGTGAGGAGGAAATTGAAGGAAAATAATGGAAAATGAAGAAAATAGAGGTCTCATTAATAAAAAGGCTTCTGAGGATCAGTTGGCAAGACCTAGTCAGTTTAGATTTGGATCTCTCTCATTATTCTCTCTCTCTCTCATACTCTAGGATACTTACAGTTTTATTGGAGCACTTTGGCATTGGAGCAAGAAAGGAAAAGAAGGCAAGAGGAAGAAAAGATCAAGCACGGAAAGGCAGGATCATGCAGCTACAATAGGCTTCATTACAGGTTTCAACTTGTATGTGTACTATCCTTGCTAGATTTGGAATGCATGGGATTGCATGTGTTTCTTTTCTACCATGGCATGGTTTTTTCCAGGTGTGATAGTATTTTCAGCCTAGCCTTACCATTTCCTGATAGCTTTGATGAGATGGGTTCTCTCATGCATTTTGTGGGGGATGTCTGAAATGGATTCGAAGCTGAGTGGGGTGGATCTCTGAATTGAAAAACACATGGTGGTAGTGGTCCCTGAACTAGACTAAGGATGCATAAAGCCACTAGCCTAGTAACCCCTGAACTGGATTGTGGTTTGCGGTAAAGACAAATTGTGTGCCTCAGTGGGCCTAAGAATCCTTGTTGGTGAATGGTGATATATACGGTAAAGAGAAGAGGTGGATTTTCTCTCCGTTGGGCCTAGTGATTCCAGGATGGAATGCACGGTAATTCCTAGAGAGTATGTCTCGGTGTAGGGCCTAGTGATCCCTGGATTAGACTGCAGATGCACGGTAAAGCCTGAGAAACTAGGAGGCACTCAAATTCCTCACGATGTAAGTGGAGAACTCTGATAGCATCCACACTGATTAGTGTTTTTGATGTGTTCTATGAGTCTCACATTCATGCTTGGAATATGGCACGAGGGTGATTGGCTGAGGAGAGGTTTGGCTCAGCCAATATATGGTCGGGTGGAACGTGGTAGTACCATCACCAGTTGGTTCATTGCATTTATTAATGAAAAATTCATTCCCTTGATTTTCAAGTCCAAATGTATTGATATATACATGGATTTTGATGGCTGATATGTTTATTGTATTTCTATTCCTATTATGTTGGTTTATATGCACATTTACCCTAGAGGGTGTTAAAGAGTGTTATCAGAGCATGGTTCAAACACTTGGACTAGATGGGCTCTATCAATGGTGAAATGAAGAATAAAGGTTAAATTTTATACCTTTCTGTCATATATGTTATAACTTTTCTTCTGTGGCATATTAGACATTGAAAGTTTTCCTTATTGAAGCTAAATCCCACTGAAAATGTGGTAAAAAATTTCAGATATTGGTTCACAGTACTTTAGGAATTATGATATAAGGAAGATGACCTTCATAAATGCACCTTTAAACCGGAAATGTTGGAATTTCTAAAATAACACATGGCTTTCAGAAGCTGAAAAATTGTCCACATTGAGGGGACACACCACTAATTATGTGGTAAAATTTTTAGATATTGGGTCACAATAATTTAGGAGATATGAGTAGAGGGAGTCAAGACTTCTGAATGCTCCTAAAATCAGGCCTCCAACAGGTCACACTGACATTTTTGTTATAACATTTCTTCTAGGCACTCTCGGGAGCTAAAATTTTTCCACAATGAGGGGAAATCCAATTGATATTGTGATAAAAATTTCAAACATTTATTCACGGTATTTTAGGAGATATGACCAGTGGAAGTCAAGATTTCTCGATACTCCTAGAATTGTGCACCAAATAGGATTGTGTTGGTATTTTTGTTATAACTTTTCATCTATGAAAACTAAAAATCTGAAACTTGAACCATAGTGAGGGAAAATGCCACTGATCATATGGTTCGTTTTCCATAACTTTTAGTACTACATTTTAGGATATATGCATTGAATCATTCACTATATTAGTTTGCATGCAAAGTGTTTGATGAAATGCTTAAATGGTTCAATGATTAATTGCATACAACTTGTTTGATAAAATGCCCTATTGAGTATGTTGTTTGTGGTTGGGGATACTATTGATGTGTAATAGTATTCTTGTAGATGATATATTCTTACTTGTATGCAAATATTTTGCTATATTAGTTTTCATGTAAAGTGTTTGAAGAAATGCTTATATGCAAATGTAACAGTATAGTATTTGTTTGAAGAAAAATGTAAAAGTATGGTAATTGTTTGAAGAAATTGTTATTTTGTAGATGGGATAGTATTGTAGTATGATAATATGGATGTAGATGATCTATTCCTATTTGCATGAAAATAATTGAAGAGTTGCATGTAAGGAATTTGAAAGGTTGCATGCAAGGAATTTGAAAGGTTGCATGTAAGGAAATGGAAAAGTGGCATGTTTTTAGTTATTATGTTACAAGTGGAATAAGTGCAATATTTTGACTTAATCTCATACAAAATGTATGAGAAATAAAAAATCAATTTCTTTTCAAGTGTGGTTAAATTTAGTAGAGCTTTGGAGATCCCATTTCCATAATTGGACATTGGTGATCGGGCCATTATAGTAGCTTCATCATTCTACCTTAGTGTGGACCATGGATAGTAAGGGGGTATGCTTATAGGTTATTTGAATGCTTGATTAAATGCGTGTTATGTGTTTTTGCTTATAAAATTGTATAAGGGAATTCTCTTGTTTTAAATCAGATGCACTAACACAATATGTGTTGAGACAACTAATATGCACTTGCGTGCAAGTGGGTTGTAGTTTTAGTATTATGACTATGATTATGAGTTTATTGTTGACTATGACATGGTTGTTAGTATTGGTGAGAGTTGATTTCAAATTAATAGATATGATGTCTTGATTTTTGGAACATGTGACTCACTCTGTATGAATTATATGTCGCTTATATGTTGATTTCATGATACCTACTTACATCCTTCTATGTTAGGTTACATTTTTGAATATTTTGGATTACATGTATCAGTCTTGTAGGTTGATTACAATATTTGATTGCTTATGTTCAACTACATGTGTTTATGCGTAGGTGTAGTTGATTTGACATTGCTTATGCATATTTTTGGTTGCATGTGGCAATGTGTACAATGGAGTAATGGTTGTTTTCATGCACGAGGTCATGGTTTCTGTAGTTGACATGGTCATGCGATGATGAGTGGACTCTAGCCGGAATGATGTATATATGGTTTGGTACTCATTTTTTATGTGTGTATATGCAGTTGTTATGCATGTATGGTCTTGGTTATGATTATGCATGTATAATAGGTAGAACATGCCTTGTGAAGTCGTTGTATGTAATTTAGGTCATCGTGGTTCTATTGGATTGTTATGATGCTAATGTTTTGGCTGAGATAAAGCCGAAGATGCAGATCATCATAATGAGGTCGCGGCATTAGACTTTGGAGTAAGAGCAGACCGTCATATGTGTATTGTATGTTTGGCATGCAGGTATGTAAGTTAATGTTGGGTTGTGTTATATTCTTTCCACGTAGTTAACAGGGGATTTGAGGGGCACCCGTAACCCCACTTTATGGGGTGGGAAGCGCCCCGGAAAATTTTGGTTTTGGACCCTATGTTAGGTTGGGCGGACCCACCTATGGTTTTGTGCATGATTTTTGCACATGTTTTTTGGACGCGATGGTTTTCGGTCCATGGTATTGGATGCTTCGACATGTATCAATATGTATTATAACATTGAAAGGAATATAATGAAAAAATCAAGCTAGTAGTCCCAGTTTTGGGATCTAGGGGAAAATCTCTATGTATATGTGTTTTATGTGTTCTACTCTCGCATTATTTATTTTCTGTGTTTTAGAAATCATATGCAGGTAATTTCTGTACGGGGTTAAAACCTACATTTGTTATCAGAGCAGATTTGGATTTAAGGGGATGCCTTTGTTGCTGAGGGGTTTCTCTTGGGCCTGTGGTAGACCCTATTCAGTGGGAGATTTGTGAGATCGATTCTGGTGGTGAAAGAAGATGGCGAGCAGTGGAAAGATAGAGATCAAGAAATTTAATGGTCAGAGTTTTGAGCTGTGGAAACTCAAGATGGAGGATCTGTTGGTGGATAAAGATCAGTGGATCACGGTAGATCCAGGTACTAAACCAACGGGAGTGTCCGATGAAGAATGGAAGAAGTTGGATCGGAAGGCAAAGAGCACAATACAATTATGTGTCTCAGATTCAATATTGATGAATGTATCAGGGGAAGCTACAGCAAAGGTTTTGTGGGACAAGTTAGAGACTTTGTACCAATCTAAGTCTCTGGTGAATAAACTGTTCCTGCAGAAAAAGTTGTATAACATGAGGATGAAATATGGAGACTCGGTGACAGAGCATCTGAACGCATTTAATACTGTGGTAAGTCAGTTAGCATTTGTTGATATTAAAATTTCAGATGAAGATAAGTGCATCAGTTTGTTGTGTTCTCTACCAGATTCGTAGGATAATCTGGTTATTGCAATAGGTAGCAATGACACTGCCTTGCAGTTTGATGAAATAGTCTCAGCCTTGCTGATGGAGGAGATGAGATGGAAAAATATGGAGAGCCAAAATGGTGATGCCTTGTCTGTACGAGGACGGTCCCAAAATAGAAACAAAAATAAGTCATCGAGTGGGAGATCTAAATCTAGAGGGAGATCTAAATCTCTAGGAAAACCTGTAAAGGTGGTGTGCTGGAAATGTGGAAACGAAGGCCACTTCAAAATGGACTATAAATCTAAAGATCTTGACAAAGGAAAGGGATCTGATGAGGCTCCTTCTGCAGAGGCGAAAACCACCTCAAATGAAGGTGGGGATGTGTACTTGGCTTCTTTAAGTACACATGTAGATCATGAGGCATGGTTGATTGACTCAGGTGCATCCTTTCACTTCACTCCCCATAGAGAGTGGTTCTGTGAGTATGAGAAATATGATGGTGGTGATGTCTTCTTGGGGGATGATAGGAAGGCTAGAATCATTGGTCCTGGAAAAGTAAAGTTGAAGCTGCAAGGTGGAAGGGTTAGAACACTTTCGGGTGTTCTACATATTCCTGAATTAGCCAGAAATCTGATTTTTGTTAGTAAGCTGGATGATGCAGGTGTAAAAATAGTGTTCGAAAAGGATACTTGCAAGATGGTTTGGGGAGCACTGGTATTGATGCGGGGAGTTCAGATTGGAACTCTATACAAGCTGCAAGGTAGCACTGTTGTTGATGGGTGCAACAATTTCGTGGTTCCTGAAAGCGGGGCAGAAAATCTAGTGGTCTCTGGAGAAAAGACCATGTTGTGGCATCAAAGGCTTGGACATATTGGAGAGAAGGGCCTTCGAATACTTCATGGTAAAGGTATGTTAGAAGGTATGAGTAATAGCTCTCTGGATTTTGATTTATGTGAAAATTGTGTATACAGGAATCGAAATCGGGTGAGTTTCCCCTCTGGTGGTAAGAGGACGAAACATATATTAGAGCTTGTGCACAGTGATGTGTTTGGACCTGTGAAGGTTCCATCACTGGGTAAGTCTGTGTACTATGTATCATTTATAGATGACTTCTCAAGGAATACATGGATATATTTCCTTAAGAAGAAATCTGAAGTCTTTGATAGGTTTAAAGAATTTAAGGCTCTAGTGGAAAACCAGACAGAGAAGAAGTTAAAGGTGTTGAGGACAAATAATGGTGGAGAGTTTTGCAATAAGGAATTTGAAGAATTCTGCAAGAAGTGAGGTATAGCATGGCAGAAGACTACTCCATGTACACCTCAGCAAAATGGAGTTGCAGAAAGAATGAACAAGACATTGATGGAAAGAGCAAGAAGCATGCTCAGTGGTGCTGGGTTAGGACATGAATTCTAGGTAGAGGCGTTGGATACTGCATGTTACCTAGTCAACAGGTCACCTTCATCAGTGTTGGAGGATAATACTCCACAAGAGGTATGGACTGGTAAGAAACCCTGTCTTTCACATCTTAGGGTATTTGGATGTGATGCATATGTACATGTTCCAAAGGAAAAAAGAACAAAGTTGGATAGTAAATCTGAAAAGTGCATCTTTATTGGGTATAAGGATGGTTTAAAGGGTTATAAGCTTTGGAACCCAGTAACAAGGAAGGTTATGTACAGCCGAGATGTGGTGTTCAGAGAGGTGAAAGATGTTATTAAACATGAAGTCCAACCAAAGGAACCTGAGAAGATAGAGTTTAAGCTAAAGGAGGAAGAATCATACTCTACAACAGAGGAGGAATCAGAAGATGAAGAGCCACAAACTCCGACTATGAGAAGATCAGTTCGAGAAAGAAGGCAGCCATAAAGGTATAGTCCATCTGCTTTCTGTTCAATTTTTTCTTTGTCTGTTACTAATGATGATCCCAGAACTGTGAAGGAAGCAGTGGAATAAGAGGATGGAAAACTCTAGAAAGAGGCCATGGTTGATGAAATGGCATCTTTGCACAAAAATGAGGCTTGGGATCTGGTGGAGTTGTCGGCTAGAAGGAAACCCATTGGTAGCAAATGGGTGTTCAAAAAGAATACAAATGCATAAGGAAAAGTGGAGAAATACAAAGCTCGGTTGGTAGCAAAAGGTTATTCCCAAGTGCCGAGAATTGATTTTGGTGATATTTTTTCTCTTGTTGCCAAGGTAACTTCTATTAGATTACTTTTATATGTTTCTACTGCTTTTGATTTTGAGGTAGAAGAGATGGATGTGAAGACAACATTTCTTCATGGGGATCTGGAAGAGGAGATCTACATGAAGCAACCTGAAGGATTTGTGATGAAGGGTAAGAAGTAACTGGTATGTAAGTTAAAGAAGTCTCTATATGGGTTAAAACAGTCACCAAGGATGTGGTATCAAAAATTTGATACATTTATACGGGGACTTGGCTTCGCCAGAAGCAAAGTAGATCACTATGTGTATTTTAAATTAATTGGTGACCATGTTATTTATCGGGTCATGTATGTGGATGATATGTTGTTGGTTGGAAATGACAAAGAAGTTATCCAGGATTTGAAGACCCAATTGTCCTCCAAATTCGACATGAAAGATCTTGGTGCTGCAAACTATATTTTGGGCATGGAAATTAAAAGAGATCGGGCAAAGAGGAAGCTCTGGTTAAACTAGAGGAAGTATGTCGAGACAATATTGTAGAGGTTTAATATGCAGGATAGTAAACTGGTGAAGGTTCCTATTCCTGTAGGTGTGAGGTTATCTGCTGAAGAGTGTCCCAAGACACAAGAAGAGGAAGAGGACATGTCCCATGTTCCATATGCAAGTGCAGTTGGTAGCCTGATGTATGCAATGGTCTGTACTAGACCAGACATAGCACATGCAGTGGGAGTCTTGAGCAGGTTTATGTCAAAACTAGGGAAGGAGCACTGGACAGTAGTGAAGTGGGTTTTCAGGTGTTTGCATGGCACTAGTGATTATGGTTTGTGCTACCAAGGAAGACCAAGATTGGACAGAGTGTTAGATATTCATGGTTTTGTTGATGTAGACTGGGCTGGAGATCTAGATCAGAGAAGATCTACAAGTGAGTATGTGTTTAACCTATTTGGAGGTGCAGTCAATTGGATGAGTAAGAAACAATCTGTAGTGGCATTATCAACTACAGAGGCTGATCCAGGTGGATATTGGTGGCCACCTTCCAAGTCCACCTGGACCCCCACCATTGTCTTTCTCAGTATTTTTAGTTTCCTTAATTGTAGCACAACTTACTATTTTTAGCAGTTTTTCGGGTCCTGAACTTCCGAAGCCGTTTTGAGGCCCTAAACGACGTTTTTTGGGGAATCCGTTCCAACAATGATAGTGCTCGGATAGATCTTTCTAATGCGCTATTGTACGCGTCAAACGGAGATCATATGCCAAAGTTACGACCCCGGGAAGTTGATGTACCAATTTACCCCAAACGGGGCCCACAGTTTGGCGTTTCATCTCCTAGGGTTAGGTTTTGGAATGTTAAGGGTTTTTCCATTGTTTCTCAACAATAAATAGGCCTTCGAGCCTCATTGTAACACAGTTCAGAGGCATGTAGCCATCACATCTCTTCTCAGAGATAAGCTACCATCGCCCTAGCTGGTTTATTTCCATTTCTGGTTGTAAGCATATTTCAGTATTTTCCATTAATGAAATGAAGTATTATTTCCGCTGCATCTTTGTGTATATGGTTATCTCTGTAATTTGTTGCGTTTCTGTTTAAATCCGGATCAGTGGTATCAGAGCGGTCTGCTTTTTCTCTACTTTTCTTTGCATGTCCCCAACAAGGTCGGGATATAAGGAGTTAGGGCTTGAACTGGTTGAACCTTTGCAAGACCAGCCTCGCAAATCCCGACGGCCTCCCATGGCAGACGAGAAGAAAGACGAGGGGGCAGGAGATCCCATCAAAATCTTGCTCGAAGAAGCCCTCGAGCGACAACGGAACGCGATGATGGACAACTTTGCCCAAATCCTTCAGCGGCTACCCAGAAGCGGTACATCGGCTTCTAGCAGCTCCTCTGGAAACGCCACACCCTTTAAGGTACAAGTTAATTTTGAGATCCCCATATTCGAGGGTCAGATAGACGCTGATGCCGTAGATAAATGGTTAAATATGCTAGAGGGTTATTTTTCTGTTCATGAATTTTCGAGTCGAGAAAAGATTGTTTTTGCTCTTCTCAAAGCAGCCCCCCACGTCAAGGACTGGTGGGAAACCTACTGCGAGCAGAAGGATGAAAGTACTGGCTCACTATTTTTAGCCGCACCCACCTGGGATTCATTCTGGGATGCCATCAAGGAGCAGTACTACCCTGTCGGAAGCTATGAGGATGAATACATAAAGTGGACCACGCTGCGGCAGGGAAGGGACCAAGACGTGCCGGAGTTCACCAATCTTTTCCATACCCTTCGCACAAAGTTGGGTATCAAGGATTCGGAGCAACATTTGATACTCAAATACCGTGGCTGCCTGCACAAGTACATCCAGGAAGAAATACAATTCCTAAACATCCCCTCGCTCGGCGCAGCATACCGATATGCCGTCAAGGTCGAGCAGAAGTTTAAACAAAAGAAGCGAGACTTTGGATCTGCGAATCCAAAGCAGGGGAAAGGTGCCCCTAAACCACAGAACAAAGGACAGAGCCAAGGCGGGACAGCCCAAGACAACCAGTCGAAGCTGCAAGCAAAGAACAACGCCGCGAAGCCGAGAAAGGACACTGGAAAATGGTGAGAGTTCCATAAGAGCTCCACTCACAACACAAGTGAGTGTCGGGCCAAGTAGTCACTGGTGGCTGACCTAAAGGTTTCAGAATCAGATGCATGTTCCGACTCTGAGTCAGAACCCGATAAGGGGCATGAAAAAGGGAAGCAGATCATTGATGCGGATCCCAGCGCCACTGTTGCTACCGCAAAGATCCAGAAAAATGAACCCGAAGA
The DNA here is from genome assembly GCA_031772625.1 of Pinus tabuliformis. Taxonomy (NCBI): domain Eukaryota; kingdom Viridiplantae; phylum Streptophyta; class Pinopsida; order Pinales; family Pinaceae; genus Pinus; species Pinus tabuliformis. The sequence continues at coordinate 181,477,117 of CM062810.1, forward strand.
TCCAGAGGAGGAGGAGCGTCTCTTCCACTCCCAGATGTGGGTAAAGGGCTCCCCGATACAATTCATTGTTGATAGCAGGAGTCAAAAGAACCTCATTTCGGCAGAGGTCGTGAAGCGGTTGGGCTTACCGACCACAGCACATCCACAACCATACACCATTGGGTGGCTTCACCAAGGGCGAGATCTTCCTGTGAGTCAGCAGTGTCGCCTTCCATACAACATCAAGCCCTTCACGGATGAGGTATTGTGTGACATTGCTCCCCTTGAAGTTTGTGATGTATTACTAGGACAACCATACTTGTGGAAGCGACATGCTGTGTATGAATCAAGGCCCCGTGCTGTTATTATTACATTGGGAAATAAGTTGTTCAGGATACCATAGGTAGCACCACCTGCCGCCATCTCTTTGATTACTGCAAAACAATGCAGTAAGATCATTTCCAAAAACAGGAAATTTGTTTTCCTGATGATACACCCTCAAGGGAAGAAGAAGACAGTGGCCGCGGCCTCCAAACGGGGTCCCTCTGCACGACAGCTACAGATGGACAAGATTGTGGAGGAGTACGAAGACATCTTCACCTCCCCGGCAGGGGTTCCTCTGCACTATCAAGTCAAGCACTCCATCGATCTGACCCCAGGTGCGCCGCTACCCAATGGACCAATTTATCGGCGCTCCGTTCTGGAGAACAATGAAATCAAGAGGTAGATTCAGGAGCTCCTGCAGAAAGGTCACATCCGTCCGAGTTCATCGCCCTGTGGGAGCCCGATCGTGTTGGTACAGAAGAAGGATGGGACGTGGAGACTCTGCATTGACTATCGGGCGCTGAACAAGATCACTGTCCGTAATAGGTACCCGATCCCGCGGATTGATGACCTCCTAGACCAACTAAAGGGGGCGAAATATTTCAGCAAGATCGATCTGAAGTCAGGATATCACCAAGTACCAATCGAACCCTTAGATGTGTGGAAGACTGCCTTCAAATCCAAGGAGGGCCTCTTCGAATGGTTGGTCATGCCTTTTGGATTGACGAATGCTCCTGCAACCTTTATGAGGCTAATGGATGACATCTTGCGGCCATTCACCAACTCCTTTGTAGTAGTATACTTGGATGACATTCTGATCTTTAGCCAGAGTTGGGAAGAGCACCTCCACCACATCCGACAGGTTCTCCAAACACTGCGGCAACACAAGCTATGTGCCAATTTGGAGAAATGCACTTTTGGCATGACCCAGGTTCAGTATCTGGGATACATCATTGATAAACAGGGGGTGCATGTCGATCCAACCAAGGTCCAAGTCATTCGGGATTGGCCCTCTCCAACCACTCTAACAGAGCTCCGTAGCTTTCTAGGTCTTGCCAACTTCTACCGCAGGTTTGTGCTGGGGTTTTCTCATATTTCTTGGCCCTTGAGTCAAGTCACCAAGGGAGGGGTGAAAGCAAAATTCTTTTGGTCTGAATCTCAACAGAAGGCATTCAGGGAGTTGAAGAATCGCCTCTGCACAGCACCAGTGCTCGCGTTACTAGATTTACAACAACCATTTGAGGTCGAGACAGATGCCTCTGACTATGCTATTGGGGCAGTCCTTACTCAACATGGACATCCAGTGGCATATCACAGTGAAACGCTTTCAGACATAGTCCGGAAGTACCCCACTTATGATAAAGAGATGTATTCCATTGTACAGGCTTGCCGACAATGGAAGCATTACATTTTGGGGAAGGAAACGGTCATCCACACAGACCACCGACCCTTGCAGTTCATACAGACCCAAGGGAAATTGCAGAATGATCGACATCAGAAGTGGTCTACGTACCTGCAACAGTTTCACTTGAATATCAAGTATAAAAAGGGCAGCACCAATAATGTTGCAGATTGCCTCAGTCGACCACCGATCATGGCGCTGACCACCGTGCTCAACTCTTGTGGGCACGAGACTTCTGATTGGCCACTTCTCTACAAAAGCGACCCAGAATTCGGCCACACATACCAGACACTCTTGGAGGGTCGGCATGTTGCAGAGTTTCACCTCCAGGATGCCCTATTATGCCACCTCGGTCACCTTTTTGTTCCTTCAAGCGAGCGTGCCAAGATGATTTGGGAAGCACACTACAGTCGGGCTGTTGGGCATTTCGGGGTCGAGAAAACAGTGGCAGTACTGCAAAATTATTTCTATTGGCCGAATCTTCGACAGGATGTTGGGAAGTACATCCGATCATGTACTGCCTGTGCCATTGCCAAACCGACCATTAAGAAGCACGGCCTCTATACCTCGTTGCCTACCCCTAGTCGACCTTGGGAATCCATCTCCATGGATTACATGTCAGGCCTTCCTTCCACTAAGCATGGAAATGACTGTGTTTTTGTGGTCATCGACAGGTTCTCGAAGATGGCCATTATGGTGGCCTGCAAGAAGAATATCATAGCAGAAGCCACTGCTAAACTCTTCTTTGAACGAGTGTGGGTGCACTTTGGGATCCCACAGTCTATCATCTCAGATCAGGATAGTTGGTTTCTCAGCACATTTTGGTCCAGTCTCTGGTCAATGCTGGACACCAAACTCACGAAATCCACAGCCTTCCATCCTCAAACTGATGGCCAGACAGAGGTGGTCAATAGGATGATTGTGCACATTCTGCGCATGTATAACTCAAAGCATCCACGCACATGGGACGAGAGCCTCCCCTATGTTCAGCATAGCTACAACCGAGCTCTTCACAGCTCCACTGGCCATAGCCCTTTTCAGGTGGGTTTGGGATTCCAGCCACTATGCCCCATTGATGTGGCCATGCCACTTGCAGCTACTCACATGAATTCAGCTCATGTCCAGTCCGAAACAGATAAGGCCACCAGCTTCATTGAGCGCATCCAACATATTCACCAGTAGGTCCATGACATTCTTGAGAAATCAAATGCCAAGTACAAGCAGCGACATGATCAACATCGGGTGCCACACAAGTTTCAGGTGGGCGACAAAGTCTGGTTGCATTTGCAAAAGGAACGCCTTACTGGAGCCTATCGGAAATTTAGACCACTCCGATATGGTCCTTACACCATTACTAAGGCTATGGGAGACAATGCATTTGAGCTCAGCATTCCCCCATTCCTTGGCCTGCACCCAGTGTTCAATGTGGACCGCCTTCGGCCATACTTTCCACCATTGCTAGACACATCCGACATTGCAGAACAGCTCAAACCCACAGAATTAAATCCAGATTGCATGGAACAAGCTGCAACTGATCGAATCATGGACACACAGATCAAGAAAACTCGCCAACAGAATATCCAACTGTATCGAGTTGTCAAAGCAGGCCAACTCCTTCAGCAGGGCAAGTGGCTCACCAGGGAACAAGTTCAACAGAAGTTTCCTCATCTCATGGAGGAGCTCAACGCAATGGGGACCATTGCTTCCTAAGGGGGGAGGAATGATCCAGGTGGATATTGGTGGCCACCTGCCAAGTCCACCTGGACCGCCACCATTGTCTTTCTCAGTATTTTCAGTTTCCTTAATTATAGCACAACTTACTATTTTTAGTAGTTTTTCGTGTCCTGAACTTCCGGAGCCGTTTTGAGGCCCTAAACGACGGTTTTTGGGGAATCCGGGGGCAACATATGTTGCCCGTTCCAACAATGATAGTGCTCGGATAGATCTTTCTAATGAGCTATTGTACGCGTCAAACAGAGATCATATGCCAAAGTTACGACCCCGGGAAGTTGATGTACCAATTTACCCCAAACGGGTCCCACAGTTTGGCGTTTCATCTCCTAGGGTTAGGTTTTGGAATGTTAAGGGTTTTTCCATTGTTTCTCAACAATAAATAGGCCTTCGAGCCTCATTGTAACACAGTTCAGAGGCATGTAGCCATCACATCTCTTCTCAGAGATAAGCTACCATCGCCCTAGCTGGTTTATTTCCATTTCTGGTTGTAAGCATATTTCAGTATTTTCCATTAATGAAATGAAGTATTATTTCCGCTGCATCTTTGTGTATATGGTTATCTCTGTAATTTGTTGCGTTCCTGTTTAAATCCGGATCAGAGGCAGAATACATGGCAGCCACTCATGCAAACAAGGAAGTAGTTTGGTTGCAAATATTGTGTTCAAGTATGGGGTTAGTACAGGAAGCTATAAGGATAGACTGTGATACCCAAAGTGCAATTTTCTTGGCAAAGGACCCCGCATATCATTCAAAGACAAAGCATATTGATGTTCAGTATCACTTTGTGATGGATATGATAGAAGACAAAAAGGTGTTGCTAGTAAAGGTGGACACTTTGAAGAATACTGCAGATGCATTGACAAAATCTGTGAGCTCTGAGAAGTTCTCTTGGTGTAGAGAGACAATGGGCATTTTAGGGCTGGAAAAATGACTAAGCTCTCTTGTGGCCCCCTGTGGAAAGAAAACAACAAGTGGGAGAATGTTGGGTTGTGTTATATTCTTTCCATGTAGTTAATAGGGGGTTTGAGGGGCACCTGTAACCCCACTTTATGGGGTCTGGGGCAGCGCCCCGGAAAATTTTGGTTTTGGACCCTATGTTAGGTTGGGCGGACCCACCTATGGTTTTGTGCATGATTTTCGCACATGTTTTTTGGACACGATGGTTTTCGATCCATGATATTGGACACGATGGTTTTCGGTCCATGGTATTGGATGCTTAGGCATGTATAAATATGTATTATAACATTGAAAGGAATATAATGAAAAAATCAAGCTAGTAGTCCCAGTTTTGGGATCCAGGGGAAAATCTCTATGTATATGTGTTTTATGTGTTCTACTCTCGCATTATTTATTTTCTGTGTTTTAGAATTCATATGCAAGTAATTTCTATACAGGGTTAAAAACTACAGTTAAGGATTATTATATGAATTAGGGTTATATACATTAGGTTTGTGTACATGTATTTTGATGTTATGGTTAAATTCATGATAGATGTCGGTTGATTAGTGTAGTTATATGCATATGTGTCGGATAATCAAGAATGATAATAACCTGTAGTGTATGCATTTCTATTGTTGTTTTATGTTACATAACTTGATGATTAGGTTATATGTTATTGATGAGCATGATATATAGCTTCTTGTTGTTATATGTTATTACCTTGATGATTAGGGTCATTTCATTGAGATCTTGATGTTGTAATTTGGATTGGTCATATGCATGATGGATATGCTCATTTCATTGAAGATCTAGATGTTATATGTGTTGTGTTAACCTAGTTTGACCTATGAAAATGGTTATGGTTGTGATATTCAGGTATGAGTCAACATATTTGTGATATGGTGTCATACTAATCTAGACTGATCGTACATATGTGATTGTTATGCATGAACAACAAATTCTTATGAGCTTATGATGTGAACATGTTAGTTAGTTATCGCTATGGATATCATGATTTATGTTTGAGTTGATATGTTTTAAAGTTGTATCGTGCTAACCTAGATTGATTGTGCAGACAAGATAGCCTCCCCTGAGGGACACTAAGGTATGAAGTTTCTTATGTAGTATACTTGGTGCTTCATTCTTGATTATGTTGTCTATTGATGTTGAATGTTTGGTGTCTATTATGTTTTCTAGTTAATTTATTTAAGATGGTATGTAGCAAGTCAGTTGACTTTTTGATGAATTGCGTAATATGATTATGTGTTCGAATGACCTTGTTTTAAGATGATGGTACTAATACATATGTGTTATGATAGTTGATAGGAACTTCAGTGTAGTAGGTGATAGCTCTAATATTATTCCTAATGACTATAAGTTGACTATGGATCATGACATGATTCTTAGTCTTGGTAACAATTAATTTCAAATTGATAGATATGATTTACTTGATATTTGGAACATGTGGTTGACATGTGTGAGAAGTTGTAGGGTAACATGCTTGTAATTAGTATGACAAGGAAATAATTGATGTGTTTACATAGCTAATAGTTGGGTGATGTGATAGTGCATAATAAGACTCAAATGCAGCGAGGAAAAGTTGAAAGAAAGGAATTGGAAAAGAATTTCTTTGGCTATGTTTGGAAACCCTAATTCCAAACGAATCAGTGCTTTGCCTACAGAAATTATTCTTAACCATAATCTATTTTGACATTATGTGGATACATGCTATATTCATGAACATGTACTTGACAAGTATATTAGCTAGTCTTCAGTGAAATATGGATCTGTTAAAGGATTGGAGTCCCTTGAGAGATGGCGTGGATGTTTTTAGTTGTGCGTAGCATGCTTGGCACAACAAGATGAGGTAAATGGTGTATTCTTATGCTTATTTATACATTGAAATTTATGTGTTTATGGCAGCATGATGCAGGGAGTTGCATGGAAAGAGAGGTTTCCATGAAATCTTGAAGAAGGCTCAGGTTGATCTTTCCTTGGGAACCATGCGGACTGAGTCATGGTGTTTCTTGCTAGTCCTGTGCTTTTGGTATTTTAGGATTTGTTAACCTTGATTTACGATTTTGTTATGTCTAGTACATGATCATGTCACTTTGTTTGCAGAGTCACATTGTTATTGGTTTTCATGGTTTTCTCTTGCTTTCTTCTTGTTCTTTCCTTTTATGTTTTGAGCCTTGGTAATTGTTTGGGAAAAGAGGAAAGTTAATGGAGCTCGAGGAGCAAGTATGACATCAATGAAGCCATTATGGGAATTTTTAATCCTGTCCAAAAATGCACTTAGAAATCCAATTTTTATAAAAACATCTAAAAATTGCAAAACTTAATTTATATACCTGGATATGCATAAATTGATCAAAATAGGGTGTATATGGGTGGTAAATGGATGGATAACATGGAAATTAAGTGTATTTAATTAAGAAAAATTGGATAAAAAAATGAGGGCCAACATCTCCCCCTTGCTGATGTACAAGCATGTCCTCATGCTTGCTTCTTTCTCTTGGACCTTTTGAGCTCTGATGTAGACATTGTACCTGATCTAGATGCCTCTTGCTATGCTGCTTTCAGTAGACAGTCAATTCCCTTGTACTTCTCTCTCTTGATATGCTGGAGCAATATGATATGATAAAGATGCACCATACTGTGCCTAATATCACATGTGAAAAATCTCTAAATAATTAACACTAACTCTGCCCATGGCTCATTAAACCATTTCCTCATAATGCCCTTGGTTCTATCAAATGATCCCTTCCTATTTTTCTCCAAAAATAAATTCCATCCCTTAGCTTTAAAGTGCAAGCCCTTATGATATTGTTCCATGACAGTGGTAGATCTAAGGCTTGAGAAATGGATTCTAGACTTAATGGGATAACTAGGTTCCCGACCTGTTATGCTATTCAACAATCCCCCATTTATTAATGGTAGTAGTTAATATTACATTAATAAATTGGGACCCTTTAAAAAATCCATCCAAAAAATAAACTTAGCATTTAGGCATTTCTTTCATTTTTGGAATAAAGCAAGATATCAATCAAACCTCCTTTTTTTTCAAAAGAACTACTAAATGCTTGCCTTCCCACATTCAGCGTGATTAAGCATCATCAAAAGACCTTGCTAACCAACCAAATCCAGTACAAAATGATTAAAAGAGGACTTTGTGCTTTATGCCTCGAAACTATCATATTTTTGACATAAATTAGGTCCTTAAGCTTTTCTCTTCGAAGCCAAGTCTCACATCACATATCGCCATTTATAAAGGACCCTCCTTAAAATGTTATCTCAAAACATGTGAGATGCGAAATTGCGATGGTGTCATAACCTTTATCGCATCGCATTTCGAGCATTGAAAGGAACACCACAAAATTACCATCAACCAATATTGCGAAACGTGATCAAGACTTGGACCCACTCCTTAAATATATCATGTTGATGAAACAACTGTTTAGGTCCGCCACTCATTAAAAAAGGTCTTTACATATAAAAACTTTACAAGTAGCTACGTTTTGAAAAAATAAATGAGCAACTCGCATCTCGCATCTCACAAAAACACAAGGTAAGAAACACGAAAAAGAATAATGTGGTATTGCAATTTGCAATATTGCTTCGCAAATCGCAAAATCACCATTATCGCAGTTCAAAGGCTTGCCACCCTAGAAGATTTCTTCCAGATATATGATGCAAACATTTATGAGCATTAAAGCTAAGGGATAACGAAGCAATAGTGGGCATTTAGTAAGATATAATTGCATTTATGTGTGAAAAACCATTTAGCATGATATGATATCTTCTTACATGCATTCGAATAAAACTCCTTTTATCACCTTTACAAGTTATCCACATTATTTCATTTCATGTTCATTATGATCTTTGTGTATCCGATAGATGTTGTTCTTCACTTTCAGGGAAAATCCATAGAGAAAATCTTTGAGAGCAATGGTGAAGAAAGGCAAGGCAGTCGTCTCTAAGAAGTCAGAAATGACTCCTCTGTTTACGGATACTACATGCAACAGAGAGGGAGGAACCTCTACATGGGAGGCCATGTATAATATACTCGAGGAAGAGCAACCAAGGATTCTGGAAATGAAGGTTACAGTTGATGAATGTGATTCCTCAGACGCTTCCATGTTTGAGATAGCATGCTCATTTTTGCATCACATAGCTGCGCACTCGAAGATAATCCCTTATAAAGACATGGTTAAATGGGTTATTAATGAAGTTGACATCTCAAACAGAGAATTCAAGACAAGAAGCCAAGAGGTTATGGGATATTTTATGCCAAACAACCTGCAGCTTATGTACCACCTACCAAAGCCACAAGTCATCTACAACAGGCATTTCCTCGATAAGTTTTCCAAAGAGAACGAGGACCCAATGGACTACACTGGACCTGGTAAAATAATGAGGACAAAATCAAGAAAGACAAGGATAGTATGTACACTACTGCGTCTATTTTTCCCCTTCATAGTTTTGTAGCGGCCATGCTATGTAGACTATTTGGCAAACTCGATAGTACTAAATTCTCCCAGAATGGTAGCCATTAATAGATGCAGCCGTTAACGCAACTGTAATCAATTGGGCAAAAATTTTGTCTCACAATTTAGCAAGAACAATAACGGAGTATAGAAGGAAAAGAAGTATTGCTTCGAGGGTTTACCGTCCATTTTTTATGAATGCCTATGTAATGGATGGAATTTGTTTCAGTTCGAAATTTCCTGTCATGGGATGGAAGTGGACTATTCAAAATCAACTTTCCATTCACATATAGCATAAATACATGTGGGAATCTAACTTTCAACCACATTTTTTCAAAATTCTCCATGGAGTTATGCTCCCTATTCACAGACGGCTTTATAACCGAGATACCCTCATTTATGGTCGAATCTATAAAATTCCAGTTTCACCATTTTCCTACTACTTCTTACTTCAGATATTATTCTTTATTGGTTTATCTTTTTGTGTACACTCATGTAGATAAATTTGAATACTTGGGCCTGAGTGTCATGGATTCTCACAGGAAGACAAAGTCAATTTTTGATTGGGACAATGCCCTAAAGAAAAGGGAAAATAATGAGGTTTTTTCTCAGTTCATCTCCACTTACATGGCCACTGCCTATACAATTATAAACAATCTTCCACCCCCTAGGATCTTGCCCAAGCAAAAAGAAATCTTAAAGCTCAACAAAGATAAAAGGGTAGGAGATTGGTACCTGTTTGAGGAATACACTGAGATTAGGGTTTATGGGTTCGAGCTTCTCCCTTACTTCTTACCTACCTTCATGCCCATGAAATTTCTTTCCCTAAAATTCATTAGACATAGCCTAAATTTTGAGAAAATCTACTTCATCCTTGCCAAAAAGGGCTACATGTTTAAACTGGGTAGGGTAGTGGGTCCTTTTGTTGTCAATGCTAGACAAGCCTTTCAGTAGGTAGAAGACATGTTGAAGGAATTTAATTTTGAAATGGGAGAGGTGTGGCACTATGATCCCCATGAGATTATATCCAACAGGAGAAAGGTTATTAATGCTTCGGCTTATGTGCATGAATATAGACCTGAGCTTGAATGGAAGGCTAATTTTGACTCCTATTAATACAAAAATGGAAATTGAAACACCAACTCCAAATTAAAAGACTAAAAAGAGAATCTTTCACAGTTGGAGACACAAAGATGGAATGGGCTTCATCTATAAGAGGACCAAGTTGACCAAGGAAAAGGTTGAGGAAGAGTTTGAGACCTCGCTAACTGAAAAGAAGCTAGACCAAATAGGCTTTGAGGTATCCTTAGAATACTCCCAGTAAAATACAATGTCCACTTCCATAGAGGTGGAAATCTTGGGCACTTTGGGAAGTTCATCTACAACAAGCCTCAAAAGGGAAGAAGGACAAGTGATGGAGGAGAGGAATAAAAAAGTCAGAGAAGACATGTTGCAGTGGTTGGCATCACGCTAAGTCCCTTATCAAACTAAGCTCCTAGCTGCCATGGACTTGGAAAGGAATAAAATGAAGCTCTCTTTTCATCACCCTATAGCATAGTCCCTCCCATCAGGGTCACAATTCAGGACTGTAGACCTATCTTTAGACATGGAAAGCATCCCCTTGGAGGACAAAATAAATTGGCATAGGTAGGCTGGAGAAATGTTATACAGTGAGTTGAGAAAAAGTGCCTTGACTGTCAGCAAGTCTAAGAAACTGTTAGAAAAAGCTGCCATTAGGGTAAAGTAAGAAAATGCCAACTTTAGAGCCCTTCATTTGTTGAATGAAGATTACAAAGAGTTGATTATCAAACTAGGTGTAAACCCAGAATATAAAATTTTTGTTGAGGTCATCATTCAAAGCTCACAATATGAGATCCAAGACCTAAGGCACGGGCTAAAAATGTCTGTAAGCGAGCAGGTGCAATCTAAGGAGCTAGCCCAGGTGGAGGGCAAAAATGAAATCCTAGCCAAGGAGCTAATAGATAGGAAAAATGAGGTAGCAGTCCTAAAGCTACAGGTGGCAAAACTCCAACATAAAATTGATTCACATATTTGTGTTGTAATCATGCCAATGGACCCACAAAATCCCACTAAGAAATTGACTAAGGCCTTCACAGAGTTACATTTGTCCGAGAATCCAAATCAATTTCAATCTCCAGGCTCGGTCTTTAGTGGGGAGGCCTCTTTATTAAAAATTCTCAAAATTCTTGTACATCAAAATATAAGCTCCAACTCGTCAAAAAAATTCCACTAATGCATTCAAAAGGCCTTAAAACCCCTATTTCGACTCTTTTCACACTCAAAACGATCTCTCAATGGCCTCAATAAGCCAAAAGCACTCTTTGTTGCAACTTAAAAGGACTTGGCACTGCAAATATTACAACAAATCAAACTTGTGGCTCAATGGTTGAGAACCCAGGTTATAAAGCTGGAGGTTGGGAGTTCGAACCTCATTGAGAGTGATTTGTTTTTATATGTCGGTGGTGATTTTGTAATATATATGGAAAATACTAATTTTCAAAGGTTTATGGTGGTAGATACATTGCATACGTTAATGTTTTATGGCCCAAGGCCTCAACCATAGTGTTGGCAGTTTATATTAAATGGTGGAGCAAATATGTATGGAGGGGGATATGATGGGCTCCCTCCATATCCCTTCCCTTATATGCATCGGCAATAACTTTTAAATAAAACATCTTTGCTACTCATAACAAGAACCACTCGCGATGTAGTCGTAAGGCATGAGATTGTTTTTGGATTAGTCGTTGGTTCGAAGCCTATTGGGTTCGCTTGGTCGATTCAAAAAAAACTTTGGCCAATGTGACAGGGCCATGAGGCCTTTCTTAAATGGGCCACATGTCACCTCAGGATTGGTCTGAATTTAACCAACCATGCCATGACACTTGTCGAAAATTGGATGTGCCATGTGTTCACCGGAACCATGAGCTTGGAATCCTGACAGCTGAAACCATAAGTTGGCCATTGACTACCAGAACCTTCAGCGTTGAATTTGACCTATTGACCTTTGACATTTTCCCCTGTTTTAACCTTAACTTTGACTGGTTGTAACTTCGTCATAAAACATCCTTTTTCGCCTATTCAAGTTTTGTTGGATTTACAATGATGAAATATACGTAATGGAGTTGGTTTGAAAAGAATCCAAGAACTTTGATTTCTGAGCATTTTTCGAAACTTTGAGCATCTTTTGGATCCACAGGATAACTCCTTCATCATTTCAGATCATTCCTCCCCACTAATACCTTTTGGACCACCAAAAGGTTGTCTATACTGTTTGAAAGTGAATACAGTGTCTCTCGACGTGCCCCATGTCTTTGGGCCAACCTGTTTTGAATATGTACATGTTGCTCATCCACATAATCATCAATACAACATAAAAATTGCAAAACACATTGTTCCATTTTACATCCATATCTACATCCACATTTCTTGTTATCAACAACATACTACTAAATGTAAACAAGTTGAATAACAACACTAAACATATTGACATAAATGAAAGTGTACCCTGATGACTCTTTATAACTAGAACACAACTCAACTTATCATGCAAAGATACTTGTTGTACAATTTCATATTCCTTAAGCACATTTTTCTGATTAGTTTTAGTTGTTTTATGCTTAGGTGTTTTCAATAGTAAAAACATATTTTTACTTGCATAAGCTTCCCTCTTTAATTGTTCCATTGTTTGAAAATATTTGTTTGCCTTCATAGGATGAGAATGCCCAATATATCCAATTCCCCTTTTAAATAAGTGATACTGATTTTGTTCCCTGTAGAAGATTTCTTTCTGATCATATAAATATGGACTACCTAAGACCATCCCACATGCATCTAGTGGTACTACATCACATGTTACCTTATCCACAAATTGAGATGTAATTGCAAATTGTAACACACACTACTTAGTTACTTGCAACTTATGACTTTTACTCATCCAATTCAATGTATAAGGTTTATGATGCATTTTAGTTTTTAATCCTAGTTGCTTAACCACTTTCTCAGAAATTAAGCTAACTTGACATCCACTATCAATTAAAGTGTCGATCTTAGTTTTCTTTATAATGACCCTTATGTGAAATAACTTGCATCTCTTCTTATCACAAGATTTATCGAAATAAATACCATTATCGAATATACCTAGTAAACCTGTTGCAATTTGAGCCTCATCTTCTGATTTTGAACCCAAATCTATTGGTGCTATTACTATTGCAGCTTTTTGTTTATCCTTCTTTCCTTTAGACCACTTTAATCGCTTGTCAGTTTGTAGTTTCCAACAGTGTTCTTCATCATGTCCTTCCTTCTTGCAATGCTTGCAATAGAGCTTCTCCTCTTCCATCTTAATGGAATTTATCCTCTTGCCTTTTCCCTCTTTTCTGGACATTGATTCTGATGATACACCAACTCTAGATTTTCTTGCTTCAATGTAAGTTACTTGAATAGCCAATTCATCCAGGTTAGTAGGACTAAACATGAATACATTATTACGAATATATTCAGGTAATTCTCCTATATATTTCATTAGATTTTCTTGTGTATGTAAGGGAATAACAAGCATTAATGCCTTCTTGTGAAATTCACTTGTGTATTCCTGCACTGATTATCCTTTCTTAATGGTAAGACTTTGGCATTCTATTAAGGCTTTCTCCTTATATCCTAGCGGGTATAATTTATTTCTAAGTGCATAAAAAAATCATTCCATGATGGAAAAATATTACCAATATGTTTCAACGGTGTTGTTTGTGCAATCAAATTCAAGTGTGCATGCTAACATAGTCTTTTCAAGTAGTGCATTTTTTTGGGCTAACTAATATGCATCCTGCTCCTGCTCCATCATTGGATTTAGATCCATAAAAAATTAACATCCAAAATAAAGATCTAACTACAGGTTTATCTACAAAATTTACACATTTAGAAGTGTCTGTTTGGGAATAATTTTCGACTTGAGATACAACAAAGTTTTCTAAGAAAGGTGAAGTGTGAGCATTGAAATTCCCTAGGAATGATTCTACAGAGTAGTTTCCGATGATATTGTTAATATACATGACTGGTTCATTTTCTCCTTCTAGTTTTGTTACTATGTACTTTTGACATTTCTCACGATCAACCCTTATTTGATTTGGCTTGCCATTATAGAGAAGCCATGTGTGAGACAAGTCAGTTGCAAAATAACCATGAAGCTTTTCTTACCAGTCTCTACTAAGGATTAAGCCATAGAACTCAGGAATATCAGCTACAAGTATGTCAATGACTTGACAAACTTTAGGATTTGATGAAAGTCTGATGGTTACTTGGTTAAGTTCCTCAACAACTTGGACCTGAGATCGATCTAATGGTACTATGCATACAACGGATTTATGAGGCTAAACATTCAACTTTGCAGAAACTGTTCTAGGTAAGATGTTAGATGAAGCTCCTGAATCAACTAAACAGTTGTGCAAGTTCTTATTAAATACTTCAAAAGTAAGGAGAAATGGAGTATGAGATTTATATCTTCCCCCAATTAGAGCGATGTCGGTTGGATCAATCTTGTTTAAAGAGGTGCTAAGGGGCCTTCCCATGTCTTGGGAGGCTTGTGATATCATGGCGGCAGGAAGCGGCACAATAGGTACCGCTTTAAGTTATTTAAGAAGTAGCTTCTACTAATGCTTCAATTTGCTAAGCTCATGAAAGGTGATGTTTGCCCTAGTTTTCTTCATATCATCAATAATATTATATTCCATTTCATCATAAACTATCAGAGTTTTAGGTGAAGGTGAAGAATCCAATTGAGTAGGAGTAGCTTGAGTGGATTTCTGTGAAGATTTCTTACTTGTTTCTTTGGCCCTGGGAGGTGGCATTGAAGCTTTCTGCTTTGACTTTGTTTGTGACAATTCAACAGGGCTTTTACTTCGGGTAGCGACAGGGAAAGCTTCTTGAGTTTCTTCATTGGGAAGGATAAAATCCTACATTCCTTATAATTCTACCACCTCTTCATCGTCTGTTTGTTCTTCGTTTATTGAAACTTCGTCCTCTTCTCCATATGATTTGATATAGAATTTGGAGGTTTAGGATTAGCAAGGGAATTCCTTTTAAATGTTCTAAAATATTTCTTAGAGGAAGTCTCCACTACCTCTTTTTTAATATCAACCATTTTGTTAGACATGGTCTTGAGGACATTTTGTAACCCTTCAAGATCAAAATGATATTTTGGTGGTTTCTTCTTAGAGTCGTCCGTAAAGGTTACATTCTTAGATTTTCGTTCTTCTAATGCGTTTTTCTTTTCTACAGCTAGAATGTGTTTTTCCATAGCTACTGCCTCTTTCATATTTTCAACTAAAGTTGGTTTAGCAGCTCTATCAACAAAGATAGCTGTGTTTGATGGTAGAGTAGGAATATATCACTCATTTTGGACCTCATCGCTCGGCTTAGACGTTGTTGGTATTTTATTCAATAACTTATTGAAGCGAGAGTTGAAGTCCTTAATGGGTTCGTTCGGTTCGGCTTTCAAATTGGAGAGATCATTGATTAGGGTAGTTGTGGATCTATCATCCCCAAATTTAGTTAAAAATTGCTCTTGGAAAGCATCCCAACTATTAATAGAACCTGATGGTAACGAGAAGTACCATGATCCTTCTGCTTCCTGTAAATTATATGGGAATAATCTTACAACTGCGTCTTCTTCCACTACTTCATTCAAGTTAATGGACAACATGAAATTGTTTATATGTTGCTCAGCTAGTAGGCCATTATTAGGATTGAATTTGGGTAACCATTTCTCTGGATGAGTTGGCAATTGATGTAAAGGCCCAGCCATCCTAACAGCTCCTGGGTTTGTCCATGGCCTTGGAGGATTTTGTACCATTGCTGATATATGAGTAGGAGAAGGTGTAGCAGTGGTTGAAGGTGATTGGGTAGAGGAAGATGTAGCTCCTGTACCTGTGTGAATCATGATCTGGAGTGGCGAGGCAAATGATTGATCTTGTGATGGTATAAACGAAATGAATGAAGATGATGAAATAACCTCGCTGTGAGATTTCGATGGTGTTTTCTTAGCTTTCTTACGGCTTGGCAGAGGAAATTTGAATAAAGGGATTCCAAGCTTTTCACACTATGCTCTAGTTAACCATTGAGATGGGGTAAACTGAGAGGTAACACTATATTGGGATAACTCAGATTCTTCTTAAGATAACGAAATCCCCTGTAATTTATGAATCAAAGATTGGACTTCAGGGGCTTCAGTAGAAGAAGAATGATCTAGCTTTTTTGGGATTTTAGCAGTGGGTTCTATAATTTTCTTTGAAACTTATTGCTTAGGATCAGGGGATTTGGAATGCTTTCGAGAAGTTGGAGGTGATGGTGAGTGAGTTTTACTCTTAGAATGGCCTATTGATTTAGATTTACTTTCCATTCATAGTCAGGCCCTCCTTCTAGCACCAAAATGTTGAAGCCTCGAAAATTGTTGCTTCAACATGGGGGAAAACCACCCGATCCGGACCTTGGTTGGCAGCTCCTTTTCCGTTTGGAGTAGTGGCTCTGACTGGGGATAATGGGACCAGTTTCCCAATCTATTTTATGATTGTGCTGATGGGGTGACATGTGATATTTTGGAGTAATGTTTAAGTTAGAAATAATCTAATCTAAACTAATAATCACATGCATTTTATCCTAATTTAAACACTATCTAATTATAACTATACCCGGGAGTAAATTAATGTATGCGATCTGCAATAATTTCTAAAATCAATTGATAATAAAGATCATTCAATTGCAACGAGAAATGAATTTGTTTTAAAAATAATCGATTCATATAAAAAGTTAGTCGAAACGATTTTGAAAGATATATCGCATAAGAAATTATTCATGTATTCAACATAAAATATAGATCATCATCATACAGAAGTGCAATAATGGCAACCAAGATTCAAACTTTTATACATAAACAACTTGAAGAGAAATTATTGCTTGATACATAAGTAAAAAGAATTACGAGATAAAAGTACCATTTATAATACGTCCTATTCATGTGCTTTAGAAATATTGATCTACTTTTAGTCCATTCAACACCATCTAAAAGTACAAAAGTGCAATTTCAGTAGAAGGTGCTAGATCAAATAAAAATAAATCTTGTTCCATTAATTTCACTAGAACTTCCTCAAAGGGACAGAAGTACATGGTTTGAAGATTGTTTCTGATAAAATTTCTGGACCCCTCTCTAAATGCATGAAAGGGGTTTAAATACTTAAACTATAAAACTAAAAATAGATTATTACAAAAATAGTTGAGGAGGTTTAAACGAACTTCCTCAAACTATAAAAAATAAAACAAAAATAGAAATAAGCATGGTGACTAACTGTTCTGCATTTGATCCTTTAGATCGCAAATGTCTGTCATGGGCTTGAGATGTGTCTGTTGGATGATTTCATCTTTCAATTGTCCAGTGAATACGACGTCGGTCGGTGTTGGAACCATTTTCTCTGTAGAAGTGGTTAGGCATCACAGGGTCATCCACTGGCTGTGAGGTTTCACCAAATGTCACCAATATGCTTCCCAGTTTAACCTGGTCGTTTGCCTAATTGCTTCTGCTTTTTCTTCTGTTGCTTGTCTCCACTATATTTCAAGTTGTTTTACATTAGGAAGAAAACTTGGAATGGATTCTGCCACAAGGTTGGCATTATGTAAATTTTCATTAATATTTTCGATGACACTAATTGTTGCTGTTACCAAATCTGTTGTTGCCTTTTCTACCTCTTTAAGCTAAGAATCCCAGTTTGCAAATAAGTTTTCTTTATCCGACTCCTGTAGTTTAGGCAAGTCGGCTTTTTTTCCATCTTCTGAATTCTTGCCAGGTGATGAAGTCGGAGACCTTTTTCAAAATTTCATCATATTCAAGTCTCATTTCCATGACTTGACTTGTCAATTTATCACTTGTTTTGCAATAAGAATTCCATTGCGAAATCTTCTGGCATAATAGTTCTTTTTGGTGCATCAGCTTATAGTTAAGGACGAGCGCTTTAGTAATAAACTAATCAATTTTTTATCATCTTTATGTAGATCAGTTATTCCTTGTATTTGCACTTCATTCTCTGGTAAGATGGTTTGATGTTTTATTCGCATCTGCTCAAACTCTTGTTGTAGCTTAGCTAACTGTATCTCTGCCTGCTAGTCAGATTTTGCTTGCTGTAATTGTTGTTTAAGCGACAAAATTTTATCTTCTTTTTCTTTAAGCAACATTTGCACCTCTGTTCCTTTGTCGATGATCGTTGTAGCATAGGCACCTGCAAACTAGGAGAATTTAGTAAGGTTAGCGGATGAGTCGATGGGTGAGTCTTTCCAGAGAACATCCATCGATTCATTATCAAGGGTAGTAACAACTATAGAATCCAACTTCCTTTTCTTCCTTTGTGTTTTAACAACGGCTTTGTGTTGTGGGCTATAAAACACATCTATAAGGGGAATCTACTCTATTCCCAAAACAATTTCAGAGGTGGGGGTAATGGGGATGTGTTCTACCTCTTAAGTATTTATAGTCTTCTCTGTTGTAATTTCCTGAGTTGTTTTCTGTTGTGGAGTTTGCAACTCTAGAGTTTGGGTCGTATCCCCTTTGTGCCATATTTCTAATATTTCAGGCTCTACCCATTGGGATGAGTTGGTCGTTAGGGTCTGTCTAAACCTTTTTTTATTGATTGTTGCATTGTCCACTACCACTTGTCCCAACACTCTACAACCTAGAACCACCACCAATTTAATTCTACAAGCTGATCCCTCCGAGATGAAGTCACCATGATGTCACTCCTACCACGTGTTGACTTTTGAGTGGTGACATTTGTCATTCAGAAAAGGGCCACTTAAGTGCCCAAAACTGCCATATTTTTATGCCACGCGTCCACCTCCTATTCTCAGGTGTTGACGTCACAGTCCTTTTTTATCTGGACCAATCACGAGCCCCCACCTATCTTCTGTTAGAGGAGAGAGAAAGGGTCCTCCAAGGCATGATTTGCAACCTTTTCCTTTGTTAATTCACTTTTGGCCTAACCAACCTTTTTCTTTGTTTTTCCGCCAAAATCCTCTAGGATGGTTCCCCTCTATTACACTGGCTCTTTATTTTTCTTTCGGGCTTTTCCTTCCCGGATGAGCTGACTAGTGTGGGCCTCCTGCTCAATCTCCTATTGGTTGGATTACAACTCTCATGTCCCGACACCAATAACCCGATACTTGGCTTTGGGTGGTAACTTTAATCCACCAGGGTATACTTTCGGGCCATCATAATCGGGTGGGATCCACCCACTTTGTTCCATCCCAATGCGTTATTATTAAAATCTATAAGACGAGCCCTCCAATCTGAATGACGTCATCCCGATCCTCCTCTCCTCGTGCTCAAATTTTTTTCCCTTTTAACATTATGCTGGGTAACTCCGTTGGGTTGTCGAGTGGGTTCCACCAGTGACCAATATGATTTTTTTCCTCTATTATATGTGTCAGTCACGTCTACTCAAAGCTTCATGTAGAAGCTCCATATTTCTTTCCACTAAGTTTGGAATTTAAGCTCACTTTGGCTATGCAATAAAGGTGCACCCAAGTTCCTTTTAGCTTTGTTATCATTTAGCTCTGTAACGCGTTCCTTCGGTTTTCTTGAAGTTTTAAGTCCCATTCTACATACAAAAATAAATCACCATTGTTGTATGGAGAGCAACGAAAGGGGGATGAGGGGGTACAACACATTTAGTTATATCAAATCATAAATCAACATCTACACTGAAATCAATACATCTAGTGCAAGAAATCAAATAGGATTAGAAATCAACATCTACACTAAAATTAATGCATCTAGTGCAAGCAATAAAAAATGACTAGAAATCAGCATCCATAGTGAAATCAATGCATCTAGTGCAAGTAATCAAATAAGATTAGAAATCAACCACTACACTGAAGTCAATGCATCGAGTGCAACCAATCAAATAGGATTAGGAATCAACATCTATATTAAAATCAATAATCTATTTCAGTGAAAAACAAAATATTCATGGCTTTCTAAATCAAACTTCTTTTACCTTTTGTAAAATCCTTACTTCCTCTTCCCCTATGGTTGATAATATTTAATATTATATAATAGTATATAATATATATATTGGTCTTTATGTGTCTCTTTCTTCTTCCCTCTCTCTCTCTCCTCCATTTCTGTGTCTATCTCCCCCATCTCTCTTTCTATATCCCCCTCCCTCTCTCCCTTATCACTCTCTCTCTATATATGTCTTTCACCTTCCCTCCCTCTCTCCTTATCTCTCTCAAGTCCTCTCTCTCTTCCTCCCTTTGTCTCTATTTGTCTCCCACCTCCGTATGTATCTCATCCTCATCACCCTCTCTCTCTCTTCCCTCCAACTTGTTAGTATATCCCTCTCTCTCTTCTTCTCTCCCCCACATCTCTCCCCCTCTATCTCTATGTCTCCCTATCCCTATCTTCCCCTTCTCTCCCTCCCTCTCTCTTCTTCATCCCTCTCTCTCTTCCCTCCTCTCCTCTCTCCCTCACTCTCTCTCCATATTTCCCTTGTCACTCCCTCTCTCTCCACCTCTATCTCTCTATGTCTTTGTTATTCCCTCCGTGTCTCTCCCCCTGCAACTCCGTATCTCTCTCTACCTCCCTCTCTCTTTCTCTCTCTCCCCTCCTCTCTCTCTTCCTTCCTCTCTCTCTATCTCTTTCTCTCCCCCTCCCTCTCTCTCTCCCCTCTATCTCTCTCTCTTCACCCCCTCCCTCTCTCTCTCCCCTCTATCTCTCTCTTCCCCCCTTCTCTCTCTCTCTCCCCCCTTCTCTCTCTCTCTCTCTAGTTCTATCACTATCTCCCTCCCTCTCACCTTCTCTCTCTCCTGCCGCCCCTCCTCTCTCCCCCTCCTCTCCCTCTCTCTCTGTGTCACTCTCTATTTTTCCCTCTCTCTCCCCCCTCCTCTCCCTCTCTCTCTCTGTGTCTCTCTCTCTTTTTCCCTCTCTCCCCCCTCTATCCATATGATTGAAAATTATCACTTTGTGTAATCAATAATATATGTAAGGTCTAATATAATAATACTTATAATGGAGATGATTATTATTATAATATATTGGAATAATAATACTCGATATTATTTATTATCAATAATATATAAATAAATAACATTTAAAGAAACAATATTATGTTAACTTTACATTATATATCCCAACATTTAAAATATATTGGCATAGTTACATTATGTTCCCATACTGGTTGTAGATCGTCCCTCTGCCTAATAAGTTATAATTTACTTAAATCAAGTTATAATTTAGTCAAATTTTATGATTTTTTAAAATATGGACAAAGTTAGATATATCAAGGGTTGGGTGTTTTGATGTTTATATATATATATATATCTATATATATATATATATATATATATATATATATATATATATATATATATATATTGACATTTACCAATCATTTAATTTATATGACTATGCTAAATATTAGATGGACGTTATGAATTTAACCTCGATAGAATCTACTAAAATATTCTTAATAGCATCTACAAATGAAATGTTGAGATTATGTACAAAATAGTTATGCCCATAGATTGATTAATTAAGACATGAATATGAACATGTCCCATATGAATATGAGTTATGGTTTTACCGGCTTGTGGCATTAGTAAAACATGATATTGTAAAATTGACTTAGTCAAGTTAATAGTGTTTTTTGAGCTCCAAGTTTATGAGCATCCATGGTAGTAACCCATGGTATTCATGTGGAATATAGCATATTTAAAGAGGGACATTAAACCATCTTAGATTCATCTTAACTCTGATCTACTAAGTTTCGTGAGGTATGAAATCTCTTGAAATGAAAACCACTTTTACAGTGAAAAGAGATTTGATCCTTCTCAGTACTTGGTAGATCTGGAGTAGTTAAGATAGATCTAAGTTGGTTTACAAATTAAGAATCGCCATGGCACTTGGTAGATCAATAATTAAGATAGATCTAAATTGGTTTACAAATTAAAAATATTCATAAAAACGTAAAAATAAATATCTGTAGTTAAAATATATATGTTAAAAAAAAATTATTTTATTTTTAACGATGAAATATAAGAAAAATAAATATTTTAATGCTCACCTACATTTACCAACTATTCTCATTTGTATTATAAGATTTTCTTATTCCATGAATCTATGATAGTCATGAATAGAATTCCAATTGTAACAGCTATTACTTCCACATCTACTAACATACACTACAACACAAAGGAGGTTTTAAGACAATTTTTGAGTAAATTGTCTTAAGTTGAGACAAAAGAAAACTTGTGTATTGTCTCAAATATTGTCTTTAAGCAGGTGTCTCAAATTAAATTGTCTTAAAATATTGTCTCTATAAAGACAATATATAACATAAACCATTTTGTCTCCCCATAAACAATTTCATTTTCATTTTTGTCTCTCCAGAGACAATTTCATTTTTGTCTCTCCAGAGACAATAGTTGGGATTAAAGACATATTGTCTTTAAGGAGACAATGTCTTTGATCCTAACTATTGTCTCTCTAGAGACAATAAAAAATTACATTCAAAGACAATACAACATCACTTTTGTCTCTTTAGAGACAATATAAAATAATGAATCTAGAAAAATATATCACCATTGAAATAAACCAACATTAAAAGTATTTAATTAAAAATAAACTACAATATCATTGATTAATTCATATTAGGACGCAATGGAATCGAACCACCAACCTCCTGCTTGTAAAGCATGTACTATTCCATTGAGCTAGCATTCTTTAAAGATTCACAATAAAAATGGCAATAAAACTAATATCTATTAAAAACAATTTGGTTAAACAAAATAATAATACAATTAAAATTCACTTAGAGGAAAATTCAACTCAAAAATAACCACCTAAGAAAAATTAAGAAATTAATAAAATAATGTCATGTAGACAATTTTTTAATATTTCATTTTTATTATTTTACTTTTACCAAAATGACCCAAATAAATGTCACTTTTATTAAAATAACTCTATATATATTTTATATTTAAATTAGTTTATTAACACAAGATTTAATAAAATTTGGTAATTCAAAATTTAATATATTGTTTCAAATTTATTATATAAATTCCTAAATATAAGGGACAAATCTATCATATAAATTCTTCAATATAAGGAATGAATTTAGTCATAAAAAATATTAAAATTAGTAACATTTGTTTTAACAATATTTCTTTTTTTAATATAAAAAATTATGCTCAAAAAATAACATCATCAAATAACTTTTTCTAAATATTTGAATTGAAAATATTTTATTATCAAAAATTGTTTGTCTTTTCACATTTTTTTAACTAATAACGAATAAACAAGTTATTTTTTTTTTTAAGATAGTCATCACAAACCCTCTCCCCAGTTTTTGCCATAAATGAGGCTAATTGAGATTCCTTTTGTGGTGGAATATGAGGATCTCTTACATTATATAATCATTTATACTAATATATATTAATATCATGTTATATATAGAATTTTCAATTATTATTATTATTGAGAATAAGTTTACATGATTAAAATAACAATTAAGTTTTACAAATAATAATACTTATCTAAATTAATAATAATTCGGTCCTAATTTACAATGCCTGCTAGAGAGTACCTTTGAAAGTTTCTCATATTCCTCTGATTCTTGTTCAAAATTCCTTGAAAAGCGGTAAATCTTGAAAAAAATCTTAAAATGAAAAGTGGTAAATCTCTTTAAAAAAATCTCATATTCCTCTTATTCTGGTTCAAATTTCCTTGCTTCCTCCATGTAGAATCCAGAATAGCGAAGTGTCATAGAATATAGCCAAGTGTCGTAGAATCACATGTACTTTGACAATTATAGAGTGAGAGAAGCATCATAAATTTTGAAATCTTAAAAAACGGTGAAAAGTTGTAAATCTTTAAAACAAATCTTAAAATGAAAAGCGGTAAATCTCTTTAAAAAAATTCTCATATTCCTCAGATTTTGGTTCAAAATTCCTTGCTTCCTCTATGTAGGATCCATAATAGCCAAGTGAGAGAAGCATCATAAATTTTGAAATCTCGAAAAAAAAACTCTCAAAATGAAAAGTGGTAAATCTCTTAAAAATAATTTCTCATATTCCTCTGATTCTAGTTCAAAATTCCTTGCTTCCTCCGTGTAGAATCCAGAATAGCCCAGTGCCCTAGAATCACCTGTAATTTGAAAATTATAAAGTGAGAGAAGCATCATAAATTTTGAAATCTTAAAAAACAGTGAAAAGCCGTAAATCTTGAAAAAAAAAAATCTTAAAATGAAAAGCCATAAATCTCTTAAAAAAAAATCTCATGTTCCTCTTTGGTTCAAAATTCCTTGCTTCCTCCATATAGAATCCAGAATAGCGAAGTGCTTTGAAAATTATAAAGTGAGAGAAGAATCATAAATTTTGAAATCTTAAAAAACCTTGAAAAGCGGTAAATCTTGAAAAAACAATGGAAATGAAAGTTTTTGAAAAAAAAAAAAATATTTAAAATTTAATAAATATTACTAATTTTATAAATTAAGTTTCTAAATATTTGTGGATAGAAAAATATATTATTAATAAATTTCTAATACATAAAAGGAAAGAAAGAAAGAGTATCAAAATTAAATGTAAAACCTCAATAAATGGAAATGGAAAGTGGTAGTTTTCTGTGAAAAAAGAAGAAGATAATAGTTATAAGAAGAGCTTCGGCGTAAATCACATATACAAAGACTTTTCTCGACACGTTTCGAGCCAGCAAGTGTGGCTCATCGTGAGGACAAGTTGAAGAAACAGATCCAGCTTTGCATGTTAAATAGTCTGAGCAGGGCCTCCAACAGCTATCTAGATCAACGGCTAGCTTTGACTTAGGGACAGTAAAAAAGTCAAATGGATAATTTAAATGACCAAACCTATATATAAATATATAATAATATAAATGAAGGGGTTTATGTTATTAATACGTTAAACATGTATAATTTAATAATTAAAAAAATTTATTAAATGGGAATTAGTTAAAATAAAGACCTAACTTTTCTATAAATAAGGTGAATGTAAGATGATAATTAAATAAAATAAATAATAATCATAAAAATCAGCAATTAAATAAATACTAATAATATATATTCGTTAATAGATAAATAAATAAATAGATAAAAATATATATATAAAATAATAATAATAATAATATATATAAATTAGTTAAGAAAGAAATAATAAAATAACTAATAATAAGAAAATAAAAATGATAATAATACTAATATATATTCGTTAATAAATAAATAAATTATAAATAATAACAATATATAAAAATTAGTTACGAAAAAATAATAAAATAGATAATAATAATAATAATAATAATAATAATAATAATAATAATAATAATAATAATAATAATAATAATAAGTAAATAAACATTTGTTATAACTATAAATACCAATATCAATTAGGGAAAAGCGAAAAAAATAAAAATAAAAATAAATAATAATAATAATAATAGATAAATTAATTAATTAATTAAAATATTAAAATATATATAATAATAATATAAAATAAATAAAAATAAGTAAATAAATATTAGTTATGATAATAAATACCAATATCAATCAAGGAAAAAAGGAGCGACACAAAATAAAAAGGAGAAGGATTGGAAAGAGTCTAGAGCAAGAAGGATAAACCCCAGGATAAAGGAAGGCTCCAGGGGAACGACGAAAGCGAACAAGATGAAAGAGGGGGGGCGGGGGAGACTAAGATGACAGGGTAGATGTTGGATCCCTGACCTGTCATCTTAGTCTCCCCTACCCCCCCCCCCCTCTTTCATCGTGTTCGCTTTCGTCGTTCCCCTGGAGCCTTCCTTTATCCTAGGGTTTATCCTTCTTGCTCTGGACTCTTTCCAGTCCTTCTCCTTTTTATTTTGTGTCGCTCCTTTTTTCCCTGATTGATATTGGTATTTATTATCATAACTAATATTTATTTACTTATTTTTATTATTATTTATATTTATTTTATATTATTTTTATATATATTTTATTATTTTAATTCATTTATTTATTTATCTATTATTATTATTATTATTATTTATTTATTTTTATTTTTATTTTTTCCCTTTTCCCTAATTGATATTGGTATTTATAGTTATAACAAATGCTTATTTACTTATTTTTTATTATTATTTATTTATTTATTTTATTAGTTTTTCGTAACTAATTTATATATATTATTATTATTTTTATACATATTTTATTATTTATTAATTTAGTTATTTATCTATTAACGAATATATATTATTATTATTATTATTATTATTATCTATTTTATTATTTTTTAGTAACTAATTTTTATATATTGTTATTATTTATAATTTATTTATTTATTAACGAATATATATTAGTATTATTATCATTTTTATTTTCTTATTATTAGTTATTTTATTATTTCTTTCGTAACTAATTTATTTATATTATTATTATTATTATTATTTATATATATTTTTATCTATTTATTTATTTATCTATTAACGAATATATATTATTATCAGTTATTTAATTGCTGATTTTTATGATTATTATTTATTTTATTTAATTATCATCTTACATTCACCTTATTTATAGAAAAGTTAGGTCTTTATTTTAACTAATTCCCATTTAATAAAAAATTTTAATTATTAAATTATACATGTTTAACGTATTAATAACATAAACCCCTTCATTTATATTATTATATATTTATATATAGGTTTGGTCATTTAAATTATCCATTTGACTTTTTGACTGTCCCTAAGTCAAAGCTAGTCGTTGATCTAGATAGCTGTTGGAGGCCCTGCTCAGACTATTTAACATGCAAAGCTGGATCTGTTTCTTCAACTTGTCCTGACGATGAGCCACACTTGCTGGCTCGAAACGCGTCGAGAAAAGTCTTTCTATATGTGATTTACACCGAAGCTCTTCTTATAACTGTTATGGATCACAGAAGTCTCAATTCAACAAGAAGATAATATTTAAAATATTTCTAATTTTATGAATTATGTTTCTAAATGTTTGTGCATAGAAAAATATATTATTAATATTAGATGAATTAGAAATTTTAAATTTTTTTCTCTAATTAATAATCAACCCATGATTTACTCTTCCTTAAATATTAATTTTATTTGATAAATATTTTAAATTTTAAAATTTTATGAATTATAGATATTTGTGGATAGAAAAATATATTATTAATAAATTTATAAAACATAAAAAGAAAGAAAGAACGAGTATCAAAATTAAATGTAAAATCTCAATAAATGGAAATGGAAAGTGGTAGTTTTCTTAAACGAAAAAAGATAATATTTAAAATATTTCTAATTTTATGAATTATGTTTCTAAATGTTTGTGCATAGAAAAATATATTATTAATATTAGATGAGTTAGAAATTTTAAATTTTTTTCTCTAATTAATAATCAACCCATGATTTACTCTTCCTTAAATATTAATTTTATTTTTAATATTTAATATAGTTTTATGTCATTTCCGCACCATTCATTTTTAAGGTGGGTAAATCATATTATTAAAAAAAATCACCTATACCCAAATTAGATAATTAAAATTTTCCATGTCATATTAGGTACCGGTATCTCTTTTTAATTTTAAAAGATTTTGATTGGATTACATATTATGACATGGAAATTCAATGTTAAGTTTTTAAAATCAAATTTACTCTAATGAAAATAAAATGTCAATAACTCACAATCTTGATTAATTTTAGTTCTTTTTTCCATGGAAAAAGCGTAATTTTATTAATATAGAAAAATAAAATTACATGTTGTAAATTGCAGATAGCCAAGCATCACCCAGCCAAAGGCCGGTGGTAAGCAGAATCATTCAATAAAGGGAAACTAATATACAATGGGCGGAAAACTAAGTTTTCCTCCCTTTTTTCTTCTCAACCTTGCGCCAGCCTCCTTGCTGTTGAGTGGTGACAAGAGCGAGCTGGGGCTCATCAGGTCGAAGAATGTCTTTATCCGAATCTGAATTGTCTGATGAGTGTGTTCTCTTGTACCCGCTTGGTTCCATTGATTCTAATACTTTCTCCCCTTGGGGATCTAATGCCTGGCTGTCCTGAGTTCCCCTAGGAACTTGAGTTAAGCCCACTTGTTTTTC
The DNA here is from genome assembly GCA_031772625.1 of Pinus tabuliformis. Classification (NCBI taxonomy): domain Eukaryota; kingdom Viridiplantae; phylum Streptophyta; class Pinopsida; order Pinales; family Pinaceae; genus Pinus; species Pinus tabuliformis. The sequence goes on from CM062810.1 coordinate 181,505,122, forward strand.
TGGTGCTTGAGCTACCTGGTTGTTCCTAGGAGGTGGGATTTCCTCCACAGCTTCGTCTTCCTCCATTTCCTGTTGGGTAGAAAAGAAATTCTGTGTGGACTCCTTCTCAGCTTCTTCTTCCTCCATATCCTATGGGGATGGATGAAAATTCCACCCTTTTTGCAACTTCCCATTTTTCTTCCTTCTATTGTTGTCTTTTTTGGCTTCCGGGCATAGATTTTGAAGGTGCCCTGTTTGTCTGCAGATTCTACATCTGAAGGTTGTGTTTTCATAGTCCAGTGTTTGAGTCCAATTCATTTGCTTATGGATTAGATGAATGTGGTCCAGCAAGCCTTTGTTGAGATCCACATCCACACAAATCCTAGCATGTGTATAGATCCTTTCCTCCAATCTTTGGGTATCCATTTTTAGGTAATTCCCAATACTGTTCCCGATGCCTGAAAGAATTCGCTCATCCCAGAAATGAAGAGGGAGGTTGTGCAGGCGAATCCACACCGACATTCTTGAGATGACCATGGTGTTTGCATCAAAAGCTGGGAACCAAGGAGTAATAAAGAGACCTGTCGTTCCCCAGAACCATGGCCCCTCCTGCAATATATAGTCTCTGGAAGCATGGCAATGGAATTTAACTATGAAAAAACCTTTAGAACATAGATGTATTTCACAGTCAAGGGACCAATTGGTCAAAATCCAGTGGAATAGTTCCTTGGGTTTTGGCCAAAAACAATTAAATCGACAAATTACAGCTTGTGATTCGAAGGAGGCACATTGCATATCTGCTTCTATGTCCTCTATTGTAAGATTTGAGATTGAGTTCATAAGCTCCATTATATACGGACTAGAGGTAGAACTATCATGTTGTTTTTTTGTTTTTGTTGTTGTTCTTTTCCCTTGAAGAATGTTCTTGAATGAGAGGCCTTTGTTCGTCTGGTTCATCGTGGCTTCAGGGTTTTTTGATGAATTAGTCCCTATTCCTTTACCTGCATTGGAGGTTGTTTTGACAGGCCCTACCCCCCCTCTTAATCTCAGATTGAGGACTATAGTGGATGTTATTTGTATGTTGTAATCCAGTAGGCAACAACTATCCTATAATACTCTGCCTCCATAGATTAAGTTTTGCATATTTGGAGGATAACCCACTTTCTGCATAATGGAGAGCTTTAGAAGTAAAACACTTTTTGCCTGACTAGCCCAGATCAAGAGAAAAGACCCTTCTGGAAGTTTTATGAAAATTTGGATGCGAGAAGGTTTTACCCAAAAATGAGCGTCGTTCTCCCACAAAAAAAACCCAGGCCGCACAACTGAATGTCGAGAGGGAGGTAGCAAAGAACCGAGGAGCAGCTCCGGATAGAGGCGAGGCACCGCCATCAGTGATAGCCTGGAGGCCAGACCCTGTTGGGGGAGGTGACCTAAAGCATCAACAAACCAGGGCCGCCACAACTTACATCCAACATGCACTGTGGAGTCAAAGGGGACACCTAGAGGCATTCGTTGGGTCCCCTGCATCCTATCTTGATTAGCGGAGATCCAATGAGATCTCCAGCCACCCCCGACCATTAAACAATCCTGACCGGTGACCAAAAAGCCCAACAGGTTGGAGAGGGATGTCTGCATCGTTCGCCAGGTCTCCAGATCCTTCAGGTTCGATAAGCAACAGAACACCCTCCACAACATTCGAAACGGCCTTGAAGCCAGACCCCCATGTCCGCCCATCGATCCTTCCAAAGTGCAGAGCACGGTGGCCACAACTATACCCTCGTTTTTGCAGACAAATCATGCTCGAGCTCTGGCTTCAAACTCCTTGTGCTGGAGAAGCTTATTCCAGTACTCTCCAACGCCAAGGCCAAAGAGGGTTTGACCCTGTCTCTTGAGCACATAGATGACATCCATGATGTTGACAGTCTTGCGCCTTGAATACTTAGGGTAAGTAACGACATGTCGAATGACATTTTCTGGAAAGATCTTCAAGACTTCCCTCGTCTTTTCATAGATGAGCCCATTGATACACTTAAGACCTCCTCTCCTGGTGAGACGTCTGATGGTATTATGAAACCAGCTCAAGAAAAGATAGAAAAGATAGATCAACGCCTTAGAATTCAGCCTCTTCGAGGGGAAACCTCCTTTACATTACATAAATGAACAATTCTTGGATGATACAAATGACAAAAACTCCTTTCTATATATAGGAGTCTAAGGAGTCACAATATAACCTAGCCGACCTAACAATAATACTATAAAGCCACAAAAATAACAATAGAGGGTTTCTATGGGGCACAATAATAACAATATGGGGGCAATAGGGGCACAACAATATTAATAAGGGATACAACTACAATAGTAATGGGGTAATCACTAGTATTATAGGGATCTAACATGCCCCTCTCCTTCAAAAAAGTGTTGTCCTCAATGCTTGAGTATTTTTGGATGCTTCTATATAAAATTCTCATCCTTCCATGTGGAATCTTCAGCGGATAAGTTCTTCCACTTGATGAGATACTCTGAAATTGATCGATTTCGTAGCTGTCTAGTTCTTGTCTCTGTGACTGCTTCCGATTCCAATATAATTTTTCCTTCCTCGTCAAGTTCTGGCAATATTGTTTGAACTGGGAGCTTGTCACCTATAACCTTCTTTAAACATGAAACATGGAAAACTGGGTGCACTCGAGAAGCTGCAGGAAGCTCCAATTTGTATGCCATAGTACCAATCTTTTGCAACACCTTGTACGGACCATAATACTTTGGTGATAATTTATTATCCTTCTTAGCTTGTTTCAAGGACATTTGTTTATATGGTTGTAGCAGTAGGAATACCCAATCACCTACATCAAAACTTCTTTCGCTACGATGTTGATCTGCCTGTTGTTTCATTCTATTCTGTGCCAACACGAGGTTATCCTTTAAGAGTTGGAGGACTTGTTGTTGATGTTCGATGTGATGTTCCACTGCTTGAACCTTAGAATTTTCTCTTCAATATGATGTGATGGATGGTGGCTGATATCCATAGTGTCGTAAATGGGGTCATTTTTGTTGTTGTATGGAAGGATGTGTTATACCACCATTCGGCTAGAGGCAACCATTTGACCCATTGTGTCTGTTTATCAGAGACAAAGCAACGAAGATATCCTTCCAGACATTTGTTTACTATGTCAGTTTGCCCATCAGATTGAGGATGATAAGATGAGCTATGAGCTAACTGAGTACCAAGACAAGAAAATAAATCTATCCAAAAATTTCCAGTAAAGATGGGATCTCTGTCACTTACAATAATCTTTGGATTTCCATGTAGCTTTTGAATTGTTTCCATAAATACAGTAGAAACTGTACTCGCTTTAAATGGATGTCATAATGCAAAAAAGTGTGCATACTTGGTAAGTCTTTCAACTACCACCATGATGACATTCTTTCCCTCAGACTTGGGTAAACCTGTGATAAAATCCATTGAAACCTCCTCCCAACGTTGGCTTGGAAAGGATAAAGGTTGTGATAGACCCGGGGTCTTAATTGTTTCAACTTCATTTTGTTGGCAAACCAAACATTCCGCCACAAACTTTTGAATATCCGATTTAAGGCCATCCCAAAAAATTTCCTTCTTAACCCTGTGGTAAGTTTTTAAAAATCCTGAGTGCCCTCCTAAGGGAAAAGTGTGCAATTCCATAAGAATCTTTTGTTTGAGTTGGGAATTTTTACAGAGGCATAAGCAACCTTTGTCCCATAACAAATCATTTTTCCAGCTAAATGTATCAGATGTACTGGAATCTTGTTGTAACTTTCGAATAAGTGCCCACACTTCTTCATCATTCTTCCATTCCTCCCTTGCTTCATTTATCCAATTGGGTTGGATAATAGAAATGGCACACAACAATGCTTCCACATCCTCATCCTTTATTGAGAGTGCATCTGCCACCACATTTTGCTTCCCTTTTTTGTAGATAATTTCAAATTCATAACCCAACATCTTTGTGACCCACTTTTGTTTCTCTTCAGAGGATAATCTTTGTTCTAAAAGGTATTTAAGGCTATCATGATCCGCTTTTACCTTGAAGTGTCTTCTCATTAGGTAGGGTCGCCATTTCTTAAGTGCATGTAGTATTGCCAACATTTCCTTCTCATAAATAGCTTTGTGTAAAAACTTTCCCTTCATTGGACGACTTTCAAAAGCAATGGGTCTTTCATCTTGCATTAAAACAACACCAATTCCATTTCCTGAAGCATCACATTCCACAATAAAGGTTTTAGTGAAGTCCGGCGTAGCTAAGACAAGTGCTTGGCACATTGCCTCTTTAAGATGTTCGAAGGCATTTGTTGCTTTTGGAGTCCATGAAAATGCATCTTTCTTCAATAATGTTGTCAGAGGTGCTACTATTCTCCCATAATTCTTAACAAACTTGCGATAATACCCTGTAAACACGAGAAATCCTCGCAGATGCTTTATGGATGTGGGGATTTTCCATTCCTTAATGGCTTTAATTTTGCTAGGGTCTACCTTAACTCCTTCATGAGATACAATATGACCCAGATATTCCACCTCTTGTACTCCAAAGAAACATTTGGATCTTTTTGCATATAATTGTTTCTCCTCCAATAGTTGTAGCACCCTGTCAACATGTTCAACATGATCCTTCCAAGACTTGCTGTAGATTAGTGTATCATCAAAAAATACTAACATAAATTTTCTAAGGAAGGGTTTGAAAATGGAATTCATCAAACCTTGAAATGTAGAAGGTGCATTGGTAAGGCCAAAAAGCATGACCAAAAATTCATAATGACCCTCATGAGGTCTAAATGTTGTTTTCAGAATGTCTTCAGTATTCATTCTGATTTGATGATATCCTGAACGAAGATCCAACTTGGTGAAGTAAATTGATCCGTGCAATTCATCCAGTAATTCATCAATGATAGGAATGGGAAACTTATCTTTAATAGTGAGCTTTTTGAGCTCCCTATAATCCGAACACATGCGCCATGATCCATCCTTCTTGTGCACCAATACTACTGGAGCAGAGAAAGAACTTTGACTAGGTTGAATTATACCAGCCTCTAGCATTTCTGCAACCATATGTTCAATTTCGCTCTTTTGGGCATAGGGATATCTATACGACCTGATGTTTGGAGGAACACTTCCTGGAATCAAATGAATAGCATGATCATGATCATGAATAGGTGGGAGACCTTTGGGAGTCTCAAATACCTTGGAATGATTGTCCAAGACTTTTTGGAGATCTGGAGAAATATATGATTCCGATGTGGAAACATCTGGCGAACATAATTGTGCAATTACACCTCTTTGTTCCTTTTTTAGAAGCTTCGTCATACCGTTAGAGCTGATTATCTTTCCCGATTTCCCTGCAATACCCCTTAATTCAACTTCCTTTCCTTTCGCATAAAATTTCATGGAAATTTCTTGAAAATTAAAATATATTGTACCCAAGGATTGTAGCCATTGGGCTCCTAGTACAACATCAGCACCTCCCTTTGGAATGGAAAGCATTGGGCTAGTCAATACATATTCTCCCATAGATAGCTTGATATTATGACACTTTCCAGAGAAATTTATTATTCCTCCATTTGCAACCATCACTTGACACTCTCGTGCTGGATATAAGAAGCAATTCAATTCTTTTGCTGCCTTACAATGAAGAAAATTGTGTGTACTTCGTGAATCAATCAACACTATTACCTTTTTCTTCTTGATTTGTCCTTCCATCTTGATGGTTTGAGGAGTGGTAATTCCCGCCAATGCATTACAAGATATGGTCGGATTCATTTCTTCTTTATCTAGGCTTTGTTCCTGGAGTATATCCTCCTCTTTTGACCTTTCTTGCTCCTTTTCTTCTTCCTCTTCACAACCTATGTAGAATAATTTCTTCTCAACACACTTATGACCTTTAGTGTATTTTCTATCACAACTGTAACAAAGCCCTTTTGCTCTTTTTTCTTCCAATTTTTGTTGTTTCAACCTTATAGGTTGTGGAAGACTAGGGGTAACAACACTTCCATCTTTATTGTTGTGAGTGGTATGCTTCGTGGTTGCCAAAATTTTGCTTTCCATTTTTCTTGCTAACCTGAATGCCTTCTCTAATGAATCAGGTTCCCAAAGGCAAACATCATGTTGGATATTATCCTTTAAAGTCCCTATGAACACATCAATCCTATGCTCCTCTGGAATATTTTTTACCCTTATGTTCAATTTTTGGAACTCCTCAATGTGCTCCATTATTGAACCCTTTTTTTTGAGACTTATCAATTGGCTAAAAAAAGTGTTTCTTTTTGTATCCTCATAATGTGCTATCATTTCTTCTGTAAAAATTGCCCAAGTGATAATTTGTTTACGAGATCAAAGCCATTGATACCATACAAACTGATTTGGCTCCAAATATAAAGTTGCAATATGTACCTTTTGTGTGTTTTGCACATTATTGAGATCGAAAAATTGCTCCATCTGTAATATCCATGTTGCGGGATCCTTGCCATCAAACTTCCTCATATCGATTTTTGGAATATGGTGGGTCTTCGATCCAATATTAGAGTCTATGAAATCATGATTAACATCTCTTTTGTTCTCACCATGAGTTTCCTTTACTACCCTTTCACCATTAGTAAGCATTTCTTGTAGAAACTTTGTCAAATCTATCTTCAAATCTGTCTTCAAATCTTCCATGCGTGTCTTCAAATATTCCATGCTTGTCTTTAAACAATCCATCTTAGCTTCTACGCCTTTCTTTAAACCATCCATCTTAGCTTCTACATCTTTCTTTAAACCATCCATCTTAGATTCTGTTGCTTTTTGTGCAAGTGACACTTGTTGCACTTGGTCTTGTAATTTTGATATATCATGTTGCATTTCTTCCTCTTCTTCATGAGTCATGCTAGAGCTTTCAGGTTGCCTACTAGGTGTTTGCATTTTCTTCCCTCGGGTTATCAATTACTGATAATAATGCTTTACTATTCCCTTTGAATTCCTTCAAACTAATTTTTCAAACCAAGATTATGCAAAAATTTAAAAAAAAAACTACACACCTTTTTTCACTTTGTAGGAGCTTGATATTGAATCTGATGTATCTCTATAATTTCGAATCATCTAGTTTTGAAATTGCAACCTATGATAGCCCTCTGTGTCCTCTTTCGAATGCCACCAATCTGATCCAAATTGGATTCTCCAGGGAAGAGTTATGCCAAATCTCCCACAATGACCTGATTATAGACTAGTTCAGCAGAGAGAACTTGTATGATGTGCCTCGAGTCACTGTTTCAACCTTTGCCTCTAAAAAATATATACAAGAAAACTACAATCCGTCCTCTTTCTGTACCTTATGACGAAATTTCAATCTGATTCTCACAGAGAAAGTTATGACGATTTTCCCAAGGTCACCTGTTTGGAATCTAATTCAGGAGTCTGCGAAAAGACCAACTTCCTCAGATCATAGCTCCGCAAATATAGAGCTCAAAGCTCTAAAATTTGGACCCGATATTCAACGCAATGTCTTCCCAAATGGGTTTTTTTTTAGCTTCTGAAACCTCACAAAAAAAAGCTATAGCGAAAATGCCACGATGACCTGTTTGGAGCAACGAAACCCTAGAATCCAAAGCTTTGATACCAAATGTTATGAAACCAGCTCAAGAAAAGATAGAAAAGATAGATCAACGCCTTAGAATTCAGCCTCTTCGAGGTGGAAACCTCTTTTACATTACATAAATGAACAATTATTGGATGATACAAATGACAAAACCTTCTTTCTATATATAGGAGTCTAAGGAGTCACAATATAACCTAGCCGACCTAACAATAATACTATAAAGCCACAAAAATAACAATAGAGGGTTTCTATGGGGCACAATAATAACAATATGGGGGAAATAGGGGCACAACAATATTAATAAGGGATACAACTACAATAGTAATGGGGTAATCACTAGTATTATAGGGATCTAACAGATGGCCAGCTTGGTGATGCCCACGATGTTGTCCCTCGGCACCTTCCTGTGCCTCTTGGCCCCTCACTTTCCAAAACCCTTACCGCTCTTTCTGCTCGTAGACGTTTTTCCGGTCATTCTATGTTTGATTAATTTTAGTTCATTTATAATTACAATACAATTTTGAATTAAATAGTTAAAATAAAAATACATCCAAATTAAAATCACAACTGAAATTATATCAAAATCACTCTCAAAATAAATTTAAAAAAAGCACTTTACAAAGCTATCACAAATCTTAGTAAATTGAAAATGATACTTTTGAATGGAATGGTTGAAAACGCAATAGCTAGATTTACATTAAAGTCGGACCCAAAATAACAAAACAATAAAAGCCCTTGCAACACAAATATGCCAATAACTTTGCAATTTTGAGAGATTTTAAATCTCATAATTTCGGTGTATCTTTTGCTCACTTGATCCTACATCGATTTTTTCCTTCAACCTGGTTTCTTCGATTTTGCATAATGACCATAGCTCATTGAATGGAGTAGCTTCCTTCTTCCCATAGATGCTTGATGTGAAGTTGCTCCATTCCTCTAGTAGTGCATTGAGCACTATGATAGTCATTTCCTTGTCAGACATTATTTCTCCCAACTCATGGAGTTGGTCTCTTATTTCTAACACCCTCATAAAGTAGAGGTCATTCCTTCTTCTTTTGATATCTTCATCTTGTAGAGTTCTTGCCTTAACGAGATCACTTCTCCTGCAGTGCTTACAGAGAACAATTCTACAAGTTTGTCATATATTTATTTTGATGTTTCTAGTTTTGATACATAGGGAATGAGGGGATCCTTGATGGATTCTATGAGAATCCTTTGAGCCCTTACTTCCCCTTTCATGTACTTTTTAAGAGATTGAGATTCTTCCTTTGGAGGTTTTGTGATTGAGCCCTTAACATGTTCCACAACTTCATTTTATATGAGGATTAAATCTGTCCTCTTCTTCCATGCAAGAAAGTTTGATGACCCAACCAACCTATTTCTCTCCTTGCAAAAATACATTTTGATAGATTCATATGTGGGCATAAAGATAATTTCTTGTGAAGATACTCCTTGACGACAATATCTTCAATCTGCTTCCTTCTTGCTTTTGATGATGATATGATAATAGCATATTTCTTCTTAAAGTAGATGTATTCCTTCAAACAGTGATCCTTGATACCACCTTGACTTCTTGATAATGTTAACAAATTCCTTCTTGTTTCTATTGGATGAGTAAAATGCGGTTAGAAACCAAAGGCTACCTTCCAAATAATTTAACGAGAGTATGGAATATTTAGAGGAGGCCAACTCAAGAAACCATAAGCAAGAAAAGGGGGAAGTATCTAACAATTATGGTTAGAGTACGCATCGAAATCCCCATCCTTGAATGAAATGGTGGTTTACATGGGGCTCATGAGAGAATATGGGATGGACGGTAGATTGGCATGGTCATAAAATGGGAGAAGGGTTTTATCTACTAAAATAACATGGGATGGAGGTTATGTCCGAGTTCAAGGAGGCTTTTAGCTTGTTTGACAAGGATGGAGGTGCATGTATCACAACAAATGAGCTTGGGACAGTAACACATTCTTTGGGTCGAAACCCCAATGTATATTGGAAGTGGTCCAAATGTCTTATATTCAATAATCTAGTACCGAATACAATAAACCACAAAAGAGTAGTTATAATCTGTGTCTAAGTGCAACATATTAAATACACCATTCCAAATTGATTTTTCTAAGGAGATTCAAAGAAATAGATGAGTTCATTCATCCATTGCCTCCATATAGAGTAAACAACAACCAACCCCACTATGTCCTTTATGACACAAATTGTCCCATGCCAAGATGAAGCCAGAAAGATACATTTAATGATATTCTTAGGCAGAGCGAAAATATGAAACCAATATACAAAGATACTCTGAAGGACTACTTGAACTAGAGTCAACTTGCCTCCTATGGAGAGGCACCTGTGTGCCCATGATAAAAGTTTACAGTGGATTTTCTCTATAAGTCAATTCCAATCATTAATTCCATAGAAATTAGGTTGGACCATAAATCTAAGATATTTAAAATCTACATCCAATGCAATGCATATAACACCAAAAATATGATAAATCTCCAGTACCAATGCATCATCTAGGTAAGCAGAAATCATATGAGATTTAATATTATTCATAAGGAGTCCAGAGACCGATCAAAAGAGGTCAATCTACCAAAGAGTAACACATCATCAATAAAAATCAAAGGAGTAACTGTGACTTGTCTACCTACACACCTGTAGCCAAAATTACATTTAATCCATCTACCTCCAGACCTGCAACCAAAATTACTGCCCTTGTGAATTTTGTGACTAATTCTTCCGCAATCCAATCTTTTATCCTCAATGTCTGCTTCTCGCAAAAGTTGTCCTAGATATTTTGAAGTAGGCATATTGTCTACTAACGAATATTCTGTAATTTTCCTCCACCATCCTTGTAGAATTATGGTGTAGATTCTCAACTAATCATGAAGTTTTAATCAAAATCACAAGACACAAATCTACTCTACTACTTTGCAAAAGTTAATTCACAATTTAGAACAAAAATTTCATACATGCAATAAGAAATAACACACATGCACACAAATTTTTTCCTAGGGAAAGTAATATGCTAAAAACCCTAATGTCTTCTTACATTAATATGATGAATAGAAATGTATTACAATTCCTTTGCTCAACTGAGCACAACCTGCAAGTGAATAACTTGTCTCTCTGCTCACTAAGAAGCTCTGACCTAGACCTAGTAAATTTCTACCTCTTCTTGAGCCCATATTTCCTTGCGCAATTCCTTAAGAAATTAGGCCCCTATTATTTAGGAATTTTTACAAAATGGATTGCACAATTCCCAAGGTTGATCATCTAACTGCATGCAACACCTGTACACTCAAGACTAGTCTACAATTGATGTTACACTACCTTGGAATCTCCACCACAGCTAGGGAACTCGAATTCTCCATGCACTAGATATTTTGGGTTGATTGATCAATTAACTAGATGATCACTGAGTTTGACTGAAGTCCCACTGCACAATTGGCCTTCCACTAGTTCCTCAAGTAGTTGGAACTAGTTTAATTGAAAACAACTTGAGATAACTGACTTTGATTGCTACACATTAGCAATCATACATGCTTAACTGAACTCTAACTCCTCAAACTCGAATTCCCTCAGTAAATCGGGTGACACAAGCCATGTCACACAAGTCAACTGCAGCCATGTTGTTCGTTGATGTGAAAATTCATATTTTCTTAATTTAATCAAGGAAAATCAAATTGAGAATTTCTTACTGCATTTTTGAAGACTCCCTCTTTGCAAGAAAGGGATTATCAACCACCCCTATCCTGCACCTATGGAACTCGAATTTCCTTCTTGACAAAGCTTTTGTCAAAATGTCAACATCTTGCTCCTATGTCAAAATGGAGTGTAGAAACATCATCTGCCTCTAGACACAGTCCCATAAATGGTGATACTGGATATCTATATGCTTGGATCGATCATGAAATACATGATTCTCAAAGATATTGATGCAACTCTGATTATCACAAGTGGATCCATCATCTGACCAAATAATCCAAGTATCTTTCTCATCCATATCGCCTCACGTTTTACTTGACTTGCAGCCATGTATTATGATTCTGTCTAGCCGAGCACCACATATCTTTTATTTCTGTCGTACCAAGAAACAACTGTGGACTGAACACTAAAAATTACAATTGATGTACTCTTTCGGTCTGATGGACTTCATGCCCAATCTGCATCTGTGAAGCCACACAACTTCACTCCCTCTGCTCATCTGTACCATATTCCATACTGGGTAGTGCCCCTGAGGTACAGTAAAACATGCTTAGTTGCCTTCCAAAATAGTTTGGTTTACCTAACCATCACTTGGCTTATTTGATTGACTGTACAACACATATTTAGTCATGTGTTTACAAGATACATGAGTGGACCCACTAGCTGCCGATAAATGGTAGCATCCATTTCACCTGAAGTGGCATCCTCCTTCCTCTAGTTGTTCATTAGAGGTGTCTCCATGGGTTTACAACTCTCCATGTAGAATCTCTACAATATCTCATTTGCATACTTTCCTTGAGAGACAAACAATTCCCCATCACCTTTCCATACTTCCAACCCGAGAAAGTAGTGCATGAGACCCATGTCCTTCATTTCAAATTCCCTTGCAAGGTCCTCCTTGCAAGATATGATCAACTACTCATCACTAGTTAAAATAAAATTATCAACATATAAGGCAATAATAAGCAATTTACCTTCTATCCAGATGTGATGAGGTTTACATCTGCTTCACTTATGGTGAAGCCCAAACCAGTGAGATAACTATCGATCTTGGTGTACCAAGCACGAGGTGCTTGTTTGAGATCGTACAACGCTCACTTGAGTTTGCACACATGAGACTCTTGATCAAATGTCTCAAAACCTTTTTGTTACTCTATGTACACCTCCTCCTTAATAACCCCATTGAGAAATGTTAATTTTACACCCATCTGGTGGATATTCCACCCCATCTATGTAGCCAGACCAAGAATTGATCTAATGGATGAGTACCTTGCTACAAGAGAAAAGGTCTCCTCATAGTCAATTCCCTCAACTTGAGAGTACCCCTTGGCCACAAATTTGGCCTTATACTTCTCTATGTTTCCATTTGTTTCCTGCTTCACCTTGAAGATCCATCTCAAACCCACTATTGATTTATATGCTAGTCTTGGGACCTTTTCCAAAACATTGTTCTTTGCAATGGATTTGTATTCCTCCACCATTGCATCAACCCATACAGGTTTCTCTATTTCTTCCTCAAAATAGGATGCCTCAATCTCTATAAGCTCAGTCATAAGAGCCATGTAGCCAGTGTACCTCTCAGGTGACCTCCTTTGCTTACGCAAATTTGAAGGATATCCCACATTCTCCCTCGCATCCTGCACAAGTCAATCAACTTCCTTAGTTCTTTTTCTGCCTTCTCTAGAGGTTTTACTTTAGTGAATGTCTCCACTCTCTGATCCAAAATTTGTGGTTTCTCTACAACTTCCTGAGGTTCCTCTTTTGGAACTAAAATCTCATCTTCTGGTGGGATCTAAAGCTCCCTCTCAAGAGAGCACCACATAGCTTTCTCCTCATCAATATTTACATCCCTTTGCACAACTATAATTATGAGTGATGGCAAGTACACATGTTAGTTGTGGGGAGTTTCTGTGTAACCCACAAATACCCCCAATTCTGTGGTCGACTAAAACTTATTCCTTGATTCTTTGAAGACATGGCAGTAAACAGAGGATCCAAAAATCTTGAAGTGTGACACATCCAGATTTCTTCCCGAGAAAGCATCCTCCAGTGTAATCATTCCAAGAATCCAATGAGGAATTTGCTTCTGCAAACAGACTATTGTATTGCATGCCTCAATCCACAAATGTAGAGGTAGGCCTTGGTCATGTAACATCACCCTCGTTGCTCCCAAAATGCTACATTTCTTTCTCTCACACGCCCCATTCTAATGTGGGTTTTGGGGTGTTGTCAATGCTCATCGAATGCCTGCTTTCGCACATAAATTTTTAAATTCATTCAACACATACTCACCTCCATTATTTCTCCTGAGAGCCTTCACCTTCTTGCTGGTTTCTTTCTCAACTAGTGGCTTGAATTCTACGAATTTGGAGAATGTCTCATCTTTCTTCCGCATGAAGAGATCCAACACTTATGTGAGAAGTCATCAATAAAAAGGACAAAATATTTGTGTCTGGCAGTGGAGGTTATCGAGAAAGGTCCATAGACATCAGAGTGGATCCTTTCTTGGACTACATGTGCTTTGTTGTCCTGATCATGGAATGCAATTTTTATGTACTTCCCCAAGGTACATCCTTTGCATACATCCTGCTGCTCAAGTGCTCCTTTAGGGAGGCTAGTGGCTATTTGTTGTATAATATTCAAGGTGCCATGATGCAAATGGCCAAGTCTTATGTGCTAAATTTCACCTACATCATTGCCTTGCACTTTCTCTTCCTTAGTGCTTAATGTAACACAATCTTCCACATATAACTTATATAGATTCTTTACACAAACCTTGATATTTTTCACCTGTCCCATGGTTATGTGTCTCAGGAATGTTTTTCCTTTGTTGAAGATCACGTCATAACCACGGTCTTCCAAAACTACAATAAACATGAGGTTTTGCTTTAGGCCTAGAAAAAACATGACATCCTTGAGCCTGAGAGGGGAGTCTGACTCCCTCTCAAAGGTGACTATACCAATACCAGTCATGTTGTACCTTCCATCGCCCCCGATCTTGATTTGCATCTAGAGATCTTTCTCCTCTAGGTGACTCAAAAAATATCTACACCCTGTCATGTGGAACAATGCATCTAAGTCCAAGTACCACACGCTCCCCATCACTGTGTTGGACATACATGTGATAAGGGTAAAGTCAAGGTCCAACTGTGAAGTCGAGGCTTCACCCGCTCCTCCTCCTAAGGTCTTATTGCTTGCCTTTTTCTGTTGGCACTTCATGGAATAGTGCCCGTATTCATGACAATGGAAACATTTATTTTTTCACAAACCTTTCTTCTTTCCCCCTTGGCTGGATTCTGGTCTGGTTTGAGATTTCTTCCCTTTTCCCTTCTTTCCCTTTCCAACCAATGCAATGTTTTCTTCATCCTTGCCCTTGGATGAGGTCCCATCTCTGGTATTCTACCTTATTTCCTCCTGTACCAAATCATACCATAAGTGTTCCCTATTCGGTAGTTTCTCCCTCTCGTTCACTTAATCTTGATAGCTATGCCAACTCTTGGGAAGGCCCAAAAGGGCTATTCTTACCAAGTCATCCTTTGAAACAGTAACACCAACTCTTGCAAGCTCATCACAAACTTGTTTGAACCTCCTTGGATATTGCAGGATAGAGTCATTCTTCTACATCTTGATATTTCAAATTTTATCCTTGAGCACCAACTTTTTGTGGTCACTACTATTCTAGAACAGATTTCTCAGTGCCTACCACATTGCATAAGGATTTTCTTTCCCATGGAGATTGCTGACAATGTGGTCCCGTACTCCCTCCAATATTATTCTCCACACATTGGCTACAACTTTATTCCATTGAGTAAGGGTTTGGGCATCAAATTCTACTGGTTTTGTAACATCTCTCTTGATGTACTCTAACAATCCATTATCATCGAATACCTCCTCCATGTGATCATTCGAGTCAATGAAATGAGATCTTCCTTCCAAGGCATAGTCTAGACTCAACCCATTGAAGGTCATCTTCTTAGCTCTTAAGAGATCTTGCTACACTAAACTGAAAATTCAAACCTCTTGAGAAACAAATTCGAAATTCCTACTCTAATGTGAATCCTGCTATGATACGATGTAGAAATTATGGTGTAGATTTACAACTGCTCATGAATTTTTTTCAAAATCATAAGACACAAACCTACTCTATTGCTCTACAGAAGTTAATTCACAATTTAGAACAAAAAATTTAGACATGCAATAAGAAATAAAACACATCCACACAATATTTTTCCCAGGGAAAGCAATCTGCTAAAAACTCCAATGCCTTCTTGCATCAATCTAATGAATATAGATGTATTACAATTGCTTTACTCAACTGTGCACAACCTGTAAGTGAATAACTTATCTCTCTACGCACTAAGAAGCTCAAACCCAAACTTTGTCAATTTCTGCCTCTGCTTGAGCCCTTATTTCCTTGTGCAATTCCTTCAGAAATTAGGCCCCTATTATTTAGGTTTTTTTCCAAAATGGATTGCGCAATTCCTAAGGTTGATCATGTGACTGCATGCAACACTTGTACACTCAAGACTAGTCTACAACTAATGTTACACTGCCTTAGAATCTCCACCATAGCTGAGGAACTCGAATTATTTGCATGCACTAGCTATTTGGGTTGATTAATCAGTTAACTAGATTATCACTGCATTTGACTGAATTCCCACTGCACAAATATTCTTCCACTAGTTCCTCCAACAGCGAGAACTAGTTTAATTGAAAACAACCTGAGATAATTGGCTTTGATTGCTACAAATTAGCAATCACACATGCTTAACTGAACTCTAACTCCTCCAACTCAAAATTATTGAGTAAGATGGGTGACACAAGCCATGTCCTACAAGTTAATTGCATCCGAGTTGTCTGTTGATGTGGAAATTCAAATTTTCTCAATTTAATCAAGGGGAAATCAAATTGAAAATTTCTTGATGCATTTTTCAATAATCCTTTAGGTAAATCTAATCCATGTTGCCAATCCAGCACAACAATGTCCTAATAACAATAACCAATTGATATAAGTAGCATTCAAACTAAATAAAACGGTCAAAAAACACATATCTAAACACAATCGATGGAAACCCTAAAAATTACCTAACTATGTTACCACCTACCCACATTCATCGAAAGTGCCTCCATCGCTCCTCTCACAATATACACCTTTGTTGTTGGCCTCCATCGCCCTAAATCCCATTAGATGTTGTCAACCTCCATTGCTCTACTTCCCGAAGAACCCATCAACAGCGTAAAGACGAGCCCCTAATCCTTTACCTTTTCTACTAGTGCCTCATATTGAAAATTTTAGGACAAAAGATTTATTTTGTCTTATAAATTTCCCTCTGTGTAGTAGTGTTGAATGTAAATACATACAGGTTGTCCCTAATCGTATCAACAGAGATTGAAGGCACAAAAGAGTAATTAATGTATGGGAAATCTTGCTAGGGAAAGTTTTCGCATTCTTCAAAGTCAGCTACCCCCACAAAATGAAGAGCCGAACAAGTCGTTGTCTTTATATAAGATAACATGATTGGAAAGTGAAATAACAATGTTGGTATAGGCGCAATATGGTAGTAGCCCACAAGTTGGCGGACTTAGGGTGCACTGTTAGAGTCAATTTTGTAGTTGTTAGATAATATTTTCTTAAATTGATATGTTTTTGTCTTAATTGTTAATTGTCTTAAATGGGTTTCTTCTTAAGTGGCCATTGTCTCAAATATAAAATTGTCTTAAAATATCTTTGTCTCAATCTGTTTTTGTCTTAAATATAAAGTTGTCTTAAAATAATTTTGTCTTAAACTATTTTTGTCTTAAAATAAAGTTTTGTCTTAAAATATTTTTGCCTCAAACTCTTTTTGTGTTAAAATATTTTTGTGTTAAATTGTTTTTATCTTAAATATAAAATTTTGTCTTAAACTGTTTTTTTCTTAAATTTAAAATTTTATCTTAAAATATATTTGTCTTAAGTTATTTTTGTGTTAAACATAAATTTTTGTGTTAAAATATTTTTGTCTTATTTAACACCATTCAATTAATATTAAATTTGATAATGTACACTGCTAATGACCTTGTGCCTTGAACGCTAATATCTACCGATTACAGAAATCTTAAGATAACTTTACCTTTGTCGACAGCGAATCAAAGAATTTGGTGTTATAAAGTGATCTTGGCTTTGTGTGCTCTTACAATTGACTTTAAAGTGCCGTAAAGGTTAAGAAACGAAAAGAAAGAAGTTGTCCACATGCTATGAATGGGAGGAATGATGTTTAACATAACAATTATTTTATATTAGATGCTCTTTTGGATTCTCCATTGTTCTTCATGTGGCCAAGCTATGCTGTCACTTAGGAAGCGGTGGAACAATCAGTGATTATTTGTCATTTAAAATATAACGGTAAGATAATCAATATAAAGTAATGAGACAGCCAGTAAGGAATTAGAATCAACTTTATTATAATAAAAGACACTAAACCCAAAAATAGAACAGACACAAAATAGCACAGATAAGTGAAACTGGAAAAAGAAAAGTATGTGCATTGGTGCTGGCTTACAATAATATGAAAACAACACATGCAATAAGAGAAACAAAGACTAAGTCCGTTTAGAATTTGACTTGGATCTAAGTAGTCAGAGAAATTGTATTTGTAATATTTTGTGAGAAATTATATTTGTAATATTTTACATGATCAGGACTCCTTGGTGCCAAAGCATTTCCAAGGGCCGACAGCATCTCGACTATAGTTACAAAAACAGGCAGAAGAGTTTCTGTCTGCACTTTTTTTTAGAGTACAGAAAGCCCTTTGTATGGTGGCTTTAATGGGGTCTGCAGATCAAAGAGTATAGGTTAGAATGTCCAACAATTTCACCCGAATTCTAATCAGAGCATTAAACAATTGCTTGACTTTAGAGTCAAGTGCAGCAATCCCTTCATCAAAATCTGCCATGCATTTCTTCAGTGTGTCCACTAACTCTTTCACCTGTTCATGGTCGTTTATCGCCTTCTGGTGCTTCTCGGCCAATAAAATATCATATAACCTTCTCACTAAAGCATCCTCACTTTCTAATTCATGCAATAGACAACGGGAGGAGTTACACCTGTTGTGATTCCTGACCTTTTCAAACAAACTGCGGAGCCGAGAACCGTGCCCCACGAACACGCTGTTATTACCTCGTCCGTGAAGAGATGGCCTCGGCAACTCGACTGACAGGGCCTTGGCTACTGTTTTAAGCACAGAGACAGTAACCTCGTTGAGATTACGCATATCCTCTGATAAATCATCCGCCGATCTATTGACTGCTGAATAACTTGGGGAGGCTATAACCTCCTCAATATAAACCATTCCTCTCGATCTGGAAGTAAAAGGATTGCATTTGGCATTCACATTGGTGATGGCACCTGTGCACACCGCCAACATATTGGTAGCTTTTACAAGTGGGGTCTCACTCATCTTGCTGATGTCCATCCCTGCACGATCCACAGAATGAATAGCGCTCTGAAGCAACATCTGGTATTGTTTCACGTCCGCAATGTTATCGCTAACGGCATTGCACATGTCAAGAAGCTTCACTATGTCTTCCAGGGCGTCGTTAACCGACTTGGAGTTGGAATTAGAATTAGCGAGAGAATGAATGTTGGAATATGCGGAGAGAATGGCATCCATACAGGCAGCAAACCATTGGGCGGAAGGATTTGTTAAACGACCAGCAGACTCGAGGGCTCCCACAGAGTTCTCTTGATCTGCAATATTAAGAAATGGGTGGACTCTCTTTGCATCGCTCTTTCGCAGTGCCCTTACAAGAGTGAATGGAGCCATTCTTGTCTTTGTGTTCTTATTCGCTGCCAATGAAACCCCTGAAATCGATGGAGATCAGAAAGGAAGGATGGATTATAAAGAGCGATGGGTGAATGAATACATACGAAACCTTGTCAAAACGCACATGGGTTGCGTACATAGGATTATTGTGATTCCTTTCTTTTAAAAACCACTCTCCTCTTCTTTGGCCACACCAAGAGACATGGACATGTGCATTAATTAAAAAGAGTAAAGTATATGATGGTAGGGGAATCTCCAGGCAAAATTATATGCTGCGTATCAGATGATCTGGAACTCCAGCACAAGCAGCATCCATATTCAAGTACAATGCGATTCCGTATATTGATGATATATTTTTTAATTATTTAAAAGATAAAATCTAGCGATTCCGTATATTGATGATATATTTTTTTATTATTTAAAAGATAAAATCTAGTCAGTTTTATCATTGGAGAAAGTATAACACATGGCCTAAAACAGCACATTTTTTTTTTGGTTTAAAGTAGCCCACATGCTCATGGATTAAAATCATTTAAATGTGTTGACCAAAATTACAAAATAGTTATTTATACTCCCTACTATGATGATAATTTTAGCATACAAGCCTTGTGCAGAAAATGTCTTCATGGTTTTCCCAAATGAATTTCATGACTTTCACTTACTTCTATGTTCAGAAACGTTCGTCAAAGGTTTAATATGTCTATTCACGGCCCAAGTAGGGCGTTTGCTAAACGAACAAACCGAAGCGCTGAACGGGTGACCCTGGTAGGGCGCGTGGTGCACGGAGGTGAGTTGGTCGACACAGTGAGGTTGTGTAGACAAGCGGCCGAGTGAGGGCACGCCGTGCACGACGAAACGGTGAAGTGTTGAGATTGTGAATGGAGGTGTGAGTGTGGAGGTGCCCGTGTGTGGCGACTTCGTTACGACGAGGCACGCTCAAGTTAGGCAAACAACACGATCGTGCGACGAGGTGAACGAAGGGTTGGTGAGTCGTGCAGCGAACGTGCGGAGGCGCCGACGAGCTCGGCAACTAAGTTTGCCGAAGTTGAAATTTGGCTAAGTGTAAATTTGGGGTTTCCTAAGATTTAACTTGTACTTTGTAAAAGTGAAGAATACATATATTGATTCGGGCAGACTCAGGGAGTTGCCCCCCCCTTTATACTGTTGTGCATTTCTCTTGTATAATGTTGTTTATGTGAATGTTATGGGTTTCACTTGTATAAAGGAAACGTAATAATACTTGGTAACGGAAATAAAACTAAGTATGGAATGTTAGGTGTAGTCTACAATCGTAAGTATTGGTGAAAAGAAAACGATTGGTAGTGCCGCACCTCGCTATAAGCGGTTGAAAGACTACCGCAGGTGTAGGGGTGTGACAAAATTGCTTGTGAACACAAGGTTAATAAAATCTTTATTTTCTTGGAAGTTATATATTGGTTAGCCGAGTATCAACGAGATTAAGGAAAAAGAATTAATGAAATCACATTAAATATATTTCATACCGAGTATGCATGAGTAAAAACACATACTTACAATTAGCTATTACTTTATTGTATATAAATTTATCACACAACTTATTCCTAAGAGGAGATGTTGAAAGAATATATTTTTCATACAAAGTATACATGGGTAAGAATACACATTTACAATTAGCAATTGCCTTAAAAAGGTGCAAAGTACCCCAATACATTGTTAAATTGGAAAAATGTTGTAATTTGGTTTAATCATGTAAATGATATTTATAAGTTAAATTTTAAATTTTAATGTTTGATTTTTTAAATATATATGTGTGTGTGTTTTTATTTTGTAACTTTTTGGAGGTTGGAATTCAAAGAATTAACAAAAATACCATGCTCTATATTGCAAAGAAACATGGGCTGCTTGTTTTGGCTTGTGTCAAAAGCTCTAACCTAATTTCTTCGTCAAAAGGAAAGAATTTTTAACACAAATCCACTACAAGCAGAAGGTGTTAGAGATATTATAATTTCTCTGTCCAACTTTGAATACATGAAGTTATTGTCTTAGTATGCATGCATGAGCTGTAATTTCCTCATAATACACATAAATTTTTACTGTGAGCATTTGAATCGAGTTAACATGGAATGCATTGTTGGTTATGTGGTAACAACAATTAAGTAGGTGTTTTGAATGGATTGGTACTAAAATTGAATGATGTACAATGCCATAATCCAATCCAACTCAAAATGTGCTTGAGGAAATTGATTTAGTTTATGGTATTGTTGCCATGACATCTTTGAATTGCACTTTAACACATAGTCAAATCCTCAGAAGAAAAAAAAAAAAAAAAAAAGACCTTCTAGCTTAGGAAGTGCCTTGAGGACTTTTTTCACAATCTCACTTTGTTTGTTGATGTTAATGGGTAGTCTTGACTCATGACTTGTCAAGTTTGAACTTTTCAAACATTTATTTTTGAACATTCAAGATATAGAGAAAAACTAAAATGAAACTATATTTGCAATATCTAGTGTTGGGTTGATTATGATGTTTTCGTCTAAATAATAAATGTGGTTTCATTATAAATATTTATTTTTAAGAATGTATTCTGGTTATTAGCAAAAGAAATATGCTCGCATTTTTTTATTTTGTTAGGTTTTATTGTAGACCATCATTTCCAAAATCTATGTTTATTACGTAGGTGAATTTTTTTGAGTCATCAATGAATTTCTAATTTAGAAGTGATAATTCATGTAATGTAGGGGTTCTCTACTTGTAGAATTCTTTATGGAGAATGATCCTTTTGGCCCAATGAAGAAGTTTGTTCAATATTTAGAGAAGTGTTATTCAAAAGGCGTTCAATATTTTAGGGATGTTCATATCCATCATTCAAAGCATTTGTTTGAAATATACGTAAATCACAAAGATCCACATTTTCCACAAAGATGAAAATCGGTCAACTCTAAAACAATCAGAGATTTGGAGCAATTTTCATTCCATTTTAATGAACATGTTTCATAAATTCAACTTACAGTTTTTAGTCTTCCAAATTTCTAAAGAAAAATATGCATCATGGAGAGATTTTAGCAAGTGGAAGGAATTCTGCATAAACCACTTGAAAGTTTCAATGCCAAAGTTGTTTCCATTCAACAATCTACAAATTCTTCTTTAACTATAGTAAAACTGGAAGACAGAGCACTTATGAGTGAAGGTTGATTCTGAAATCCAAACTTCTAATCCCCATTAAATGTAATAAAACTTGCATGTAAATACAATGCTTAATTGAATCCCCCTTTCTAAACAAAGGTAATTTTAATAACCCATATGCATTGTTTTCTATCAGATGAAAACCTCTACAGTGGGTTTTATCATGCAAAAGAACTTGATGTCATTTTGTATTTGTGACAAAACCACAAGGTTCTTCTCATTCAAGTTCGATCATTAAATCTACCTTCTATGTTGTCATGTTGGTCTTAACCATTCAAAATGTGTTTATACTTGCAGGTACTGATAGGTTGTGATGGAATAAATTCTGTAGTGGCTGATTAGTTGGGGCTTCAAGCCCCTAGTCTTTCTGGGAGATTTGTCATTAGGGGGTTGGAAACGTACCCTGAAGGACATAAGTTTGGCCAAATATGCTACAATTTATGGGAGACACCCTGTAAATTCCAAATCAAATATGTGTAAATACTAAAAACTACTTCACAAAAAACCAACTGAGCAATTTCTCATGCTCACATATTAGTAAAAGGAAATATAAAGCCTCCTTTGCACAAATTCATGTTAACTGGGAATATCAGTACTTTCTATACATAGGGTTTAACTTCAACAATATTGTTATAGGATATTTTGTCACATATGTTCAATAGGCCTTCAACTGGATCAATCAACATCCTTTGACCTCCTTCTCATCATCCTTCCATAAATCCCTAAGCATGACTCATTCTAATCCCAAAGTTTCTATCTGAAAACACCGTGTTTCAGTCATTTTAAGGACCAACACTCCCTGGCCTCCTACTGGATAGTGTTGATAACCAAGTTGCTCCATTATCGACTGTGTTGATCACCTATAGGTTGCTCCACTATGCACTTGTGTTGGTTCCTGAATTTGGGAAAGAGAGAGAGAATCCTGAAGCCTCTTCTTCCAAAAGCTCCAAGGATCTATTGTAATCATTTACCTCAGATAAAAGTCTTGAATCCTATCATATCCTACCTTGGAGTTTTCATCCCTTATCCATTGATCTCATCCTCCCATCAAGAGTGGATCTCAAGCCCTAATTGGTAGAAAGATAATAATTCATGAACTACCTCCTTCACATATATATTTACTCTCATCCATAGGCAAGGGGTTGGCTTTTGGAGAGTGATTCTACCCTTATGCTGTGGATGTGAGAGATATATTTCCATGCAGTAGGGTGATTATAGGTGCACTTTGTGACAAGGAAAGGACAAGTCAACTTGGAGGAGCTCTTTTACAGGACCAACACCTATTTTTGGTTGTACCTCACTCCATTTCTATTAATGCAAAGAGTTCTTTGTTTTCCTATATATGATGTTATGGTTTCATATGTTTCAATACCATGTTGATCTATTAAATAAAGTGATTAAATGATGCTACATAGATTCCGTAGATCATTAGCTTGTGTTATCTCACTGTGCAGGTTCTAATAATAGTGACTATAGCTAGGATTGGAGCATTCAAGCCAAAGAAGGAGTGAAGCGTATGGAAGATTCCAGGTATGCTTCATCCCGTTATCTATTTACTTTAAGGAAAATAATAGTGCCTTTGTCTTTTTTTTGTTCTAGGTCAATCATCTAGGCCTAGGGAAGATACTTCTATCCGCAGTCATAGATTCTGCATATCAAATTGGCAACTCCACTGGGGAACGATGTATTCCATTTCTTGCTTTACCTCTTCTTCATACATTTATTTTTTTATTAAGTCAAGAACAGACCTAGGAATACCCTTCATTGATTCTCAACTACAATTTTTGTGTCGGAACCTTGCATCCCTTCACCAATGCACTCTCTGGTCTAGATACAGAGAATTGCACCCCACCTAAGCCTTCTTTGTACCTCCGTTGCAAATAATTGGTGCCTCCTTTGCACCTGCGTTGGCCCCTGTTCATGCACAAATTTTTTTTTGTCTTGATTTTCTCTCTGATCATCCTTTGTCCAGCTACTCTTCCTTGAGTCTTTGAGTCTCTTGTGGTCTCTCTGAAGCCTCCATTTGGTTTTCTTTCATTTTTTAGTGCCTTTGGTAAGGATTTGTGTAGATTTTCCATTGTTCTTATCATTAGGTTGTTTGCAAACTGATTTTGTTTATTCATTGAGTGCTTAGATGAATTTATGTTTGAGTCATCATTCTGAAAATTTTGTTTTAATCAATCATTATACATGCGTCTTAGTTTTCATCTTATTTGAAAATTAAGTGGAAATAAGAAGAAAAATCTCTTTGCATTTTCATCTAGGGTTTTGTGTGTGAAATTGGAATTCCCTAGTGTGAAATTGCATGTATTTTCTTTCATTTTTGCAAACCCCCCCCCTTGATCGTTGGGGAGGCTGAATTGTGTATGAGTGTTAATTGCCTTTGGGTGTCATCTTTTTTTATTTTTGGAATTTTCACCCAGTTTCAGTTTGAATCCTCTGTTCATGCAATCTCAAATTAAGTTTGATATCATGGGAACCCTCTAGTGTTTGTTTTGAAGAATTCTCTTGCATAAATCACATTTACGTAGTTAGAATTCTCATTTTCACAAAAAGAAAGGAAATTGTGCATAGATTAAATTTGCATAGTTTTCAGGGGAATCATGCATAGATTACATTGCATGGTTTGACATATTTTAATGCTTTGGATTGACTTCAAATAGTGAGATTGAAAGATCTAATTAGGAAGCTCTTTTTGCTACATATTTGATTGTTGCATCATTATTCACACCTCTTCCCTACACTAGATAACTTTCATCGAAAATGAAAAAAGTTATTTTTGTCATGTTAATTGCATCATAGGTGTGTTTAAGTGACATCGAGTTTTGAGCCTTGAAATCGAAACATAATTCAAGATAAACTTTAAAATTCATCTCAATTAACCTAAAGAGCATTTGAAACTTAATGCGAAACATAGAGGTTTAGGCTAGAGACGTGTTTTGACGTCTTTAAATGTAGTTGTTGTCATTATTTGTCAACATTACAATCTAGGGGTGATACCCCATTCCACGTACGTAAGTGTATAAGATCGTTCTCCATGTACCTTCGAGTATATCGGATGGCACTCCACGCATGAAAAGTATATGTGAACGCTCTCATCTAACGATTACACATTAGAAAACACTACTAAGGATTGCGCTTCCATGTACCATCGAGTATATTTTGGAAGTCCACCATAGGTAACCTAGTCAGTTGCCTTGTATACCATGATACACCAAACACAAAATTTGGGGAGATTGCATGCACGTACGTCAAGTCCTTGGTTCTCCAAGGTGTATATTGCAGTTCACATTACTTGGTAAACCCTTTTTCCTAGTTACCCTTTTATTTTATTTTTGTGTCTTTAATTTATAAAATCAATTAATTGACGCCAAATAACATCCTCTTCATGGAAAATATCCTTGGTAGATCTTAGGTTGAGACTAATGGCAATAGTTCCCGAGTCCACCAATCAAGGAAACCCCTCTAACGGGAATCCTGGTCCTTTTCCTTCTTTTGGAAATATTAGTACTCCTTATATTGCAATGTTGTCCCTTCCCAGATTTACCATTGGTTTGCCAGTTTGGTTATTTTCGACCTCTTTGGTTCTGAATGTCCAAACTGCTCCTCAACCAAGTAGTCCTCCACCTAAACAAGTTGATCCTAACATTGACCCGTTACCTTCTTCACCTATTCGGTCTTCTTCCTCTTCTTCCTCTTCCTATGGTGAAAGCCTCCATGTTAGTAACTAGGTGGATAATAAGAATAATATTAGATTAAGAAGAAGAAAAATAAGCACGGGGCCAAGCCAGGAACCATTTTTACTAATGCAACTGATATTTAGAAACCTTCCCATCATCCCCGCAAAGTTAAATTCCCTTGCATTCTTTGTAAGGGTTTTCACCTTCTTAAAGATTGTCCTAGTATTCGCAAGGTCTTAGAAGTGTGGTCCACAAGCTCACATCAGTCTTTGTCGTCAGCTTCTGGAGATCATGTTGGTGATAAACCATCGACTAGTGATAGTAAGGTCCATGGGAAAAAGGGTAAAGTCAAATTTCCCTATAATTTACGTGAAGGGAATCACCCTATTCAACTTTTTCCTTGTGTGGATGAAGCCTCAAAAGTGTTGGAAAACCTTACAGTTTCTCAGCCTCATCTTCCAGCTGGTTATTGAAGCTTTCTCCCAATCCTCCCCTAGTTGATGAAGTGATTGATTAGAATCCAAATCCAGTCAATATCACTCTCTCTGAATGTGAATCCCATGAGTCTATTCCCGACTAACCATTGGTTGAGAAAATGGTTGGCTCAATTCCACCTTAAGTTGATCATACCTTTCCCGCAGAGAGTGAAGTTCATAATGCTTAGGTTCTTCTCATTTCTTTAGGTTCCAATGAACTAGGGGACAGTTCTCTCGTTCCCACGACATAGGGGGGAAATCCTCTCGTTCCCACAGCACTGGAGAAAAGTTTTTCCATTCCCATAGCACAAGGTGGCAGGTCTCCCGTTCCCATGACACCCCCTCCAGGTAGCATGGTCACTTCCTTTGAATGGAGTCGACTAGCAGGATATTATGTTCCTCCTTACGTGCCCTTCCAAATCATAGTACACACTTATAATGTGGTCATACCTAGCACAATCATAGAAAAAGGCGTATCTGTTAATATTTTGTCCTCAACTACTTGGAAAGATTTAGGTTCTCTATAGCTTGTTCCCATTACCCAAAATCCGTTGGCTTTTAACAGAGGAACCAATCAATCATTAGGGATCCTTCCTAAGTTTCCTATTACTTTGGGAGGGAATATTGTCTATATCGATGTGAAGGTCCAAGGCCCTTTGGATTTTAATTTAATCCTTTGGAATGACTATGTTTATGTCATGGGAGCTCTTGTCTCTTCACTCTTTTGTGTGATGTGTTTCCCACATGAAGGAAGAATCGTGGCTATTGACGAACTTTTGTTCGTTGGTCCTAATTTGACTCCCAATAAACAAGCTTCCCTAAATGGTCCTTATATGCAAGTGGTATCTTCGCTACGACGGGTTAGTTATGTGGCAACCTATCTCATTCACATACCTACTAATGAAGATGAGCCTTTCACTGTATGCTCAACTTCTTTCGACCTAGATCTAGTAGGTGATATGGTGAATCAATTATTGAGGGCGTTGGGGCCTGATCTTTCCATTGGATCCTTTGATATGTATCCCTTCCAGAGTATTTGTCTTCCATTTGATGAGAACCTCTTGGAATCCATGGTCTCTTGGAGGCCATGATCTGATGCTGAAGCATTATTCTCTTTCTTGTGTCAAGCTCATTAAAAAATGAAACAAGGGTCATGGAGTAGAGTTCCTTGTCTTGTGTCAAGCTCGTTAAAAAATGAATCAAGGTTCTTTGAAGTAGAGTTACTTTTCTTGACATGTCAAGATCGTTAAAAAATGAAACAAGCTGTCATGAGCATAGTTCTTTTCCTGTGTCAAGCCCATTAAAAAATGAAACAAATCCCCTTCTAAATCGACTCTTTAATTAGATCTTGTAACTTCCTAGTCGAGTTTTTCACTTGATCTCGTAAATTAAGCTTCATTCCATCCATCTTTTAGTAATTGGTAGTCTACTAAAGTGAATGAAATGAAGCTTGGAGGGCATGTATCTCGAATTAAGTCATTATGCTTGGGGAATGCAAAACTTATTTCAAGCATAGTTTTTATCTGTTTCAAGCTTGTGTAAAAATGAAACCACTCTCAAGCATAGTTTTTCTCATATTTCAAGCTTATGAAAAAATGAAATCGTCTTCAAGTAATTTCAAGCATATTTTCCCATGTTTCAAGCTTGTGTAAAAAATGAAACCATTACCATTCTCATCCTATATCTCGTGATTGTCATTTTTTATCATCCTGTTTCTACTAGATGAGCCTTAGTTTTCCCATTCCATCGTCACCATCTTCTTGGCCGCTCATACGGTTTCACTTGGTTGTTTTACTCTTTCCTGAGGAACTGTTGCGATAAGTGGTCTTATTAGCGAGCCTCTTGATCTTTGTGTCTCTTGATAAGTTCCATTATGATCGGAGCCAATTGCTACCCTTTATACCACTCGTTCCTCCAGGAGGAGTCCTCTTTCATCTCTTTTCAAACTCCCTAAACATGAATAGATTACCTAGCACTTGTCTTTTCGAACTCGTTAAAGTAAATGAAAATATGTCTACTCGGTATAAGTTTAACCCTTTTCCAGACTGAGATAGACTAGCAACGAAAAATGAATACCTTAGTCAAACACAGCTAAGATGTTCTCTTGAGTATTATTTTTTTCCTTTCCACACCTGAGGGACTATTTATGATAAGGAACATCTCGATTTTTCTTCTCCGCCTCTTTTTCAAACTCTCTAAACATGAAAAATATGTCGAGTTTTACCTTCATTGGACTCATTAAAACATCAAATAGTGATGGACTCGTCGTTCAAGACGGGACCGAACTACTCCTTCTCTAGGTTCATTAAATAGTTTTAGAGTGATTCATCTGAAGGATGGACTTACATATCAAGCATATGTTATCCTCCTCAAGCTTGTTAAAAAATAAAGAGGTACTGATCAGTATGGTTGGGAAATTTTGGAAAATAGGGAATTCTATTTTGTTAATGGTAGTGATTCGCTCTTAAATACGACACTCTTCCACTTCATCTTCGTGGCTATTACATTTGGAAATATGCTTGTGTTTTGGTTTATCACACCATTTCAAAGCCTCCATTTTTTGTTTTGGGTAAATGTTGCTAACTCCATTCAGTGTTGTCATTGTGTTCAAGAGAAGTAATTCAATTAATATCTGCTACAATACTCTTAAGCCTTCATTTCATGTCCTCCTTTCCTGATCTAGTCTGCATCAACATAATTTTGACTCAAATCATCATACCTATTTCATATCGTTAATGGGGGATACATCAAGGCCCTCCTGCGACGGGTCGCTTCTTGTCAACACCAGCTCATTATCCAAGAAGTTGACTTAGAAACACCCCTTGGTACCTTGGTTCATGCATACATCAATGGGAAGTTTCCTCGCTCTCGACAACATTTTTACATCATTGGCCTTCGATCGAAATATTATGTGTGGTGTTCGACATCAACTCATTTATTCACACCATATGGATTGTATTAGAGTACCTTGAGAGCCATTAACATCATCAGTGGTTTTTCTCGCATCTGTTAATGACTTACATCATTGGCCAGTAATCATATGGTTTCTATCATGTTTGACTCCAGCTCATTGATTCACATGGTTAGACTTGTACATTGGTTGGTCATGTGAACGAGATAGAAGACCCTTAATCTAGTTTCATCCATCTGGGCTGCGATTTCAGGAGTAATACAAGATCAAAATGTATGATGGCTATGATATACAGGCATTCATCCAATCATGGGTCCACCATTAGTCATTTGTGGATGTGTCTTTTTATGATTGTACATGTAATGTTAGCTTATGTTTTGAGGATGGGTATGCCTCCTTCAGCAGATATGACATGATGTAAATGTATTATAACAGAAGATGATCTCGCCGATTGTTCTTGATCCTGACTTGTCACAAGGTAAAGCACTTTAGTCATCAACTATCACTTTTGACTTTGCGCTTTAGCGGGAAATATGTTATAGGTCATTTTGTCACATATTTTCAATATGCCTTCAACTAGATCAATCAACATCCTTTGACCTCCTTCTCGTCATCCCTGCAAAAATCCCTAAGCATGACTCATTTTAATCCCAAAGTTTCTACCTGAAAACACCTCGTTTCAGTCATTTTAAGGACCAACGCTCCCTGGCCTCCTATTGCACAACGTTGACAACCAGGTTAGTCCACTATGGATTGCGTTGATCACCTACAAGTTGCTCCACTATGCACCTTCGTTGGTTCTAGAAATTTGGGAAAAGAGAGAGAATCCTGGAGCCTCTTCTTCCAGAAGCTTCAAGGATCTGTTGTAACCATTTGCCTTAGATAAAAGTCTCAAATCATATCCTATCCTACCTTGGAGTTTTCATCCCTTATCCCTTGATCTCATCCTCCCATCAATAGTGGATCTCAAGCCCTTATTGGTAAAAGGATAAGAATTCATGAACTACCTCCTTCACCTATATATTTACCGCCATCTATAGGCAAGGGGTTGGCTTTTGGAGAGTGGTTCTACCCTTATGCTGCTCATGTGAGAGATATATTTCCATGCATTAGGGTGATTAGAGGTGCAATTTGTGACAAGGAAAGGACAAGTCAACTTGGAGGAGCTATTTTACATGATCAACAACTATTTTTGGTTGTAACTCACTCCATTTTTGTTGATGCAAAGAGTTTTTTTTTCCTATATATGATGTTATGGTTTCATTTGTTTCAATATCATGTTGATCTATTGAATAAAGTGATTAGATGATGCTACATAGATTCCGTAGATCGTTGGATTGTGTTATTTAACTATGTAGGTTCTAATAATAGTGATTGGAGCTAGGATTGGAGCATTCAAGCCAAAGAAGGAGAGAAGCATACGACAGATTCTGGGTAGGCTTCATCCTGTTATCTATTTACTTTAAGGAAACCATTAGTGCCTTTGTTTTTATGTTGTTCTAGGTCAGTCCATCAGGCCTAGGGAAGATACTTTTGTCCGTAGTCATAGATTCTGCATAACAAATATGCTGGCAACTTTTGACCTACAAAGGTTTTATAAGCACACTCTCTAGATGATGTAAAATCTCCTTGGATTGGCATGATCCAAAATCCAGAGTAGCATCCTTGATGATGCTAAAAAAAAGTACTTTCTTTAGGTTCTATGGAAGAACCATTAGTAGTCTCAGTATATTATTTCATAACAGGCTCTGTTGTTTTCTTCCAGTCAAAGTCTCTGGTGGGTAACATCTTTTCCCATTCAGAATCCTAGCTCCACCAGAACCATACAAAAACAATTAATATGAAAATAAAGTTTAAAACCTAGGGTTCATAGCTCTCTGCATTTCAAAAAAACCTCTTCCCCAAAAGGAAGAATATCTAAAATACTTAGCGAGATATACCCAAATATCTCAATGGGAGATTATTATAGTTAAAGAGATTTATGAATATCATTGAATCAAATATTTTACTGTAAGAATAATGTATCCTTGCCCTTTATTTGTTTTCTCTTTTTATAATATTTAATAAAATACATAGATGCCTACATCATAAAAATTTAAAATACACTTATTTAATATTTAAAATAGAATTATTATTCACACATAATTTGGATATAGAATATTACTCCTCACACAATATTTGTTAATCATTCTACATTCTAACTATAGGAACATAAAGTAAAGCCAAAGTAGAAGATGTCATCTCCGATAATGAATGCAGAAATACACCTCTCACTTTATGTGATGCTTTGTGTAGTGATTTTCACAAAAAAGAGAACATGATATGATAGAATTTAAAATGCAAACAATGAATGAATTTTATTGACCGGTAGACATCTCAGTATAGTATTTTTTGAATTGAAAGAGATGATTAGATTTTAGAAAACACAAAGCATATTGACAGAACATGTGCTTAATTCCTAATCAATTACACAAACATCAATAAGTGAATCATTTTACCATTCCATAGAGATAGATTCAATGCAAAGCATGCTAAATGCGGAGAGAATTATAAAGTCATATAAACATATATCATAATCATGCATATTCAATATCCGGTGATAATAGACTATATAAACCATGACCATGACCCACATAGTGAGGAAGCCATCATTTCCTAGTCATTTATTTATAAATATAGAAAACTATTTGAGAATCCACACTATTCTAGTCAAATGCCAGAGATAGCTTTAAAAAATACTACTATTATATCTCGCTTGAGCACTATAATGTCTATGATGTGCTTAGTTTATTTAATTAAAATATTAAATAGGACCAAATCTGATCACCCTCGACAATTGATGAGCCACAACGCCCTCTTCTCTAACCACGTCGTAGAGAGACAAACATTCCCAATATGCTCTCCTGTTGTCCTTATACTTCTTATGTGGGGACTCGTAGTGGCACTCGAGGAACAAGTCATCAATAAGGTAAATGGATCTAGTATTGAGCATCTTAGGAAACAACTGAAATTCAACACCACCCACATCCATTTTCACAACAACATTGTCCTCTTCAGTGAGAGTTTTCATAAACCAATCTGCGAAGTATAATCCCCTAACCATTGATAACTTGTGGAGGCTAAGTGGGTATATAGTTTTGGGTTGAATCTGTCCTCCATTAACTGATTTTAAGCTTAATCTTAAACTTTCATTCCTAATCCAAGCTACACAGGGAAGAAATTTTACATCTGGATGATTTAAATAATCCACCCCTATTAACCCATCTGCTTCAATGACAAAGATTTCAAACTTGTGTCTTTGCTTGGGGTAATTCGACTGGAACCAAGCCCGAATGATTGATTTGTAACTATTGGCATCGACATCAACATATACGTAATTAACTCGATTGGTGGGATAACCTAGAATGTTTGACAGGTACTAAATATTGATCAAGTTTTCCTTGGGTTCAATCCATGAAGCTCTAGGTTGTTCCAACAGAATATGTTTTAATTTTTTCATGGTAGTCCTTTTCTCATCTGACATAAGGCACATATTGGTTTTCCTAGGTATCACTTTCTTTGGGCTACTCGTTGTTTGGTGTACCTTTCTAAATGCAATAATAGTGTCAAGCCCAAGCCCATGGGCATAAGTACTAAATATTTTTAGATATACAATTTTGAAGTTGGGCAATAGCTGAGGTTATAGTATTTGGGGATGGAGGATTTTCTTTTTGGAGTTGGGGATGCATAAGGGAAACACCCCCCATCTTAAGAGTACATTCTATTTCAGCTGCAGGAAAGGATTATGTATCAAACAAAACACTAAAATGAAAATCAGATGAGTTAGACAAGAAATTCATGTCCATGTTTGTTAAAATCTTGTTTAAAAAGCATGTCAACTCCAAATCTAATGGCATATGGTATGCCAGGAATGCCTCTTTCCTCAAATATTCCAATGCGCAGAGTTTTATTCCCTATCTTGAATAGGCCTAATGCAATAACATCTAGAAAAATAATGGAAAAATGTTGGACTTTGTATGTTTCCCATTGTTCTTGTAGATCAAAAATGTCGTTGGGCCTCACATTGAACAACATATCATTAGCAATGAAATTTCCATGGGGAACTTTCATGGAAACTCCTGAGTCTATCGAATCATTGGGACATTTGTAGGTTGGACTATGGGCAATGGCTACCATGAAATTTGGCAATTTATTAAATGGAAGAGGTTAATGATTAAAACCAGCTGACATATTCCAACACTCCTTTGTTCAACAGTAGGAAACTTATGGTGGGGACTCTCCCCACTGCTGGTTTTGCCATCACTTTTCTTCACATTATTCATGAGCCAAAACAAATACAAGGATTTAAATTCGACACCTCTTATATCCAAAAAGGGTAAAAATAAAAACAGAGGCAGAATGAAGAGGCAACACATTTCTGTTCATTTCTTGAATGATGGGTTTGGTAGCTTTCCTCGGGTATAATACATCAACGATTTTGTTTATTTTTTCTTGTTGGGTTCAACATACCAAAATGTCATGTGGTTGATGCTATCTAGAGACTCCTTCAAGCATCAAACATTAGAAATAGTAAAAAGTTATTAAAAATTAGGGCTTAATAAAATAGAGTTGTCATGAATGTGACAATAAATAAGGTAACAGAAAACGAAATAGTTACAAACTTACGGTCAATATTGCATTGAACTTTCTCAATGCTGGAAAATTCATGTGGATTTTAGAAAGCTATTTAAACTTCCTTCTTTCCAAGTATAACAAGATAAAGAAACTGCACAAAATCTCAAGAATATGATTTGCAAATAATAGAAAGCACTTAAACAAATTATAAATGTTCAAAACATAGCAAGACAATGGAGAAAAAAATAGTAGCATAGAGAAAAAATTTACGAGACTCCATACTTACAAAGATCAACTCCTTGTCGAGAAATGAATCAATATGATGAAGAGAAAATTAGTAGCATAAGAAGACATTCTAAAAACAATGGGTGACTTCCAACATACAAAAATCATAGTAAATACTCAGAAGATGATGGCATATTCAGGAGCAGACAAATATAACTTATGATATTTTTGTGATTAAACACTAAACTCATAAAAATAGCTTATGAGGCTTTTGTGATTACACACTAAACTCATAAAAATCTTATAAGCAAGCAAAAAAACTGAAATAGATATTAAACAAAATAAAAACATTAAAGAAAGGAACCAGGTCTGCATCCATAATCAAATATAAAAAGGGAAGATATCAATAATCTAGTTCCACTTGTAACAAACCCCTTGCATCAAAACAAAGAAAAATCATCATTCAAAGTCAATACATATACATATGGGAATGATAGAATGCACTAATAGGAAATTGCAAAAAATTAAAAATGGAGCACATAATGGAGACAAACTTGGTAGTGCAATAGAACACCTTGAAAACAAGTTACAGGAGTGAAAACATACACAAATCATAACATCAAATAAATATATGTAAGTAAATACATAAAAGATACATGGTATATTATAGAACTGAAAAATATTGGTGATGAGGGCTTTGTGGCTACACATAGAACTAATAAAAGCTTGGAACAAATAGAAAATTGGATCCACATAAGTCAAAGACCATCCATAATGAGGTATAAACATGGAAGAAATGAGAAATATCATGACCTATTTCAACCTATTACAAATCCCTTGCATTCGAAAAGAACAATAAATTTGTCATCATTCAACATGACATGGCACAATGACTATTTAAATGTGGTAATTAATACCTAACAAGTGCATGTACCTCAAAAGGCCCTTGAATCTTTCGAGGATCCATTGCGTGAACTTGGAGATCCATTATAGGAGTTACCATATCAGGTCTCTGGTACATATTTGAAAGCAAGGTAGTAGGGCTAATGGTTGGTATTGTATGCAACCTTGAACACCAATCCCCATGATTAAAGGCTCCAATCTTAAGTTAGAAACGACAATTGACCTTGTCTTTCTTGGTACCAAAAATGAAATTTAAATGCTTCCTCATCAATCTCGTACTGAATGATTTAGACCCAAGGAAGAAAGGTAAAGCTGCAATTTCTTTAAGCCAGGCACACAATTTCAATCAATTAGCTCGTTGTTCTTGCTCCCAAGAGATGCTTAT
This sequence comes from Pinus tabuliformis, assembly GCA_031772625.1. Taxonomy (NCBI): domain Eukaryota; kingdom Viridiplantae; phylum Streptophyta; class Pinopsida; order Pinales; family Pinaceae; genus Pinus; species Pinus tabuliformis. The sequence goes on from CM062810.1 coordinate 181,540,565, forward strand.
ATAGCGGCCAAAAAAAAAAACTGCAGATGCACAAAAATAGAAAACAACATGGAAATGTTAAAGAAATGGCACCCATAAAGCAATCATGAAACCTAAGAAAACTAAGAGATGCATGAAAAATGTTGAAGAACCTAGGGAAAAGTAGTGTAGTGGGATTCTTCGTTACTTGATAAAAATTTGTGGAGTCTTTTTACTTTTCTTATTAGCTTATGCTTCTTCTTCTTCTTATTAGTGCATATGTGTGTACTTCATCAAACTGCTACCAAAACATAAAAACAAGAACACAAGATGTTGGCTCTCTGCCAGGGCCCAAACCTCTCTATGCTTGAGAGGAAAACCCTTTAGTGGATTTCTCTTATTGAAGCTTCTATTGATCAATGCCAAACCCTAGACCCCCAACTAAGAGATCCTCCAAGCACAAGTCAAGTCTTTACTCATTTCTGCACCATATACCTCGACACTTCTTCCGACACTTTGTCTTCTAGCACTTCGTCTTCCAATTAGAGTCCTTTTACCTTAGAGAGATAGGCTCCTTCACTAGGCTTGGGAGTCCTTGTAGGCTTGATCTCTCATCCAAACAATGAACTGTTCACTAGCTGTTGTTATGGCTCAGACATACCCTTACTGCACCTCGCATGTGTGACTATTTCTAGCCCTAGAAATAGTCCTTTATACTTCGGTCTCCTTCTTTCTTACTTCACTTGATGTCCTTCTTCCACACTGGAGTAGGAGGCCTTTATGGGCCTAGTTTTAGCCCCAAACAAACAGAAATATCCAACTGTGATCTTACTACTGTTATAGCCGTAGACTGTCCTTCATTCCCTCGCACGTGTGACTGTGTATACCCTAGAAACAGTCCCTTACTCTTCATTGTTCCTCCTCTTCTCTTCGCTGCCCTAGTAGCCCCTTTACCTTGGCTTCCTTCGACCTTCTTGTTCTCTTTCTCTTGCGGATTTCAGAGCACAATTGATGTGTTGTCTTTGGAGTGGACAACCTCTATAAATAGAGGATTGTCCCTCCATTTAAGCCGACTTGACTGACTGCATTTAGGCTGACTTGTCTTCTTAATTGTAGGCCGACTTTGAGGGAAGTTTGGTGGCTGACTTGTTGAGCAGACTTCGGATAGTTTCCATGGTGTTGTAGCATGCTTGAAGGAGCTTGTTGAAGGTGCCATTTCCTAGGAGTAGACTTGAATATGCTTGGAGGTTTCCCTTTGACTTTAACATATATTTATACATAGTGTAACATGCCCTTAAGGCCTTCAATATTTTCTCTTGACTATTTGACTCACCTATGGCACTTTGACATGTGCTAGACCTACTACAATGAGCAAGAAACTCATTTTCATATATTATAAAAATAATATTTCTTTTCTTGAAAAAGTACAAATATCAAAAGTACATTTATGAAGACCGAACCTAGTTACACTTCCTTTAACAACAAATTCCTTGCAAAATTGATCGATTTTCATCTCAAGTGTGGATTTACATATAAGATGCAAATAAAAATAGAAAGAAAAAACACTAACAAAAAAAGATACATTTGAAAAAACACTCTAGAGACTCACGGGAATTCATTTGTCATATGGTAAAAAGGCTAGCTCTAATCTCGTGAGCTCTAAGACATGTGAAGTTTCAGATACATACAAAGAAACAAAAAAAAGGGCGCCTCGAGGTAAAGTCTGAGATTTTTCCATCTAGATATAAACAATTTTGCAAAAACCTAGAGAATGCAATACAATACAATGAAAAACAAAAATGAATCAATTTTGTACATTATAATATGCATTGTATTAAGGGCACATGATTTAGCTACTATTATACTATGTCAAACCACAAATCATCACGTTTCTTCATCTGCATTTTCTGGGCATGCATTCCCCCAATTAATTTTGTCAAAGCCTATACTTACAAGGAGGATGAGAATGACCCTCCATGATCCCTTTTCTAAAATCCGAACCATCAAAATAATGCCCTTAAAATACATCAAACTCAACATCTCCATATATATCTCCACATCATGGCAGTCGAAAATCTCTATCAAATGCGACAAACTCTGTTGCTGATTAGACCACTTATTAGAGAGCTTGGCAGAAAAAAAACCTATTGTGCACCAAAATAATATCTTTGTGGACGTTCAAAGTGATAGAGAAGCCAACCTTGGAGCTTAATGTTAGCTTAACATAATCGAAAACATAATCATTACATTGGATACCAGTGTTGCAGCTTCCCAGAATGGCAGAAACCCATTCCTGCATCAACATATGCATGTCTTGCATAGAGGTCAAAGTCAACATATGCATTTCTTACACAGAGGTCAAAGAGGTTGTTTGCTTGCTGGTGCTAGAGCACTGAATTTGTGCGGTGCCATTGGCATTAATGGAATGCTTGGGAAACATTTATGGCTTGTGAACCATCATCTCAAACAATGTTGAATCTAATCTTCTTTAAGGTGGAAAAGAGAAGGGATTCAACATACCAACATTGAGGGCAGAGTTGAATTTATAGAAACCCAAAGAGGAATACGATGAGAAACAGAAGGGAAAGATTCCATTATGGGTGAAACCCTACCCGGGAGAATGGATAGAGGATCTCGTTGGTGTTGGGGTTAACTACGATGGTTTTTTCTGGATGAAACCTTGCTTGATGAGCATGACGATTCAATTTCTTAGTTGATTGGTATTATCATGTGTTTGTGCACTGCGATATAATTGAAGAACACTAGTGAACAATGTATTTTGCATCTCAAATGAATAAAGTAGTAGTGAAATCATTTCTCCCCTGCATAATGCAATTTTAATGCATGTGGTTTCTCCATCATGCTCCTCTTTTATGTGTCGAGCCTCAAAATAGTTCAAAATATGTGGTATCTTGTTTTTCTTATGCAACATACACAACCATTGAATTACATGTGCATTTTTTAATTGGCTAGCACAACCATATGACCAAATCTAAAGTTGATCAATCTAGATATATTATTCTCCTTTAAGTGATTGTAGAACAACTAAAAGTAGTGATGTACATAATCTAACTCACACTCAAATATAACCATGTTTTCGTCACTACTATCTGACCCATGCCTATATGTGATATGGATCATTATGTTGACCTTCTATGAGTGATAATATTTGTTTTGAATCTCAATTTGTGGTTGAAGGGTGTAATTCGCTACAAATTACACCATTGATAATATAGTACCAATGAGAAATGTATCTCTACATAATAAAAAATGCTCATCCTTCCATCGAGCCACATGGAAATGTTGCACATATTGTTGGATTTTTTCAAAGTATTCATTGTTATTTCACATACTTTTTCCTAGTAGAAAAACAATCAATACATATTGTTACAATGTTTAAATTCTAGCATCAAACTCCAATTTGATCGACAAAAAAAATACTTTTTATGCACTCATAACTAACTTGGGAAGTGACCACTTGTATCTTTTTTCATTCACTCCCTCACTGAAAATTGTATGTGAAATTTGAATTGTTGAAATTTAGCCTCCTTCCTCCCCAAGTGACACTCATCTCTCACTATTGGCTTGTATGGGCATGACCCAGGTTCATAGGTGATTTCGCCAAGCAAATCGCAGTACTACTGGCCCTTTCGGCAACAGTCCGTGGAGCGTAGACTGAGGTCTCACACGAAGTAGTATGGGAGGGTGCTAGAACTAGGTTCTCGCACCCTGGGGATGTTTGATGAGCTTCTAGCGGTCCGTGGTTGGACCCTGTGTGCAAGTCGCAACCTGTGATGCTGCCTTCGTGTAGCCCTACTTAGTGCGTGATCCGTGTTATACCCAAGTTCCTTGATATTTAACCCGTTATTACCCGATTACTTAACTTATCTGCGTAAGACTAGTGATAATTAACTGTATATCGAGCAATCATATAAGTGCACGCAATAAACAAAACAGTATAAATGTAAAGAATGCAATACACAAGCAGATGCACCGAATTTGGAATCAACTTCTCTTTATTATTCTTCGTTCAAGGTTACAGACTCGACACTGCCCTGCGCACTCAGGTGCAGGGGTCCACGCACTCAGCTGCGGACTCTACTAGGCCTCTACACACTCAGCTGCAGAGCCTCTTCCTAATACTACGACCCAATACACTTAGAAATATTACTCTATGCTCTATCTTCGCTCCTTTCCTTCTTAGCTTACTCTTTACAACTTAGAGCCTCGCTCTATTTATACAATCCCATGGTCCGCGGACCATGGGTAGGCTGACATGACATTACATTACCTTACAACACTTAGGGCGGACAACCCTATGACTCAATCTATACTTTGCGCTCCGCGCCCACAATTCGCAGAGTTTTACAATACATTTGACCAAAACTTGGGCTTTGAGCCCCAAAACATGTTGTGGGGGGATTCCATGCCCAACAGGCCCCCAACACAATCATCGTGACTCATCCTTGAGTCACTCTGTTGGCACGGCGATCTTGGTGCAGAGCCCCTCCAACTAGTCCCGTACTACTCGAAGGTCCGTAGCGCATTGTTCTGCGATTTGTTGGACCTGCTGCATGCACTCTTCCGATGCTTCTTTGTGAGGATCAAATCCCTGCCTTAGCGCGTAGAGCCCCTGCATCTGTGTGAGCTTTCCCTCGATATCTTCTGTAATGGTGAAGGCCTCATCAATCCATGGCTGGACACGCGCTTTGAGAAGTGCCTCTTCCTATCTTGCGACATCCATCTGCTCTTTCAGTGCCCTTGCTTGTTGCATCTTTGCGAGCCGTTGAATGAGGACGATGGTCTGCGCAATTCACCTTACATTGTCATAGTGCTCCTGAAGCTCGCGCGCCTCTGTTTCCAGGCACTGTATGTTGGGGTCCTCCTACAAGGATGTGAGGACTCCAAAGGCTTGGTCCAACATATCGGTATAGTCCTATACTACCCGTCCAATTTCGTCCAACCCTATTTGGATAGCGCTAATGCACTACTCTCTAACTTCTGGGGGAGTGGAAGGTTGCACCTTCAGCCGCAGCCCGCAATCTAGAGATTCAGCTCCAGCTGCACACGTGTTGTTTCCTCGCGTGCGTTTCAGACTCCACTTGTCAAACAGTGGATCTGCATTTCTATTGGTAGGTCTGCGGCGATGGACAACTCTAGGACTTGCCAACACGCTTCATCAACTGTTTGCACTAACTACTGGTTTTGTGACACCAGTTTGTCACGGTGCAGGCTGAGTTGTTCAATGTTGATCTTTTGCTCACTCATCACTTGAATCGCACGACCCTCCTTGTTGCGGAGCTCTGCGATTATTCCATCTTGCAATTAGTATAGTGTGTCACGCGGAAGGGCAGCCAAATTAAGGCCAAGTCCCTTGATCCTGCCAACCGTGGCTCTGTCGATCTCATTCTCTGCTGCTAGCACCCCTTCTGATAGCACTATGGTGTTGGCCATATTTGCACATAGTAGCTGCTCAGCTGCTGATGTGCCTGTTGCGCCGTAGGTGGCTACGGTTCCTTCTTGTGTGGGTCGCACCTGTAGTTCCTGTAGCTGTGCCCTTAGGGCCCCCAACACAGTCTGCTACTTCGACATGGCTTCTTGGAGTGCTTCCTTGGTGATCTCGCGAACCATGTCGTCGATGTCGTAGAGGTTACCTTCCGTTAACGTGATCGCGTCGATGGCCAATTTCGAGGCCTTGACCTTTTTCCATTGCCTCGATCTCTGTGTGACGCGTGGCCTTTTAAGTTGGGTGGAAGTTGTGCCTGGGTCCGCGCCTTCTTCTGCAAGGTCTGTGTCCTCTTCCTCTTGTCTTGTAGACAATTCCTGGCCCTCCTCTTCCTGTGTTATTGTGGCCCCTGTTGTCTGCGCTGCTGCTGCTACATCAATGGCCTTTGCCTACTCCGCGGCTGCCTTTGCTGCCTCACGGACTACCCTTACCTCTGCTGCCGCTTTTTCATTGCGCCTCTTATCGGCCAACTGCATAATGTGCAACTTGGCCTCATCCTTTCTTTTCTATGCTACTGTCCAATCCAGCTCCGCCAAATCTAGGGCGCGCCACTCGGGAGGCCATGATTCTAACACTGTAAAAGTTGCATCATTAGTGGCGATGAAGGGGAGCTTGGTCCACTGCTGCGCCAGATCCTTTTGCGCCTCGATGTAAATATTATGCATGTCTTCCTTGAAGTCTTCAAAGCTCCACAAACTGTTGTGCACTGTGGGGGATAGGCGCGGCCTTCTATTAATCCACATTCGGATGCTCGCCTCCATGAGCACCCAGAAGATCTTCGTATCACAAATCCACTTCACATCCTTGGTAGCCCGGAGCGACGCGTACTTTACGACCTTTGGTAAGTCTCACTCAATGCTTGGGAACTGACTGTCCTTTGGCAGTTCTCCCACTACCAGCAAAATGGACAACAACAACCACATGTAGTGGAAGGTCTTACCCTGCTCTTGGGCTTCCTTGCAGTTGGTCAAGAATTCCTCGTAGAGGAACTCAGCCCAGTTGAATTGGACCCCCTCTACGCATTCTTCGGCCAATGCAACTACTGGCGATGGTACTTCATCGCCACGGCATTTTCTCATTAGCTTCCCATCCAGGAGTTGGGTGCTACACGCACCCCTTTATCTTTGATTCTGCTGACTACGTAACCCCTCTTTTTCTTCTCGAGCTTATATTTTTTCTTCATGGCTTCTGCAAGAGCCAAATCGCCGCTTTTTCCTGCTATCGCTGCAGGGTCGTTTCCCTTACAAGGAAGCCGAGAAATTCTGTGGATGAGATCCACCGTGATGGGAATAGGCTCCTCCACCCATAAGTACCCATCATGCACCAAGCAAAGCAGCTGCCTGATGCCAAAAATAGTGATGGGCGTGTGGTGAAAGTGTGGAATCCATAGAAGATGAAGCAATCTGGCCTTCTCCACACTGCGTAGCCATTTTCACGGCTCTAATGTTGTGACTGGCCCCTCCGTACTCTGCTTCATGAGGCTCTCCGTCTCTAAGTGTGGGAACTTCTCGCTGTCCGCAAGGTCCCAATCTTCAAACTTCATTGTGGGCACACGGCCCACGTGCGAGCCTTCAAACACAATTCCATCAAGGAGGAGCGGGGTCTGGAGTGTGCTCTTTGTGGCATCCAGATCATTTGGTATCTTGTTTTTCCCTTTTCGCTAAGGGACGTACTCGGGAAATTTTGCTGCACCGGTTGGATATCCTCTTCCATGTCCTTTGCTTCCTCTATCTCAACGATGAGAGCCTGTAGGTCATCCTCCTCGTCATATGTCTCAATGGTGACAACCTTGCCCTTTTCTTCCATTGAGAGCTTACCGAACCACGTATTCATTGGGGACATGCGGACTAGTCCTGCTGCCTGCTTATCTTTCTTGGGTCTCGGCGTTCGAGGCAATTTCGGGATTTTTGGCGCGACCCCAGTATCTTCAGGAACATCGTCTACCATGGGGTTCTGCGTGGCCTCGTCAGTGGTTCCTTCTGCAAAGCCCAAACCTCTCCTGGTAGCCGTCATCTTGTCTGAACCATATGTGGTCTTTCGCAAACTTAGGGGCTCGAATATCACTCAACGCTCAACACTCTGTGCTCTGATTAACTACTCAAATATCAAGTGAACAAGTGTTGTCCCGTGGCTAGCCCCGGGAGTTTTATAGCACCTTTTGAATTCAAACTCAACCATTCCCCCCAATTCTGGGCCATCAAGGCTTTTTTGGTGGTAGATTGTCCCAAATCTTGCCCTTAATTCACGTCTTAAATTCCCGCCACCCGCTCCCTTTTGCCTTAAATCGGACATCCCGTCATGAACAGTGACACCAACGATCACTTCCCAGCCTACCCGCGCAGCAGCACAGCCCCCGTGCATGGGCACGAACCTTGTGACATGGTGATTCTGCGTGCACCTCCGTTATCGCACAACTCCCAAATAGACTCTTTTATAGTCCCGCGCTCTCTTTCAACTGCTTGGAGCATTGAGACTGTGCTCCCTACGGCTAGTCAAATGGTCTCACCACCTGTGCGAGACTTCAACTCGCCTTCCAATATAGTCCACGAAAACTCCTCAATTTCCCTTGTGACAACTGGCGCCATGCGTTCTACCATATGTAGTGCGCTCCCCTAGTTACTGCATTTGGTGAGGTGCAGTCGTAGCCATGGCAACAGAGTCATAAATTCTCGGCGACAATCTTCTAATCCAGTGGTATGATCATCCGCACCTTGTCTTGTCATCCTTGGTTTATCGACAAGACATGCTTGCTTGATCTCGTTTTCCAGCCTCTTGATCTCAGCGTCCATCAAAATGCTTTTCTTCCTCAGTCGTACCCAGTCTTTTTCAAGTTCACGAAGTCTAAGGTTCCCTCACCGAATGGCTTCCTAAACCTTTATGTGTTTGACCTCGCATAGCTGTGTGATTTCTTCGTCCTAGTCTTCACACACTGTCACAACTGCGGGAGCTCTTACGGATGGACTCCTCTTTGCGTTCTCTTCAAAAATTATGGTCTCTACTCTGTTCCGCAACTTTGGAATCGTTTTCGCGGTCAGGGTTTTGCACATGGTCCTATAGGCCCATCGAACCGCTGGTAGGCGCAGGTCCCAATCAGTGTGTCTCGCCTAGTGAACGTTGTTCAGTACTTCGCACACCCAATCGAATGCTTCCCCATGGATAATTGGTAGCGCGCGTCACCTTTTCTGCTACTGCAATTTATTCCGATTCTCTATTCTGGGAGTGGTGTGCGCTTGTGCGGGTTGTTCAGCATATGTCCATACCTATCAGGAAAGGTGGGCGTGCAAGTTGTTTCGCCCCTGCTGACTGGATCTCGTTCTGAGTTGGGGTTTTCCAAAGCATAGGCGCATCATGCTTCTGCATCCACTCCATTCCTCAAAACTTCCCTGATGCGTACCCCACCATCGTGCGAGCATTGCTTGCAGCGCCCACTTCAGAGCATGGAATCGCTGATGTTCTGGTACTGCGCTTTCAAATTTGTTCAGGAATTCATCCACCACTGTCAACCCATCATATGCCGGCAGATCCCTTGCTTCTGTTGTCACGCAACACAATGATCTAACCATCATGTTGCAATTAAGCATTATTACTTCGTGCAGCCAATTCTGCCATCGCTCTATCTCTTCGTCTAAATCCGAAGTGCAGGAACTTTCACACTCCCACGAAATCCTTCCATCTGTAGTCAGATTCACCCAATCCTCTTCTCGCGCGATTATCTTGTAAATACAATTGAGATCGTCATCACTATCATCGTCTCGCATCGGTTCAGTGTATCGCTCTCCTTCGGCTGGATCTAGCGGTACTACTACACATAATGACTTTTTTTCAAAGATCATTTTGCGCTTCTTCAGATTTATGACTCCATTCATATCGGTGGCCCAGTCTATTCCTAGTAGCATGGGATAGGGATTACTATCATTGAAAATCTCTATCACTTCAAAATCTTCCTGCGCGCTCGCACCTTCAATATCTACTGTTACCCCTTGCAATCTTCCCATGGGCAAGATCTTATATTGGTTCACCATTCGTAACTGAATAGGAGACCACTGTAGCACGGGTTTGCCCATGCGTTCCCATGTTTGTTTTGGTAGTACATTCGTGTCCAATTCGAGATCCAGGATTACCTAATCCATTTCATATTCGCCAATTTGCACAGTCAACCTCATTTCCCTTCCTGTGCGCAATGCATGCTTACCAAGTTTCTAGACCACGCATAGCTCTCCTGACCCCGCGCCCTTAGTGATAAGTTCCTGTAGTCCTTTTACTGCCTTGCTGTCACGTAGCAATTTCATGCATGTCTCCAGAAAGGTAGTGAGCATTGAAGGATCCATCCATGGTCCTAATTTATCCTTACTACTTGAAGTGGAGGCCTCCCTGAAGCTCTTCTTAGCTTCCATGAATGTCTCCTTCGCATGTTCTAAATAAAATTCGAGTTCCTTTGTAGGAGCCTTGCGAACCCACACACTTTATTCTGACTACTTACCTTTATCATCACCTGTGGTCATACCACTCCTAAGCTTCATGTTTACATTCAGGTCTTCTTCACGTGGCTCAGACCTCATCATTTGTAGATTCTGAGTTGGAGGGGGTTGAAGTACCCCTTTTTCGCGCAGTCTCATTATCAATGTAGGGCAGTCTTCTGCCTCATGATCAAACTGAGTATAGTACAAATATGATGTCCTTGTCAGGTTTTTACAATCGCGGGCATAGTGCCCTGGCCCTCCGCAATTATAACAAATTAACTATCTGCAACCCCTTCCTAGTCCCATTCCACCTCGAACTCGACTGCGCCCCTAAAATCCAGTGTGCACCATTCCTGCATTCGGGTCGAGGGCTCACGTTTTGGTCTGCACACTGTAGGCAGGAGTCTAATCCATCATTAGTTCGTAGCTTCTGCAGGTGCGCTCATCATGGCCTACTGACCTGCAGAAGTTACAAAACAATTGTTGGGACGTCTGCGTATACTTCTGCAATAGATGACAATTATCCGTAGTGTGCTTTCCTCCTATCTATTAGATCGTGCACCATAATGCAGGCACCGCGCTCGATCCTGCCTATGCCTCAAGTCTTAACGGCATCGACCCTCCTCCTGCCAAGTAATTTGCGAACACTAGACAGTGGTCTTTATCATTCCCCTGACCTTTGCATTTTATGCACCATACCTCCTCGCGCGCCTCTGGCCGAGGTGTCTTGCCCTATTTCAAACTCTGCATTTTGAGACATAGATTTTGCAGTTGCGCGTGGATTTGTTGGACTCCCAAACCATGGTCTTATATAGGGGTCTCATGCAATCTCATCGCCATCTCCAAAGCTTCAGCCTGGGTGGAAAGTTTTTGCTGTGACAGTGTCGTCCTTAAGTGCGGTGTCAATGATGCTACAAACCATGCACGGTGTTGTCCATATGTCAATGTCATGTTGGCTTTGCAAATCATGCCCTTCAGTCTTTGGTCCAGATCCCAGGGGGTCTCGCCCGGGAGCATCGTGATCTCCTTAAACCCAATGATTTATTGTGTTTCCGACTTTGGCCTGCTAAATTCCTTGTTCAGCACGTTTTGGATTTCTATGATTCACGTGTTTGGATGGTCGTTAGAATGCTTTATGTACCATGTTAAAGCGCGATCCTACAATGCGCTCACCAGTGTAGCCTTCTTGATATTGTCATCCATGACTCCTTGTGCTTCCCATACTGCTCTTACCACGAACCAGAATTGGTCTGGGTCTTCATTCCCTACTCCTCTGAATACCGGTAGTTTGATCGCACTTACCATACTGAACTGTGGTGGTGGCGGAGGTGGGGTGGGTGGAGATGGAGGTGAGGAGGGTGAGACATGTGGTGGTGTGGGTGGAGGTGGTAAACGCGGAATGCACTGCCTTATCAGACTGATCGCGCTTCTCGGAGAAACTTTCGCGAGCTCCTCCTCACTTTCTCGCGAGGGGGAAATTAAGGGACTGGTTTCCAATTCTTCACTACTTACGCTTCTGTAGATATTCCCACTTTGCGTAGTCCCAAACATTAATTTATTCGCATAACCTGCTTTTCACACAATAGAATCTTAATCCAAGTGTTCAAAGATTTGATATACTTACCTCGCAGTCCCTTGAGGAAACGTCGCTCTGCCTCACTGTAGTTGACGGTCATGTTTACCGCGAACTCAGTGATAAATCTTCCTATAATTCAATCGAGCCAATGGTCCACAGCTTGCGCGATCTTATCTCCTAACGCTTCTAGTCTACGCACTAATTCTAGAGTCGCAGAGTTTTACAATACATTTGACCAAAACTTAGACTTTGAGCCCCAAAACATGCTGTGGGGGGATTCCATGCCCAACACTCACATGGATCCACTTTCTCAGTAATGTCATTCCACCACAACTAACACACATTCCCTCTAAGCAATATTTATGATAAAATGTATACTCATTAGGCCTTGTACATAAGATACTACAAATAAAGTCTCTATATGACATCAACATAAATATATCTAAGCATTCCTGCACAAGGGTGTTATGCAATGTAGAAATTTTTTTTGGATATCTATCATAATAGTAATAATATTCAATGTGTTATGAGTTATGTTTATTCTAACATACCAAGTCTTGGATTTCTTAAAGGATCATTAGCTCAAGTTAAGTGTGGAATGTGCAATCATATAGCACTCATACAAAATTTCTTTGTCATGTTAAGGAAGTATTTTATGTGGGGTCCATGGTACCTAGAACCCATTATTAATTTTATTGCATCTTTTTAGTTAGAAGAAATATAGTGTTCTCATACCAAAAAGTTTGTACTAGTCCCTTAACTACTTCAATTAACTTCATATCAGGATGATGTAAACTACCAATGAAGGCCCAATAATCTGTTTGGCCAACCATGTTGAGAATATCTCATGTAATAGAATACTTTCAAAGGGTTTTTACATTGCATTTAATGAGATGGGATATGTGTTTTAGCTAATGAAATTTTCTTGTGACCTTGTTAACAATTGATTTTGACAAGACATGATGGGTTGCAATATGGTCTTAGGATCGTGTTTTCTTACGAGACTTTTTTAAAAATATCCACAAGTTTTCAAATAATATGATTACTTGTTTCTATATTTTTTATTGTTTTAACTCCTAAAATTCTAACAATAGTTAAACTCCTAGATTTTAACAAAGACAAAAATAATTGTCATTTGGTTTCGTCATACTTTTTTTCAAAGTATTCTCTAATAATTTAAAAAAAATTATAATGAATAGTTCTTTCAAGTAGCTTACCTTCAAGTAATGATATGCCACTTGCATTCACCTCAAGGAATTTTGGATTTCTTCATTGCACAATGTCTAATGTATGAAGGGGTATGTTGTGGACATACATTCCTTAAAGGGGACTAGATGTGTTCATGGGTAGCTTCTAAAAATTTTCATTTTTGAACAAGAGGTTGCACCATAGAAACTTCTTCAACAAGAAGTTTTGCATCATCAGCTTCTCTAATCTCATCCATACTAAAATTAACTCCAAGCAAATCCATCGTCGTCTATTCCTCCAAAACATTTTTTTATGATGGAATATGCATTATAGGTTCATCTATTATGATGGAAGTCATATTATCCTTTTCTAAAAGTCTATGTTTTTCCATCCCTCCCCTGGCCTTTTCTCTTCCTTCACTTATCTTTTCTATGAGTTGTTTTTTCCTTGAAGACTTTCTTTTCCCACTATGATGGTTCCCCATGTTTGAATGTATTATAATTATAAGGAGAAAATAATTGCCTTCCAATTAGAAATAAACATATAAAGCATCTTCTAAGTACAAAAAAATTCCTCCAATTAATTTAAGAAAACAAAGATGGTCTCCCAATCCTACAAAAAGGAAAAAAATTGTCTCACAATTTCACAGGAAGATAAAAAAAATTCCAATTACACAAGAAGACGAAAATTGTTTCCAATTCCTACACAAGACAACAATTGTCTTCAAATTACTTAAATTTCCCTCTAATTACATAAAAAATTCTTCTAGTTACACAATAAGACAAAAACTTGACTTCCAATAACACAAGTGGATAAAAATATTCTTTCCAATTACCCAAAAACTCGTACCAAGTGTTAATAGCCACTACTATTTTGTGCTTGTTTTCTAGATTGGTGTTTAGATGAGAAATGAGTGGTAAGCAAGGTGGGTTAAGGTTGGCAAAGGAAGGGTGCACATGTTCCTAGGAATGTGCATGCATTCTTAGGAACATTCACACACTATCAACAAAGTGCATGCATTCTCAACAATGCACATGCATTCTTGAGATTAAAATCCATAGCAATAATTTCTCTACTTACCTTCCTCTCTTTCCTTTTAAGGCTAGTCTGATAACAGTAGGATATTGCATGCCCTATAGAACATGTGTGCCCTTTTGTCTCTATCTCCCTTCATCTGTCCTTTCTCTTTTCCTCTATCTCTTTCTTCCCTCGATAAGTCTCTCTATCTCTCCCTCTTTATCCCCCCTCCATCTTTGTCTCTATTTCCCTCCCTCTCTCCTTTGTCTCTCACTCCCTCACTCCCTCACTATCCCTCTCTCCCCCATCTCTCGCTCCCTCTCCTCACCTCTCCCTCTCTCTTTCTATCTCTCTCTTCTTCCCTAGTCATTCCCCCACCATATCTGTAACTTATCTCTATCTCCCTCCCTCCCTACTTCTCTCTATCTCTCCATCACTCCCTCCTTGTCTCTCTCCCTCTCTCCCTCATCACTATCTCTCCATCTCTCTACATATCCCTCTCTATATGGATCTCTCTTCATTCCCCTCCACTTTCTCCATCCCTCCTTGTCTCCTTCTCTCTCTCTATCTCCACCTCTCACTCTCTCTCTTCTTCCACTCTCTATCCCTCTCTATCTCTCATATCTTAATATCCCCCTCCTCTCTCTTGCTTTTTCTCCCCCCACTCACTCTCCATCTCTATATTTATATTCACATATTTGTATGTATTTGACTAAATGTTCTTCTATCTTTGTCTCTATCTCCTCTCCCTCTCTCTCCCTCCTTCATTATCTCTCTTTGACTCTCACTCTCTTTATATCTCTTTATCCCTCTCTATCTCTGCACCCTCTCCCCCATCAGTGTCTCTCCCTCTCTCTTCCTCCCTCTCTATCCCCCACCCTCTCTCCACTTCTCTCTCTGCTCCCGCCGCCGCTCCCCCTCTCCCCTTCTCTCTTCCACTCAATCTCCTTGGCTCCTTCTCTCCCACCTCCCTTAGTGTCTCTCCCCTTGATACCCACAACTTTTACTGATACTAAAATAACTTTACCTTTGCCAACCCTCCAACAATATTAAAATACTTTTGCCTTTTCCAACACAAACAATAATTTGATGATATAATTGTGCCTTGAACTCTAATATTTACTCTGCTATCTCCTGTATGTAAAACAAAAGAATTTAATGTCATAAAGGTATTGGGTGTTGTTATCGCTGCGATGGAGTAAAACAAAAAATTTAATGTTATAAAAGTGTCGGGTGTTTTTATCGCTACAATTGAGAAAAACAAAGAATTTCATGTTACCAAGGCGTTGGGTGATCTTATCGCTCCGATTGACATGTATGCGTTCACTTTAAAGTGCCCTTCAGTATAAAAAGTTGTTCATAATGTGTATGGTATGAATGTTGGTTGCATAAAAATCAGTATAGATGAAGAATGAGATGTCGGTTAGAGGATGAAGGGAGCTCTACGTTGGCGACCAACCTGCGAGAGGGGGCACCGTCATGGCGGCCAACCAGGTTTCTCCACCTTGTCGGCCTTCCAGTAGGCTTTCTATGAACAGGCTCTTTTTTTTTCCTGCAAGGCTCTATTAGCTTACCACCTGTCACCCTATGGAGCCTCCTTTTCTGCATGAATCTCCATCTTTCAACTTTCGAAGTCATTATCTGAGAGCAAAACTTTCCTCCGGGTGGCAGACTACATAAGCTTCGGATTCTGACTTTTTTCTGTTTTGACATCCTTCTTCCCCTGCGCGCCCCTACACGGGGAGGTTTGTTCCTTCTGCTAAGTTTTCATCCCTCATCCTGACTTTAGAGTGACTCTCCTGTTTACTATTTTACCAGCTCCGGTTCAGTCATTCTTGTTTACGTTATCAAAGGATTTTGGGAAGCTGGCGGGGAATGCTTTCGGGCTGGAGGTGTCCTTCTGGCCATGACGGTGTTCGTCTCTTCGCGGTTGTGTCATAATGATGGTTAGTATCGCCATCCATCCTTTTCGTAATTCAAACGTTTTTTGCTGAACTATCTTTTTTCCATTTATGGAGTGTGATGGATATCTCTTCCCAATTATGGAGTGTGATGGATATATAGAATAGGATGGCATATTCAGAGCAAGAATTTCTATTTTATGTGTGACTTTCATCCACATAGTTTATGAAAATTCTTCATCCTGGAGCTGAGTTTAAAGGATATCATCTGTTTAAAAAAAAGGGGGAACGCTTTAGTTTCTTTCTCTCCCTATTTTTTCACATGCCAAGAGTTACAGAATCTGTAAGGTCGTGGGTATCTCTTTTCAACTTGAAGAATTTTTTTGTCATCTCAAAGCCTTGTGCAGATATCCGGTTCAGGGTAGGTTCCTGGTGGTGCGTGTATGAATTTTGTTGCTGTTGTATTGTGTGCCTAGACTTTTCATCCTGAAACATTTTCTTTCTGGAAGTTTTGGTCTTCTCATGACTGAGATTGAATTTTCTGTCTAGAACGTTTCTGTCTTCTGGTTCTTCCGAGTAAATTTTTCCGTTCACCTGAATCAGAATTCTTCTTCCCGGTCCTCATTTTCTTTCCTTTCCTTGGGACTTGGTCTCTAGCAGAATTTTGAACTCTTTAGCCTATGAAGTACAAGGTATGGTCATCGAGATTTGTGGGTCATTAAAAAGTAGCGATTCATAATTGTAGACCAATGCTGACTCAGGATTACTCATAAATCTTGAAGGCTAACTAGCTTCTTTGGTATCTGCTCCCTGCTTTGGAATGAAGTTGTCTTAATTCCCATCCCACCTGCTGTCAGTACTTTCGTCAGGCATTTTTACTCCCCTCCCTGCATCACATCCACTCTAAGTTTTTAAATCTAGTGGTGGTCAGATCAATTTAGTGCTGGTTTTATTATCCAGATCCACAAAATCCCTTCTTAGGATTGCAAAGTACTCTGTGGAGTCAGTTGCATTGTCTGGGAGTCAGTTGCATCGTCCACGGAAGCCAAGCTGCAAGTTTTTGCACAAGCGGAGTCTTGTAAAGGGTACAACCACGTTGGACTACGTCTGGCTGTCCAAGCTGGCTGTAGATTACGCTGGCTTCTTTGGTTCTTGTTCCCGCTTTGAAAAGGAAGGCTTGTAGTTCCCGAGACCTATTACTGTCAGTACTTTCGTCAGGCAAGACCCTCTTTTTTCCTCCGACTCATATTTGCTCTGGGTAGTATTCTCAGTAGTGGTCAGGTCAACTTATTGCATGATTTATTTCATGATCTGGAAAATCCCTTTTTAAGGATTGCTCAGTACACAGGGGGTGGATTTTTATGGACTGGGGGTCAGACGTATCAGCCACGGAGGCCATGATCCAAGCAGTGGTGCTGGCTGAGTCTGTAAAGGGTTCCGCCACGTTGACAAACGACTGGCAGTCCACGTTGGCTGATGTGACTGTTAACCCTCTGCTGCAATCGGATGACCTGGATGAAAACTGTTGTCATAACCCTAAAGCCTCCCAGACAGGTATCCGAAGTGACCATCTCTCGAGAGAACACATAGAACATGAACCCTCATTCTATTTAAAGAAGAATATAAAGCCTATCAAATCTGCCCCGCCACTGGCAGTGATTATGCTAGATAACAGTTATCTATCTGACCGTATTGAAAGCCTACAGGAGAATGCCTTGGTCGGCCGGTGGCATTTCCCTGAGATGGACGATGCTAGGGTGAGAATATGGTTAGAATCTCAACGGAAACCTTTGATTGGCTACATACCCATCATTAAAAAACTAATGAAGGAATGGTATTGCTTTCATTTTCTAAGCGCCAACGATTTGGAAGCGGTTCAGGCTCGTCCATGGGTGCATGGAAGGAGTTTCCTGGTGCTTCACAAATGGTTCATGGGCTTTAATCCATTGAAGAACACTCCCATAAATAATCTAATTTGGGTAAAACTCCCTGGCCCCCACCTAGAGTTATGGTAAAAGGAAACTTTAGCAGAGATAGGAAATTCCTTAGGTAGATCCAAGATGTCTAGGGGTGAAAGACAAACGGGTAGCATGGGCTCTCATTGAGAAAGCCTATAGAGGTGGTTTCCCCGAACATATCGAGATTTCATGGAGGGATCAAAAGATATATCAAAGGTTGGATTTTTGGGGAGTACCATTCAGGTTCTCTGTATGCCACAAGACAGGTCATCTTCATAAAAATTGCCCACGGCGGCCTGTGTTAAAAAATCGAAGATATCATGGTAATCATCAATCTGGAAAAAAAAAAGGGGACAAGGTCGCCCTATTCTGAAACCATAAAGGCATCCCCGACTATAAGCTCATCCCCTTTAGAATCGGATAAGCTGAAGGGGGTTTTTAATCCTGTAGATGACTGTCAATTTTTTTCTCCCCCCTCTCACAAATCTATGTCTCAATTCCATATCTATCCATCATCTTTTTCAAAAAAAAATTACAACCCACCTGAAAGCTCGGGTAAGCCCCTCAACTCTCCTGAAAAAAGGATCCCCATCCCATTTTGTACTCCCCCTCCGGATCCTATTGCTAGCAAAGATAGCCCGGTCCCTCTCCTGGCCCCCCAATCTATCAATACCTTCAAAGTGGACTCTCAAATCATTCTAATCTCATCCTCCTCACCTTCATCGAAAAGGGGACTGTCTCAATCTCAGAAAGGAAAGGAGCCCATGGTTTCGGCAACCCCTCTAAACTCCCCTGCTTCTTCTCCATCCAACTCGATTGGTAGTGACCTAGACTACCTCCTTAGTAAGAAATCGCTTGAGCTCAGACCCCTAACCATCCATAAGCCCGGAAAGCCATCATCCCCTCAAATCAGTCCAAATTCTGCTAAAAATATTACAGTGAGAAGGAAAAATAACCGAGGTAGTAGGCACTTCAGAGGAAGGGCTGATGGCACTGGCAGAGGAATTCGGAATCTCTCTTTAGTAGATGTGCCAATCATTGATATGACGGAAGAAAGGCCTCTTAGAGCAAGTGTGGCTGCAAAGCCTTCTAAATGACTTTCATTTTATCCATGAATATAAGGGGGTTGGGGGCTGATCATAAATTTTTAGCCCTAAAAAATATTTTTTTTCTGCAAAACAACCCAAAATCATTCTAATACAAGAAACCATGCACAGCACTCCTATATCTATTTCTTATTTCAGAAAAATGTTGCCTACTTGGCATATGGTTGCTTTGGAGGCAAATGGTCTTTCTGGAGGTCTAGCAGTATTATGGAACCCTGATTGGATCAGAGCAAAAGCTTTCAAATGCTTTGCTGACATTCTCATATCAGCGTCTATTAGGGGGAAAGATTGGCCAATAAACATCTTAAACATGTATGCTCCTTATAAAAATAGGATAACATACTGGGAGAAATTTTTTGCATCAGAAATTGTTGACATCGAGTATTTGATGATTGCAGGAGATTTAAATGTCACGTTAAACTCTGATGAAATATGGGGGAACAGTCGGAAAAAAGATCCTCTTGCCGACCGCATTAGATGTGAGCTACTGCACAGGAATCTTGTTGACATAAATCTGCCCAAAATGATGCCAACTTGGGACAACGAAAGAACTGGGGGGGCATATATAGCAAAGAGACTTGATCGTTTCATTCTTCATGCAAATATAATTGACAGACTAGGCATGCCCTTTACATCGGTAGGAAATGATTTTATATTAGACCATAGGCCGATTTTCTTAGAGTGGAGAGAAAAGGGATTCAGGAAAGGGTATCCCTTTAAATTCAACAGGCTATGTCTGGAAGACATTGATTTCAATGATGCCATAATTAGAAAATGGAAGGAATTATCATCAAAAGAGAATATGCCCCCATTCCTAACGTTTAGAGATAAGCTAGCTTCCATAAGAATTTTTGTAAAGGATTGGCAGTTTAAGAAAACAAAACAAAACAGATCAGCCCTTCAGGAAATCCAGAAGGAATTGGATAGCATCTCGGGAAATTTAGCTGCTCATGGTATCCCTTTCAACTTGAGATGCCGTATAAAGGAACTGCAAAGGAGGAAATGCAAAATCCTGGAACAGGAAGAGGCATCATGGAGACTAAAGAGCAGGGCAATCTGGCTAAAGGAAGGAGACAGAAACTCAAAATTTTTCCACAGATTTGCAAGCTCAAGAAGAGAAAAGAATTCCATATGGAAAATAAAGGACGGAAAGGGAGACTTTCTATACTCACAACAAGACATCTCAAGTGAGGCCGTGAGATTTTTTGAAAACCAATACAGTAGATCTGTTGTTTGCAGGTTTCAGGACATTCTGTGGGGAATAGATCCTTTTCCTCAAATGTTTGATGGGGATCAAAATGATTATCTTTTTCAGCCAATAACTGAGGAAGAGCTCCTGAGAACCATGAAATCCTTTAAAAAGGATAAGTGCCCTGGTCCAGATGGCTGGACAATCGAATTTTTCATACATTTTTTTGATACTATCAAACAAGATCTGCTAAGGATGGTTGAGGGCTCAAGAATGTCAGGCAGCATCCATCAGATTACATCATCCACTCATATCGCCCTCATCCCCAAAAAAAAGGAGGCGGAATCTTTCCAAGACTACAGGCCGATATCTCTTTGCAACATTTCATACAAGATCATATCAAAAATTATCGCAGAAATATTAAAAGGAACCTTGTCAAAGTTTTTAACAAAGGATCAACATGCTTTTCTGAAAGGAAGAAACATTATGGACGTTGTTGCTAACACTCAGGAGGTTTTATTTTCCATGCACTCCAAAAAAAGTGAAGCTGCCATTTTCAAAATTGATCTCCGAAAGGCTTTTGATTGCCTCGATTGGGGCTTCATCAGATGCCTTCTAGCAAAGATTGGACTGAGAGCAAACATGATAAATTGGGTAATGGCCTGTATAGAGAAGGTGAACTATGCTGTTATAATAAATGGGATTCCTTCTCCTTTTTTTCTAGCTGCCAGGGGCCTGCGCCAAGGATGCCTGCTATCCCCCTTATTGTTTATCCTGGTAATGAACTCGTTAAGTCTGCACATCAATAAGGCTGTTAGTGAAAATAGATGTAAGCCTATGAAGATTTGCAGGGACAATTTTATTTCGCATAATCTATTTGTCGATGATATTCTTATTTTTGGGATGCTTTGCAGACTTACTTGGTTATGCTTATATGATATCCTCCAAAAGTTCCAAAAGGCCACGGGCTTACAAATAAATGAGTCCAAATCTGCTCTCTTCCATAATGATGGTAATCTGGAACTAATTGAATGGATTTCCTCTCTCTTTTGGATTGAGGCGCGGTCCATCAATCAGGGAATGAAATATTTAGGTTTCCAGCTAAAAGCAACATGTTACTCTAGTATGGACTGGCAATGGATAACAGAAAGATACTACAAAAATATTGTTGGCATTATGAGACAAGTGTTGTCCTTGATGGCAAATCACACAGATGACAGATCATAGTGCAGTAGGTCAGCAGCAAGGATTTGATGATCAGACTACAAAAATGAAGAGAAAATATATACACGCAGGTTCATTGTGACCAAGCAGCGTATACACGCGGGTTAGACGTTACAAAGGTGCGTATGCGTATACATGCACTTTCATGCAAGGAAAAGCGCGTATATGTTGGAGAACTTACTTTTGGTCCATGGTAGTTAGTCCTTGGTATTTGAACCTATGGTTTTGGACCATAGTATCTCGTCTGATGTGTTGACCCCAAGTATTGGGTCCATGGTATTGGTTTGTTATGGTTTTGGACCATGGTATTGAGAAAGGCCTAAGACTATAAAAGGAGAAGAAGATCATTAGGAAATGGTATCCTAAAGTCTTGAATATCTGAGGAAGTATGAGATCCAGTATGCAGGTTATGGGTTAATGATGCATTTCTTGATCTGAGCTAAGGAGGGATCTCACCGGTGGATGGAGAACAAGATCTAAGGCTAGATCGGGATCAAATGGTTTGAAATGAACTATCTCTATATGATTGATTATGTTTATTCTAGATCTGTATACTGACGCATGTAATGATCTGAACTGGGTATAACTTAAGTTTGAAATCGTTGCAAGTCATGATTGAATATTTATAGATATGTACACGGGTTGACTTTGGTGTAAGCGTGTATGTACACAGGTGGAGTTCATTGTAGTAGTGTATACCTTTTGAGCTATGATATTTGAAGTTACAGGTGGTTCTGGTTGTTGAAGGGTTCTGATGACAATTTAAAGGTGTCAGTATTCTGCATATCTTGTTTGGTTGATTGTGTTTAGTTTCAGTATTGATGGATGAGAACTAATATTGGATCAGGATCATAATGACTCATATTTATGAGATTTGATGGACTAGATCTGGGTGCTAACACATATATTATCCTTGTATATGTAATGATCTGGTTATGTCTAAAGTCAGGAAGTGCAGCGAAGTTATGAAGAAGTAATTAATGACATATACACTGGTTCACCTTGATGAAGTTGCCTATACACGCAGGTTCGGCACTTCCAAGTAGCGTATGCACTCTGATGCATAATTTTGATGGTATAGTTGGTTCTAATTGTTGTTGCAGATTTTTGTTGTCTGCTCTGTGTTCTGGTGACTGTGTTGTTGACAGGGTTTTCGTGTTTCAAAGATTCAGAGATTGATGATGCTAGTATTGATTGGTTTGTGCTTCAATGATATTTATGGGCCCAGTATGAAAATTTGATGAAACGTGGCCTTTAGATTATAGTGTCGTGCTTCAGGAGTATCCAGTCTGAAAATGTATGAAATGTGGTCCCTGGAGGGTGAAAGGAGATTGTAGGCCGGCGCCTACGTACTAGTACATCAGCTAGTACAAGAGCAAAGGGGTTAGTAGCTCCCTTCTGGTAGTAGCTGGAGAACGAGTGAAGATTGGAGAATTCAGTAGGCAGGCACCTACGTAATAGTAAATGGATCAGCTAGATCAAGAGCTAAGGGGGTTGTAGCTCCCATCCAGGAGAGTCTAGAAAATGAGAGAGGGTTGTAGCCCTCTGCAGGTAGAAGTCTGCGTACTAGTAAAGGACTGCACCAGTAAAAAATATTGTAAAATGAAGTATCTTATTGAAAGAAGATAGAGATGACTTGCAGCAGGTGGTTTTCACCCACATTGGGTTTCCACCTTATATCATGGTGTTCATGTGTGCTTCTTGTGTGTGATGATCTATTCTGTTTTACTGCACCTGCTTACTGTTCATAATGTACTAACTAAAGATCAACATTTAATGGATTAATTGAATCATAAGTATTTTGGATATATGCTAGTTGCTTTAGACACAATTGCGTATACACGTGGGTTCCTTTGAATGAAGTAGCGTATACATATCTAAATATGGAAATGAAAAAGTTTTATTGATCTAATAATACTGATTCACCCCCCCTCTTAGTATTATTCCCAAAAATTGGAATCAGAGCAAGTCCTTTTGGTAGAATCTTGATCACTTGAAGGAGATCCGTGGAACTATGGGAAAGAAGCTTAAGAAGAAAGCACCTAAGAAGAAGAAGACATCTCAGAAGAACTATGACAATGGGAGAATCTATTGGGGATTAGGTGTAAGAAGCTCTTCAGATTCAGAATCAGATTCAGAATCATTTCAGAATGAAGATGAACTATCATGTATGAATTTGCTATCCTCTGATGTTCTGGCTATCTATCCATTTGGAAAAGATGAAAGTGATAGCGAAACAACTGAATTTTCTCTTATGGGTGAACAAGAAAGATATCAAATAGAGGCAGAATTTAAAAGGCTTTCAGATAAAATCAGAGATCAACAAGATCTATTGAACAAAAGGGAATGTGACTTCAAAGAAGAAGCTACCAAACTAAAGGCCCAACTAGAGGAAGGAAACAAGGTAAGGAAGTTATTCAAGGACAAATATCAAAAGTTGCAGGATGAAGTAACATCACTAAGAGATGAAGTCAATGAAAGAAGCACAACCATCAAGAAACTCAGAGATAGATCCAGTTACTATGAAAGTCTTGAAGCAACGATCCACTCGCTAAAGGAAGATCTTGAAGAATCAAAGAAGCAGAATAAAGATCTACTCCAAGCTATTGAAAAACAGGTAAACGAAGTTATCAGCTTAAAATCTCAGCTGGAATGTGCCTTCAGAATTCGTCAAATGCAACAGGATCTGAATGAAGAACAAGAAAAGGAGATTCTCAAACTAAGGCAACAAATGGAAGAAGGAAGAAAGTCTGAAGAAATCTTGAAGAAGCAATGTCTGGAAAAGGAAGAACAACTTCAGATTGAGGTAAATAACTTAAAAGTTAAATTAGAAGAAAAGGATAAACTGTTGCGATTTCAAGATAATACTAAAGCCTTGGATGATATTCTTAGTAGTCAAAGGTCTCCTGCTATCAAGACTGGTCTTGGTTTTCATGAATCTGTTGAAGGTGAATCTAGTTCACAAGGTGAGGCAAGGAACTCTAAAGAGAAATCTAAAATGATCAACAAGGAGATAAGAGAGATGAGAGGTCAACCCCATCAACAATCAAGGAAAGAGATTCTTCAAAGAAATTTTTTTTCTCCTAACTATGGAAGTAATAGTTGGCCATTTACTCAGATGAATAATATTGAATGTTATGAATGTCATAATATTGGACATGTTGCATCTAGATGCAGAAGAAGAATGGTTCAAGATCATCACACAGAAAGATCATCACATTCCAGGTACTTTAATGGATATTGCTTTTCTTGCAATATGTTTGGTCACAAAGCTATTGATTGCTACAGGAGGAATATGAAACAAGTAAGATGTTATGCATGTAACAAGCTTGGACATATAGCAAAGGAATGCAGGAACAAAGGATGGACATCACACCAAAAGGAGAAAACATCATCACACTTGAAGATATGGAAGAAGAACGAAATACAGTCAGAAAATGTGGCACAACACAATGTACTGAGACACAACACAACACAGACATAACAGACTCAGGGGGATCTGAAAGTGTAAAACTTCAGTGTCCTGAATCTCATACGTAAGTTTCTTAAAGGGAAGTCACTTATATACGCGAGTTAGACACTGAAAAGTCGTGTATATGTCAGTCTGAAGAAAAGCAGTAGGGACAGGCTCAGAAAAAGGGTCTGATATGATTCAGTCCATTATTTTCTCTATTAATAGTTACAGTTTGCTAACGATGTGTGGAAATATTTTGGATTCTTGTAAAATGTTTAGAGGTGTTTTGATCCTAACTTGATGATGATGATAGTAAACATATGGCACAGGTTGAGGGGGAGCAAATGTCTTTAATAATGCATTGTTGGCATTATGGTTAATAGTCCTTAGCGATGATGCTTATATGGCTAAATGTTATATCTTGCTATGACGTGGTTATGAGTTGTCCATGATAAAATCTCATATGATTCTTGGGGTTACATAATAGATGTTCAGATCAGATTTATGGTTGATTCTTTGATGATGCATATATGGTGCTTACATGGCGATCTTCATAAGGATAAGGAGAAGTACAAATCTTGAATACACATCTTCCTCACTTGATGATGAGTTACTCATATGCTGCTGTCATCATATGCATAAAGATCATATAATACAGTTATGATGCAGGTTTTTCTATAATTCTTGGTGCTCATATGAATGAGGATTGTTGCTGTTGATGA
This sequence comes from Pinus tabuliformis, assembly GCA_031772625.1. NCBI lineage: Eukaryota > Viridiplantae > Streptophyta > Pinopsida > Pinales > Pinaceae > Pinus > Pinus tabuliformis. The sequence continues at coordinate 181,565,824 of CM062810.1, forward strand.
TATCAAGAGCTCTAGATACATAGTGCTGGATACGTGGAGTTGCATTGTTGGAGACAAGACGATGATGAGGTCTTACCTATATGTTGCTAGGTCGATACTTACATATGTTGATTGATGCAGATATTCCCAAGTAATGATACATGGATGATCATGTTGATAATATGGGTATGGTGTTCTACACATATGATATAATGTGAATGATTTTATGATGATGAGTTGATATCTATCTACAGACATACCCTGTCATAGGACATTTACAGGTTGCTGAACTGGAATTGGTTGTACGCGAGTTTCATAAGGAGTATCCACGTATATATGCATGTTTCTGTGGATACAGTCGCATATATGTTGGTTTGGATAAAATCAGTGGGCCAGACTCTGGATGAGAAGAGTCTGATATGGGTCTGACAGAGACCATCTGGCACAGGTTCAGGGGGAGCAGATAATCTTCTAATAATGCATTGTTGGCATTATCGTAGAAGCTTTTGGTTCTAGTTCACGGCTGTTGTTGGTTTCAGGTGGAACAGAGGCAGAAGGAGCACAGAAGGAAATCTTGGTTGCTGATCTGAATGGTGATTGATAGATGCTGCTGCTATCAGTTATTGGTGACATTCATAAGTCTTGTTCTAGATATTTCGTCTCTATGTCATGTATCTCTTTTGTGGTATCTCTATTATGGTGTCAAGGTCATGTAATGGCCTATATTGGTTTCCCCACTATGCCTGGCATGGATGATGTAATGTTCTTACTTTATCATGTGTAAACTTTTGATATATCCTCACTTGGTTGGGAGATGGATGTATGAGTCTTTGGTCACTTATGATGTATAGAGTCATGTTCTTTCTTGTAGAAAATCTTTTTGCGAACCTTGCTTACAGTCAGGGGGAGCATGAACAACACAATTCAACAAGAGCAAAGCTTTAGCATGTACTCAGAGGGAGCATGGTAAGATTGGTACACCTTGGAATATACAAAGGGGGAGCTCATTCGGAGATTTCAGCAGGTACTCAGGGGGAGTATGGTCAGCGGGATGTTTATCACAGAAAGTGAATATCTTGATCCGCCCTTTGCCCTTGATGTTAAATGGGGAGAGTGATTTGGTGTTGTTGCCATCAAGTCCAAAGGGGGGGATTGTTGGAATTATGATGCATGTGTTGTACTTGATGGCAACCAACTCATAGAAGAACATCTCACTTAGTTATAACTAGATGAATCTTCAGAAGAGATATCAGATGTGATTGAATGCATGAGATGCAGGACAAGCTCAAAGGAATCAAATGATAGTTCTAAGTGTGACAAGTTAGCTTTGCCATCAAGTCCAAAGAGGGAGATTGTTGGCATTATGAGACAAGTGTTGTCCTCGATGGCAAATCACACAGATGACAGATCATAGTGCAGCAGGTCAGCAGCAAGGATTTGATGATCAGACTGCAAAAATGAAGAGAAAATATATACACGCAGGTTCATCGTGACCAAGCTGCGTATACACGTGGGTTAGACATTACAAAGGCGCGTATGCATATACACGCACTTTCATGCAAGGAAAAGCGCGTATATGTTGGAGAACTTACTTTTGGTGCGTGGTAGTTAGTCCTTGGTATCTGAACCTATGGTTTTGGACCAAAGTATCTCGTCAGATGTGTTGACCCCAAGTATTGGGTCCATGGTATTGGTTTGTTATGGTTTTGGACCATCGTATTGAGCAAGGCCTAAGACTATAAAAGGAGAAGAAGATCATTAGGCAATGGTATCCTGAAGTCTTGAATATCTGAGGAAGTATGAGATCCAGTATGCAGGTTATGGGTTGATGATGCATTTCTTGATCTGAGCTAAGGAGGGATCTCACCGATGGATGGAGAAAAAGATCTAAGAATAGATCGGGATCAAATGGTTTGAAATGAACTATCTCTATATGATTGATTATGTTTATTCTAGATCTGTATACTGACGCATGTAATGATCTGAACTGGGTATAACTTAAGTTTGAAATCGCTGCAAGTCATGATTGAATATTTATAGATCTGTATGCGGGTTGACTTTGGTGTAAGCGCGTATGTACGCAAGTGGAGTTCATTGTAGTAGCGTATACCTTTTGAGCTATGATATTTGAAGTTACAGGTGGTTCTGGTTGTTGAAGGGTTTTGATGATAGTTTAAAGGTGTCAGTATTCTGTATATATTGTTTGGTTGATTGTGTTTAGCTTCAGTATTGATGGATGAGAACTAATATTGGATCAGGATCATAATGACTCATATTTATGAGATCTGATGGACTAGATCTGGGTGCTAACACATATATTATCCTTGTATATGTAATGATCTGGTTATGTCTGAAGTCAGGAAGTGCAACGAAGTTATGAAGAAGTAATTAATGACATATATGCTGGTTCACCTTGATGAAGTTGCGTATTAACACAGGTTCGGCACTTCCAAGTAGCGTATGCACTCTGATGCATAATTTTGATGGTACAGTTGGTTCTAATTGTTGTTGCATAGTTCTTTTGTCTGCTCTCTGTTCTGGTGACTTTGTTGTTGACAGGGTTTCAGTGTTTCAGAGATTCAGAGATTGATGATGCTAGTATTGGTTGTTTTGTGCTTCAATGATATTTATGGGTCCAGTATGAAAATTTGATGAAACGTGGCCTTCATATTATAGTGTTGTGCTTCAGGAGTATCCAATCTGAAAATGTATGAAATGTGGTCCCTGGAGGGTGAAAGGAGATTGTAGGTCGGTGCCTACGTACTAGTACATCAGCTAGTACAAGAGCAAAGGGGTTAGTAGCTCCCTTCCGGTAGCAGCTGGAGAACGAGTGAAGATTGGAGCATTCAGTAGGCAGGCACCTATGTACTAGTAAATGGATCAGCTAGATCAAGAGCTAAGGGGTTGTAGCTCGCATCCAGGAGAGTCTGGAAAACGAGAGAGGGTTGTAGCCCTCTACAGGTAGAAGCCTGCGTACTGGTAAAGGACTGCACCAGTAAAAAATATTGTAAAATGAAGTATCTTATTGAAAGAAGATAGAGATGACTTGCAGCAGGTGGTTTTCACCCACATTGGGTTTCCACCTTATATCATGGTGTTCATGTGTGCTTCTTGTGTGTGATGATCTGTTCTGTTTTACTGCACCTGCTTACTGTTCATATGGTTAATGAAGTTTTTATGCACTAACTAAAGATCACCATTTAATGGATTAACTAAATCATAAGTATTTTGGATATACGCTAGTTGCTTTAGACACAATTGCATATACACGCGAGTTCCTTTGAATGAAGTAGCGTATACATATCTAAATATGGAAATGAAAAAGTTTTATTGATCTGATAATACTGATTCACCCCCCTCTTAGTATTATTCCCAAAAATTGGAATCAGAGCAAGTCCTTTTGGTAGAAGCTTGATCGCTTGAAGGAGATCCGTGGAACTATGGGAAAGAAGCTTAAGAAGAAAGCACATAAGAAGAAGAAGACATCTCAAAAGAACTATGACAGTGGGAGAATTGATTGGGGATTAGGTGTAAGAAGCTCTTCAGATTCAGAATCAGATTCAGAATCATTTCAGAATGAAGATGAACTATCAGGTATGAATTTGCTATCCTCTGATGTTCCAGCTATCTATCCATTTGGAAAAGATGAAAGTGATAGCGAAACAACTGAATTTGCTCTTATGGGTGAACAAGAAGGATATCAAATAAAGGCAGAATTTAAAAGGCTTTTAGATAAAATCAGAGATCAATAAGATCTATTGAGCAAAATGGAATGTGACTTCAAAGAAGAAGCTACCAAACTAAAGGCCCAACTAGAGGAAGGAAACAAGGTAAGGAAGTTATTCAAGGACAAATATCAAAAGTTGCAGGATGAAGTAACATCACTAAGAGATGAAGTCAATGAAAGAAGCACAACCATCAAGAAACTCAGAGATAGATCCAGTTACTATGAAAGTCTTGAAGCAACGATCCACTCGCTAAAGGAAGATCTTGAAGAATCAAAGAAGCAGAATAAAGATCTACTCCAAGCTATTGAAAAATAGGTAAACGAAGTTATCAGCTTAAAATCTCAGCTGTAATGTGCCTTCAGAAATCGTCAAATGCAGCAGGATCTGAATCAAGAACAAGAAAAGGAGATTCTCAAATTAAGGCAACAAATGTAAGAAGGAAGAATGTCTGAAGAAATCTTGAAGAAGCAATGTCTGGAAAAGGAAGAACAACTTTAGATTGAGGTAAATAACTTAAAAGCTAAATTAGAAGAAAAGGATAAATTGTTGCGATTTCAAGATAGTACTAAAGCCTTGGATGATATTCTTAGTAGTCAAAGGTCTCCTGCTATCAAGACTGGTCTTGGCTTTCATGAATCTATTGAAGGTGAAGCTAGTTCACAAGGTGAGGCAAGGAACTCTAAAGAGAAATCTAAAATGATCAACAAGGAGATAAGAGAGATGAGAGGTCAACCCCATCAACAATCAAGGAAAGAGATTCTTCAAACAAAATATTTTTCTCCTAACTATGGAAGTAATAGTCGGCCATTTACTCGGATGAATAATATTGAATGTTATGAATGTCATAATCTTGGATATGTTGCAGCTAGATGCAGAAGAAGAATGGTTCAAGATCATCACATAGAAAGATCATCACATTCCAGGTACTTTAATGGATATTGCTTTTCTTGCAGTATGTTTGGTCACAAAGCTGCTGATTGCTACAGGAGGAATATGAAACAAGTAAGATGTTATGCATGTAACAAGCTTGGACATATAGCAAAGGAATGCAGGAACAAAGGACGAACATCACACCAAAAGGAGAAAACATCATCACACTTGAAGATATGGAAGAAGAAGGAAATACTGTCAGAAAAATGTGGCACATCACAATGTACTGAGACACAACACAGCACAGACATAACAGACTCAGGGGGAGCTGAAAGTGTAAAACTTCAGTGTCCTGAATCTCATACGTAAGTTTCTTAAAGGGAAGTCGCATATATGTCAGTCTGAAGAAAAGCAGTAGGGACAGGCTCAGAAAAAGGGTTTGATATGATTCAGTCCATTATTTGCTCTATTGGATTAATAGTTACAGTCTGTTGAGGATGTGTGGAAATATTTTTTATTCTTGTAAGATGTTTAGAGGTGTTTTGATCCTAACTTGATGATGATGATAGTAAACAGATGGCACAGGTTGAGGGGGAGCATATGCCTTTAATAATGCATTGTTGGCATTATGGTTAATAGTCCTTGGTGATGATTCTTATATGGCTAAATGTTATATCTTTCTATGACGTGGTTATGAGTTGTCCATGATAAAATCTCATATGATTCTTGGGGTTACATAATAGATGTTCAGATCAGATTTATGGTTGATTCTTTGATGATGCATATATGGTGCTTACATGGTGATCTTCATATGGATAAGGAGAAGTACAAATCTTGAATACACATCTTCCTCACTTGATGATGAGTTACTCATATGCTGTTGTCATCATATGCATAAAGATCATATAATATAGTTATGATGCAGGTTTTTCTATAATTCTTGGTGCTCATATGGATGAGGATTTTTGTTGTTGATGATATCAAGAGCTCTAGATACATAGTGCTGGATACGTGGAGTTGCATTGTTGGAGACATGACGATGATGAGGTCTTACGTATATGTTACTAGGTCGATACTTACATATGTTGATTGATGCAGATATTCCCAAGTAATGATACATGGATGATCATGTTGATAAGATGGGTATGGTGTTTTACACATATGATATAATGTGAATGATTTTATGATGATGAGTTGATATCTATCTGCAGACATACCCTGTCATAGGACATTTACAGGTTGCTGATCTGGAATTGGCTGTACGCGAGTTTCATAAGGAGTATCCGCGTATATACGCATGTTTCTGTGGATACAGTCGCGTATATGTTGGTTTGAATAAAATCAGTGGGCCAAACTCTGGATGAGAAGAGTCTGATATGGGTCTGACAGAGACCATCCGGCACAGGTTCAGGGGGAGCAGATAATCTTCTAATAATGCATTGTTGGCATTATCGTAGAAGCTTTTGGTTTTAGTTCACAGCTGTTGTTGGTTTCAGGTGGAACAGAGGTAGAAGGAGCACAGAAGGAAATCTTGGTTGCTGATCTGAATGGTGATTGAAAGATGCTACTGCTATCAGTTGTTGGTGACTTTCATAAGTCTTGTTCTAGATATTTCGTCTCTATGTCATGTATCTCTTTTGTGGTATCTCTGTTATGGTGTCAAGGTCATGTAATGGCCTATATTGGTTTCCCCACTATGCCTGGGATGGATGATGTAATGTTCTTGCTTTATAATGTGTAAACTTTTGATATATCCTCACTTGGTTGGGAGATGGATGTATGAGTCTTTGGTCACTTATGATTTATAGAGTCATGTTCTTTCTTGTAGAAAATCTTTTTGCGAACCTTGCTTACAGTCAGGGGGAGCATGAACAGCACAATTCAACAAGAGCAGAGCTTTAGCATGTACTCAGAGGGAGCATGGTAAGATTGGTACACCTTGGCATATACAAAGGGGGAGCTCATTCGGAGATTTCAGCAGGTACTCAGGGGGAGTATGGTCAGCGGGATGTTTATCACAGAAAGTGAATATCTTGGTCCGCCCTTTGCCCTTGATGTCAAAGGGGGAGAGTGATTTGGTGTTGTTGCCATCAAGTCCAAAGGGGGAGATTGTTGGCATTATGATGCATGTGTTGTACTTGATGGCAACCAACTCATAGAAGAACATCTCACTTAGTTATAACTAGATGAATCTTCAGAAGAGATATCAGATGTGATTGAATGCATGAGATGCAGGACAAGCTCAAAGGAATCAGATGATAGTTCTAAGTGTGACAAGTTAGCTTTGCCATCAAGTCCAAAGGGGGAGATTGTTGGCATTATGAGACAAGTGTTGTCCTTGATGGCAAATCACACAGATGACAAATCATAGTGCAGCAAGTCAACAGCAAGGATTTGATGATCATACTACAAAAATGAAGAGAAAATATATACACGCAGGTTCATCGTGACCAAGCTGCGTATACACGTGGGTTAGACGTTACAAAGGCGCATATGCATATACACACACTTTCATGCAAGGAAAAGCGTGTATATGTTGGAGAACTTACTTTTGGTCCGTGGTAGTTAGTCCTTGGTATTTGAACCTATGGTTTTGGACCATAGTATCTCGTCAGATGTGTTGACCCCAAGTATTGGGTCCATGGTATTGGTTTGTTATGGTTTTGGACCATGGTATTGAGCAAGGCCTAAGACTATAAAAGGAGAAGAAGATCATTAGGCAATGGTATCCTAAAGTCTTGAATATCTAAGGAAGTATGAGATCCAGTATGCAGGTTATGGGTTGATGATGCATTTCTTGATCTGAGCTAAGGAGGGATCTCACCGGTGGATGGAGAACAAGATCTAAGGATAGATCAGGATCAAATGGTTTGAAATGAACTATCTCTATATGATTGATTATGTTTATTCTAGATCTGTATACTAATGCATGTAATGATCTGAACTGGGTATAACTTAAGTTTGAAATCGCTGCAAGTCATGATTGAATATTTATAGATATGTACGCGAGTTGAATTTGGTGTAAGCACGTATGTACGCAGGTGGAGTTCATTGTAGCAGCGTATACCTTTTGAGCTATGATATTTGAAGTTACAGGTGGTTCTGGTTGTTGAAGGGTTCTGATGACAGTTTAAAGGTGTCAGTATTCTGCATATCTTGTTTGGTTGATTGTGTTTAGCTTTAGTATTGATGGATGAGAACTAATATTGGATCAGGACCATAATGACACATATTTATGAGATCTGATGACTAGATCTGGGTGCTAACACATATATTATCCTTGTATATGTAATGATCTGGTTATGTCTGAAGTCAGGAAGTGCAACGAAGTTATGAAGAAGTAATTAATGACATATACGCTGGTTCACCTTGATGAAGTTGCGTATATACGCAGGTTTGGCACTTCCAAGTAGCGTATGTACTCTGATGCATAATTTTGATGGTACAGTTGGTTCTCATTATTGTTGCAGAGTTCTATTGTCTGCTCTGTGTTCTGGTGACTGTGTTGTTGAGAGGGTTTCAGTGTTTCAGAGATTGATGATGCTAGTATTGATTGTTTTGTGCTTCAATGATATTTATGGGTCCAGTATGAAAATTTGATGAAACGTGGCCTTCAGATTATAGTGTTGTGCTTCAGGAGTATCGAGTCTGAAAATGTATGAAATGTGGTCCCTGGAGGGTGAAAGGAGATTGTAGGCCAGCGCCTACATACTAGTACATCAGCTAGTACAAGAGCAAAGGGGTTAGTAGCTCCCTTCCGGTAGTAGCTGGAGAACGAGTGAAGATTGGAGCATTCAGTAGGCAGGGACCTACGTAATAGTAAATGGATCAGCTAGTACAAGAGCTAAGGTGGTTGTAGCTCCCATCCAGGAGAGTCTGGAAAACAAGAGAGGATTGTAGCCCTCTACAGGTAGAAGCCTGCGTACTGGTAAAGGACTGCACTAGTACAAAATATTGTAAAATGAATTATCTTATTGAAAGAAGATAGAGATGACTTGCAGCAGGTGGTTTTCACCCACATTGGGTTTCCACCTTATATCATGGTGTTCATGTGTGCTTCTTGTGTGCGATGATCTGTTCTGTTTTACTGCACCTGCTTATTGTTCATATGGTTAATGAAGTTTTGATGCACTAACTAAAGATCAACATTTAACGGATTAACTGAATCATAAGTATTTTGGATATATGCTAGTTGCTTTAGGCACAGTTGCATATACACGCGGGTTCCCTTGAATGAAGTAGCGTATACATATCTAAATATGGAAATGAAAAAGTTTTATTGATCTGATAATACTGATTCACCCCCCCCCCCCCTCTCAGTATTATTCCCAACAAAGATCTTAGTCTAGGAGTATAAATGCCTTTCTGATCCAGGTGGATATTGGTGGCCACCTGCCAAGTCCACCTGTACCCCCACCATTGTTTCTCTCAGCATTTTCAGTTTCCTTAATTGTAGCACAACTTACTATTTTTAGCAGTTTTTCGGGTCCTGAACTTCTGGAGCCGTTTTGAGGTCCTAAACGATGTTTTTCGGGAAATCTGGGGGCAACATGGCTCTATGGACTAATGTTTCCCTTCCCACAGTGGTAGTGCTTGGATATATCTTTCTAACGAGCTATTGTACGCGTCAAACGGAGATCGTATGCCAAAGTTACGACCCCGAGAAGTTGATGTACCAATTTACCCAAACGGGGCCCACAGTTTGGCGTTTCATCTCCTAGGGTTAGGTTTTGGAATGTTAAGGGTTTTCCATTGTTTCTCAACAATAAATAGGCCTTCGAGCCTCATTGTAACACAGTTCAGAGGCATGTAGCCACCACATCTCTTCTCAGAGATAAGCTACCATCGCCCTAGCTGGTTTATTTCCATTTCTGGTTGTAAGCATATTTCAGTATTTTCCATTAATGAAATGAAGTATTATTTCCGCTGCATCTTTGTGTATATGGTTATCTCTGTAATTTGTTGCATTCCTATTTAAATCCAGATCAATGGTATCAGAGCGGTCTGCTTTTTCTCTGTTTTTCTTTGCATGTCCCCAACAAGGTCGGGATATAAGGAGTTAGGGCTTGAACTGCTTGAACCTTTGCAAGACCAGCCTCGCAAATCTCGACGGCCTCCCATGGCGGATGAGAAGAAAGACGAGGGGGCAGGAGATCCCATTAAAATCTTGCTCGAAGAAGCCCTCGAGCGACAACGGAACGCAATGATGGACATCTTTGCCCAGATCCTTCAGCGGCTACCCAGAAGCGACGCATCGGCTTCTAGTAGCTACTCTAGAAACGCCATGCCCTTTAAGGTACAAGTTAATTTTGAAATCCCCATATTCGAGGGTCAGATAGACGCAGATGCCATAGATAAATGGTTAAATCTGCTAGAGGGTTATTTTTCTGTTCATGAATTTTCGAGTCGGGAAAAGATTGTTTTCGCTCTTCTCAAAGCAGCCCCCCACGTCAAGGACTGGTGGGAAACCTACTGCAAGCAGAAGGATGAAAGTGCTGGCTCACTATTTTCAGCCGCACCCACCTGGAATGCATTCCGAGATGCCATCAAGTAGCAGTACTACCCTGTCGGAAGCTATGAGCATGAATACATAAAGTGGACCACGCTGCGGCAAGGAAGGGACCAAGACGTGCCAGAGTTCACCAATCTTTTCCATACCCTTCACACAAAGTTGGGTATCAAGGATTCGGAGCAACATTTGATACTCAAATACCGTGGCTGCCTGCACAAGTACATCCAGGAAGAAATACAATTCCTGAACATCTCCTCGCTCAGCGCAGCATACCGATATGCCGTCAAGGTCAAGCAGAAGTTTAAACAAAAGAAGCGAGACTTTGGATCTACGAATCCAAAGCAAGGGAAAGGTGCCCCTAAACCACAGAACAAAGGACAAAGCCAAGCCGGGACAGCCCAAGACAACCCGCCGAAGCTACAAGCAAAGAACAGCGCCGCGAAGCCGAAAAAGGACACTGGAAAATGGTGCGAGTTCCATAAGAGCTCCACTCACAACACAAGTGAGTGTCGGGCCAAGCAGTCACTAGTGGCTGAGCTAAAGGTTTCAGAATCAGATGCATGTTCCGAATCTAAGTCAGAACCCGATAAGGGGAATGAAAAATGGAAGTAGATCATTGATGCAGATCCTGACGCCAATGTTGCTACCGCCAAGATCCAGAAAAATGAACACGAAGATCCAGAGGAGGAGGAGTGTCTCTTCCACTCCCAGATGTGGGTAAAGGGCTCCCCGATACAATTCATTGTTGATAGCGGAAGTCAAAAGAACCTCATTTCGACAGAGGTTGTGAAGCGGTTGGGCTTACCGACCACAGCACATCCACAACCATACACCATTGGGTGGCTTCACCAAGGACGAGATCTTCGCGTGAGCCAGCAGTGTCGCCTTCCATACAACATCAAGCCCTTCACGGATGAGGTATTGTGTGACATTTCTCCCCTTGAAGTTTGTGATGTATTATTAGGACAACCATACTTGTGGAAGCGACATGTTGTGTATGAATCAAGGCCCCGTGCTGTTATTATTACATTGGGAAATAATTTGTACAGGATACCAGAGGTAGCACCACCTACCACCATCTCTTTTATTACAGCAAAACAATGCAATAAGATCGTTTCCAAAACCAGGAAATTTGTTTTCCTGATGATACGCCCTTAAGGAAAGAAGAAGACTGTGGCCGCGGCCTCCAGACGGGGTCCCTCTGCACGACAACTACAGATGGACAAGGTTGTGTAGAAGTACGAGGACATCTTCACCTCCCCTGCAGGGGTTCCTCTGCACTGTCAGATCAAGCACTCCATCGATCTGACCCGAGGTGCGCCGCTACCCGATGGACCAATTTATTGGCACTCTGTTCTGGAGAACAATGAAATCAAGAGACAGATTCAGGAGCTCCTGCAGAAAGGTCACATCCGTCCGAGTTCATCGCCTTGTGGGAGCCCGATCGTGTTGGTACAGAAGAGGGATGGGACGTGGAGACTCTGTATTGACTATTGGGCGCTGAACAAGATCACTGTCCGTAATAGGTACCTGATCCCGCGGATCGATGACCTCCTGGACCAACTAAAGGGGGCGAAATATTTCAGCAAGATCGATCTGAAGTCAGGATATCACCAAGTACCAATCGAACCCTCTAATGTGTGGAAGACTGCCTTCAAATCCAAGGAGGGCCTTTTCGAATGGTTGGTTATGCCTTTCAGATTGACGAATGCTCCTGCAACCTTCATGAGGCTAATGGATGACATCTTGCAGCCATTCACCAACTCCTTTGTAGTAGTATACTTGGATGACATTCTGATCTTCAGCCAGAGTTGGGAAGAGCACCTCCACCACATCCGACAGGTTCTCCAAACACTGTGGCAGCACAAGCTATGTGCCAATTTGGAGAAATGCACTTTTGGCATGACCCAAGTTTAGTATTTGGGATACATCATTGATGAACAGGGGGTGCATGTCGATCCAGCCAAGATCCAAGTCATTCGGGATTGGCCATCTCCAACCACTCTAACAGAGCTCCGCAGCTTTCTAGGTCTTGCCAACTTCTACCGCAGGTTCGTGTTGGGGTTTTCTCATATTACTTGGCCCTTGAGTCAAGTCACCAAGGGAGGGGCGAAAGCAAAATTCTTTTGGTCTGAATCTCAACAGAAGGCATTCATGGAGTTGAAGGATCACCTCTGCATGGCACCAGTGCTCGCGTTACCAGATTTACAACAACCATTTGAGGTCGAGACAGATGCCTCTGACTATGCTATTGGGGCAGTCCTTACTCAACATGGACATCCAGTGGCATATCACAGTGAAACACTTTCAGACACAGTCCGGAAGTACCCCAGTTATGATAAAGAGATGTATTCCATTGTACAGGCCTGCCGAAAATGGAAGCATTACATTTTGGGGAAGGAAACGGTCATCCACACAGACCACCGACCCCTGCAGTTCATACAGACCCAAGGGAAATTGCAGAATGATCGCCATCAGAAGTGGTCTACATACCTGCAACAGTTCCACTTGAATATCAAGTATAAGAAGGGAAGCACCAATAATGTTGCAGATTGCCTCAATCGACCACCGATCATGGCGTTAACCACTGTGCTCAACTATTGTGGGCACGAGACTTCTGATTGGCCACTTCTCTACAAAAGCGACCCAGAATTCGGCCACACATACCAGACACTCTTGGAGGGTTGGCATGTTCCAGATTTTCACCTCCAGGATGCCCTGTTATGCCACCTGGGTCACCTTTGTGTTCCTTCAAGCGAGCGTGCCAAGATGATTTGGGAAGCACACTACAGTCGGGCTGCTGGGCATTTCGGGGTCGAGAAAACAGTGGTTGTACTGCAAAATTATTTCTATTGGCCGAATCTTCGACAGGATGTTGGGAAGTACATGAGATCATGTACTGCCTGTGCCATCGCCAAACCAACCATTAAGAAGCACGACCTCTATACCCCGTTGCCTACCCCTAGTCGACCTTGGGAAACCATCTCCATGGATTACATGTCAGGCCTTCCTTCCACTAAGCATGGAAATGACTGTGTTTTTGTGGTCGTCGACAGGTTCTCGAAGATGGCCATTATGGCGGCCTGCAAGAAGAATATCACAGCAGAAGCCACTGCTAAACTCTTCTTTGAACGAGTGTGGGTGCACTTTGGGATCCCACAGTCTATCATCTCAGATCGGGACAGTTGGTTTCTCAGCACATTTTGGTCCAGTCTCTGGTCAATGCTGGACACCAAACTCACGAAGTCCACAGCCTTCCGTCCTCAAACTGATGGCCAGACAGAGGTTGTCAATAGGATGATTGTGCACATTCTGCGCATTTATAACTCAAAGCATCCACGCACATGGGACGAGAGCCTCCCCTATGTTCAGTACAGCTACAACCGAGCTCTTCACAGCTCCACTAGCCATAGCCCTTTTCAGGTGGGTTTAGGATTCCAGCCACTATGCCCCATTGATGTGGCCATGCCACTTGTAGCTACTCACATAAATTCAGCTCATGTCCAGTCCGAAACAGATAAGGCCACCAGCTTCATTGAGCACATCCAACATATTCGCCAGCAGGTCCATGACATTCTTGAGAAATCAAATGCCAAGTACAAGCAGCGACATGATCAACATCGGGTGCCACACAAGTTTTGAGGTGGGCGACAAAGTCTGGTTGCATTTGCAAAAAGAACGCCTTACTAGAGCCTATCGAAAATTGAGACCACTCCGATATGGTCCTTACACCATTACTAAGGCTATGGGAGACAATGCATTTGAGCTCAGCATTCCCCCATTCCTTGGCCTGCACCCAGTGTTCAATGTGGCCCGCCTTCGGCCATACTTTCCACCATTGCTAGACACATCCGACATTGCAGAACAGCACAAACCCACAGAATTAAATCTAGATTGCATGGAACAAGCTGCAACTGATCGGATCATGGACACACAGATCAAGAACACTCACCAACAGAATATCCAACTATATCGAGTTGTCAAAGCAGGCCAACTCCTTCAGCAGGGCAAGTGGCTCACCAGGGAACAAGTTTAGCAAAAGTTTCCTCATCTCATGGAGGAACTCAACGCAATGGGGACCATTGCTTCCTAAGGGGGGAGGAATGATCCAGGTGGATATTGGTGGCCACCTGCCAAGTCCACCTGTACCCCCACCATTGTTTCTCTCAGCATTTTCAGTTTCCTTAATTGTAGCACAACTTACTATTTTTAGCAGTTTTTCGGGTCCTGAACTTCTGGAGCCGTTTTGAGGTCCTAAACGATGTTTTTCGGGAAATCTGGGGGCAACATGGCTCTATGGACTAATGTTTCCCTTCCCACAGTGGTAGTGCTTGGATATATCTTTCTAACGAGCTATTGTACGCGTCAAACGGAGATCGTATGCCAAAGTTACGACCCCGGGAAGTTGATGTACCAATTTACCCAAACGGGGCCCACAGTTTGGCGTTTCATCTCCTAGGGTTAGGTTTTGGAATGTTAAGGGTTTTCCATTGTTTCTCAACAATAAATAAGCCTTCGAGCCTCATTGTAACACAGTTCAGAGGCATGTAGCCACCACATCTCTTCTCAGAGATAAGCTACCATCGCCCTAGCTGGTTTATTTCCATTTCTGGTTGTAAGCATATTTCAGTATTTTCCATTAATGAAATGAAGTATTATTTCCGCTGCATCTTTGTGTATATGGTTATCTCTGTAATTTGTTGCGTTTGTGTTTAAATCCGGATCACTTTCTTTGACAAGAAGAGTCATTCTGGCTCAATCTGTTCTAACTCAGCTCGCGGTTTATTGGGCGCATCTTTTCTTTCTCCCAGCAAGCATCATTCAGAAGATGAACAAGATAACAGCAAATTTTATCTGGGGTGGCCAGGCTGAGAAAAGAAAATATCATTTGTCTAAGTTATCTGCCATCTCTTTGCCAAAAAATCTTGGTGGATGGGGGCTGCTGGACCTGCGGAGTTTTGGAAAGGCCCTTCTATGCAAATCCCTATGGAGAGGGATTTTTGGAGAGGGTCCATGGAGCGATACCATAAAAAAGAAGTATATGGGCAGAAAGGACATCTCTTTTTGGTACAGGTTGGGAAGGATCGGTTCCTTTCATGGTTCAGCTATTTGGCAAAGCTTTCGTAAGATAGAAGGGCTATTTCTAAACAATCTGATTTGGAGTTTCCAAAATGGCAGCAAGATTCTCATAGGACTTGATCCTTTCTTGAGCGGACAGGAGGAAATTAGCTTGCCCCAATCTCTCCTTTCTTTTTTCCACATGAAAGGTTATTTTACTTGGGACAAGCTCATTGTAGAATGGCACGGTCCCTTCCCTATCTGGAAAGAAGATGGCATTATGGGTATGACTGAGAATGTAGCAAGTCAATGGAGGATTTTAAAAGCTTGCCTGAGAAATTGTGGAATATATCACTCCTCAGATATTGATGTCTTAACATGGAATGATATGAAAGGGATATCCCAGGTTCGGGTAAAAGATATTTACCTGAATCTGATTGCTTCTAAAACTGCCACTCCCATCTCTATTTTTCCACCTAACCTCTGGAAAACTGGATGCCTCTCCAAATCCATTTTTTTCTCATGGCTGGTTTTCCACGATAAAAACTTATCTTGGGAAAATCTAAAAAAGAGGGGCTAGCAGGGCCCAGGTCTCTGCTCAATTTGCAATTTTGAGGATGAAACAAACTGTCATATGTTCTTTCTCTGTTAGAAATCGCTGCAGATTTGGCATTCTTTGGAAATTTTATATGGTCTCCCTCATGCTTCTCACTCGTCCATACAAGAAGCTTTTGTTTGGTGGAGCAGGCAAAAGAATTCCTGGAGGCAGCTTTTTATCATCACCCTTTGGTGCATATGGAGATGGAGAAATAACAAAATTTTTAAGGAAAGTAAAGAGCCTTTCTTGGGAATCATCCAAAGCATATCTTTTTTCTTTGATTCCTTACCTGAGAAGCCTCCCAAGGAAAAAAGATTGGCCCCCAACTTGGATGATCGTTTTCATAACTGTTACCCGAGAGCCTTCTTTGATGGAGCGGCTCAAAACAACTCCTGTGGCTGCGGAATCCATATCATCATGGATGAATATTCTCAATTTCTTATTTCATGGAATGGTGGAAAAGGATCTGGATGCAAAGCGGAGGCGATGGCTCTAGCTGGGCTTCTCTCTTTCTGTCTCTTCTTTAATATTCAGTCCGTCTCAATTTTTGGGGACTCCAAATTAATGGTTGATTTTGTCCTGGGAAAGATCCATATTAGCAATCCTCAACTGGTAGGCTGGATGAACAAGATTGTGTTTCTTTGGGACAGGATGATAGGATGTTCCATTCAGCACATTTACAGGTTACAGAACAAGCAGGCTGACAGTTTATCAAAGGATGGTCTGCTTTAACCTCCAGGTATTTGGCACATGAAGGTAATTTCAGACAAGCATGTGATCCCTATCACAGAATTCTCTTTTCATGAAGCTTAATTTATCTTGCTGGTATCAGGTATGTTTTTTGTCTATTTTGACCTTGCTGTTCCCATTTCTATTTAGATCAATCGCCTTCTTGGTATTTTGCTGTATCCCCCAAGGAGGATCTAAGTTCTCAACTGTATGTATTTGCAAAATTTCGTTTATGAGGCCCCTTCTACAGAGATTGACTGTCTTTATGAACGATCATCAGTGTTATGTTTTTCGGGGATCTCTCTCCTCTTTATCAGAATTTTTTGTCACAGATTTTTTGTCCATTATCCTGCTCTTTTGCAACTTCCTGTCTATCAATGTATTCTGATCATTATACTCCTTATATAATATATTACACTTTTTCTTTCCTGAAAAAAAAAACAATCAGTATAGATCGCGTGCACTTTAGGTTGCATTATTGCTCTGCACGTGGCAAAGTTATGTTGCCCCCTTCGAAACTCTTAAGAAGTGGTGGAATAGTCGGGATTATTTGTCATACAGCGAGCAAACAATTAGAATCAACTTTATTAGAATAAAATAGAGTTAGAATAGCCATAACCGGAAGCAATTTTATTGTAATATAAAAGATAGCTGGAATGACTATATAGAAAACGTAACTTAAGAAAGCTAAAGTGAAACTAGAAAAGGAAGGTATGAGCATTGAAAACAAGATTAACACCTCGCCGATTATGATCATTGAAAACAAGATAAACAACTCCCCGATTATGATTATTGTGAATCTTTTCGTTTAAAAAGAACTCCCCGCGACACCGAGGGACATGTGGATTAATTAAAAGAATAAAGTATGGGCTGATAGGCGAATCTCCAAGCAATTATATGCTGCCTGTCAGATGCTCTGGAGCCCCAGCGTGACAAGCAGCACTCGATGTGGTGATGTTTCTTCCAGAGCAAAACCTATCAGTGAGACCTCAAACAAATGACTGCGTATCCATCCTAACAACTCCACCGAATATCTATATCAGAGAAATGTGAACGATTGATGTAAGACGACGACAAATCTATATAAAGAATTATTTTGTTTCTATTAAAATGTTACCGAACTATTCCAAAAACATAAAAAAATGTCAAAAATATTTGAAAGCAATGGAGCTGAAACATTAACGGGTGCTTTGAATATGAGCATGCTATTGGGTACCTCTGCACACGGACACCTCCACTTTCCTTCGTGATCGAGTTTTATAGTCGAAAAGTTTAGTGAGCAATTAAGAGTACAGGCTGGGTTGCAGTAGGCTTTTGATACATACACCTTCATGTACAATGAGATTGGTATATAGACGATATAATATTTTATTAAAAGATAAAGGTCATCGTCTCCATGGTATATTGACGATATAATATTTTATTAAAAGATAAAGGCCATCGTCTCCAACATAAGATTGGACAAGATTTATTCGATCAACGTTTAACACATGCTTTAAAACAGCACCCCTTTTTTAAGAGAGGCAGCCCACATACGCACGGATTACAAACCATCAAAATGGGTTGACAAAAATTAGCTCATTATCTATACTCCCTACTATATTATGAAAATATTAGCATACAAGGGCATCGTGAAGACAAATCTCTTCGTAGTTTTCTCCCAATCAATTTCTTTGCTTTCACTTCCACGTTCAGGAACGTGTGTCAAAGGGTTAAATATATCTTTTCACAGCCCATCTTCATAGTAATATGCAATGAGCAAGAAGTTCTACAAGGGAGACATTTTGCTGTGAATAACGAGTCGATCCTGTCGGTGTTACTGGTGTTGCTCATAAGGGTGTATGAGCAATGGGCTCTAGGTAGATCCACTAACAAATTTATTAAAAAAATAAATTTGGGTTAAAATTTATTATGTTGGGATTTGGTTGACCCAGATAATTAATCAATGTGGTTCATTCGGACAGGTGAAAAAATCATACAATCTTTATTAATAAATAGTAAGGATGCATAAAGATGCATCATTGCTCAAGGTTAGCGGTTGAAAACTACCAGTTAAAAATTAGTCAAACAAATAAAAAATATATATATATTTTTTATATTTAAAAATAAATTTAATATTTTAAATTTATAAATTATTTAATATTTTAAAACTAATTATAAATTATTTAATATTCTAAATTTAGAGAAAATTAATAAAAGATTAAGAATAAGCAATTAATAAATCAAGTTGTTAATAAATAATAATAAATTTAAAGGGGATAAGTTAAAAATAATTGTTATGTAATACTAAATAATGGTTAGGTTATAAGGTTATGAAATTTGGTTCCAAACACAATAACGAATAAGGTAAAAAGAGGTTCCAAAATAATCTGTAAGGGATATGAATTAATTAATATCATAAATTTAGTTATAAATTAGCATTTAGGAATAATATATTGTTAAGAATACCCATAAATTAATAAGGGGGTAAGAATAAGCTATAAATCCTAATATGGAGTTTAAAAATAATATTAAAAACTAATAAGGTTTAGATCTAAATATTATATACTATAAAGTGTAATGTAAATAGAGGTTATATACTATTGAAGTAATTAGGAGTTCAATATTTTCTTTACTAGTTTGACTAATCTCCAACAGATAACCTTGGGCAATGATGCATCCTTACTATTTATTGATGAAGATTGTATTATTTTTTCACCTTGTCCTGATGATGAACCACATTGATTGATTCGAAACGTCAACCAAATCCTAATGATGTGATTAATCCGAAAGACATTTATCGTCATTATGGATCACAAAAGTCTTAGATATAACATTCACTATGTTGATAAATAAAAATAAAATGAATAAATACAAATCAAATCAAATATTATTTACATATATAACCAATTCAGATTCATCTTAATTTTAAATCTATCAAGGTAGCGATCAAATTTTTAGGCGTAAATCTTTCCTCAAGTTTTTCATTCAAAAAGAGGGATGTTTGACTTGAGACTTTGTACAAGTTAGATGTGAAAATTTAGGTTAGTTATTATCAAACAAAAAACTGCTCAACATACTCTTGAGAAACACATTGATGTTGGGAGGTTGAATTGAACCCTATGGAGACAGTAAAAAGATTGAAAGTGGAAAATTAGCTTTGGTTTTTTTTAGTCAATGTGATTTTAACAAAAATAAAAATTGGCCATTACATTATAGATACTTGAATGAAACTGATGGTCAAAAAAGTGGTAATGTGATGTGTAGAAATGTGCACACATAGGAATGTGCATGTGTTCTTAGAAACACACATTGTGTTCTTAGAAATGTGCATCTATTCCTAATCCTATAGCCTTGGTGCACCCTTAACAACCATGCACATTTTCCAAATCAAAATTTTAGTATCACTTGTGAATTCTTAAGGATGAGGTGATCATACTTTAGAACACACATGTCCCTACACAAGAGCATGTGCAAACTTTAGAATTTGCACATGTTCCTAAGTAGGAGCACACTGTTAGGATATTCTGACACATAGGAAATAGTTAAGTACAACTTGGTCTAGTATAGAGTTAGGTAAAGTGTGTTTCTTTACTATGTACATTTTGTAACTTACAATTCGACGGTCACGATATGTAGTGATCCGACGGTTCATTCTCTCCTCGGTATTACCGACACTTGATCCGTGGCTTAACACCCGATTGGTCCATGATCTCTATTTAAAGAGCATGGAGGGTCATTTGTAGATTAACCGTTCATGAGATAAGCTTATGTAAATTTTCATCCTTTTATTAATAAATTGCCTGAAGTGGCTGCGTTGGCTCATGCCGTGGATTGTTTCCCTCTTTGAGGGTTTTAACCACGTCAAAAGTACTGGTGTATTGATCTGCGATCTGTTTGTGAGCAGTGTCCTTTGGTGTTCTGTCTGAGGAACTTACCCTGTAAATTCCTACATGATATCAGAGCTATTTGAGGGCCGCGTCCGTTGGTGATCCAAATCTGAAGTAGGTAGAACTGCATCCGACTACCGTTTCCTAGATCTACTGTTTCTGACTGCTTTCGGGCCAAGAGGACTGCTCTGTTGTGTTGGGAGCATCTGTTCCAGTGAGGAACCCCTTTCGTTTCACACGAAAAGGTTTCCAGTAGCCCTAGCTGCGTCATTTTTAAGATCTGGAGGTATAAAGTGTTTATTTGCAGTTTACAGTTATTTTCTCTCTGTTTATTTCAGTTTTCGGTTTATTTAGCTTTTTTTATTACCGGATCTATACCTTTCATTTCTGCGTATGCTCTTTGCCCTGCGACTCTGTGCGATCTGGGCAAATCAGAAACAGAAAGGAAGGATTTTTCTCATGCGTATGCTCTTTTCCACTGCGCCTTAGTGTGATCTCGGAAAATTAGAAACATTGAGGAAAATATTTAGTTTCTGGCTAAAGCTAACTTCGAGCCGCAAGGTTCGTTTTTGAAAATATTTAGTTTCCAGCTAAAGCTAACTTCGAGCCGTAAGGTTCGTTTTTTTTGTATGTCCGTGTTGGGTTTTGTGTTTTTTGTGTTTTGTAGGGAAAAAGAGCTTTCTCAAAGCAAGCACACAACCCAAAGCATCAACCCCCCCCCCCCCTCTCTCTCTCTCAAACATTTTGTATAGCTCACTTGGTGCAAAGCTAATTTATGAGAGTAGAGGTCTTGGGTTCAAGTCTCCATTTTGTGGGGGCGGATTTTTCATTTCTGCACATTCCCGCACTTCATCGGCGACTTCATCAAATTTTCTTCAAAAAGCCATAACTTCTTCATCCGGAAGCCGTTTTCAGAACCGTTTTTTTTTTAAACAGCCTAATTTTTCGAGATCTTTCCATTGAAACACTTAGTTTCAGCATCTATAGCTTCAGTTTTTTTTTTTTTTAAATGGAAAGTCCATGCCAAGTTATTCTTGACAGCACCAACTACTTCCAATGGTGGTCCTACATTGTGGATTTACTTAGAAGTAAAGGTCTTTACAGAATAGCCACAGGCCAAGAGACCAAACCGAAAGATGAAGACAAGGCAGCTAAATGGGAAAATAGGCAAGACCAAGCACGTGGGTTGATAGGGATGTCTATTTCTCCATAGCTTAGATTCCATATTGCAGAACTTGATACTCCTGATGAAGCAATGAAACAGATTACTAAAGTATTTGGAATTAAAAATGAACTTAAAGCCCATCAACTTGAAAATGAATTGCTTACATTGGACCCCAATAATTTTTCTTGCATTGAAGATTTTTTGTCCAAGTTCAAGACCCTTAGACTTCTCTTGGAAGGTGTTAAGGTTAAGAAAGAAGATAGTAGCCTTATCTACTCCAATCTTACTAAGTTGGGACCAGCCTATTCTGTGTTTGTTTCCACCTTCCATTCTACAAGAGAAGCCTCCATTTCTCAAGGATAAGCCTACAAGTCCCCTTCCTTTGATTCCTTTTGTGATTCTTTAATAAGAGAACAAGAAAAACTCTTACACCTTGGTCTTCTTCATCTTGGAAACTCTTCTAAGAAAGCATTAGCCGCCCAGCAGCAACCAAATTCAAAGAATTCTAAGAAGTCGTATCCTAAAAGGAATGGTCCTAAACCAAACAAGGGTCCTAAGCAATTTCCGTCTCAAAATGAAAAATCATTTCAACAAAATGATAAGACAAATAAAAACAAATGGAAGAAGACTGATAGACATTGCAACTTTTGTAATCGAGATGGCCACTTAGAATCCAAATGCTTTAAGGAGATGGAAGCCTTGGAAGCAGCAATGAAGAAGCATAACATCCATTTGGAGCAATCTTCAACTTCAACTTCATCTTCAGGAATGGCACTTTCTGCATGTGGTTGTCAAGAATCTCGGTCTGGCTATGCACTAAATGTATCTTCTTCTTCTCATTCTCATGAGTGGCTCATTGATTCTGGAGCTTCTTATCACATGGCCAAAAACAAAGCCATGTTTTCCTCTTTAAATGATTGTAACACCAAAAATATATATTTTGGTGATGATAGATCTCTTAATGTTGTAGGGACTAGAACTGTTCATCTAGACAATGGTTAGTTTAATGATGTATTATGTGTTCCAACCTTATCCTGCAACCTTCTATCTGTATATCAGATAACCCATTCAGGTGAAGGTAAAATCGTTGAATTTTCACCTCACGATGTTGTAATTAAGGACCTAAGAGATCCTAGACAGATTTTAGCTACTGGCATTGCTGATGATTCTACAAGGTTGTATAAGTTTCACAACTTTGGGTCATCAAATCTTCCCTCAGTATTTGTTGCTCATAATGATGAAGTGAGCAAACTTTGGCATGAGCGATTTGGTCACTTAAACTATCGCTCTCTTCAGAATCTATGTAAAGAAAATATGGTGACAGGTCTTCCAATGGTATCTTGCAGAGATGGTGTTTGTTCCGGATGTGTACTCGGAAAACATCATGAGGAAAGTTTTGAAAAACGTGCCTCTTGGCACGCCTCAGCCCCTTTACAGCTTGTGCATAGTGATTTATGTGGTCCACTTCCAGTTGCTTCATTCTCTGGCTACAAGTATTTCTTAACTTTCATTGATGATTTCTCCAGACGCACTTGGGTATACTTCTTAAAACTCAAGAGTGAAGTATTGAACATGTTCTTGGCCTTTAAGGCCTTTGTTGAAAAACAATCTGGACATCAAATTCTTAAGCTAAGATCTGATAATGGCGGAGAATATGTTAAAAACACATTCATCAACTTTTGTAGTGAGAACGGAATTCAAATGCAACATACTGTTCCATATACTCCACAACAAAATGGTGTAGCTGAAAGGAAGAATCGCACCTTAAAGGAAATGGCTAATTGTATGCTTCAATCTAAAGAACTTAGTCTTAATTATTGGGCAGAAGCAATTAACTATGCAAATTACATAATAAATCGCACTCCTACTAAGTTTTTAAAGAATATCACTCCAGAAGAAGCATGGAGCTCAATCAAACCAGATGTAAGTCACTTTCGTGTTTTTGGAAGTGAAGCATGGGCCCATATTCCAGATGAGAAACATAAAGCTTTAGAACCTAAGAGTGAAAAATGTATTTTTGTTGGATATTCTGAAGATGTCAAAGGATATAGACTTATTCCACTTAAGTCCAAAAATGTTATCATTAGAAGAGATGTAAAGTTTGCTGAAAATATATCGGCCTGCGAGCCTAGTTCGGCGGATGTGCCACCTCTCCCTATCTCTTCTACTTTTGAAAATATTTCTTCTTCAGATGATGAAAGCGAGGATGAAAATCCTCCCCCACCTTCTCAGGATCCTCCTTCATCTCCTCAGCTTCCAAAATGGGTTCGTGCTACTCGGGATGCAGCAGGTGATCTTGCCGGTGATCCTACAGATCAGCGATGTACACGTTCTCAGTTCGAGAGAGCCTCTTCTTTACTGGCTCAAGCTTCGGTGAATTATGATCCTGACACCTTTGCAGAAGCTTCAGGCCATCCAGATTGGGAAGCAGCTATGAATGAAGAATATCATTCATTATTGGCAAATGATACATGGGATCTTGTTCCTCTACCAAAGGGACGAAAACTTGTTAGATGCAAATGGGTTTATAGAACCAAGTATGGACCAGATGGGAAAGTTGATAAACATAAATCTCGTCTTGTTGCTAAGGGTTTTTCACAAGTTGAAGGCATTGACTATACTGAAACCTTCTCCCCTGTTGCCAAAATGAACTCTATCCGCCTTGTTCTTTCCCTTGCTGCCTCTTTCAAATGGGAAGTCCATCAGATGGATGTTAAATCCGCCTTCTTGCATGGGGACTTGCATGAAGAAATCTATACGGAACAACCTATTGGCTTTATACAAACAGACTCCAGCCTTGTATGTCGGCTTAATAAATCCCTTTATGGTCTCAAGCAAGCTCCTCGAGCTTGGTATGCCAAAATGGATAACTTTCTTTTAGAAAATGGCTTTTCTAGGTGTCATTCTGACAATACTGTCTACACCAAGAAAGTGGGCAAGTCTCTTATCATTCTTGTTCTTTATGTTGATGATCTTATCCTAACTGGTAGTGATCCCAACCTTATAAACCATGTGAATTCTAGCCTTAAAAGGATGTTTGAAATGACCGACTTAGGAAACTTACATTATTTTCTTGGTCTTCAAGTCTTGCAATCCAAGGAAGGTATTTCCCTTTCCCAATCCAAGTATGCCTGTGATATTCTACGCCATTTTCACATGGAAGACTGTAAGCCAGCCCCTTCTCCCTTTCAGTCTGGAGTCAAACTTTCAGTCACTTGTACTTCTCCTGAAGTTGATGCTACCTTATACCGTCAACTTGTAGGAAAACTTTTGTATCTAACCCATACACGTCCTAACCTTTCCTTTGTTGTTGGCCTTGTTGCTCGGTTTATGAAAAACCCACGTGAAAGTCATTGGAAAGAAGCTAAAAGAATACTTCGTTATGTTCGAGGTACAGTTCAGTTTGGGATTCATTACAGTGCCGAAGCATCTCCTCTATTGGTTGGTTTCACTGATTCCGATTGGGCTGGTGACCCTGATGATCGGAAGTCTACTGCAGGTTATGTGTTCACTCTTGGTTCAGGACCTATTACATGGGCTTGCAAGAAACAAGGTGCCATTTCTCTTTCTTCAGCAGAAGCAAAGTATCGTGGTGCCGTAGAAGCTAGTAAGGAAGCCTTGTGGCTTCGTCAGATCCTGTCAGAGTTTGGATTTCAGCAGCAGCATTCGACTACACTTTGGTGTGATAATCAAAGTGCCATTCAACTATGCAAAGATCCAGTCCAACATCAGCGCAGCAAACACATTGAATTGCACATGAACTTCATCAGAAAGCTCATTCATGACCATGTTCTTGAAGTGCACTATTGTTCAACAGATGATCAAGTTGCAGACATCTTTACAAAGGCTCTCACAGAGGCGAAGTTCACTAAACTTCGATTTATGGTTGGAGTTCAGGAAGTTGTCACTAAGGGGGGATAGGCTCTAGTGCCTCCTTCCTTCTCCTATTGTGTCATATTTGTAAATCCTTCAATCCTATCCCAAGTTGTTCTTAAGGGGGGATGTTAGGATATTCCGACACATAGGAAATAGTTAAGTACAACTTGGTCTAGTATAGAGTTAGGTATAGAGTTAGGTAAAGTGTGTTTCTTTACTATGTACATTTTGTAACTTACAATCCGACGGTCACGATATGTAGTGATCCGACGGTTCATTCTCTCCTCGGTATTACCGACACTTGATCCATGGCTTAACACCCGATTGGTCCATGATCTCTATTTAAAGAGCATGGAGGGTCATTTGTAGGTTAACCGTTCATGAGAGAAGCTTATGTAAATTTCCATTCTTTTATTAATAAATTGCCTAAAGTGGCCGCGTTGGCTCAGGTTGTGGACTGTTTCCCTCTTTGATGGTTTTAACCACGTCAAAAGTACTGGTGTATTGATCTGCGATCTGTTTGTGAGCGGTGTCCTTTGGTGTTCTGTCTGAGGAACTTACCCTGTAAATTCCTAAACACACATGTCTTCTAAAGTGTGTGCATATTATTGTTAGAATATTTAGGACTGCGAGACTCATAGCTAGTGCCCATAAGTGCTAATAGTACTGATATACCTAGTTAGAGGAAAATGTTTCACTTGAGAGGTCATTAGTGGCGGTTCAAGGTGTCATTCTTATGCCTAGAATCCTAGAACATCCCTTTTGGGTCTAAATCTTGGTTTGAGCCCCTAACCATATCTGGGGTCCATAGACTCAGATAATTTTGAAAACATGACAGTTGACTATCTCATCTAAGCATTAACTATGGGTATCATTTCTAGAACTTGTGCACATGTACCTACCATTCAAAACCACCTAGTTCCACCAACATCTCCTGTCATATTCTAGAATACACTAAAGAATCCATGCATAATTGTACAATGCATCCTTATTTGTCTTGGATGGATAGAAGCTTTCTTTAGGGACTGAGGTTCATTTTTCCTCCCCTAACCATGTCCAATGCCTCAAGACACATACCCAATGCTAAAAAATGTTGATGGTACTAATGTACCACCTCAAAGCTAAAGGATGCCCTCAAGAGGCCATCTATGGTGGTTTAGCCTATCACTCTTGGGCCAATATGCCTAAAATATTCCTTTAGGGCCTAACTCTTGTGTTTATTTCCTTAACCATATATAGGGTCCAAAGCCTCATATTTAATGTTCAAACCTCATAATTTTAACTATCCCCATCCAAATACCAAGGATACCATGGAAATGCCCTTTGTGATGGTTCACCATGTTGTTGTTGGCACGATATGGCTTGACGCATCCTTTAGGATTAAATGCTTGAGTTTCATCTCTCAATCATATCCAAGGACCCAAGGCCCACAACCAATGCTTGAAATTTCCTAATTCCACCCATATCCCTACTTGAAGGCTAAAGATCCCTTTGAGAGGTCATCAATGGTAGCTTGAGGTTTCATTCATGAACCTTGAACCCTAGGTGATGCTTAAAACTCAAGAGTTTAAGTGTGGTGATTTGAGGCATTATGTTTGGCCCTAGATGCCTAGAAGATTTATAATTTGGCTAAATCTTGGGTTCCCACTCTTGGCCATATCAAGGATTTCATACTCATAACTAATGTCCATAACCTTGTCAAGGCACTAACATCCTTGCTTAGAGGCTAAGAGTACCCTCCAATGGTCATGTGTGGTCATTCAATGCATTTTCAATGGTCGTAAATTTGTCAAAGGTTTCATTAGGACCTAATGCATGGCTTTTTTCTATATATTTCTTATAGGGGATTGGGATGCATACTTACTACCGAAAGCCACCTCGAGGCAGTAACATCCCCAATAATAGGCCAAGGATACCTCAGGAGGCCATGTGTGGTATTTCCAGTCATTCTTCTTAGTTCTAGATGGCTAAAAGATTCTTTACGTCCCAGGGTTCATGTTTTATGCCTTGATGACGTTCAAGGTGTCAAGACCCATATTAAGTGCTAGAAAATGCTAGAAATGCCCATATACCTAGCTAGGGGTAAAGGATGCTCTCGAGCAATCATTTATGGTGGTTCAAGTTGTCATTCCTAGACCTAGAAGCCTAGAAGCTTGATTTATGACATAAGTATTAGGTTTATTTCCTTGACCATATCTAGGGTTTAAAGACTCATACTTAATGTTTAAATATTCATAATGCCA
This sequence comes from Pinus tabuliformis, assembly GCA_031772625.1. Taxonomy (NCBI): domain Eukaryota; kingdom Viridiplantae; phylum Streptophyta; class Pinopsida; order Pinales; family Pinaceae; genus Pinus; species Pinus tabuliformis. Next base: position 181,593,451 of record CM062810.1, read on the forward strand.
ATTATCCCCATCTAGAGACCAAGGATACCCTCGAAATGTTTATCATGGTCATTAAACATGTCATTGTTGGCCTTATATGCCTAAAAAATTCCTTTAGGACCTAAGGCCTAGGTTTCCTCTCTTGATCATACCTAAGAACCGAAGACCTATGTCATAGCTCAAAATCTCCTAGTGATGCCCATATCCCCACTTGAAGGCCAAAGATCCCCTTAAGAGGTCATCAATTATTGTTTGAGGTTATTGGGTATATGCTATATTATTTGCATGGCTAGCCCCACATGCATTTATTATGCATTACATGCAATATGGGTGTTGCAAGAGACCACAACCCTTAAAAAAAAATTGGGTGGTTTTTTGCATCCATTTTTGGAGATTATAGGCAAACAATTTTGGCTTTTGGTGGTTTTTCAATGCATGATTGTTAAACTCATGGTTTTCTAATTTTAATTAAGGAGTTAAGGTTGTTTAATCCAATTTATTGAATTAGATATTTTTGGATGTCACAAGATCATGATATTATATCGTAAATAATGAAGTCGATTGATGAGAAAAGTTAGAAGAGTAGCTCTAAACAATTCATTGCTTTTCCTAGTTTTAGACTCCAAGGTAAATCTTTGTATAATATGTGATTATCATTGTTTTACTTTTCTATTTATGAAGAATCCATGTATGCATTGCCTTGTTGTAGAAAATTTAAAAGTTACTTAGGCACTATTCATGAGCATTGAGCGGTAGAAGTTACCGAAAACCATAAGAACTTGGGTGTGCTGCTTTGAGGCATCATGTTTGGCCCTAGTTCCATAGAAGCCTCTATACTTTGACTAAGCCTTAGGTTTCCATTGACCTTATCAAGGGCTTAGGACCAATATTTGATTCTCAAAACCTTTTAAGCACACCAACATCTCTCTTATAGGCTAAGGATACCCTCTAAAGGTCATGTGTGGTGCTTCAAAGCATTATTCATGGCTTTGAATTCCTTAAAGATTTATTTAGGAAAAAAGGCATGGCCTTATTCAATAGATCATTTCTAAGGCCTTGGGACACATATCTATTGTTCAAAACCACCTAGTCGCACTAACATCCCCAATCATAGGACAAGGATACCATTAGGAAGCCTTGTGTGGTTCTTTGAGGCATTCTTATAGGATTTGGAAGGATATAATCTTTATTTAGGGTCAAAGATTCATGTTTCCTCCCCAAACCATGTCTAACCTGTAGGTTTTAACATTATAAAAAAATTACCTACATACGAATTCTAAAAACAGAAAATAAACAATGGCGAGATCATAAAACATAAAACAGATATACACAGATATTTCCCCTAGATCCCAAAACCGAGACTACCAGATTGATTTTTCATTATGTTTCTTTCAATGTTACAATACATATATATACATGCCAAAGCATCCATTAACCCTAGATTAGAACATAACCGTATTTCCTGTGACCGGATCTGCAAAATACCATGGACAGAAAACCTCCATGCCCAAAACCATGTGTGAGATCCATGCAAAAAACCATAGGTAGGTTCGTCCACCTAATATAGGGTCGAAAAAAAAATTCCCAGTGCGTTGCCTATCACCCCCCTACATACCCCTTGACAAGGGGGGCAATCGTCTGCCCTGTGACCTCCAGTAGTGCCCCGTGCAATGTACATGGGGGTCTAACGTCCCCCTGTAACACCTCAACAACTCCTGGTGCAACGTATAGTGGAGGCTACTAAACCCCCCCGCGCGTGAGGTAGTCGTGGAAAGAATATAACACAACCCAACATTCTCCCACTTGTTGTTTTCTTTCCACAAGGGGCCACAAGAGAGCTTAGTCATTGATCTAGCCCTGCAATGCCCATTGTTTCTCTACACCAAGATAAATTCTCAGTGCTCATGGACTTTGTCAATGCATCTGGAGTATTCTTCAAAGTGTCCACCTTTACTAGCAACACCTTTTTGTCCTCAACCATATCCCTCACAAAGTGATACTGAACATCGATGTGCTTTGTCTTTGAATGATAAATAGGGTTCTTTGCCAAGAAAATTGCACTTTGGCTATCACAGTCTATCCTTATAACTCGTTGTACTAACCCCATACTTGAACACAATCTTTGCAACCAAACTACTTCCTTGCTTGCATGAGTGACTGCCATGTATTCTGCCTCTGTAGTTGAAAGTGCCACTACAAACTGTCTCGTACTCATCCAACAGACTACACCTCCAAATAGGTTAAACACATACCCACGTGTAGATATTCTCTGATCCAGATCTCTAACCCAGTCTGCATTAACAAAACCACGTATGTCCAAAATCCAATCCTAGTCTTCCTTGGTAGCACAAACCTCAATCACTAGTGCCACGCAAATACCTGAAAACACACTTCACTATTGTCCAATGCTCCTTCCCTGGTTTTGACATAAACCTTCTCGATACTCCCACTGCATGTGCAATGTCCGGTCTAATATTGATCATTGCATACATGAGGCTACCGATTGCATGGGACATGTCCTTTTCCTCTTCTTGTGTCTTGGGACACTATTCAACAAATAACTTTACACCTATAGGAATAGGAACCTTCATCTGTTTACTATCTTGCATAATAAACCTTTGTAGTATTGCCTCGACATACTTCCTTTGGTTTAACCAAAGCTTCCTCTTTGCCCAATCTCATTTAATTTCCATGCCCAAAATATAGTTTACGGCACCAAGATCTTCCATGTTGAATTTTGAGGACAATTGGGTCTTCAAATCTTGGATAATTTCTCTGTCATTTCCAACCAGCAACATATCATCCATATACAAGACCAGATAAATAACACGATCACCAATTAATTTAAAATACACACAGTGATCTTCTTTGCTTCTGGTGAAGCCAAGTCCCCGTATAAATGTATCAAGTTTCTGGTACCACATCCTTGGTTACTGTTTTAACCCATACAAAGACTTTTTTAACTTGCATGCCAGTTCTTTCTTACCCTTCACCGCAAAGCCTTCAGGTTGCTTCATGTAGATCTCTTCTTCCAGATCCCCGTGAAGAAATGTTGTCTTCACATCCATCTATTCTACCTCAAAATCAAAAGCAGCAGCAATAGATAAAAGTAATATAATAGAAGCTACCTTGGCAACAGGAGAAAAAATATCACCAAAATCAATTCCCGGCACCAAGGAATAACCTTTTTCTACCAAAGGAGCTTTGTATTTCTCCACCTTTCCTTCTGCATTCATCTTCTTCTTGAACACCCACTTGCTGCCAATGGGTTTCCTTCCAGCCGACAACTCCACCAGATCCCAAGCCTCATTTTTGTGTAAAGATACCATTTCCTCAACCATGGCCTCTTTCCAGAGTTTTTCATCCTCTAAATCTACTGCTTCCCTCACAGTTATGGGATCAACATTAGTAATAGATAAAGAAAAAATTGAACAGAAAGTAGATGGACTATACCTTTCTGGTTTCCTTCTTTCTCGAATTGATCTTCTCATAGCCAAAGTTTGTGGCTCTTCATATTCTGATTCCTCTTCTGCTATAGAGTTTGATTCTTCCTCCTTTAGCTCAAACTCTATCTTCTTAGGTTCCTTTGGTAGGAATTCATGTTTAATAACATATTTCACCTCTCTAAACACCACATCTCAGGTGTACACAACTTTCCTTGTTTCTGGGTTCCAAAGCTTATAACCTTTTAAACCATCCTTATAACCAATAAAGATGCACATTTCATATTTACTATCCAACTTTTTTATTTTCTCCTTTGGAACATGTACATATGCATCACATCCAAATACCCTCAAATGTGAAAGAGAAGGTTTCTTACCAGTCCATACCACTTGTGGAGTCTTATCCTCCAACACTGATGAAGGTGATCTGTTGACTAGGCAACATGCAGTCTCCACCGCCTCTGCCCAAAATTCTTGTCCTAACCCAACATCACTAAACATGTTTCTTTCCCTTTCCATCAATTTCTTGTTCATTCTTTCTGCAACTCCATTTTTCTCAGGTGTGTATGGAGTAGTCTTCTACTGGCTATACCACACTTCTTACAAAACTCTTCAAATTCCTTCTTGCAAAACTCTCCATTGTTATTTGTCCTCAACACCTTTATCTTATTCTCTATCTATTTTTCCACCAGAGCCTTAAATTCTTTAAACCTGTCAAAGACTTCAGATTTCTTCCTAAGGAAATATATCCATGTATTCCTTGAGAAGTCATCTATAAATGATACATAGTACACAGACATTCCCAGCGATGGAACCGGCATAGATCCAAACACATCACTGTGCACAAGCTCTAATATATGTTTCACCCTCTTACCACCAGAGGGAAAACTCACCCGATTATGCTTCCCATATACACAATTTTCAAAGAAATCAAAATACAGAGAGCTATTAGACATACCTTCTGCCATACCATTGTTAAGAAATGGCAACAAGAAATTCCAATTTAATTTGTCCTTGAATTAAGCCGTGAATCAAAATAGAATTCTTTTCTCATAGCAATTTGAAAATAATTAATTAAGTTTAATTAACTTAATTAATTTAGGATATTTGTATTGGAAGTCTTTTGTAAGACATGTATATGTTCTCCCTAACTTATAAGAGTTAAGGATGAGTTATGAATGAGTTGTAATTAGTTAACTCAGTTTATTGAGTTAAGTCCAATTAAATTAGCTCCAATCGTTTCAGGAACTAATAGTGAGTAAACAGTCAGTTGGGACACTAGTAACCTAATAAGTGCTACTCTAGTTAACTAAATATTCCACCATCAGAAACTCATGCATGTTGATTCTGAGAAAGACCCAGTTGAAACTAGAGTGGAAGGACAGTGATTTTGCAAGAAGTTTGGATCATTGGCCAATTGGCTCCAATGGTCAATGATCCTCCTATAATTCGATAGAGCCAATGGTCAATTATTTCTGATTCAATTGCTTATGCTTCTGTTGCTTCAACCGACTAAACTGGGTGAATCACTGCCTCTTTGTCTCCCTCCACCTTTTCTAGAAGCTTAAGTAAGATATCTCTCAACAGGTAAGACTAATATCTCTCTTGGTAGGTTTTCTTGCATCCATAGGGCGAATGTTTGACTGATTTATTATTAGTAGCCTAAGTTCTTACATCCGATTGTTTATTGCCATGCAATGTCGTGTTCTTTTCTCTGGGCATTAAGAAAATTGTATAAGCAAACACCGAAAGTATCTCTTAGAATGCCGGTAAGGGAAGGAAAAGCCACAAGTGGCAACCATGCAATGCAAGCGTTATCGTGTCTTACTTTTCTCAATTGCAAGGAAAAAACATGTCAATCAATGTCATCTTCTTGAAAGATTGAGAAACTGTATTAACTTTTATGAACTATGCATGAAATATTTTATTAATGTTGTTTTCGTCAAATAACAACTCGTTCTAATCAGGTCGAAGGATCGTGATATGCTCTCTATTGAGTTCCACACCATCAAATTGGTTGTTTACTGGTGCCTGGTTGTTTTTACAATAACCAAGTTGTACAATAACTTGATAGAAGAGATGCTAGAGATGAAGAATGCATGGTGTATAGCAAAGAATTGATGACAAATCAGCAAGAACCCAGGTTGGTCATACAATCAGGAAACCTTTCCAGTTTGATAGACCAAAAACTGTCAAAGCAACAACATTGCATGTCCCAGCTACTGAACTCACAAGGGGAGCTACAAGGAAGAGCCAGAGAGCATCATGTAGAGTGTCAACAGTACTCGTTCCCCTTCTTGATTCCTTCCACAATAGGTATGCATACAAAGGGGAAAAATATTAGATTGTAAACATTTGAATTCTGATATTTCATAGTAGGTGCAACGGTGGAAGCTACAACCTACATCTTATTTTTACAAAAAACTTACATTCAGAATATCATAGCTTAACAGTACTGAAAGCAAGAGTATAAATACGAAATGCTTACCTGAACAGCAATGCGCATACGACCGCCTGTTAACTGAAGGGGATGATTCATTAACCATCCGCAGCTAATTGCCTCAAAGCATGCAGAAACACCACAAGCCACCGTCGTCAGTATGTACGAATGAAGCTGTCTTTTAGCAAAATACCAAATATTGATTGCCACATTTCCAATAAATATCCCAATCCAGACTTTATATCCAAAAACAAGGACAAATTCTACCACAATTCCAGAAGGTGTCCATATCGGGGAAGTCGCAGAGGTCACAAGTGAAAGCATGTTAGAAATTTTTCCAGTCGACACATAGATACATGCAATCATGAAGTTGATCGCCAACCATTTTAGAGTAGAGACTTTGAAGCTCCTCATCCTTGACCTACAGCAGAAATGAAGGCATTGCTTGCAGATAGCCCTGTTGTATGTACAAGATCAGATATCCAGTTTGGGAATGGTATCATCCAACAATCTTGTTTCTGAGAAAAAACACTTGAAGCCTGAAGATGATAACATAATTCTGAATGTTGTAACGTAAATGTCCAACAGATAATTACTGAATTCTACAAGTAGTTGGTAAGTTCCAACTTCCACATAATTGTGCAAAGACAACAGTAAAGAAATGTACTCTGAAACTTATATGTTCAATGTTCTGTCATTTCAAATCAGGGGTCCTCAAAATGTCCTTCATCAACTTCTCCAAACATTCCATCACCAATTTCTGCTTTTCTAACAGCTACAAAACATAACAATTATCTCACATGCAATTGAATAATAGAAATCACTCCAAATGCAAATATTTTAGGTTGCATACTGTTATCATTCAAATGTATGGCCAATACCTTTTTATTCCAAGACAACTCTTTTCTCTTTTCATACCTTCTATCTCGGCTATTTCATGACCACTGGGGAACCTTGTGAAAATGAACCTATGGGCCATGGATCCACCATAGAAGGAATATTCATCCCAGCTATATTATGCTCTCATTTGAGGGCGGAAGCCAAAAACGAGATAGGCATTCTTAGATTGTCTCAAGAAGTTCCTCATCACTGAGCTCTGGGCCTTACTATATTGTAGGCTCACTTACAAGTTGAGATGTTGCATTTGTACCTGAGTGAATCGAAAGAGTATTCTAGTTAGAATAAGAAGTAGCTACTATAGCAAGACATAGATAGTTAGATGCTTATGCCACGCATAATGATTGCTTCCAGGATGAGAACTAGACTTATGGCTTGGGTTCGGTCAAATATTACTCGCTATCAGCCTCACTCACCTCTTTTGTCTAACCCTGCCGCGTTTTGACTTGACTTGTATCATTTTGGTCTATCCACATAGTTTAGCATGCATGCTCGCGGTATTGGTCAATCCTAATCAAACCAAGAAGGCGTGAGCTAGCTAGACAGACAGTAAGTGGCTTGATGAGGATAACTGAGCTGACACGACGGGGTTGGTTGCTGGCACAACAGGGTGGTGCCTTACCACAGGCGGACGCTACCGTGGTAGCGTTCGTGGTGGTGCATCAGGATTCCAATGTACTGCGTCTAGGAAGCATCAGAACGAGCTTTCCAGCGGACCACTATCGTCCTATTATTTAGTGAGCTGGAGTGCTACTATCTCATTCACTGAACGGAGAGTTGAAACACTAAAGGATATCCCAGAATTTGTTTGTGTAGGAAACTACAATATATAGTGCACAAAGTATAGGAATTTTCTTTGAAGGTTTGAAGTTGCGTTCTTTAGAGCTGTCTAGTGATTCTATACTAAATTTGAAACAAAAAATCCAAGAAATCCTTGAAGGCTTCAACTCTTGAAAATATAAGGAAAAATTGTGCAATGTTGCAATTCGATTTATGTTTTGGGCTCACCCTCTTTAAGATATTCATCTACAAGCACTTCAGCTTGGCTTGGCTCGATGGTTGACATTCTGCGTAAACATGTAAAGATCAACAACAAGATTTTATTTTCATGTTGACAAAACATTTGAGCCAATGGGACCATTGATACCGTTGCTACTGCTTCTCACGAAGATGCTCCGAAGTTGTTGATGCTCTAAGACCATTGAGTTGGTGAGCCTATGAGACCATTGATACTGTTGCTACTGCTACTCCTAAGGAAAACACTGGGAAAACGTTGGTTGAGTTGACCTCCCATCCAACAGCTAAGCAGGGACTAGCTGCCATGTAGCCTCCCTTGCTATAATAGAAGAGTGTTGGAATGACCATATATAAAAGATAATGTAAGAAGAGCTAAAGTGAGTAGAAAATAAAGGTATGTGTATTGAAAACAAGAGAAACAATAAATTATGTTTGTTATATTTTTTGAGAAATTATATTTGTAATATTTTTACATCTGGACTCCTTGGTGCCGAAGCATTTTCAAGCGCTCAAATATAATTACAAAATAGGTAGAGGATCCTCTCTCTGCAATTTGTTGAAGAGAACAAAACCCTTTATGTAGTGGCTTTAATGGGTTGTGCAGATCAAAGGAAGTAGGTTAGATTGTCCAACAACTTCACCCGAATTCTAATGAGAGTGTTATATAGTTTCTTGACTTTAATTTCCAACGCAACAATCCCTTTATCAAAATCTGCCACACATTTCTTCAGTACGTCTACTAACTCTTTCACCTCTGTGTGCTCATTGATCGTCTTCTGCTGCTTGTCGGCCAATAAAATATCATACAACTTTTTTACTAAAACATCTGCATTTTCCAATTCATGCAATAGACAACGAGAGGTTTTACACATGTTGTTCAAATTCCAAACCCTTTCAAACAAACTACAGAGGTAGGAACTGTGCCCCGCGAGCATGCATGTATTACCTCGTCCATGAAGAGATGGCCTCGACATCTCGATTGATAGGGACTTGGCTACAGCTTTAAGCACGGAAGTGGTGCACTAATTGAGATTATAAATATCCTCTGATAAATCATCCTCTGATCTACTGACTCCCAGATAACTTGAGGAGGCTATAACTTCTTCAATATGAACCATTCCTCTCGATATGGAAGTAGAGGGATTGCATATGGCATTAACATTGGTGATGGCACCTCTACAGTCGGCCAACATATTGGTTGCTTTTACAAGCGAGGCCTGACTCATCTTGCTGATGTCCATCCCTCCACGATCCACAGAGTGAGTAGCACTCTGAAGCAACATCTGGTATTGCTTCACGTTCGCAATGTTATCGCTAATGACATTGCACATATCAAGAACCTTCACTATGTCTTCCAGGGCGTCGTTAACCCGCTTGGAATTGGAATTAGTGAGAGAGTGAATGTTGGAATATGAGGAGAGAATGACATCCAGAGAGGCAGTGAAACCTTGCACGGAATGATTGCTTAAATGATCAGCAGACTCGAGGGCTCCCATAGAGTTCTGATCTTCATCTGGAATATCAAGAAAGGGGTGGATTCTCTTTGCATCGCTCTTTCACACTGCCCTTACAAGAGTGAATGGAGCCATTCTTGTAATTCTAGTCTATTGGTTGCTAGTGAAACCCCTGAAATCATTGGATGGATGGAGATCAGAACAGAAAGGAAGGATGAATTATAAAGAGCAATGGATGAATGAATACATGCGAAGCCTTCTCAAAACGTACATGGGTTTCATGCACATAGTTATTGTTGGAGAATCTAATCCCAACCACTTGTTAGGTGTCAAAACCCTCCCTCCAAGTGTCCTAGTTCAGTTTCACTTACTCCAGTTTAAGTCAAGTTTAACTCCAGTCATTTATTAGTGATGTTTCCAATGTAATCTTATTTAAGTGATTTGTAATACAAAGCAGAGCAAGTCATTTGCTCCACATTTGTTCTCTTCAATTCTTGTCTTGGTATCAGAGCTCAGCCTGTGTAATACTCCTTGAGAGCAACAAAGAGAGATGAGTTTGCATAAGACTCCGTGAGAGAGCAGCAACATGAGTGAAGAGAAAGCGTAAGCCTCTTTGAGAGAGCAACATAAGTTTAGCGTAAGCTTTTTTCAAAGAGCAACAAAGGTTTGAAGAAGCTTGCGAAGAAGCAACAAGAAAACCAAGAAGCCAACTACAGCAAGGCGAAGGTGAAACAGATTAAAGATTTTTTTTGGAGATTAACGCTTTCAATGCGTTAAAACCAACACATTAGTAACTCCACTAACGCTAAGCAGCTAGAGGAGAAAGCGCGTTAATCGAGGTTTCCTTGCATCAATTTTAAATTAGCATGGGTTAGTTGTGATGGACAATGTGTTAGAGCACTAATACTACCTTTCAAAATCGACAGAAGAGTTAGCACGCGACCCTTGTTCAACGCACATAGCGTTAAGGTAACAAAATTCAGCAATTTGCTCGTTAAAAGTCCGCAGCCACATTCTATATGAAAAGTCAACAAAACTTATTTCTAAGTCTTATCCTCTTATATGATCGTATTTTTTTAAAGGCTCACATTAATGAGTTTCAAAGTTTTTAAAAGGTTCTTTTATTTAAAAAAAAGAGGTGCATGTAATTTTTTTATCTAAAGGGGCTTATATAATATTTGAAATATGGTGGTATTGCTAAAGGGTTGTGGAATTTTTTAAGAAAAGATATTGAAGTTTATTTCTAAAAGGGAATTAAGAAAAAAAGATGTTGTGAACCAAAGGATGTAAAAGGGAATTATGGTTTATATTTGAAAAGTTTTTTTATTTAAAGGAAGGGCCTCATTTGAATTTAAAAACAAAAAAAATTGTGAAAGTTTTTTAAAGAAGGTTCACTGAAGAGGCATAGTTGCTATATTTCAAGTTTGATTTCTTTGTTGAGTCGCATTCTGTCAGCGATCAAATGGGAAAAGCCAAGAGGCTGAGAAAGTCAAAGCGACTACATGAGATGTTTGAGTTTGTTTTAAATTTGGAAGTGAAGAGGCAAAAGGATGCCTTTGCATTGAAATGCATAAAAGAATTTGTCGATGACAACATTCTACCCCTGATTTCAAAAGCCAAAACAGCCAAGGAGGCTTGGGATACCCTTGAAAGGTGTTTTGGTCGAAGGGGGAGTATTGAAGTTGAAGATGAAGGTGGATCTATAGCAGCAGATCTACATCCAGATGAATGGATTGTTGAAACCCATTGTGCTCAGTCACACGTGGATGATGTCTGTGAAGAAGTCGCAGAAGCAAGAGAGAAGGAGCACGTAGATGCTCAAGAACCCCACTGTGCACAACCACAGGTGGAGGCAAATTTGGTGATTCCAGCAACAGAGCTTGCTCATGAAGGTTTGGTGAATCCAACAACAGAGCTTGCTGATGAAAGTTTGGTAAATCTAACAACAGAGCTTGTTGATGAAAGTTTGGTGAATCCAGCAATAGAGCTTGATAAAGACAATGAAACTGTCATTGAAACAGTCAATGCCATGATGAATCCAACAATTAATATTGTTGATGTAAAATTTGATGAAGAATTGTTGGCTAATGATGAATGGTTGCAGGTGATGTAGCAAGTAATTAATATTGTTGATGTAAAATTTGATGAAGAATTGTTGGCTAATGATGAATGGTTGCAGGTGATGCAACAAAAACATCATATTGACATGATGTTATTTGGTGAGACAGTGGAAGACAACCTGTTTGCAATAGCACAGGTTAGTACAGAAGTCAAAAAGACAGACATAGAGATAGAGACAAAAGCAAAAAAGGAAGCCCAGAAAGAGAAAACAAAGACATATGCAAAAGCAACAGCTCAGAAAGAAGTGCAACATGAAAAAGCTCTCATTGCAGAGCAGAAGGAACATAACCAATGTGGTTCTCCAAATATTTTTAATTCTAATGTTGATTTTTAGTGTGCAGGTACATAGAATGACTATGAAGAAGAGTTAAATTTTCTTGAAGCATGGCTTGCAACACCATGTCTAGATGAAGTCTACATAGACGCTGCAGAAATGATCCTTGAAGAGAGCTTGGATGATGAACAAATTAATGAAATTTTCAGGTATTGGAGTCCTGAAGAAATATTATTTTATTATAATCTTATGTTGCAACAGATTGATGATGAAAAGAACACTATAGAAGATAATATGTGGCAGCAGCCCACATACAAGTCAGTTTTTGAAGAAGTCCAAGGTATGCTTAGAAAGCCTAGAAGAATGGAAGACCTGCACCAGCGAATGAAGAAACTAAGGTTTGAAGGATACAACAAAGAGAAAAAGTTGAAACAATTTAGAGGCTACAGAATCTGGAAAAAGAGAAGAAGAAAAGATGAAGTCAATTTTTAAATTGTAAGGTGTCAAAACCGTCTCTCCAAGTGTCCTAATTCAGTTTCACTTACTCGAATTTAAGTCTAGTTTAACTCCAATCATTTATTAGTGACGTTTCCTATATAAATATTAGTGACGTTTCCTATATAATCTTATTTAAATTATCTGTAATATAAAGCAGGACGAGTCATTTGCTCCACATTTTGTCCTCCTTAATTTTTAATATGATTCTTTTATTTTATTTTTTAATATATAGTCTCGACTTCTTTAACGACACCAACAGACATGTGATTAATTAAAAAGAATAAAGTATGGAACTCCAGCAATTATATGCTGCCTGTCAGATGATCTGGAACTTCACCACAAGCAGCATTCGATGTGGTGATGTTCCTCCACATATTGCGAGCAAAGCCTATAAGTCAAAATAATCTATCCAGCAGGGAACTGTCTACAATCGATGTAAGGAGATGACAAATCTATATAAAGAATTTGATCTGTTTCTATCGAAATGTTATCAAAAATGGTTTATAATAGAAAATATTAAAAATATTTCAAAATAATTAAGGTGAATTACCCGTTTACTAGTGCATTTAATATGGGCATGCTATTGAGCTGTACAGCAACACATCCATGGAAGTGTCAGGCAAACTTTCTCCTCGTATTCGCGTTTTATTACTTCGTTTGGTGAGCAATTAAGAGTATAGGCTGTGTTGTCGTATTCTTCATTAACCTCAAGTACAATGAGATTGCATATATTGAGTATAATATAGATTTTTTAATCGAAAAGATAAAAGCTATTGTCCCCAAACAAACAAGGAAGATTTATTAAAAAGGTTTGTTTTTTCATTGGAGCAGGCATGACACATGACCTAAGACAACACGGCATTCTTTTTTAAGTGGCCCGTGTCACTGTATAAGGAGTTTCATAATATTAAATTCGTCATAGATTTTCCATGGATATCTATGTGATGTGTATGATTTTCTAATAGGCCATACTTTCAAATTTCAAATGAGGGGACTGTTCCACGGCGAGATTCTCCATGGATATCTATGTGATGGTCATCATGGTGAGGGAGGGGCAACAGGTCAACAAGTCCTAACAACCTGCAATCCAGATAAGTTGGCATTCGCTTTAAAGTGATCTCGAATAACAAAAGTTGTTGGTAAGAATGGTATTTGCAACAGTAATTACAGATTGGATACTTTTTTGGTTCCCCTTTGTTCGGCACATGGGAAAGTTAAGTTGCCACTTACATCTTTCAAGAAGCTATCGAGTCAGCGGGGACTATTTATCATTTGAAATATAAGAATGGGGTTAACCAGTATGGAATAATGATACAGGCAGCAAGCCATAAGAATCAACTTTATTATAATAAAATAGAGTTGGAATAACCATATGTAAAAGATAGTGTAAGAAAAGCTAAACTGAAACTTTATATATATAAAGGTGTGTGCATTGGCTCCTAATCTGGCGTATAATAATATAATAAAAACAAGAAATTAGAAGAGAAACGTGACTAGTCTGTTTACAATTTGAATAAGATCAAGTCGGGAGAAATTAGGTTTGTAATATTGAAATTATATTTCAAGTATTTTTTGAGAAATTATATTTGTGATATTTTTACATTTGGACTCTTGGTGCCGCAGCATTTCCAAGCGCCAATAGCAACTCAACTATAATTACAAAAACCGGCAGAGGATCCTCTTTCTGGAATTTTTTGGAATTTTTTGAGGCTCTAATGGGTTGTGAAGATCAAAGAGAGTAGGTTAGATTGTCTAACAATTTCACCCGAATTCTAATGAGAGCATTATACAATTGCTTGACTTTATTTTCCATCGCAGCAATTCCTTCATCAAAATCTGCCACGCATTCTTTCAGTGCGTCCACTAACTCTCTCACCTCTCCATGATCATTTATCGTCTTCTGCTGCTTCTCGGCCAATAAAATATCATGCAACTTTCTCACCAAAACATCTGCATTTTCTAATTCATGGAATACAAAACGAGAGGTTTTACACCTGCTGTTGTGATTCCTGACCCTTTCAAACAAACTGCGGAGGCGGGAACAGCCCCCGGCGAGCACCCGGGTTTTACCTCGTCCGTGAAGAGATGGCCTCGGCAACTCGACTGAAAGGGCCTTGGCTACTGTTTTAAGGACGGAACTGGTGCACTCATTGAGATTACGCACATCCTCTGATAAATCATTCTCCGATCTACAGACTCCTGAATAACTTGAGGAGGCTATAGCCTCTTCAATACGAACCATTCCTCTCGATCTGAAAGCAGAAGGATTGCATTTTTGCATTAACGTTGGTGACGGCACTTATGCATTCGGCCAACATATTGGTTGCTTTTAAAAACGGAGTCTGACTCATTTTGCTAAAGTTCATCCCTGCATGATCCACTGTGTGAGTGGCGCTTTGAAGCAACTTCTGGTATTGTTTCACATCAGCAATGTTATCACTAACGGTATTGCACATGTCAAGAAGTTTAACAATGTCTTCCAGGGCGTCGTTAACCCACTTGGAATTGGAATTACTGAGAGGGTGAATGTTTGCATATGCAGACAGAATGACATCCAGAGAGGCAGTAAACCATTGCGCGGAAGGATTGCTTAAACGATTACCAGACTCGAGGGCTGCCACAGAGTTCTCATGATCTGCAACATTAAGAAAGGGGTGGACTCTCTTTGCATCGCTCTTTGGCAGTGCCCTTACAAGAGTGAATGCACCCATTCTTGATTTCTAGTCTATTCGCTGCCACTGAAACCGCTGAAATAAGAAGAGAAAGGAAAGATGGGTTATAAAGAGCAATGGAAGAATGAATACAGAGCCTTTGTCGAAACGCACATGGGCTGCGTAATACGATTATTGTCATTTTTCCTTTTAAAAAGCAATCCACGCCACACCGAGAGACATGTGGATTAATTAAAAAGTATAAAGTATGGGATGGTCATTGGTGAGGAATCTCCACGCAATTATATGCTGCCTGTCAGTAGGCCCAGGCCCCAGCAGCGAGCAAAAGCAGCACTGGATGTGGTGATGTTTCCTCCACATAGTGCTAGCAAAACCTATCACTCAAACAAATCACTGCTTATCCATCTATAATAACAACTGCACCGAATATCTATATCAGAAAAATGTCAACGATTGATGTAAGAAGACGACAAATCTATATAAAGAATTGTTTTGTCTCTATTAAAATTTTACCAGAGTATTTCAAAAACATTAAAAAATGTCGAAAATATTTCAAAACGAGCTGAACCATTAACTGGTGCTTCGAATATAAGCATGCTTTTGGGTGAGGCACTGAACACGACACATCCGCTTTCCCCTCGTGATAGTTTTATTATTATATTCAAATAGTTTAGTGAGCAATTAAGAGTACAGGCTGGGTTGCTGAAGGCTTTCATACATTCACTTTCATGTACAATGAGATTGCGTATATTGACGATATAATATTTTATTAAAAGATAAATCATATCCTCTCCAACATAAGATTGGACAAGATTTATTCGATCAACGTATCACACGCCCTAAAGCAGCACACTTATTTTTTTTTGAAAAGGCTGCCCCCACACTTATGTTTTCTTTAAAAGGCTGCCCACATACGCTTGGATTATAAATCGTTAAAATGAGTGGACAAAATATTAGCATCCAAGGGCATTGTGAAGACAAATTTCTTCATAGGGTTTTCCAAATCGTTTCTTCACTTTCACTTCTACGTTCAAAGGCGTGCGTGAAAGGTTGAATGTATCTCCAAAAAAAGGTAAGATTCACTCTTAAAAAAATAAGATTTGTTCTATTTTGGCTCTTGATAGATTCATGGAAGTTATAGATTGATTAAGCACGAGGTTTGTTAAAGGGTGTTTGACTTGGAGCTTTGTACAAGTTAGATGTGAATATTCACTTTAGTGGTCATCCATCAACAACAATAAAAAAAATATATTAAATTATGAATATATTAGATGTTATAATATTATGCACATTTTGGTGAAAATAGTTTATAATATTTGTATATTAAAAAGATTGTATTTTGGAATTAATAAAAAGTTGTCGTTTAATTTTGTGGAAGTAAATTGTGTAGTTTTTTTTAGTGGAGACTCCACACATCATCAAGGATACATAAATGTTGCAATGAAAGTAAAAGAGTGCAACAACAATAATTTATAGGAATAAGAAAAGTGTCAATATCAAAGGTTTTAGAAACATTTATCATTTGTTGAAAGATAAGCAACAATGGTGGTGAGTATTATTCCAAGAGTTTCATATTTTTCCACAAATATTTCCACACAAAAGAACATTCCACATACTCTTGAGAAACACAAATACATCATGGAATCTTGCATGAAATTGATGGTAAAAGGAGTGACACTGTGATGTGTAGAAATTTGCACACATAGGAATATGCATATGTTCATAAAAACATACATGTGTTCTTAGAAATGTTCATGTGGTCCTAATCCTATAGCCTTGGTGCACCCTTAACCACAGTGCACATTGCCAAATCAAAATTTTAGTATCTCTTGTGCATTGTTAAGGATGAGGTGCTTATGCTTTAGAACACACATGTTCCTAAGCAAGGGCATGTGAACACTTTATAATTTGCACATGTTCCTAAGTAGGAGCACACATGTCTTCTAAAGTGTGTGCCTATTATTGTTAGAATATATAGGACCACGAGACCATACCTGGTGCCAAAAGTGCTAATAGTAATGATATACCTAGTTAGAGCCAAATGTCTCCATTAAGAGGTCATTTGTGGGGGTTCAAGGTGTCATTCTTATGCCTAGAAGCCTAGAATATTCTTTTTGGGTATAAATCTAGGGTTTGATCCCCTAACCATATCAAGGGTCCATAGGCTCATACTTGATTTTAGAAACCTGATAAAGATGATGATCTCATCTAAGCATTAGATATGGGTATTATTTCTAGAACCTGTGCACACATGCCTACAATTCAAAACCACCTAGTGCCACCAATATTCACAATCATAGGCTAGAATGTCCTGAAGAAACCACATGTAGCTTTTCAAGGCATCCTTCTTTGTGTTATATGGATAGAAGCTTTCTTTAGGCACTAAGGTTCATGTTTTCTCCCTTAAACATGTCTAGGGCCTTAATTCCCATACCTAATGCTCAAAAATGTTGATGGCATTGATATACCATGTCAGAGCTAAAGGATGTCCTCAAGAGCCCATCTATGGTTGTTCAACCTATCACTCATGGCCCAAGTGGAATTAAATATTCTTGTAAGGCCTAACTCTTGTGTATGTTTCCTTAACCATATCTAGTTTCCAAAGCCTCGTATTTAATGTTCAAAACCTCATAATCTTGACTATCCCCATCCAAAGACCAAGAATACCTTAGAAAGGTGTTTTGTGATGGTTCATCATGTTTTTACTGACCCCATATGCCTATAAGTATCCTTTAGCATTAAAATCTTGAGTTTCATCTCTAAATAATGTCCAAGGACCCAACGCCCACAGACAATGTTCAAATTTCCTAATAGCACCCATATCCATACTTGAAGGAAAAAATCCCCTTGAGAGGTCATCAATGGAATTTTTAGGTGTCATTCATGACCCTTAAGCCATAGAGGATGCTTAAAACTTAAGATTTTATGTGTGGTGGTTTGGATCATTGTGTTTGGCCCTAGATGCCTAAAAGATTTATAATTTGGTTGAAGCTCGGGTTCCCACCCTTAACCATATTAAGGATTTCATACCCATAGCTAATACTCAGAACCTTATCAGGGAGCTAATATCCTTGCTTAGAAGCCAAGGATACCTTATAGTGGTCATGTGTGGTGCTTCAATGCATTGTTCATGGTTGTATATGCCTCAAAGATTTCATTAGGACCTAAGACATAACTTTCTCCAGATATTGTTTCTAGTGCCTTGGAACACTAGCTTACTATTGAAAACCACCTAGTGGTACTAACATCCCAAATAATAGGCCTAGGATATTGTCAAGAGGCTATATGTGGTATTTTCAGTCTTTCTTCTTAGCCCTTGATGACTAAAATATTCTTTAGGTCCTAGGGTTCATGTTTTATTCGTTGATCATATTCAAGGTGATCCGATTTGACTCAACTTCTGGATTTAACCAAGATCTTTTGCTTCCATGATGTAGTTAGAATTGCATTTCATAAGAGCATAAATGAACATATATGCATGCTTAAGCAAATGGAAACATAATGACGATCAACAAATCATAAACAAGAGATATTGATAACGGAGTTCGTCCAATGTCGACTATGTCTTCGGGCCTGGTGTCAAGATGGTGTTGGCCACTTCATTCAGTGCTGGAAATGGTGAAGATGTACATGGAATACGTTGTTTTTCATACAAGGACATGTTCCCTCTACATGAGTGGAAAAGTCTCTCCACGAGACATTCCACTACAGGAACTATCACTCACAATAGACCTCCTATCAGCATGACATAATCTTACACATGGTGACAACGCGTATCCCACCATCATGGCACCAAAGGGATCTCAACCAAAACACCCATGGTGATAATGAGTATCCTGCCATCATGGCAACAAAGGGATCTCAATCAAAATTTTATGCAACTAGTTCACAAAATAGAAGAAAAGATAGGTAAACGACTTCAAAATCAGCCTCTTCAAGGGGGAAACCTCCTTTACATAACACAAACAAACAATTCTTTGATGATACAAATGAATAAACCTCCTTTCTATATATAGGAGTCTAAGGGGTCACAATATAATCAAAGTTTACATAACAATAATAATATAAGGGAACAACAATAACAATAGTGGGCTTCTATGTGGCACACTAATAACAATATGGGGACAATAGGGGCACAATACTAACAATAAGGGACACAATGACTATAGTAATGGGGGAATCACTAGTATTATAGGGAGGTAACACGTCCCTCTCCTTCGAAAAAGTGTTTTCCTTAACGCTTGAGTAGTTTTGGATGTTTCTGTATAAAATGCTCATCCTCCCATGTGGAATCTTCAACGGGTAAGTTCTTCCACTTGATGAGATACTCCGAAATTGATCAATTTCGAAGCTATCAAATTCTTGTTTCTCTGACTGCTTCAGGTTCCAATATGATTTTTCCTTCCTCATCAAGTTCTGGAAATATTGTTTGAGCTGGGATCTTGTCACCTACAACCTTATTTAAACATGAAATATGGAAAACTGGGTGCACTTGGGAAGCTGCAGGAAGCTCCAATTTGTATGGCATAGTACCAATCTTTTGCAACACCTTGTATGGACCATAATACTTTGGTGATAAGTTATTATCCTTCTTAGCTTGCTTGAGGGACATTTGTTTGTATGGTTGTAGTTGTAGAAATACCCAGTCACCTACATCAAAACTTCTTTCGTTGTGATGTTGATATGCTTATTTTTTCATTCTATTCTGCACCAAAGTGATGTTATCCTTTAAGAGTTGGGGAACCTGTTGTTGATGCTTGATGTGATCTTCCACTGCTTGAACCTTAGAATTTTCTCTTAAAGATGCTGTTATGGACGGTGGATGATATCCATAAAGTGCCATAAATGGGATCATTTTTGCTATAGTATGGAAGGAAGTGTTATACCACCATTCAGCCAGAGGCAACCACTTGACCCATTGTGTTTGTTTATTAGATACAAAGCAACGAATATATAATTCCAAACATTTGTTCACTATCTCAGTTTTCCCGTCAGATTGAGGATGATAAGATGAACTATGAGCTAACTGAGTACCTAGACAAGAAAATAATTCAATCCAAAAATTTCTAGTCAAAATGGGATCTCTGTCACTTACAATAATCTTTGGGTTTCCATGTAGCTTTTGAGTTATTTCCATAAATGAAGTAGCAACTGTACTGGCGTTAAATGGATGATATAATGCATAAAAGTGTGCATACTTGGTAAGTCTATCAACTACCACCATGATGACACTCTTGGAGGAGAAACAATTATATGCCAAAACCAAGAACCCGTGAAAGATATGACTAGATGGTCCCTGAGCTATTGAAAAAGAAGATGTATGATGTGTCATTATTTATCATAGTCCTTGAAGCATCCATAAAGGCTAGGAGTACCTCTGATACCAAATGTTATGCAACCAATTCACAAAATAGAAGAAAAGATAGGTAAACGACTTCAAAATCAGCCTCTTCGAGGGGGAAACCTCCTTTACATTACAAAAATGAACAATTATTGGATGATACAAATTACTAAACCTCCTTTCTATATATAGGAGTCTAAGGGGTCATAATATAATCAAAGCCAACATAACAATAATAATATACGGGAACAACAATAACTATAGTGGGCTTCTATGGGGCACACTAATAAAAATATGGGACAATAGGGGCACAATAATAACAATATGGGGACAATAGGGGCACAATAATACCAATAAGGGATACAATGACAATAGTAATGGGGGAATCACTAGTATTATACAAAACTAATGCAAAACATACATAACAATCCATGATGAATACATCTCACATGAAATAGACACAAAGATTCTTCATCAACAGGAATCGAAACAACATAGTACATCTCACACCAATGGATCAAAGAAGTACATGAAAAAAACACTTCATATACCTCAACTCTGATGCTGGTTAAAGAATAAAGTACTCAGTTGCTGGATCTGAATACACCATCGAAATCGTGGTGTCGAATGACATAGAATCGACTATCCATGCTTTGAAATCTAACACAGTCACTCCAATTTGGAGAATTGCCAAAAAA
This sequence comes from Pinus tabuliformis, assembly GCA_031772625.1. Classification (NCBI taxonomy): domain Eukaryota; kingdom Viridiplantae; phylum Streptophyta; class Pinopsida; order Pinales; family Pinaceae; genus Pinus; species Pinus tabuliformis. The sequence continues at coordinate 181,614,285 of CM062810.1, forward strand.
TAGAAGGCTCAGCTGCAAAAAATGACTGCACCATTGAATTTTTGTCGTCGAGAGGTGTAAAATCGACTATCCATTTGTTGAATTCTGACACCGACAAAATCTAGGCCTGTAGGAATCTTTTAGATTCCCCCGTGATTCTCCAAAGATTCCCTCCTCTGGGTTGATTAGAGATATGAAACTCAAATCAGAAAATTGATCTCGCCATTGAGATCCTTGTGAAATTCTGAGAAGAATGAGTATAAAGTTGGTTGCATTCTGGATCTGGGAAATTTCAACCTCCAAGGAATCTGGAAGATTCCCTCAAGATTCTTGAAGATTCTCCTCTGCTCGGAATCTGAAAATCTGTTGCTCAAAGGGAAAATCTGACCTTACCATTGTGTCCCCTATGAAAATCTGAGAAAAATTATTGTAAACTTGATTACATTCTGATCAAATGAAATTTTAACTCCTAAGGAATTTTCAGCATCAAAAGAATATTCCTCGTCTCGAAAAACGTGTCAAAGTTCTGTCTCTCGGAACTATGTCAAGGTTCCATAACATCGTGGTTCCACCTGTCTGCTCCCTCCTGGGCTCACGGTTTCACTTACAAAACACTCGTTGGTTCTCAAATCTAGTTGGCCCCCTCGTTGCACTGTGAAAAGTTGGGTTTGAGTAACTTTTCCCGGGCGGAATAGACAATGAAGTCGTTGTGGTACATTGGTGGTGGAGGAGTTTAGGATGGAGGAGGTTTGTGTTCGAATCCCCCACAGTCCAAAAGCAACTAATTATTTTACTAATGTGGCAAAGCTCTGTTTTGATCGGCGGGTTATATAGCCATGAGGCTCGGTTCCACCGGGGTTTGTTACCAGCGCGTTTAACCATTAACTATTTACGGTCTGTTGTGGTTGGTGTATTGCCACATGTAACATTTTTATGGTGGTTATCATATTGTTTGGCCTGCAGTTTGATGTAACTGTTGTTGGGGCGCTCGGGAGACAGGCCAGCGAGACTGGCCGGGCAGGTTCGAGCCTTGTTGCCCTCAGATCATGTGACAAGTGGCCTATGGAGGGTGGCAATTCCATTGGCGGCCCACTCACCCAACATCATGTTTTGGCATATGGTGGTTGGGGTCGGTGGGGGTCATGGCCCGTCGGCCTATATTTAATTAAAAAAAAAATAACATATGGTTTGGGGGGTGGCGGAATTCATGGCCCGCCACCTTATTACATATTATTTTTTAATTTTTCATTTTTATAAAAAGTATTTATCATTATCCAACAAATTCGCCTGCTTTCGGGAGCTACGTTTCATGCCCCGGTGTTGGTCAAATTGTAGGACACTTAAACCTGGCCCACTTCCCAACTTTGACCGTAACTTTGACTGGCTCTATCTCCCTCATGCAAGATCAGATTTGAGTGTCGTTCGCACCATTGGAATCAAGGCGGCGAGCACTTTGATTTGGTGTTGGTTCAAGAGCAATCTAACCACTTTGACTTTTGACACTTTCTAAGTGCTCTGGGACTTCTGCATGTGTCAGAAGCCACCTGGATCACAATGTGTCAAGACCCATACTTAGTGCGAGAAAAAGGTAACAATAACTATATATCTAGTTAGGGGTAAATGTTTTTCTCGAGCAATTATTTGTGGTGGTTCAAGTTGTCATTCCTAGACCTATAAGCATAGAAGCTTCATTTACATCATAAATATTAGGTTTATTTCCCTAATCATATATAGGGTTTAAAGGCTCATACTTAATGTTCAAAAACTCATAATGTCAAGTATGCCAATTTAGAGACCAAGGATACTCTCAAAAGGTCTATTGTGGTGATTCAACGTGTCATTGTTGGCCATATATGCCTAGAAGTTCATTTAAGACCTAAGGCCTAGGCTTCCTCTGTTGATCATGCCTAAGAACCTAAGGCCCATATAAATTCTCAAAATCTCTCAAGGATGCCCATCTCCCCACTTGAAGGCCAAAGATATGTTTTAGAGGTCATTAATTACATTTGAGGATGTTGGTTATGTGTTACATTTTTGCACAACTAGCCCCACATGTTTTTCGTATGCATTACATGCAGTAGGGTTGTCACAAGGAGACAAAAGCCCCTAAAAAATGGGTGGCTTTTTGCATCCGTTTTTGGAGGTTATTGGCACACTATTTTGCTTTTTGGAAGTTTTGTGGTGCATTATTGTTAAACTTAGGGTTTTCTAATTTCAATTAAGGAGTTAATGTCATAATATAATCTTGGCTTCCCCAGTTCTAGATTCCAAGGTAAATCTTTGTGTAATATGTGATTTCCATTATTTTACTTTTCTATTTATTAAGAATATATGTATGCATTGCCTTGTAAAGTTTTAAAAGTTATATAGGCATTATTCATGAGCGTTGAGCCCTAGAAGTTACCTAAAACCTTGAGAGCTTGGGTGTGTTGGTTTAAGGCATCGTGTTTGGCCCCAGTTCCATTGAAGCTTTATACTTTGGCTAAGGCTTGGGTCTCCCTTGACCTTTTCAAAGCCTTATGACCCATATTCAATTCTCAAAACCTTCTACGGGCATTAGCATATTTTCTTAGAGGCTAAGGATACCCCCCAAAGGTCATCTGTGGTGCTTTGTGACATTATTCATGGCTTTCAATGGCTTAAAAATTTCTCTAGGACAAAAGGGATGACCTTATTCAATAGATAATCTCTAAGGCATTGAGACACATTTCTGTTGTACAAAATCACCTAGTCACACTACCATCCCCAATCATAGTACAATGATACCATTAGGAATCCTTGTGTGGTTCTTTGAGGCATCCTTCTTGCCTTTGGATGGATATAGGCTTCCTTTAGGGCCAAGTTTCATGTTCAACCCCCTAACCATGTCCAAGGACCCAATGCCTAGGTTGGAGGTGGCATTGTTGTCCTAAAATGCACCAAATCTTTCTTTAGGGTCAAAGGCTAACATTTCAACCCCCATCAACGTTGAAGGCACCATGACCCAAATCTATTGCTAAAAACCTTCCAATAGAGCCCATATCCCTTCATAAAGATACAAATCCCACATAAATTTCTCTCGTGATGGTTTAAGTTCTCATTCATGTCCCTCAAGCCTTAGAAGCTACCTTTAGGGATTGATGTCTAAGTTTCCTTCCCCAACCATGGTTAAGGCCACAACTCTCCTATCTAAACCTCAAAACTTTCTAATGGTATCCATATACCAACAAAGAGGGAGGTGATACTCCCATGACATTATATGTGGTGGTTTAAGGCATTGTACTTAGACTTGAATGTCTAGAAGCCTACTTAGCACCAAAAGCCCAATTTCTCTCCATTGCCATGTATAAAGCCCATGACCTATACTTAATGCTCAAAAGCTTTTAATGGTGTGCATATTGCAATTTAAAGGACACATATGGCACGTAAAGATCATCTATGATGGTCTATGGTGGTTTGAACACTCATTGATGGCTCTTCATTCTTGAAGGCTACTTTTTAGGAAAGTTTCATCACTAAGATCAATACCTATTTCTCCAAAAGTTCCTATCACTTAACGTTGGCTTGACAGTTTGTTCAGCGCAACAAGATGATGTCCCTAAATAATTTGGTGCCCCAATTCCCAAACTCTTCTACCGCCTTTTCTGCAGCGCAACGAGATGATGTCCCTAAATAATTTGGTGCCCCAATTCACAACCTCTTCTACCGCCTTTTTCTTGGCCCTGCACGTGCGAGCATAATTGATTCAATTAGATGGAAAGTATAGTATATAATTCGAATAGAAGTTTAGAGATTTATGGAGTAAGTTCTAATCATAGTTTCAGTAGAAAGACTGGGTCCAATACGAAACTGATGATTTTGAGTGAAATACCTCTTTTCTCGTTGGAGCTTGGTCCTATATTCATAGATTGCCGGTTCGAACTCTGCTTTCCCTGGCCTCATCGGCGTATAACTGTCTTACCTGCATCATGGATCAACTGTTCAAATCAGCCTAATGGTGGTCGTCGAATTAATCTGGACAGCCAGGACAGCATAACAAGTCAAATCCAAACATAGATTTCATAAGAGGAACGCTAAGGCGTAACCGGTAGCAAAGTGGATGCCTCCCATTGAGTTTTCTTGATCTGCAATATTAAGAAATAGGTGGACTCTCTTTGCATCACCTTTTTGTTGGGTATTTTTCCATGGGAAATACCAAAACCAATCATGCAAATACCACAGAGCCAATGCTCTGTTTCATTTCTTCCAGGACCTTTGCACAGGGAAGCTTTTAAAACCAAAATAACTCATAAGACAGCATTTCACAGTCACAAAGACATTTCTATTAATTTAGAACAAAACACTGATACATATTTCTTCCTCTGTCCAAAGAGGGATTCACTAAACAGCGTTCTGTGCTCTTACAGATTTTCCACTGCTGTGGAAATTACATAACCAGTTTTACATTGAGGGGCCAAAGCAACATTACAGCCCCTGTTCCTGATGTCTCGCACTGCTGTGCGTTTACAAAGAAAAAAAAATCGCACTACTGTGCGCTGCCGCAGCCACAATACACATTACATAAAAAAAACTTTGCTGGAACTCTGTGCAGCCACCACACCATTACATTACCACAATACACTGCGCACATACATAACACTACCACAATACATTTCCGACAAACATAGTGCGCAGGTACCACTACAAAACTCCACCGAAACTACTGCGCGTATGCACAATGCATAAAACTAATACGCGTAGACCTTTTTTTTTAACATATATAAACATATATATAAAAAACATATATAAAACTATACGCCCATACCCATATTAAAGGGCCTCCAACAAAACACTACGTAAAAACATATATAAAACAATATATGATAATGTGCCCATAACCATTTAAAGGCATCCACCAAAAAACTACGATTAACCATTAAAAACCATTAATTCTTCCATTCTCGGCGGTCAAAAAAAACTTCCACACCACACAAAATCTGATTTGACGTAGGCCGGTGCCACGTGTCGCCACCACAGTGCATCGGGCCCAATCGATAAAGTCCGCGCAGCTTCGCGGCGATCTGAGCCTCCAAACTCGATCTGACGGAATTCGCACACCACTCTCGCCCAAACAAAACGAACTTTAACCTCTGGGGAACAGCGGATTTGGCTGCTGTACAAGGGACGCGTGGCGCGTCCTGATTGTGTCGGGTCCCCCTTCACGGATACCGCCTTCTGCGAATGGTGGTGCGGGGAGACCACGATGGTTTTCCGAAAACCACCCTGCGCTGTTGAAATTACAATTTAACACTCCCCTTTAATTTCAACTGCTGGGCATTCAGACATACCCAAGCACTTCCTCTCATAGAGGGATTCCTCAGTACTGCTGTTACAAAGATATCTTCCTCACATAGAGGGATTCACCAACTGCTTCTGATGCAGTTCACAAACAAACAAAGTTGTCTTCCTCTTGATAGAGGGATTAACCTGAAACTGTGCTTAAGAGCACCTTCCTCATGACAGAGGGATTCACCATAACAATGTGCTGAAGAGCACCTTCCTCATGACAGAGGGATTTACCAAACTATGCTAAAGAGCATCTTCCTCTCAACAGAGGGATTCACTAATGACTATGCTGAAAAGCATCATCCTCTTGATAGAGGGTTTCACCAAATGACTGCTTCAAATGCAGTTCCAAAACAAACAATCATTGCACTGCTGTGTGTGCAAACTCATTACAATGTTCTCTTATGCTGATGCATATTCTCTGCTGCACTGTTGTGCCATCTTCTTTACTGTGTCTACCCCACACTGCTGTGTCTTACACTTGCACTGCTTGTGCACTTTTCAAAGACAAAATACTCTGTCTTTTCTGGAACAATTACACTGTCCCAACTTACAAATTTACACTGTTGTGTGTAAACATTTCTTACACTTACTGTTGTTGCATATGTTGCATTTAAATTCAATGAACAACAAATTCATTACATTTACCTTTACTGATGTAAGGAAAATTTCTTTTGCATGTGCTGCTGTCCATTACATCTCATTTCTTCAACAAAACTTTAATGCTGCTGCATCTTTCTTGTTTGCATTGCTGTGTGCTTCTCCTTCTTCACGATGGGAAAACTTTTCTTCAAGCTGCTGCTGTCCATACACTTGATGTTGTGTTGCTGCTGCAATTTGCACTGCTGTGTGCACATACACTTGGCACTTCATTCTCCACAAAAAAAAATAACACGGGCTGCTGCCTTTTCTTATGCACCCTTGCTTCACACAATCATCATCTTCCTTTTTTTTATTTTCATAATGCACTGCTGTGCAATTCCTTTCATTTTTCTGCTACCACACACATTCTCATTCACCCATGTGCATTAAAAATCTGTTGTCCATGTTTTTCTTTATGCATTTCTTTGCATGCTGCATTGCATATGAAGAAAAACATTACATTTTTTTTACTGCTGTGTATTGTACTCACTCTGCTGTGAGTATGTTCTCTCACATTACATAGAAGGAAACTACCTTCCATTGCTATACATTTCAATGCATGTGCTCCATAACAAAAAAAATTAAAACTACTGTTTTATGTTCCATCTTCTCACTGCTGTGAGGGTTTCCATGCTTTGCATACTTTTCTTATTTCGCTGCTGCTCTTTACAATTCAGCGCTGCCATCTTTTCTTCTTTATGCATTTCTGTGCATATTGCATAAACACAAAGCAGAAACATTGCTGATTTCATCACTGCTGCATATTACCATTCAGAGGGATTAACAAAGATTTCATTTGCAACTGCTGCGCTGCAATACATCCTCCATTAACAAATGACTGTTAATACAGTTCAGCAATAAAAAAAATTACAAGCTCCCCTTTAATGTGTGCTTGTCTTCTTTTGGCAGACTCTTCTCAAAACAAATTTAGATCCACTCGGGAGTTCAAGGGGTTTTTAGATTGCCTTTCCTTCCTTCTCCATACTTGTGTAACTTTCTTCTTTTGCATGGGTCTAGTTTGCATAGCAGCCCATGTTAAGTTACAGTCACGTGCCATATGCCCAATGTTATGACACTTGAAGCATTCAACTTTATTCATGAATAAGAATTCATGATTTCTTCTAAAATTGTTTCTTGGAGATTTTCGGAGACCACAACATTTATCTTTATGAAATGCTCTACAGTCTTTTGCCATATGACCAAAGTTTGAACATGCATAACAACAACCAAAAAATGAACTTTGGTACCTGGGAGATGGAGGTTTTCTTGATGCACTTCTGAAGCCTTGCTGCCTTGAGATCCTTTGATGATCACCATTGCCTCTTGCCTTCTTGCCATCAGCTACATTTCTTCTTGGAGCTGGATTTCTACTTGGAGGAGGATTTCTTCTATTGCAGCCTTCATTTTTCTCCTTGCCTTTGCTGGAACTAGGAGCATCACACCTTCTTTGTGGCTTCTTCACATCTCCTTTGCTTAAAGCATACTCATGCTTGTTTGAGGGTTCACCTACATACCCAAGTCCTGATTTATTAGATGGAGATCTGTGATAGCTGAGCATGTCATCCAAAGCTTGAGAGCTCTTCATCATTTTGTTCATCCCTTCAACCTTCTTCCTGAGGAGGACAATCTCTTCTTCTAACTTTTCACACTCATTACTTTTCTTTGCTAGTTGTTCCTCAGTTTCTTCCTTGCTATGAGTAGCTTCAGCTGCTACTATTTTAAGGGAGATAATATCAATCTTCATTTTGGAGATTTCTTCATCTTTTGCTTGACTGCTCTTCATTTTCTTTTCAGCTCCTTGTGCCTGCTTCTTGGCTTCTTGTAGTTCGGACTTAAGGGAGGAGACCTCTACCTTATATTGTCCAATCTCTTCCACAAGCTTATTCACTCTCATGTGCCTTTCTTCAAGTTGACTTGTCAAGGCATCTGCCTGCTTCTTGGCTTCATTCAGCTGATTTGTCATGGATATGATTTCTTCATGATGTTTCTTCTTGCATTGGTCAAGCTCCTTCTTGAGCTTGGCAAGTTCTTCATTCCTTTCTTTTACTTGAAGCTTGATGAGGTCAAGCTTTTCATTCTCAGCTTCTATGATGGGTTCATAAGTTTCTTCTTGACTCATTGTCATGGTCAGTGCTCCCTTTTCATGAAGATCATGCAGTCTGTCCCATATATCCTTTGCTGATGTATATTTTCCTAGATTCTTCTTCACAGAATCAGGGAGTCCATTCAAGATAGTCTTTGCTGCTTGTGCATCATACTCCATGGATTCTTTATCCATCTTGCTGTCATCAATCACTGACTCCCAGACTTCAATCCCCTCAGACATTAGGAAAGCCCTCATCTTTATTTCCCATACATCAAAGTTTCCATCAAACTTTGGGGTTTCAAATAAAATGTATTCAAATAAATTGTCTTCTATTTTAATAGAGGAGGGAGACACATTTTTAACAGGCTTGGAGGATTTCTTCTTTGACCTTGCCATTCTTAACTAGGCTTCAAATACTTGACTGTGTTTTCTTTTAAATCACTGACTGTTCCTTCAACAGTAACAGAAAGGAAAGCTTTGAAAAATACCTTAACTCTTTTGGCTGAGTCTTCACACCGCTGGAGAAGTTTGACTGCTGCAACCACACCTTCCTTCGGCTTCTTTGAGTCTTCAAAGAGCCTGGACTAGCTCTGATACCACTGTTCGGTATTTTTCCATGGGAAATACCAAAACCAATCATGCAAATACCACAGAGCCAATGCTCTGTTTCATTTCTTCCAGGACCTTTGCACAGGGAAGCTTTTAAAACCAAAATACCTCATAAGACAGCATTTCACAGTCACAAAGACATTTCTATTAATTTAGAACAAAACACTGATACATATTTCTTTCTCTGTCCAAAGAGGGATTCACTAAACAACGTTCTGTGCTCTTACAGATTTTCCACTACTGTGGAAATTACATAACCAGTTTTACATTGAGGGGCCAAAGCAACATTATAGCCCCTGTTCCTGATGTCTCGCACTGCTGTGCGTTTACAAAGAAAAAAAATCGCACTACTGTGCGCTGCCGCAGCCACAATACACATTACATAAAAAAAACTTTGCTGGAACTCTGCGCAGCCACCACACCATTACATTACCACAATACACTGCGCACATACATAACACTACCACAATACATTTCCGACAAACATAGTGCGCAGGCACCACTACAAAACTCCACCGAAACTACTGCGCGTATGCACAATGCATAAAACTAATACGCGTAGACCTTTTTTTTAAACATATATATAAAAAACATATATAAAACTATACGCCCATACCCATATTAAAGGGCCTCCAACAAAACACTACGTAAAAACATATATAAAACAATATATGATAATGTGCCCATAACCATTTAAAGGCATCCACCAAAAAACTACGACCAACCATTAAAAACCATTAATTCTTCCATTCTCGGCAGTCAAAAAAAACTTCCACACCACGCAAAATCTGATTTGACGTAGGCCGGTGCCACGTGTCGCCACCACAGCGCATCGGCCCAGACGATAAAGTCCGCGCAGCTTCGCGGCGATCTGAGCCTCCAAACTCGATCTGACGGAATTCGCACACCACTCTCGCCCAAACAAAACGAACTTTAACCTCCGGGGAACAGCGGATTTGGCTGCTGTACAAGGGACACGTGGCGCGTCCTGATTGTGTCGGGTCCCCCTTCACGGATACCGCCTTCTGCGAATGGTGGTGCGGGGAGACCACGATGGTTTTCCGAAAACCACCCTGCGCTGTTGAAATTACAATTTAACACTTTTGACAGTGCTCTCACAAGAGTGAATGGACTCATACCAAGGGGGACATCTGGAATAATGAAAATATGGGATGGTAAAGGAATCTCCAAGAAATTATATGTTTCCTCCGCAGATTGCGCGCGAAGCCCATCGCTGAGAACAGAATATATGACAACTGCGTTTGTCTCTATGTATCCGTCTACCGAATATATGACAACTGCATTTGTTTGTGTATCCGTCTACCATAAAATGCTGCACATGATCCCAATAGCAGAGCAAGCTTTATAGAGATTTTAATCGATGTAAGGAGAGGAAAGGACTATAAATAGTTGGTTTGTTTAATGGAGATCGATAATCCGCGAACAGGTGCATTGAACACAAACACGCTATTGGCTATCACTCTACATTATTCAATTTGTTTTGGCTTCCAAATTTTTTGATTTTTCATACAGCAACGTTTGATGAGCAATTAAAAGTACAGGCTGGATTGCGGTGGGCCCGAATACAATGAGATGGCAAATATCGAAGATGTATAGTTTATAAGTTTGGGAGTCGTACATGGAGGAGAGGAATTTACTAGACGGTAAAAAATATTGGAATTTGGGCAAAAAAATCTCAAAAAATCTTGTAAAGGTAGTGTATTAATCATGTTTGTGACAGTGGAAATAGATTCATTGCCATCAAAAACTTCTAGGACTCCTAAAATTATGAAGTTTGACAGCATTTACTTGGATGTATAAAAATCTCTGCCCAGGTTTTTTTAAAATATAATCGAAATTTCCATAACTTTCAAGGCAAAAAAAAGCATAATAACTAGACTATGGCATAATTTTGTGTTTGCCTTTGGCACAGGTGTCCTAAAACAACACAACTTTTTAGGTTTCCTTGGAGCAGATGTAGCGCATGCCCCTATAACAACACAACTTTTTAGGTTCATATAGATTAAAAATCATTTAAAGCAGTTGGATAGTTATCAGTATTCTACAAAATAATGATAGTTTTATCGTAACTAATTTTTTTATGGTTGAATTTAGGCCTCTGTGATCTATATCAAAATTATTAAGATGATTTTCGGCAATAATCATATCGAAATTCATTTGTCGACCGGTTTCGAACCAACAAGTGTGATTTTTTATAGTTTTTTCATTTACTTTATGGTAAGAAACATGCATTAAAATAAAATACTGACCTTCACACTCGTTTTTAAAGTGGTATATCAAGCTCAGATTAACCGGATTTAAGAGTGGTATTGTTTTTAGAGTGGTATATCAAGCCCAGATTGACGGGATTTAAGAGTGGTATCTCAAACCTAGATTGAGAGGATTCATTAGTAATTTCATAGGAGTTGAATTTAGGGTTTTATACAATTTAAAAGTACTTTAATGTTTTGGATGATATTAAAGGGTTAGAAGAGTTTTAAATTAAAATGGAGAAGAGTTTAAGTAATTAAAATTTTTGGGAATGAACTATGTGTATAGTTGACAAAATCGGAAAGTGAAAATATCTAATTTTGAAATTAAAACTTAAATATTTTTTTAATTTAAAGTTAATATTTATTATTGGTTTAAAGTTAATAGTCAACGAAAATTTATAATTTGTTTAGAGATAATATTGTTTAGTATTAAAATAATTGTGTGGTACAAAAATTTTATGTTTTTATTTTGTTATTTTATATTTGATAGGAAAACATTATATTGTATTAAAAATATTTTAGATTATATTTCAATATCTTTATGAATTAGAGTTTATTTTTTAATATAAATTATCAAGAGGTTAGAAATAAGAGGAAATATCTCTATTAATTAGAGTTTATTTTTAATATAAATTATTAAGAAATTAGAAATAAGAGATTGTGTTGGAACCTATAATGTTATATTGATGCATCTATTATTGGAATCATGAAAATGCTAGAAATAAGATGTGACAAGACTTGAATTTAATATATATGTGTGTGTGTGTGTGTGTTTTTCTTTCCATGTGTTACATGTGATGTGGGAACAAGGTGATACATCAATAGTCAGCTTCTATACATTTCCAATGAACCATAAAAGTTATTTAAACCAGAAATGACAATTATTATAGATATAATAAAGAGATTTGAATATGAAATGTTCTTGGGATTCCTAAAAAAAAAGTTTGATGGTCCAAACTCAAAGCTCCATAACAATATTTCCAAAATAAACATGGGATACATATGTCAAATATTAAAACCAGCATAATTGGATTAAATTTAATAATGAGTATAAAAAAGGTCACCTGAAAGAATTGTATTTATAATTATTGTGGAAAATGGGGAGTTATTTTATTTATAATGATATATTGTGAAGGGGCTTTAACATTCAACTTTTTGGAGGTAGAAACAAATTAGGGAAATTCTTTAATATCACATGAATGCACATGTTATGCTCTAGGTTTAGTAAGTGAACCCCCATGTATCTCATCAGTTTTTGATGAATTAAGAGAGCACTAGTTCAATATTGTCCCATTTGCCATTCAATCTATAAAGTTGTCAATGTTGATCGTTACACCAGTAATGACAAATAGACTTCTATGTAGATTGAGAAGTCAAAACTATTTAGAAGGAAAAAATAGTTGCAAATCGTTGATTAATGCAAGTGTTTATATAATATTTCCTAACACATATACACAGATTATCTTCCTTGGCCTCTCTATCCCCACCTCTCTCGCCCTTATTACCCACAAACCCATCTCAACCATTTCCCACCAACTCATTCTTCCCCAACCCCTACTCTCTCTATCTCTCTCCTTGTTTCTATCTTTATCTCCCTTTACCCCACCCCACCCCACCAAAACCAACCTCAACATTTTCCACTTGTTAAAGTCACTAGCTGCTTGAATGCATATGCATTCCTAGCACTAAAAATGAGCATAAATTTTTTGAACGTGCACACATTTATGGAACCTGCATGTGTTGTTAACACTTAGAATGTGCATGCATTATTGACACACACTTTTTAAATTTATATTTTTATGGGCCAAAATCCTACCTGCAAGTTGACTTCGTTTCCTTGGATATTTAGTTTGAAATCACAAACCCCATGATTTAGGCTAGAAATACATGAAATCATCAACATTATTTTTTATAAGCTAGAGAAATATGTTTTCCATGGAACTAATTATTCATATAGAGTCCACTATGTAGATTCTAATTATATAATTTAGAAAAAAAATAGTTTAATTTTCTAAATACATTTTTTCTCTTGACTATATCAAAATCTTAAAACACATCCCTCATAATTTTCCCCTGGGCCCTTAACCATTTGGAAAAAATATATATATGGTGGATTAGAAGATATTAAGACCTACAATATTAAACAAAAGGGAAGGTTTGATAATGGTAAGATCCTATTAGGTTGCACTAACATAATGCCTTGTAATATCAAGGATAAGCTCATTTTCATAATTTTAGAAAAACATAAAATTAAGATTTTAAATTTCTGAAAAATAGATATGCACAATAACAATATGCCTTGTAATATCAAGGATACACTCACTTTCATAATTTTAGAAAAACATAAAATTAAGATTTTAAAATTCTGAAAAATAGAAATGCACCATAACAATATGCCTTGTAATATCAAGGAATCAGGATATGCTCATTTTCATAATTTTAAAAAAACCTAAAATTAAGATGTTAAATTTCTGAAAAATAGATATGTACAATACCAATATGTTTTCTACAACTCCAAAAGTTTTTGTAACCAGATTTATCACTTAGACACTAAAAAATGCACGAACTAAAACACATGCATTATATTTTGCATGAAAAATAACATACCAATGTTAAGGAAACTCAAAATTCAGATAGTTAGATAGAATTTCTATATATATATATATATAGCCAACTCATTTTCCAAGGTTTTCTAGGTTTGCATTGCCACTAAAGCATCATGGAATACCATTACCCTATATATCATGTAAATCAATCAAAAAAATAATTTCTTATGGTTAAAACTTTTGGAGTGGTTTCATTATTCTACAATTTGACCATTTTTAGGTATATTTTCCCCTCAATTTTGTGCAAAATCCACCAAATATTTTTATGAAAAATTATAGATGGTGTGTATAGAAATAGTATAGTTCCATCCTAATGGCCATGTATCTATCAAGCTTAAAGAGGATCAAATCTCTTGAGGTGTAAATTATTTTTCATATTTTACACTCAAATAAAGAGTTGCATATCAAAAAATTCAATTATGATAAACACTTGATAAATCTATAATTATAATATCTATATACTAATATTTTTATCAATACTAAAACTAGCAATTGCACCAGATGTTGCAATAGAAACACTGTAAGGCATAAATTCACTATGCAATATCTTTCTTAGATTTTATTTTAGAATTATCATTATCACATGCACCCCAAATGTTTCTAAACCTCATTCTAAATTAACTATTTTTACCTTTCATAAACTTTTGAGATTTTTCATCCAAACTCATAGGACGTGAAGAGGCTAGTACTCTTCCTAACATATAATCAACTACTATTTCTCTAAACTAACAACTTAAATAAAATGGTTAAACAAAAAAGATGAGAAATCACAATATTTAGATTGTTTCTATCTATATAATTTAATGCATCAAAAACTACTTTACTTTTTTCATTAATAATAATAATTATAAATATAAAATTAATATAAATAATTTTATATATTTAGAAATTATTTTTTAAAATATATATATATATATATATATATATATATATATATATATATATATATATATAATTATTTTATATACCAAAAATAAAATAAAAATCTATATAAATTATTTATATTACATAATTATAATTATAATATTAAATAGTTATATATTAAAAAATTAATTTATATTACTCATTAATAATAAATTTACAATAATAAAATTAAGCGATGCAAGAGCATTACCTTATTATTTAGAACCTCCATCAGCATAAAAATATGTTTTTTTGATTAATTGATCCATTAACCATTAACTCATTTCACCCAGTGCCATTCGTGTAAGTATTTATTTTTTCATAATATTTTTCCCTGACATTGTTGAAATGTTTCTCATCTTGTTGTTGGAGAATAATAAAATTAAGCAATGCAAAGAAACCTTTCCTTTTTATTCAGAACCTCGAGCAACAGGATGAGAAATGATTAGGGCACATCCATGGTCGTTTAAGTGGCAAGGACAACAATTAAAGAGATAGAAGTTGCAGCGAAGGCATAATTCATTGCAGTAGATTTTGTTGATTTATCAACAATCAATTCATTCCACATTTCACCTGTTAGAATTAATGGAGAAATATATTTTAGGAGGGAGTTAGTTCATTAGTTGAGCATATGCCTTTGATTAGGATTTAGTTCCTATTCCTGTGGAAGTTGTTCTAACTTCCCTACTTGTGTGAAAGCTATATATAATATTTTTGATTGTAAGATGAAAGTGTAGAATGTTTTGCCAATATCACTCTCCAGTTGTAACCTCTCACCTGAGAGTTGTCCAGCTTGATCAATAAAGTTTCATTCTTCAATTTTTATCATGGTATTGGAACCAAAGGCTAGAAGCCTGTGTTTTGTGTAGCTACTTCTACTATGAAGAGATCATGGCAGCCCTTCAGGGAGATCAACAGTAGTTCTTTTGTAGATAGTCATTGTCTTTTGAGGAGAGAACTTGTTTGAAGGGAGACCTCGGTGCGCTGGAGGTTGACAGTCAAGACCTGTTCAACATGGCATATTTAAATATATATGTTTGGCATCTTCTGCATCAGCGACGTGGAGTTTCTTTCAACCAAACCGTGAAGGAGGCGGGATTAGATCCAAAGTGGTGGATCTGTGGAGCAGATCGTGGAGTAGATTGTGGCAATTGGCGTTTAGATTGGAGCAGATCATAGCAGATCATAGCAATTGCTACAAGTTTGTTGCATGCATTCGAAGAGGAGCCACGAGAAGAGTGTGGTGTGTAGCTTGTCGTTGTGATGAAGATCCACCGACCTGCGAGTGAACAAGGAAACTGTGGTGACGAGGCTGCATGAAGGACTGTGTGTGGTCATGGAGAACAACATTCTGTGGTGCTTGAGGAGCCCCCACGCAGAGGAGCTGCGGGACCAGTTACCCAACAGAGGAGCCTGCCCAGAAGAGGAGCAGATTGTGGCATTTGGCGGTCACCTAGCAGAGAAGCCTGCCCGTCGTGGCTGGTCGGTAGCCCTGTGTGTTAGAATTGAACTAGGCGCATAGCTGTTGAAATTATACTTTCAACTGCCATGTAGCAGCATTAAGACAGCGACCGTAAAACCACTCCAGAAAACTGTTGAGCCTTATCGCACCGCCTTTCACGAGTTAGTGGTTTTCCTCCTAGGGACTCCGATACTATACACCTTTCGACGCGTGTCCACAGTACTTTTTCAAAACCACTTTTTCATCGAGACGTATTGTTTGTTTAGTTTGGGCAAGCGATATTCGTCTGATTGCAAGGATGGATGATGTCCATTGATTAAAGCCAAAGTTGTGCACAGGCCTGCTGCAACATTACGTGACGTGAAGTAAAGTTTTGTTCACCACCAGTAAAACAATTAATGGATTAATATGTATGTACTGTGGTCGTAGATTTTAGGTATAAGCTTTTAATTTTAATGTTTTTAAATTCACGAGAGTAAGTTTTATGTTTTACCGCAAAAGTCAAACGATATATGTAGTTTTGTTTTGTTCATTGTCAAATACGCACTGTAATGCAAGGGAAGAAATGCAGAGCAGTGCAAAACAAAACCAGAACAGAGCAGCGTGAAAATATTATTGAGAAGGAAGCATTGTAAGCACGTAGCAGCGCGTGAGTAGGGAGAAAGGGAATGCTCGGCAGAGCCTGAATGTAATATTTTTTTTATTAAATATGAATGTAAAACTGCACCAGCATATGTAAGAATTTTTTTTGCAGTAAATGTAAATTTTTTTTACACATAGTAGTGTAAAAATTTTCAAGAGAGGGACGGAGTAAATTTTTTTTTTGTTTTGGAACTGAAATGTTCTTGGAGAATCCCTCTGTGAGAGGAAGATGGTTTTGTAACAACAGTTCTGGTTAATGAATACAAAGAGTTTTTATGGGTTTGAATCTCTGTTCTCCAGCAAACAATTTTTTTTATGCTTCCCTGTGTTAAAGATCCTGTGGAAAAACAAAGTATTACTCTCTGTTCAGTGATTTTGTTTTGGAATTTACCAGAAAATTCCCAACAGTGGTATCGGAGCTCGTCCAGGCTCTTTGAAGGTGTCAAAGAAGATGAAGGAAGGATTTATTGCTACAGCAGCTTCTCCAGTAGAGTGAAGACTCAGTCAAAAATCTAAGGTATTTTTCAAGCTAGTTTTCTGTGTTGCTGTTGAAAACAGTCAGTTATTTTAAATACAGTCAAGTATTTTGAAGCATAGCTAAGAGAGTACAAGGATGGCTAGCACCAGCACTAGCATGGGTATTTTTAATACTCAGCTCCCACAGTTTAATGGGAAAAACTATGACTATTGGGCAATAACAATGACAGCCCTGTTTTCCTCACAAGATTTATGGGAACTTGTTGAATATGGGTTTGAAGAACCAGGAGATGAAGATGAGTTAAATAGATTAACTCAGGCAGAGAAAGATCTGTTGAAAAGAAATAAGAAGAAGGATTCAAAATCCCTCGTATTTTTGTATCAAGCAGTGCATGAGAGTGTGTTTCCAAGGATAGCAACAGCTAAGACATCCAAAGAAGCATGGCAAACTCTCAAGACAGCCTATCAAGGCATGGAGAGTGAAGACAACAAGACTACATTTGCTGAGGAGAGATTTTGAGAACCTGTGCATGAAGTCAGATAATATTGACTCATTCTTCACACATGTGATTGGTTTGGTCACACAGATAAGGTCTCATGGAGAAACTCTTGCATAAAGGAGGATTGTGGAGAAACTGTTGAGGGTCCTACCCTCAAAGTTCGATGTGATTGTCACCACCATAGAAGAGACAAAGGATCTCACAAACTTTTCAGTTGATGAACTACATGCATCACTGATAACACATGAGCAGAGATTGAGTAGAAATGAAAACTCATCTCTAGAGCATGCCTTCAAGACCCAGATGTCCTTTGGAAGAGGAAGAGGTCAAGGCAGAGGAAACAAGAGAGGAAGAGGCAGAAGCCAAAACAGAGGTGGAAGAAACAGTCCAGCAAATGCTCAAGGAAGAGGCAGCAATCCAAATCAGAACCAAGGCCAAGGCAGCAACCAACAAAGTGGAAAACATCATGCTTAAGGACAAAGGTTTGAAAAATCCAATGTCCAATGTTATTATTGTAAAAAATATGGGCATTATGCAAATGAATGTAGGAAGAAGCAACATGATATGATTAATAGATCTAGTGCAAATATGACTAGAGAAAATATCAGCCAAGATAATGTGCTTTTAGCTTGTAACATGGTTGAAACAAACAGTGATGATATATGGTTTCTAGAATCCGGTTGCAGCAACCATATGACACGAAACATAGCCCTGTTTTCTACTTTAAATCAAAATGTGAAATCACAAGTCACACTTGGGAGTGATCGTAAAATTTCTGTTATGGGAAAAGGAGAAGTAAAAATATTTACAAAGAAAGGTGAAAAGAAAACCATAGCAGATGTCTATTATGTTCTTGGAATGAAGTGTAACCTTTTGAGTATTGGACAGCTTGTTCAAAAGGGTTACAATGTCTTCTTTGAGAATGATGTATGCACCATCATGGATAGAGCACCCAACAAAAGATGTATTGCTGAAGTGAAGATGACGAGGAACAGGATGTTCCCTCTCAGAATAAGGGTAGATTTGGAAAACAAAGAAGTAATTGCAGCAGTTACCCAAGAGGCTTTCCAAAGCGTACCAAAGGATGAAAATTGGTTGTGGCACTTGAAATTTGGACATCTCAACTTTGGAGGTCTAAACTTGTTGAGTAGAAAAGGAATGGTAAGAGGATTACCATTGATAGAGAAACTAGACAGCCTTTGTGAAGGTTGTATCTTGGGGAAACAACACAGAGAAAATTTTCCATCAGGGAAAAGCATAAGGGCAAAGGCACCCTTAGAGATTGTCTACTCAGACTTATGTGGACCGATGCAAACTCCATCACTAGCAGGCAGCCAATATTTTCTAATATTCATTGATGATTTTACTAGAAAGACTTGGGTTTATTTCGTGAAGAACAAAAGTGAAGTGTTTGAAAATTTTCGAAATTTCAAAGCACTTGTAGAAAATCAAAGCGGGCCGCATATCAAAGTTCTAAGAACTGACAGAGGAGGTGAGAAGATCTCCAAGGAATTCCTACGTTTTTGTAGAGAAAATGGAATTCATAAGCAGTTTACAGCTAGGTACACCCCACAACAAAATGGAGTAGCTGAAAGAAAGAATAGTACCATCATGGATATGTCGAGGAGTATGTTAAAGGAAAAGCATTTGCCAAATGATTATTGGGCTGAAGTTGTACACTGTGCAGTATATATTTTGAATAGATGCCCAACAAAAGCAGTCATGAACAAAGTGTCGGAAGAAGCATGGAGTGGGAGAAAGCAAGGAGTCACCCACATGAAAGTTTTTGGATGTGTGGCTTATGCACACATTCCAGATCAGCTAAGGAAGAAGTTGGATAGCAAAGGGGAGAAATGTATTTTCATTGGATACAGTGAGGAATCCAAAGCTTACAGGTTGTATATCTCATCTACCAAGAAGTTTTTTGTGAGCAGAGATGTTCAATTCATTGAGGAGGAAGCGTGGGATGGAAGCATAGAGAAAACAATGAATGTTAAAAATTATTTGTCTCATGATGAAGATGATGAGGAGATGGCTGAAATACATCCCCAAACAGTAGTACCAACACAAGGACAGCAAGGGACACCCTTGAGGAGAAATGAAAGTGCTTCTCCAAGCACACCACAAGGAGGAAATTCAAGTGCGTCTTCAAGCACTTGTACACCAAATGAAAGAGGTAAGAAATTCATAAATTTAAGCGACTTTTATGATGAAGGTATGAATTCCTTGTTTGCTTTATAGTGTCATGTTGATGACCCTATTCATTTCGAAGATGCAATTAAGGATAATAAATGGATAGAAGCTATGGATGAGGAGATCGATGCCATAGAGAAAAACAAGACATGGGATTTGGTTGAACTACCAAAAAGAAAAGAAGTCATTGGAGTTAAATGGGTCTACAAGACCAAGAGTAATGCTGAAGGCAAAATAGAAAGACACAAGGCAAGACTGGTTGTCAAGGGATACAAGCAGCAGTATGGGAGAGACTATGAGGAAACTTTCGCACCGGTTGCAAGAATGGAAACCGTGAGAGCAGTGTTGTCCATAGCAGCACAAAACAAGTGGAAAGTTTACCAAATGGACGTGAAGTCAGCATTCCTAAATGGAGTGTTAATGGAAGAGGTTTACATTGAACAACCTCTAGGCTATGAAAAGAAAGGCCAAGAGCACAAAGTGTGTAGATTGAAGAAATCTCTTTATGGGCTGAAGCAAGCACCAAGAGCATGGTACAGTAGGATAGATTCCTATCTACTGGAAAATGGATTTGAAAAGTGTGAGGGAGAACCCACCGTCTACATCAAAGAAAAGGATGGTAAAATTCTAATTGTTGTGTTATATGTTGATGATGTTATTTTCACAGGTAATGATGAATATCTCATTGAAAATTTCAAAGCAGTCATGAAAGAGGAATTTGAAATGACTGACATGGGTTTGCTGAGATACTTCTTAGGAATAGAAGTAGATCAAAATGAAAATGGAATTTTTATTTCACAAGCAAAATATGTTAATGAAGTATTGGAAAGATTTAACATGCAGGACAACAAAGCAGCAATCACTCCCACAGTGATGGGATTAAAACTCAACAAAGAGGACAACAACAAGGATTTTGATCCTAGCTTGTACAAGAGCATAGTTGGCAGCCTTATGTATTTAACTGCAACTAGGTCGGATATAATGCATTTTGTTAGCTTAATTTCCAGATTCATGGAGAGGCCAAAAGAAGCACATTGGTAGGCATCAAAAAGAATTCTGAGGTATGTTAAAG
This sequence comes from Pinus tabuliformis, assembly GCA_031772625.1. NCBI lineage: Eukaryota > Viridiplantae > Streptophyta > Pinopsida > Pinales > Pinaceae > Pinus > Pinus tabuliformis. The sequence goes on from CM062810.1 coordinate 181,635,033, forward strand.
GTACTAAAAGATTTGGGATTTTATATACTACTTCAAAATGTTCAGATTTAGTTGGATACACTGATAGTGATTGGGCTGGAAGCGTAGATGATCAGAAAAGCACATCCAGTTATGTCTTTCACATGGGTTCAGGAGCCATTTCACGGGCTTCTAAGAAACAACCTATTGTAGCATTGTCTATAGCAGAGGCAGAATATGTGGCAGCTACAGCAGCAACATGTCAAGTAGTTTGGATGAGAAGAATGCTAAGGAGCTTAGGCCAGGAGCAGGCAAAAGGAACGGTGATTTTTTGTGACAATAGCTCAGCTATTGCATTATCCAAGAATTCGGTGTTTCATAAGAGAACGAAACACATAGACACAAGGTTTCATTACATCAGGGAATTGGTAAGCAATGGAGAAATTATTTTAAAACATTGCAGGATTCAAGATCAAGTTGCAGACATTCTGACCAAGCCATTGGACCAGAAAAGCTTTGAATTTTTGAGGAAGTGTTTGGGTATGACTGATAACACAGTAGTTGAAATTAAAGGGGAGTGTTGAAATTATACTTTCAACTGCCGTGCAACAGCATTAAAATAGCGACTGTAAAACCACTCCAGAAAACTGCTGAGCCTTATCGCACAGCCTTTCACGAGTTAGTGGTTTTCCTCCGAGGGGCTCCCATACTGTACACCTTTCGACACGTGTCCACAGTACTTTTTCAAAACCACTTTTTCATCGGGACGTATTGTTTGTTTAGTTTGGGCAAGCGATATTCGTCCGATTGCAAGGATGGATGATCTCCGTTGATTAAAGCCAAAGTTGTGCACAGGCCTGCTACAGCATTACGTGACGTGAAGTAAAGTTCTGTTGACTACCAGTAAAACAATTAATGGATTAATATGTATGTACTGTGGTCGTAGATTTTAGGTATAAGCTTTTAATTTTAATGTTTTTAAATTCACGGGAGTAAGTTTTATGTTTTACCGCAAAAGTCAAACGACATATGTAGTTTTATTTTGTTCATTGTCAAATACGCATTGTAATGCAAGGGAAGAAATGCACAGTAGTTCGAAACAAAACCAGAATAGAGCGGCGTGAAAATATTATTGAGAAGGAAGCATTGTAAGCACGTAGCAACGCGTGAGTAGGGAGAGAGGGAATGATTTGCAGAGCCTGAATGTAATATTTTTTTTATCAAATATGAATGTAAAACTGCAACAACATATGTCAGAATTTTTTTTTTGCAGTAAATGTAATTTTTTTTTACACAAAGTAGTGTAAAAATTTTCAAGAGAGGGACAGAGTAATTTTTTTTTTCTTTTGGAAATGAAGTGTTCTTGGAGAATCCCTCTGTGAGAGGAAGATGGTTTTGTCACAGCAGTTCTGGTTAATGAATACGAAGAGTTTTTATGGGTGTGAATCTCTATTCTCCAGCAAACAATTTTTTTTATGCTTCCCTGTGTTAGAGATCCTGTGGCAAAACAGAGTATTACTCTCTGTTCAGTGATTTTGTTTTGGAATTTACCAGAAAATTCCCAACAACAGCATGTGGTGAGTGCCCATGTCGATGAGCCATTAATAAATCTACAGTTGCTACCTATTGGAAATTGAGGTGAGGTTGGTTTATTTGATCGATTGGGTGGATAGAATTGCGGAGAGACTGGTCATTGCTAACAGTCGAGAAACTAGCAGTCGGCTGAGCCACCAGCGACCAGTAGTCAGCAGCTAGGCGACCGGTTGGCACAATCATAGTTGCAACACCCCAATAGTGTACGAGAAGAGGATTCAAGTCAGGTCCAATAGACGATGAATCGACAGAGTAGGTAGATTTTGCAAGCGGAGGGTCGATTAAGAGAATGTCCCACATAGTGAGCCGCCATCGATGAGGGTCAATTGGCTGACAGAGTGCTAGTAAACAACCACACAAAGCTTTGAGTCAATGTTGATAGATTGGGAACCCTGATCAACAGACCATAGTAGCACAAGTATTCAGTGCAACCGGTGCAAAGAAATCGTGAGGGTGTTGCTTCATTTGATTAGGTTGCAGTGGGATCTGCAAACCCGTGGGAAGAATAAATTTTGTGCATGAATGTTGTGGAGAGGGAAACATTGTGGTGTCTTTTCATTCTGGTATTGGTTCTGCTTGGGTGAATTTTGTGCGAGTTGCAGTGGAACAAACCAAGATCCAGGGTCTGTTTTGTTCAGAGATTGGTTAAGTTATTTGCACCAAGAAACCTGGTCTCTGGCCGACAACCAAATTGGGAATTTCCATTTGACCTGTGAGTGGGACAAAGTGTTGTTTGGATCCCCATTTTTCGATCGACCTGGTGACCCATCCCTATGTGTGGAGAGTGAAAGTTGATGGAGCTTTGTTGGAGTTACGTGTTGATCATTGTTGAAGCATTGGTGAAACCCATATCTTACAAACAGTGTCAAAGGAATACAACATTATTCATATAGTTGGGCATTCACCTAGTTATTTTCGATTTCTAGGACATTGGTGTGGCGGATCTGAGCCATGGAACACTAATCACACGGAGCATTGGGTGTTGTTGTTGGGATTATATGCTAGCGGACGTGGTCACTTGTTAGATTGGCATTGCACAATTGTGTTGCTCGGAAAAGTTGCAAGAAATCTGTACCTATTGTTAAATCACTGTTAGTTGAGGCAAACACAGTCAACATGCTCTTAAAGTCAACCTCATATGACTTGAGAACCCCAATGGTGGAGATCAAGCCGAGACATGATTTGCATGGAGCTGTGTGACCAAAAAGACATTCTTTTCAGATAGGCGTTTGTATGATGCATTGTTCAACTGTTGGAGAGCATATAGAAACATCTAGAGCCCCATTTGGAGCTAGTATGCAGTAGGAGTGGTATGGATTGATTCCACGTGAAAGAATAATCGATCAATGATTTAGGATCAATGGGTTTTACTTCAGGAGCTTTGGAGCTGGAGTTGGAGTACAGGAGAAGATAAGACACGGTTACCTCTTTGGCATTGTTGATTTTATTCTTGGGCACCACAAAGGCAGTGGTCAGGTCATCCGTGCGGTGTCTTGATATAGTCATGATCAACATCCCATAGAAATTGCTACAAGAAGAGTGCTTTGGAAAGTGCAGTGGTAGCAGACTCTTCCTGATTGAAGTGTTCTTCCACATTCGATGCAAGAAAGGGAGAAAATAGAAGGTGAAATGGGTCAACAGAGGAGACTGAAAGAGTCTCAAAGAAAACTAAGGAGAAAGCATCAAAGGACAGATGTGATATATTGTTTTGTTAAATTTGGTGAAGAGTTTCCATTCAATGCTGATGGAATTACAGTCGATCAAGTCAAGGATGATGATGCAGATCAAGAATTTGATGAAAGCATTAAGAGGTTAATGCTAGATCTACCCTCTTTTTCAGGTATGAATTATGAAAGTTGGGAAACTGAAATGAAAAAACATTATGGAAGGTAAATTTATTGAATTAAGTTGAAGATGCTATCAATTTAAAATATGATAATGGAGATGCATCAACATTATGTCTTATAACCTCTGCATTAGATGAAAACATCATGTTCAACATACTACATGAATATGGTAATATTCAAAATGCAAAAGTTTTGTGGGATATTTTAGAAATGAAGTACAGTGAGGACAAAGATGATGAAGGTTTTTCTCTTGAAAATGATGATTGTGTTTTCAATCCCATAACTGATTGTGAAACTAAACATGTCAACATTGAAGATGCAATGATGGGTGATGAATGTGTGCCTCTAATTGACATTAAAACATGTGATGATGAATATACAACCATCATTCTAGAATTTGAATTTTTTTATGAAGAAAGCTTCCCTAATGCAGAGACCTATGAAGTCAAATTTGATGAGATATATGTATCTCATGATGAGTGGATCAATCTGATGCATGAAAAGCATCTTATTGATGAGATGTTGTTAAGTAAGAAGAAAAGTCTATCTTTGTAGACAAATCAAATGCAGGACAACATGTTTGCAGTAACACAATTGAGTAAAGAGGTTGAAGGCATGAATCAACAAGCTATGTCAGCAGAGAGAGATGGAGAAAGGAAAGCTCTCTTGAAGGAGTAGGAAGACAAGATCCAATATGGTCCTCTTAATGAATCTAACATTGTTTTTAAGTGTGTAGATATTGGCATTCAAGAAGAAACAATTGAAAAGTCCCAAGGACTTGCAACATTGAATGTTAGCCTACAATCGAGATCAAGAAAGAGAAGGATAAGAGTTCAAGTATTCCGCCTTTGGGGAAGAAAATGTAAAAAGGAGGAGAAGCTCCATCACTACCTTATGGCAAGAAAAGTGAAGATGAAACTTCATCGACGAATGAACAAGCATGGACTCTCAAGCAAGAAGACAAAAATGAAAGCTCAGTTACCCAGTTTTTTATGTGCTCTTGTAAGCCGAGCTGAGACTAGACCAGCAGGCGTATGTTATTTTTTCCCTTTCTCCATTAAGGGGGGGTGTTAGAATTAATGGAGAAATATATATTTTAGGAGGGATTTAGTTCATTAGTTGAGCGTATGCCTTTGATTAGGATTTAGTTCCTATTCCTTTGGAGGTTGTTCTAACTTCCCTACTTGTGTGAAAGCTATATATATGCTTGATTGTAAGATGAAAGTGTAGAATGGTCTGCCAATGGCACTCTCTAGGTGTAGTCTCTCACCTGAGAGCTATCCAGCTTAAGCAATAAAGTTTCATTCTTTAGTTTTTATCAATGTGGCATTCAGGTAAGTATTTAATTTTTTTCATAATTGTTTTCCTCACCTAAGTTGGTTATCGTAGGAGGCAAAATCTATTATTTATTTATGTCTGGTGTCGGTGTGAGATAAATGCCTGAGAGAACGATGGAGGAAGATCCTAAACAGAGCACAAAGGGAAAATTCCTAAACCCTAAGTAATTTTGGGTCATTCGATAATTGGAGAAAATTGGCCAACACAATGTCCATTCCTCTTCTGATTGGATGTATGACATGAAGGAAATTTGATTCCCTTATATCGAGAGCAATTGTCATATTTAATTCTCTGGTTTTTGTTTTAGTAAATTTAATTATTTCTAGCCTTTGTGCCAAGGAAAATTTTATTGAATTCAACTATTTAAATCAACTCCTTAATGCATATGCAGCAACATACTAGATCAAGCACCTATTTACCAGTTGATCCAAGTACTCGTACCCAAGATGCATTAAATAAGTGGTCTCTCCGCTAGTGAAAACGCCTTCTGCCATCAAAATTCCCACCGTGTCTCCACATTAATTTTTGTATCCTCGCACAGTATAGAAAACAAATCTTCAATTCATTAGACAAAACATTATAACTATACCTTAGTTTTGTATTAATATTCCTTTCAAAATCTTGATCTGTATTGCCCATGAGAGTTAAAGCACAACACCAGTCCTCTTCATTGTTTATGGAAGCCATCACTGCACCAACTGCATTTATAACCAATTGCAAACCTTCACATTCCTTGGCAATTTGTCTGGCAATAGCTTTTATATTTCTGTCGACAACAGCTTGGTCATTTGTAAAATCTTTTCTCGTGAACAACTCCCATGCTTCCTCTTTAAACATGGGCTCTATCTTTAAGGAGGTCTAATTCCCCCCATTTCTCCAATCACCTCTGTGTTGCAAGTGGAGATCAAGACTTTGTTGCCCTTATCATTGCCAAAGCTTATCCCTACATCATCAAAATCAATGTGCTCCCACACATTGTCCAGCATTAGAAGAAATATTTTCTTCGCAAGAGATGCAGACAAAGCCATCTTCTGCGGATCATTTCCTTTGTTAATTTTCAAATCGAGTGCCTTAGAAATGGAATTCTGCAAGTTTCCAATCTTAAAATTCTGAGACATAGTAACAGAGATGACATCATCAAAGATACTACTCACCTCCTTGAAATGGTTAAAGATGAGTTGGAGGGACGTTTTTTGAATCCGACCCATACCCCACACACCAACCACTGGATAACTACATTGCGTAAGCCATTTCTATAGTTGCCCTTGATCAAATTTCATATGGAAGTCAATGAAGCCAGCGACTGGGACAGGTTGACGAAGGAATGGCTTTGGCTCAAACACTGCAGTAGGCACAATCTGCTCCACATCAGAAAGAATTTGAAGGTCATCTTTAAGCCGTTGAAAGTGGTCGTTGAATGTTGTGTTCCATTGTCTAATTTTCTAGGAACTGAACCAACTGAAATGACGCCTTCTTTGTTTCTCGACGCTATTGATGAGTTTTTGGGCCTGTATGAGGGCATTGTCCATGGATCTCAAACTCGTTTCTACGTGGTGTTATCTGGAATCTGTGTCTGCAACTGTAGGTGTGGGAGTGGTCATTACGTGCGAAGTCAAGGTGCATTTTCCTATCTCAACGATGATGTTCTCCTCCTTTGAGCTGATTGTGCTCCCTTTATATTCCTCTGGACCTCGGCTTGTCGGACCACTTGCTTTTCCTTTGCGTGTGGCTACTATGGCTGAAATAAGTTTGGCAAGATGTATGAGGTGCCTACCTTAGTTACACTGGTTTGCAAGATAAATATAAGGTAAAAAGAAAACCTCATAAAATGAGTTTGCTATTGATCAAAATTCTGCTCATTCATTGAAAGATACAAAACAGAAAGGTATAGAAAACTTCTGAATAATTCAGTGAGCAAGAAAGGATTTGAGGATGATGTGTACCTTTTAGAATGCAGCGATGGAAGAGGCACTGACGTTTGATTGGCATCGTTATCCGCATTGGTACTGACATTAATCAAGACTTACATCAAAACTTACAACGATGAAGCCATGGTGCAAGGTCAAGTAATCAATTTTAGTTATGGATTGATAGAATCTACGAAAAAAGCATCCTTGCAAATATGAGGAAAGATAATGTTAAATTAGATATTGAGATTTCTCAATTAATGCAAATAGGAAACAAAGATATATGCCTTAAGATTTGGAATAGTAAATAACTTACCATCCATTTAATTAATGCAAATCGGAAACAAAAACATAATGCAAATAGTGAACAAAGACATATGCCTCCGAAGATTTGGAATAGTAAATAACTTACAATCCATTTAAAAATCAATGTTCAGCTCCACAAACTTATGGATTTTTACAAATGAAATTCCATGGATTAATCTGAATCGCCCAAGGTTCATGTTGTGGTTTCTTAATATTTTAGTTTTGAAATCAGGAACTTTACCCAGTCAACCACAACGGCTCTATGGCTCCGTAGACAAAACCTCTTCGATATAAAAAAATTAAAGAAGTTGGTTGTAAGTTCATAAAGAAGTAACAGTGCATCCATCTTACTACCCAGTGGCAACCTTTAAATCAACCGGTAATCACAACCTAATCGTCTAACAAAAAATCCAATGCACACATTATAACAAGGATGTAGCTAAGTGAAGGCTGAAAATAAATTTAAAGATGCTAGGATGTATATGCTTACCCTTTAATTTTGACTTGGTAAAATCAAATGATAGACATATGCAGCAGCCACCCAATTAAAGTTAAAAATAATTAATATTGTTTTATATTAATGGAGAAAATGGTTACATTGTTGTAACGTTCTCCCTAGTTTAGGATTAGTTCCTAAAGTTTAGGGGTTTGGGTGCAACTTCCTAATTCCTAGTATTGTATTTAATGATGTAATCTTTCATTGATGAATATAGTGTGTACAAGAGTGATCTCTCTGTTTTTGGTGAGTGTAGTCTCCAGGTGCAGGCCACACCTGAGAGCTACATCTCTTTCTTTCAATTCTGTTCACATTTTATCTTGGTATCAGAGCTCAGATTGGGTGAGCCTGATCTTTTGTCACCTTATGGCTGAAGTGCCTTTTTTTTTTTTGTAGCTAGCTTGCCTGTGTGGCAGAAGTGCCTGTGTGGCTTGAAGTGCCTTTGTGGCCGCGTGTACACAAGAGCTTTGTGCTCAATTGATCAGGTGGACTGCAGAGGAGAGGATATTGGCGCGTTTTTTGCGCTGACAGAGGTGCCAGAAAAGGGAATTAGCACGGATTATGTGGGATTAATCGCGCCAGAGCTCCAGAACGCCAAATTGGCGTGGATTTTTCGCTCGGGATCGCGCCAGCAAAGAACACTCGCACCGATTTTTAATTGGCAGGGATTTTTCGCTCGGGATTGCGCTAGCACTAAGAGGACTTTCCGCACGCTGATTGAGGACGCGCCAATCTTCCTTCAAGGAGATCTGCGAGAAGCCTCAACTTCGTTTGGTGGTTTTCAAGGGGTGCAGATCGGTGAAGTTGCAGATCTATCCAGGAGAGGCAGATCGGATCAATTTGTGATCAGATCGGATCATCGACTGTATTGAAGACGCCGAATTTGCTCATTGGAGCGGGATTGCCAAAGACTGTAGATCGGATCCAGAGGTGACAGATCGATCTGACAGGTATTATTTTTTTGTTGTTGATTCAGAATGAGTAATACGATGGAATCTTTCCTTAACGAGTCTGGTAAACTTAATGGATCTAACTTCACGAATTGGAAGTTTAAGATCCAGACCTTGCTCGAGGGTGCGAATGCTTGGTCCATAATTACAGGTGATGAACAGAAGCCGAATGGAGGACCACAGGAGCAAGATTGGGAAAAACGAGAGAACAAGGCCAAAGTCTTGTTGAAGATGTCTATGAAAGACAATGTTATTGCGCACATCAGAGACTGTAAAACGTCCGCGGACATCTGGACGAAAATAAAAAAATATGTATGAGACCCATAATATGAGCAGAGTCTTGGCACTTAAAAGCAAGCTATTTTCAATGAGGATGGACGAGAGGGAGACTGCTACTGCATTTGTTGCAAGAATTAAAGATGTGAAAGACGCATTGGTGGCCATCGGAGTGGCGGTGGCTGATGAAGATCTTGTTGCAATCACAATGAACGGGATGCGTGATGATTTTCAAACGTTCATCACTGGAGTGTCGGCAAGGGAGAAAACGCCCTCATTTGATGATCTCACTGGGATCTTGCAGCAAGAGGAGGAGCGGCGACAGAACTTGAACCCCCAGAGTGATGATCTTGCGTTGATGGCAAAACGACGATCATCCAAAGGAAGGCAGTCACAACAGCAATCAAAGCAGAAAGGAGGAACATCACAGAAGAATCTGCATTCTCATAAAGGTATGCTTGCAAATCATTCTAAAAAGAAATGTTATTATTGTGGAAAGACGGGTCATATACAGAGAGAATGTTATAAGAAGCAGGCTGATGATGCAAAGAGGAGGCAGGCAAATGCAAATCACAGAGGATACTTTGCTGAAGAAGAAGACTCCAGTCATGAATTTCGACTGTTCACAGTCGACTGTGCCCTTTCAGCATCTAATGAAGATGAAATTTGGTATGTCGATTCCGGAGCATCCTCTCACATGACAGGTAAAAAGGAATTTTTTGATAGCCTTGAAGAAAGTATAAATGGATCAAAAATATATTTAGGAGATGATAGTGGATACGAGATTAAAGGTCATGGGGTGATTTCAGTTAAGTTACCAAATGGAAAAATTAGTCACCTTACAAATGTTTTATATGTACCTAGAATTAAGAAAAATCTGATATCTGTATCCATGATGGCTGATCAAGATATGCAAGTTGAGTTCTTCAAGACTCACTGTGTGATAAAGGATTGCAGGAATGAAATAGTTGCAACAGGCATGCGAGTTGGAAGTCTATACAAACTGGATGCAAAAAGCATACCAAAGCAAGCCATGGTTGCAGGAGGATCGACAGCCGAACAACTCTGGCATCAGAGGTTCGGTCATTTGAATTTGCAGGACCTCATGTTATTGTAGAAGAAAGGTATGGTCGAGGGACTCCCTATCTTTCGTAATATTCAGTTAAATTGTGATGGTTGTGCCTTAGGCAAAATGCATAGAGAACAGTTCCCTGTGCATGATACAAGGAAGGAAACGAACATTTTAGAACTAGTGCACACTGATGTATGCGGACCTATGCAGACAAGGTCGCTAGGGGGAGCATATTATTTTTTGTTATTTACTGATGACTGCACTAGATATTCATGGGTTTATTTTTTGAACAAGAAAAGTCAGACTTTCCAGTGCTTTATAGAATTTAAAACCTTGGTGGAAAAGCAGTTTGGTAAGAGCATAAAAATTCTCCGATCTGACCAAGGGGGAGAATACAAGCTAAAAGAATTCATGAAATTCTGCAAATCTCACGGGATTGTTCAGCAGTATACAGTGCCACACACACCACAGCAGAATGGAGTTGCAGAACGCAAAAACAGAACCTTGGTGGAGTGCACAAGGAGCATGTTCCAAGGTAAGGGTTTGTCTAATAGCTTTTGGGCAGAGGCTATTAATACTGCTTTATATTTGAAGAACAAAAGTCCTACCACGTATCTTGGCTTCAAAACCCATTTTGAAGCTCTATATGGATTTAAACCAGCAGTAAACCATCTAAGAGTATTTGGGTCAAAAGCATTTGCCCATATACCTAAAGCTGATAGGAAGAAATTAGATCCTAAAGCTGTGAAATGCATCTTTGTTGGTTACGGCACAGAATTTAAAGCATATAAATTGTTCAATCCTGAGTCTCGTAAGACATTTGCAAGCAGAGATGTAGTGTTTCATGAACAGGTACAGGAAGGGAAAGATGACGTTGGTGATGACTGGCACATTCCATTGTTGTTGGAGGAAAGCAGCGAGGACAAAAGAGAGCAGGAGCAGAAAGAAGAGCAGAAAGAAGAACAACAAGAAGGTGATAATGCAAGCCCAGTTATAACAGAAGAAAACAAATTTGAGGTAAGTCCCCTACCAAGGAGGTCAGGTAGGAAGACACAACTACCATTAAAATTGAGAAACTATGCTTTGATGTCAAAAGTTTTGAACATTGTAGAACCCTCTAATTACAAAGAAGCTAGTCAATTTAAGGAATGGAGAGCTGCAATGAATGAAGAAATGGAATCAATTCTTAGAAATGATACTTGGGATTTAGTTGAATTGCCTAAGAATAAAACACCCATAGGATTCAAATGGCTGTTTAAACAAAAAATGAATGCAGACAGGAGTATAGATAAGTTAAAAGCTAGGCTGGTTGCAAAAGGATATTCACAGCAGGAAGGTATAGATTTTGATGATACTTTCGCACCTGTAGAAAAGCTAAATACAATCAGAATGCTTATTGCTTTAGCTACTAAATGTAATTGGGAATTACACCAGCTTGATGTTAAATCTGCATTTTTAAATGGTGATTTAAAAGAAGAAATTTACTTAGTACAGCCAGAAGGATATGTAAAGCAGGGGCAGGAACATCTTGTTTGCAGATTGAAAAAGGCTTTATATGGTTTAAAGCAAGCACCCAGGTCTTGGTACGAAAAGGTTGATTCTTTCTTTATAGAGTATGGTTTCCATAGAAGTTTAAATGACCCAAATTTGTATACCAAGTACAATAACCAGGGGCAGATTATTTTGATTTCTTTGTATGTGGACGACATGATTATAACAGGAAATGCAGATGATTTAATCAAAGGAATCAAAAGGCTTATGGCACAAGTTTTTGAGATGAAGGAACTCGGAAGCCTTCACTACTGTCTGGGATTAGAAGTATTCAGGGATACTGGGCAAACTTTTCTTACCCAAGGGAAGTATGCCAGAAATTTGTTGGAAAAGTTTGGTATGGATCAGTGTAGAGCAGCAGCGACACCTTTGGAGCAGAATCTGAAATTGAACAGTGATGATGGCACTAAGGAGGTTGATGCCACAATGTACAGACAGCTGGTTGGTAGCTTAATATATCTTACAACAACCAGACCTGACTTGGCATACTCTGTTAGTGTATTGAGCCAATTTATGTCGAAACCGCTTAAAAGTCATTGGATAGTAGCAAAGAGCGTGTTGATGTATCTTTGTGGTACTATTAATTATGGTATTTTATACACTGATGTATCTGATGTTACTCTAGTAGGTTTTTCAGACTCAGACTGGGCAGGTAACCTAGATGATCGAAGGTCCATCACAGGTTATGCATTCAACATAGGTTCCGGGGTCATAGCTTGGAGCAGCAAGAAGCAGAGTACTGTAGCCTTGTCTTCATGTGAAGCTGAGTATCAAGCATTGTGTGCAGGAATGTGTGAAGCGATCTGGTTGAGGAGGCTTCTCAAAGATTCAGGAAAAGAACAGAAGAATCCCACTTCCATCAAAAGCGACAACCAGAGCACCATTAAATTAGCATACAATCCAGTGTTTCACAAAAACACCAAACATATAGACACTCAGTTTCATTTTGTTAGAGAGAAAATACAGTCTAAAGAAATTGTTGTTGTATATTGTAAAACTTGTAACAATGTGGCTGATATTTTCACAGAGCCTCTTGCACGAGTGAAATTTGAATTGTTTAGAAAGTTGCTAGGAGTCTAGGAGAACCCTTTCTCCATTAAGGGGGGGAGTTAAAAATAATTAATATTATTTTATATTAATGGAGAAAATGGTTACATTGTTGTAACGTTCTCCCTAGTTTAGGATTAGTTCCTAAAGTTTAGGGGTTTGGGTGCAACTTCCTAATTCCTGGTATTGTATTTAATGATGTAATCTTTCATTGATGAATATAGTGTGTACGAGAGTGATCTCTGTTTTTGATGAGTGTAATCTCCACCTACACCTGAGAACTACATCTCTTTCTTTCAATTCTGTTCACATTTTATCTATTAATACCCTATAGCATCCTTAATATTTATTACCTTAAATAAATTATTTTCAAAAAAGAACGGGGTAATAACTTTACCTTAAAATAACTTTACCTTTCCGGAGAATGAAACAGTATTAAAATAACTTTACCTTTTCCAACACTGAAATAATAATTTGATTGTATGATATTTACTTTAATATTTACAGTTTGTAAAAATAGGAAGATAACATTAGCTTTGCCCACAGTAAAACGAAGGATTTAATGTTATAAAGGGGTTGGGTGTTGTTATCCCTGCGATTGACATTTATGCGTTCACTTTAAAATGCCCTTTATAAAATGCTATTCATAATGTGCGTATGGTAAGAATGCTGGTTGCATAACAATCAATATAGATCGCATGCACTTCAGGGTGCGTTATTGCTCTGCACGTGGGAAAGTTATGTTGCCTCACTTTTGTCATACAGCGAGCAAACAATCAGAATCAACTTTATTAGAATAAAATAGAGTTGGAATTATAACCGTAACTTGGATCAATTTTATTATAATAGGAGTTGGAATGACCATATATAAAAGATAACGTAAGAAAAGCTAAAGTGAAAGTAGAAGAGAAACGTATCTGCATTGAAAACAAGAAAAACAATAAATTATGTTTGTAGTGTTGAAATTATATTTGCTGTATTTTTTGAGAAATTATATTGGTAATATTTTTACATCTGTACTCCTTGGTGCCGAAGCATTTCCAACCGCCAACAACAACTCAACTATAATTACAAAAACAGGTAGAGGATCCTCTCTCTGCAATTTGTTGAAGAGCACAAAACCCTTTAAATAGTGGCTTTAATGGGTTGTGCACATCAAAGACAGTAAGATAGATTGTCCAACAACTTCACCCGAATTCTAATGAGAGCGTTATACAATTGCTTGACTTTACTGTCCAGCGCAGCAATCTCTTTATCAAAATCTGCCACGCATTTCTTCAGTGCGTCTACTAACTCTTTCACCTCTTTGTGCTCATTGATCGTCTTCTGCTGCTTGTCGGCCAATAAAATATCATACAACTTTCTTACTAAAACATCTGCATTTTCCAATTCATGCAATAGACAACGAGAGGTTTCACACCTGTTCTTGAGATTCCTGAGCCTTTCAAACAAACTGCGGAGGCAGGAACTGCGCCCGGCGAGCATGCGGGTATTACCTCGTCCGTGAAGAGATGGCCTCGGCATCTCGATTGACAGGGACTTGGCTACAGTTTTAAGCACGGAAGCGGTGCACTCATTGAGATTATGAATATCCTCTGATAAATCATCCTCCGATCTACTGACTCCCAAATAACTTGGGGAGGCAGTAACCTCTTCAATATGAACCATTCCTCTAGATCTGGAAGTAGAGGGATTGCATATGGCATTAACATTGGTGATGGCACTTCTGCAGTCGGCCAACATATTGGTTGCTTTTACAAGCGAGGCCTGACTCATCTTGCTGATGTCCATCCCTGCACGATCCACAGAGTGAGTAGCGCTCTGAAGCAACATCTGGTATTGTTTCACGTCCGCAATGTTATCGCCAACGGCATTGCACATATCAAGAAGCTTCACTATGTCTTCCAGGGCGACGTTAACCCACTTGGAATTGGAATTAGCGAGAGAGTGAATGTTGGAATATGCGGAGAGAATGACATCCAGAGAGGCAGTGTAACCTTGCGCGGAATGATTGCTTAAATGATCAGCAGACTCGAGGGCTCCCATGGAGTTCTGATCTTCATCTGCAATATTAAGAAAGGGGTGGACTCTCTTTGCATCGCTCTTTCGCAGTGACCTTACAAGAGTGAATGCACCCATTCTTGTAATTCTAGTCTATTGGCTGCCAGTGAAACCCTGAAATCGATGGATGGATGGAGATCAGAAGAGAAAGGAAGGATGAATTATAAAGAGCAATGGATGATTGAATACATGCGAAGCCTTCTCAAAATGCACAATTATTGTGATTCCTTTTTTTTTAATATATGGAGTGTCGACTTCTTTAGCAACACCGAGAGACATGTCATTAATTCAAAAGAATAAAGTATGGGATGGTAGGGGAATCTCCATGCAATTATATGCTGACTGTCAGATGATCTGGAACTCCACCACAAACAGCATTCGATGTGGTGATGTTCCTCCACATATTGAGAGCAAAGCCTATTAGTCAAAATAATCTATCCAGCAGGGAACTGTCTACAATCGATGTAAGAAGAGAACAAATCTATATAAAGAATTTGATATGTTTCTATCGAAAATATAAAAAATATTTCAAAATATGAATAACCCGCTTACTGGTGCATTTAATATGGGCATGCTATTGAGCTGTACACCAACACATCCATGGTAGTGTCAGGCAAACTTTGTCCTCATATTCGCGTTTTACTACAAACATTGGTGAGCAATTAAGAGTATAGGCTGTGTTGTCGTAGGCTTCATTAACCTCAAGTGGAATGAGATTGCGTATACTGAGTAATATAGATTTTTTAATCGAAAAGATTAAAGCTATTGTCCCCAAACAAGGAAGATTTATTAAAACTGTTTGTTTTCTCATTGGACTCATGACCTAAAACAACACAGCACACATATATTAAAATATCATTTAAATGGGTTGACCTAGATTAGAACATCATTATTTATAATCCCGAGTCCCTACTAGTACGGAAAATTTAGCATACACAAAGGCCTTTTTTACGGAGTGGTCTATAATGAGATTTTTTAGAGATTTAGGTGACGGAATCCGGCGGAAGAAATTGAGGCTAAATCTTGATTTGTTGCAGTTAAAATGGCTTTTTAACTGCATATTTGGATTCAGCACCCTGGAAAACCCTTGGGACGCTTTCATTGTGCAGAAACTAGCTATCAAACTTGCGATTCCAATAAATTCCTGCCGGATTTCGACCAGAAAAACCGGCCTGAAAAGCTTTCAAAAAGTCGCGTTATAAACAACTGCCTTTTCTACTGATTTATTTTCTTTCATTCAGTTCAGAAACGTGCACCAACGTTAAATATCTCACTGTACGAAGGCATTTTGCGGACAAATCTCTTCATAGTTCTCTACTAATTAATTAATTTTCTTTCATTCACTTCTACGTTCAGAAACGTGAGCCAAAGGTTAAAAGTCTCTGTGTACAAAGGCCTTTTGCAGAGACTTCTCTTCAAAATTTTATCCTCATTGATTTATTTTCTTTTATTTACTTCTTTGCTCATAAACTTGCCTAATTGATTTATTTTCTTTTATTTACTTCTATGCTCAGAATCTTGGGCCAAAGGTTAAATATATCTCTTTACAGACCTTCATACTCATATGTTTCGTTGTGAATTACCGGTTCAACCGTGTCCTTCCTGAGTCAATCCGTAGGCACCGGCTAAAACTAAACAGGGGGAAGGAGAGTTATTCGTCCCATCTGGCATCAACCGTCACCCTGCCCGGAGCCATAAGAGATGAACAACCACTGAGCTGTCGGTGTTGTTCAGTAGGGCAAATTTATTGGAAAAGAATCGCTCCACAGAGCTCGTGAAGGCTAGGCTGATAAGATCTTTTTCAATGGAAGTTGTAAATTAGTGAAAGGGATAAGGTTTCGTTAAAGGGGTTTGGTTTGTAACTTGGTATTTGAGTTATGGATAATGAGCGACAATGTAGAGTTCAGGACATCATGCATGATGTTGTGAGAGTATTAACATTTTAATGAAAATAACTTATTCAAGTTTGGGATACTAATTAGGTAAATTTAAAAAAAAAAAAAACAATGACAATAAAATTAATTAAAATATATTATGGGATATAATAATCATTTTAATTAAAATATGTACGTAATAAGAAGAATACACCCAATTATTTTAAATTTACCAAATATTTACCTAAATTTAGCTTTTTAGAGAAATATTAATTGACTTTTTAGTAGTTTGACCAGGGTCTCTTGGTCAAATTAGCCGTTAGGAATGTAGCTGTTGGGATCTTTGCACACTCTATTTAATCACGCTAAGCTAGATTGGTTCTTCAACTTGTCCTGACGATGAACCACACTGGTTGGTTCGAAACGCGTCGACAAAAGATTCGTTATGTGATTTTGCCGAAGATTATCTTACAATATTATGGATCACAGAAGTCTAAATTCCTCAAAAATCAAATTATTGATGATGTTATGGCATCATTAATATCATGTTCAAAATGGTCTATTAGTGTTGTGTACTAAAAGCGTTATATTTGGATTTGAAGAATTCTTTTGAATTGCTTGTGGCATGTGTTGGGAAAGTAAGAGGGTGACAAAACGAAAGAGTTATTTGAGTTGATGTATTGTGTATGTGTTGAGAAAGTAAGAGGGTGACAAAAATAAAGAGGTATTTGAGTTGATGTATCGTGAAAAAGTAAGAGGGTAACTGATGGGGGCCCAGCCCACGTGGTCCCACACTAGCCCAATCCTTTGTGGACCTGCACTGATATTTTGATTTTGGATATGGTGTGATTGCAATTTATTTGGTAGGTGATTATTAATCAACCCACGGTACTGACTTGGTCTCTTCCCGCGACACCTGTTCTTCTCGAAATTACCAAACCCTAATTTCACTTTTCCCTTTTCACTGCCGGTTCACGCCTATTCGGTCATTTTCACTCCGTCACTTTGCTCTCTGTGTTTTGCTCAGGTATTCGGCTCCGCCTCTGGTTCTTGTCCGACGTTTGGCACTGTGTCTTCAGGTAAGAGATTGTTCCTTGCTATATTTCATTATCCTCTGCTCGAGCTGGTGCTAACTCTCGCAGCCCCTCTGTGGTCAGGGTTTCACTTTGTTTCTGCGGCTTATGGGTTCGGTTCACTTCAGGTATGGCTATGCTCCTCAGCCATACAAGGGTTTCGCTTTCTGTCAACTCCTTTACAGCTTCACGACGTTGTTTCTGTTGCAAGGGTTTTGATTTGGTTATGAACCCCAACGTTGCTCTTCTGTGGTGGTTGCAGGTGATCAGTCCCGTGGCTTTGCAGGGACTTCGACTGCTTGTCTTCCGGGTAGCTCTGTTCTTACCTTAGTTTCTTCCGTGGTTCTTCGTCTTTGCCATATTTACTTGCATCTGTGGTCTGTATGCGAGATAGTGGTAGAGTCTGGTCTTTATGTTATTCCAACCCGTAGCCGTAGCTTGGAGGGTTTCTGTGAATGCTTTTGTTTAATGGCTTGCTCCAACGAATCCTCGTTGCACAATCGACCCGTAACTGTAGCTAGGAGGGTTTCTGTAAGTTCTTTTATTTGGTGGCCGGGACCAACGAATCCTCGTTGCACAGTCCTTTCATGTTATGGGAGTTTTATAAACCTGCAATGTAATTACACAGTGGTATGTAATATATATTTAAGTTCGGTGCTGTTGCTTACCAATTTCGACTGTGGACTGTATCTTGCGTTATTGTTTGTCTCTCCTCGCTTTATGCTCGCTCTCGGTCTCGGCTGGTCATGAGACTTTTGGAGTCGTGATACTCCGTTACTATGTCTACCTGCAATGAGTTGAATGTACAGCAAATAGATATGTGTATTCCTTTTGGGGTCGTGAAACTCGATTACTATATTTGCCTGCAATGAGTTGAATGTACAGAAAATATATATATATATATATATGTGTATTCTTTTGAGGTCGTGAAACTTTGTTACTGTATTTGTCTGCAATGAATTGAATGAACAGAAATATGTATGCATGCGTATTCTATCATAGAGGACATAAATCTTGCAATCTTGTATTTAATTGTGCACTGAACATTTGATGAAGGAAATAAAATGTATTTTTCTTATTCTCTTTTCAATGCTTCGCTCCGGAACCCCTCTGGGTTATTTCATCTGTCTTTTTATACAATAGTTTCAGCAGTTAGATAACTGCTTGGTAGTTACTACATTACAGTTGCTCGGCAGTTACTATCAACTTACGTGACTTGACTATTTGTTTGTTTACCTGTTTCCTCTGTTACAATAGGGTTTGCTGCTTACATTGATTATTGATATTAATCTAATTCTTAACAACTCTAACTTAAGACCTGTTACTACAGTCTCTTAACAACTCTAATTAAGACCTGTTACTATAGTTAAAACAAAATAAATAGAAATTTAAGCTAACAGAATCAAATGCTGTAGTTGACCTTGGAAGAAACAAAATAAAACATAAGAACTCTGACAGACTTGCTGTCCATTTGTCGAACTGTTCATCTTTCCCAATCTTCTTCAGAAACTTTGTCTGCCCCTTCTCGGTCTTCGCCCTGTCGACCAGATGCTCCTGCATCAAGCTGCCGGGGTAAAAGAGAGATCTCATGGCTCCGTTCCATGAGTTCCTCCACCGAGTAGCCCGCCTTCCGAATCTGTATCTCGTCGAGCCAAGAGCTGTCCTCCATTGGACGGTCCTTCCACTTTACGAGATAACGCAGATACTCCTTTCTGCGTGTCTTCTTGGCCACCTATGTGCTGATGATTCCTTCTATTTCATGGGTCTTGACCGACGGTAACTGTTTCTTCCAAAGACTGTCCTCGAACTGGGTGTCCCGTTGTGGCTGTACCATTCTTTTATCTTCTGCCTGGGCATGATATGGGAACAGGTCTGCCACGTTGAATATGGGTGATATACCTATATCAGGTGGCAGCTGAATTTCATATGCATTTGCTGAAAATTTGCGCAGAATTTTGCATGGGCCGGTTTTTTTGAACTTCAGTTTGTTATACGTACCCTTAGGAAACCGTTCCCGGCGCAAATGTGCAAGGACTTCGTCTCCAATTTCAAAATGTACCTCACGCCGTCTTATGTCTGCATGCTGCTTATATTTTTGCGTGCTATCCTGTAATCTCAATTTGACTTTCTCATGCAGTTCGCTCATCCCTTCAGCAAAATCTTCCCCGTCTGCACTTCTCCTTTCTAGCTGTCCCAAATCCCGTAACTCATGTACTCCTCGCGGATGCATACCATACAAGATTTGAAATGGGCTAAGCCCGGTGCTCCGATTGGGCGAATCGTTATAAGCGAATTCTGCCTGGGCAAGAGCTCGATCCCACAATCGCGAGTTTTCTCCTGTTAAGCTTCGTAACAAGTTGCCCAAACTGCTGTTTACTACCTCTGTCTACCCATCGGTCTGCGGGTGATATGCAGAACTGAAATTTAACTGTGTGCCCAGCTTTTTCCACAGGGTGCGCCAAAAATGCCCTGTAAACTTCACATCCCTGTCTGAAACTATAATTTTAGGTAAGCCATGTAATCGAACTACTTCCGTAAAGAAAAGGTGTGCCACGTTTGTGGCGTCGCTAGTCTTCCGGCAAGGAATGAAATGAGCCATCTTTGAGAACCTATCCACCACCACCATCACTGAATCATACCCCCGCTGCGTTCTAGGCAATCCTAGGACAAAGTCAATGCTGACCGAATCCCACGGCCTGCTTGGAACAGGTAGGGGTGTGTACAGCCCCGTGTTCTGGCTGTACCCTTTCGCCAGTTGGCAGATTTTACACCTGGTTACATACCTCTGTACATCCCGGCTCATCCTTGGCCAGTAATAAAAATGCCCGAGATGCTCCAATGTCTTATCGATGCCAAAATGTCCCGCTAGTCCGCCACTGTGTTTCTTTCTCACCAGATTTTCCCTCATCGAACAATCTGGAACACATAGTTGTCCTCCTCGAAACAATAATCCTTCCTGTAAATTGAAATCTAGCCATGGGCTTGTATTCCTCAATACGGGATTCTGGCATGCTTCAAAAGCTTCTTTGAAATCCGCGTCCATCTGGTACAAATCCTTCAAATACTCAAATCCCATCACCTGTATGCCACTTTCTTGTAAGAGCAGGGCTCTTCTGCTTAAAGCGTCCGCCACTTTGTTGGCTTGCCCACTTATGTGCTTCAACACAAAAGTGAAACTTTGCAGGTACTCCACCCACTTGGCATGTTTATGGTTCAGTTTGTGCTGCTGTGTTATATACTGTAACGCAGAATTATCAGAGAACAAAACGAACTCATTTCCTAGTAAATAGTGCCTCCAATGCTTCAAGGCTTGAACCACTGCATAGAATTCTTTGTCATATGATGAATATTTCTGCCGACTTTCATTTAGTTTCTCACTAAAGAACGCCACTGGTCTGTCCTCTTGACTGAGTACAGCGCCAATAGCTGTCCCGCTTGCATCACACCGAACCTGAAAAGGTTTGCTGAAATCGGGCAGTCTCAAGATTGGCCTCTCCGTTATTTTACGCTTCAGAAGTTGGAAACTGTCTTCTGCTGCCTTAGTCCAGCAAAAAGGTTGGCTGGCCTTTTTGATGGTCTCTAGCATGGGCGCGCAGATTTCACTAAAATTCTTAATGAACTTTCTATAAAAACTTGCTAAACCGTGAAAGCTACGTACCTCGAATAAACTCTTAGGTGACGGCCAACTCATGATCGCTTCAATCTTCTCCGGGTCCATCTTTAACTCATTCTCTGCCACTACAAATCCCAGATAAATTAACTCCTTCTGCAAGAAAGTGCATTTTTTTAAATTTATCAGCAGTTTGTTCTGCTGCAGCTTCTCGAATACCCTTCGAATATGCTGAAGGTGTTCTCTTTTCGTCCTGCTAAAAATTAAAATATCGTCCAGATAGACTATCACGAACTTTCCAATAAACTCCTTTAACATTTCGTTCATTAATCTCATAAAAGTACTCGGTGCGTTACTCAACCCAAATGGCATGACCAGCCATTCGTACAGTCCTTCGTTGGTCTTGAAGGTTGTCTTCCATTCGTCCCCTTCCCTGATTCTGATCTGATGATACCCACTTTTCAGATCTATTTTTGTAAAATATGCTACCCCACTAAGACAGTCCATCATGTCATCCATCCTAGGCAAGGGAAACCTGTATCGAATGGTGATCTTGTTTATAGCCCGCGAATCTGTGCACATTCGCCATTCTCCTCCCTTCTTGGGCGCAAGGACTGTAGGTACTGCACAGGGGCTTAAACTCTCTCTGATCAGTCCCTTATCTAACAACTCCTGCACTTGTTTGCGTACTTCTTCATTGTCTTTTGGACTCATTCTGTACGCTGCCTTGTTCGGTAAACTCGACCCTGGTATAAAATCAATGTGGTGGCTGATGCTCCTTTTAGGAGGCAACTTATCAGGTAGCTCATCAGCCGCAATATCTTGAAATTATTCTAACAGCTCTTGTATTTCTTTGGGCAATTCTGATTTCTCTAAGTTCAGTAATACTGGCTCCATCCTCCTTACAACTGCAAAGTTAATTTCATTTTCCTCAAGCTGCTTTATGAACTGTTTTCCTCCCATTAATAGCGCCTTTGTCCCACTTGATTCTGCTAAATCTTCCTCTTTGATGGGTACAAGTGTGTGTTTGACCCCATCCTTCACAAACTTATAACAATTAGTTTTCCCATCGTGTGTCACCTTCCTGTCATACTGCCATGGTCTTCCGAGCAGTATGTGGCACACGTCCATGGGCATAATATCGCAGACCACTGTATCGTGGTACTTGCCAATGCGAAACTCTACCTCGCATTGTTCATCAACCAACAGCTGGTGGCCTTTCTGCAGCCACGACACCTTGTAAGGTGTGGGGTGCTTCAGCCGCTTCAACCCCAGTTTTTCCACCATCTCTGTGGCAACCAAGTTATCCGTACTCCCGCTGTCTATTATTACCTTGCAGCATTTTCCATGCGATTTACAGACTGTCCGGAACAGTGCCTTCCGCTGTGTTGGTTCAGCCACTTCCTTGGTTGGCTTTAACAACACTTTGTTCAAAATCAAAGCTTCCCCTGTCTCCGCCATGTCTTCCACCTCCCGGGGTTGTGCTTCAGCTTCTTCAGGCTGTGCCATCAGCGTTCCCCTCTGACCGGCCTGTTCAACTTCTGGACATTCAAAGGCTCTGTGCCCCCATTTGTGGCACCTGTAGCACTGGACATTAGTCCCTCTTCCGCGGCCATTCCCTCGTCCTCTCTGGTATGACCGACCTCCTCTGGTGCTATCTCCTTTTTCTGCTGTCCCTGAAGTTTTTGAGCTGCTGCCTTCTTCGCTGTTCACAACACTCTTTCCTCTACCGTAGGATTGTCCCCGTCCTCTGCTACTTCCTCTCCCTCTTCTGCTGTTTTGTTTTCTGTTAATCTTTTCCTCAGCCTTTACAGCGCTCTGAAAGGCTTCTTCAATATTTCGGGGAGAAAGAATGCTAATTTCATCCAGAATTTCCATCCTCAAGCCATTGACATATCTCGCTGTTTTTTCTGGAGTTTCATCCGTATAACCAGCACGTAGATTTACCCGGTAGAACTCTTCCGTATACTCTTTGACAGTCATACCTCTCTGTCTCAAATTCTGTACTCGCCGACATAGTTCAACCTGGTAATCTTTCGGCAGAAATCTGCCCTTCAATTTTGCTACCATCCTTGACCAATTCCGTATAGGTAATTTGTTCAGTCTCTTTCTGTCTGCTTGGACATTATCCCACCACAAGAGGGCATGTCCCTTCAACTTAGTAGCAGCGAACTTGACTCTCTTATCCTCCTTAACTTCCTCATTTTCGAAATACTTATCTAGTTCGCTTATCCAATCCAATAGGATATCAGCAGACAGACTGCCATCGTAATTCGAAATCTCTGTTTTGGGTTTGCTGCTGGCCAATAAAATTGAACGCAGCAGTCTCAATTCTGGAGCTTCTTCATTAGACCCGTCTGTAGCAGCTACCGCTTCTTCCTCACTGTCATCTCCCAGTTCCGGGTCTCTTCGTCTACCCGCTTCCACTGCTTCCAAGCGAGCTGTCAGAACTCTAATCTGTTCCCTCAATCCTTCATCTGCTCCTCTACGTGCACCTCTTCCACGTCCTCGTCTTGGCACTTGCCCTTCTGCCATCTTTATCTATATATAAAAAAACCTGGCTCTGATACCAATTGATGGGGGCCCAGCCCACGTGGTCCCACACTAGCCCAATCCTTTGTGGACCTGCACTGATATTTTGATTTTGGATATGGTGTGATTGCAATTTATTCGGTAAGTGATTATTAATCAACCCACGGTACTGACTTGGTCTCTTCCCACGACACCTGTTCTTCTCGAAATTACCAAACCCTAATTTCACTTTTCCCTTTTCACTGCCGGTTCGCGCCTATTCGGTCATTTTCACTCCGTCACTTTGCTCTCTGTGTTTTGCTCAGGTATTCGGCTCCGCCTCTGGTTCTTGTCCGACGTTTGGCACTGTGTCTTCAGGTAAGAGATTGTTCCTTGCTATATTTCATTATCCTCTGCTCGAGCTGGTGCTAACTCTCGCAGCCCCTCTGTGGTCAGGGTTTCACTTTGTTTCTGCGACTTATGGGTTCGGTTCACTTCAGGTATGGCTATGCTCCTCAGCCATACAAGGGTTTCGCTTTCTGTCAACTCCTTTACAGCTTCACGACGTTGTTTCTGTTGCGAGGGTTTTGATTTGGTTATGAACCCCAACGTTGCTCTTCTGTGGTGGTTGCAGGTGACCAGTCCCGTGGCTTTGCAGGGACTTCGACTGCTTGTCTTCCGGGTAGCTCTGTTCTTACCTTAGTTTCTTCCGTGGTTCTTCGTCTTTGCCGTATTTACTTGCATCTGTGGTCTGTATGCGAGATAGTGGTAGAGTTTGGTCTTTATGTTATTCCAACCCGTAGCCGTAGCTTGGAGGGTTTCTGTGAATGCTTTTGTTTAATGGCTTGCTCCAATGAATCCTCGTTGCACAATCGACCCATAACTGTAGCTAGGAGGGTTTCTGTAAGTTCTTTTATTTGGTGGCCGGGACCAACGAATCCTCGTTGCACAGTCCTTTCATGTTATGGGAGTTTTATAAACCTGCAATGTAATTACACAGTGGTATGTAATATATATTTAAGTTCGGTGCTGTTGCTTACCAATTTCGACTGTGGACTGTATCTTGCGTTATTGTTTGTCTCTCCTCGCTTTATGCTCGCTCTCGGTCTCGGCTGGTCATGAGACTTTTGGAGTCGTGATACTCCGTTACTGTGTCTACCTGCAATGAGTTGAATGTACAGCAAATAGATATGTGTATTCCTTTTGGGGTCGTGAAACTCGATTACTATATTAGCCTGCAATGAGTTGAATGTACAGAAAATATATATATATATATATGTGTATTCTTTTGAGGTCGTGAAACTTTGTTACTGTATTTGTCTGCAATGAATTGAATGAACAGAAATATGTATGCATGCGTATTCTATCATAGAGGACATAAATCTTTCAATCTTGTATTTAATTGTGCACTGAACATTTGATGAAGGAAATAAAATGTATTTTTCTTATTCTCTTTTCAATGCTTCGCTCCAGAAGCCCTCTGGGTTATTTCATCTGTCTTTTTATACAATAGTTTCAGCAGTTAGATAACTGCTTGGTAGTTACTACATTACAGTTGCTCGGCAGTTACTATCAACTTACGTGACTTGACTATTTGTTTGTTTACCTGTTTCCTCTGTTACATAAGGGTTTGCTGCTTACATTGATTATTGATATTAATCTAATTCTTAACAACTCTAACTTAAGACCTGTTACTACAGTCTCTTAACAACTCTAATTAAGACCTGTTACTATAGTTAAAACAAAATAAATAGAAATTTAAGCTAACAGAATCAAATGTTGTAGTTGACCTTGGAAGAAACAAAATAAAACATAAGAACTCTGACAAACTTGCTGTCCATTTGTCGAACTGTTCATCTTTCCCAATCTTCTTCAGAAACTTTGTCTGCCCCTTCTCGGTCTTCGCCCTGTCGACCAGATGCTCCTGCATCAGTAACAAAATGAAAAAGAGTTATTTGAGTTGATGTATTTTGATGTTTGTGAGATTATAGATGTGTTTTTTTGTTGTTGGAGAAATTCACTCTTTCATAATTTGTATTGAAGTTTTTTTTTTGAAAATCATGGGCTTATTTCATAAGGAAAAAAATGCCAATATAGAAGATTTTAAGATCTTTGTCATCTAGGTTGAAAGGAAAAGTTTGAAGAAGGTTAAAGATTTAAGAGACAACAATGGTTGTGAATATTAATCCAAGAAGTTTGACATTTTTTGCAAATCATAGAGTATTTTCACATAAAAGACCACTCCACATAATCTTGAGAATGATGATGTTGCTTAGGGGTTGAAGTGAACCATGATAGAGAAAGCACAAAGAATGAAATTGGATGTTGGCTTTTAATTCTTTTTTCTAATTAGTTTTGCATTGAAATGGTTGCTACAACAAATTACTTGACCATTAGATCATGCAAGGATCTTGCATAAAGTTGTTGGAAATGAAGTGGTAATGTAGTATGCACGAATGAGCATAAACAAAAATGCTCATGTGTTCTTAGGAAAGTGCATTTGTTCCCTTATCTTATAGACTCATGCTCCCTGAACCACCACATACACATGTTTTATTATATGCACACATTCCTAAGAAGTAGCACAAATGTGTTCTAAAGCATGTGTGCAATTTTTATAAAATGTATAGGGCTAAGAGAGCCATACCTAGTGCTCAAAAGTGCTAATAGTACCTATATACCTATTTAGAGGTTAGTTTTGGTTGTTCAAGATGTCATTATTGGCCTTAGAATTCTACAATATCCCTTGATGGCCTAACTCTTGAGTTTGATCCCCTAATCATATTGAGGGTCCATAGGCTCATACTTAATATTAAAAATATCATAATAATGTTGACTATCTAGACAAAGGATACTCTCAATAGGTCCTCTTTGGAGGTTAAAGATATCATTATTGGCATTAGATGCCCACAATCTTGTTTTAGGACATAAGGCCTTAAGTTCCTCTCTTAATCATGTCCAAGGAAGGAATACCTATGCTTAGTGCCCAAATCTCCTAATCATACTCATATTGTTGGCTTATGGGGGCCTGACCTAGGTTCAGAGTTAGTTAGCCAAACAAATCCCTACACTATTGGCCCCTTCGGCATAAACTTGCGGAGTGCGGACTGAAGTCTCACCCAAAGCAGTATGGGAGGATGTTGGAACCAAGTTTCCGCACCCTCGAGATGGTTGCGATGTCAGTTTATTCCAACTATATATGCCTTCGCGCAGGTTGCTTCGCGCTTTGTTCCACCCTTCAGTACCCTTGCGAAGTGTCACAATCGGCTTCCCCGCAGCCCTAACTAGGGGCTGAAGTCCTTTCGCGCTGCTAAGGCAGCGAGCTACGCTATTTCCCCAAACTACACTAAGTATCTTACTTATCTTCTTAACAGTTCTTAATTATCTTCGTGTAAACAGATATTCTAACTTTCGTTCTCTTAACCAATACAGTTATACACATTCACACATCATATACGCATTAGAAGTGAAATTCATACCCGATATAACAAATGCATAAATAGGAAATAAAGACACAGAAATGATACAAACTTCTCTTATTTAATACTTCCGAATGATTACAGACTCAACTCGCCATGCGCACTCAGCTGCAGGGGTCTGCACACTCAGCTACGGATTACTAGGCCTCTGCGCACTCAGCTGCAAAGCCTCTTCCTACGCTACGACCCAAAACTTAGAGATACACTTTAGAGTATTTCTCATACATCATTAATTCTTCCTTAGACTTGATTGATTGTTTTAACTACTAAGAGCTTCGCTCTATTTATATAATCTCATGGTCCGTGAACCATGGGAGATCTTCTACAGCCGACATTACATTATCGAAATAAGGGCAGACAACCCTATGACTCTTTAACAACTATGCGCTCCACGCCCACAAAATGTGGAGTCTTTACAATGGAATTACAAAATCGTACCAAAATCTGGGCTCTAAGCCCCAAAACATCGCCTGGGGGATCCCGTGCCCAACAGGCCCCTAACACAAGCATCGTGACTCGCCCTCGAGTCACTCTGCAAGTGCGGAGATCTTAGCGTGAAGACCTCCCACCTCTATTTGGATTGCTGCACGTTTGGCAGCGCACTAAGCAGCTGCCTGCTGAACTTCCTCTACGCGTTGTTCGGTGACTGCTGATGTTGAACTGCTGCCCTGAATCCTTTCCTGAGTTGCTTGCAGTTGCGTGAGCTTTACCTTAATGGAGGTTGTTATTGTATAGGCCTCGTCAATCCATGGTTGTAGGCGCGCTATCAATACTACCTCTTTATGCCGAGTGGCATCCACCTGTTCCTTGAGTGCCTTTGCCTGCTGCATCCTTACAAGCATTTGTGTAATGGCAACCGCTTGCGTGGTCCCTTTTACCTCATCATACTTTTGTTGCAACTCGCGCACCTCTGTCTCTAGGCGCTCTATGTTCGGGTCCTCCTGTAGGGTGGTGAGGACCTCGAATGACTGCTCGAATAGCTTCATGTAGTCTGTCACTTCACTGTCAACTGCTGCCATTGCCGTTGTGATCGCCGTGGTATGCTGTTCTTTGACCTCCGGCGGAGTTGAAGGCTGAGCCTTCAACTGCAGTTCTGTGATCTACAGGTTCAACTTGAGCTGAACCCTGGCCATTTCTGCTCTTGCATTGCACACTCATGCGGCTAACTTACGAATGCGTGCCTCCACCAGTTCCTCTGCTTGAATGGCCAACTCTGGGACCATTTGGCAGGCTTCCTCCACAACCTGCATTATTTGTTTGTTCTGCTCCACGACCTCATTACACTGCAGGCTCAACTGATCAATATTGATGCATTGCTTGCTCATTACCTATAGAGCGCAACTCTCCTTGGCTCGAAGTTCTGCAGTGACTCCATCCTACAAGAGATAGAGCATCTCCCGAGGGAGTGCAACCATATTTAACCCGACCCCTTTCAAACTGGTGAAAATAGGCCTGTCGGCCTCATTCTTTATAATGAGTGCTCCATCTGGCAGCACTATTGTGTTGGTCATCCTGGCGCGCAACATTTCCTTGGTAGCTGAAGTGTCGACTGCGAGGCTGGTGGACATTGTACTAGCTTGTGGAGTGTGTACCTGAAACTCCTGTATTTGTGTCCAATGAGCCCCCAATACCAACTGGTGTTGTTCCTCAAACTGCTGGAGGGCCTCCGCGGTGACATCCCTCACAATTTCGCCATTATCATGTAAGTTCCCTTTAGTAAGGGTGATAGGGTCGAAAGATGTCTTCGAGGCCTTCATTTTCTTTTGCAACCCTACTTGCTCTCATGGTCACAGACATTTGAGCTAGGTGGACGTCGTCTGTGGGTCCGTGCCACCTTGTTATGTATTGGTCTCTGGTTCAGGCGAAGGTGACTTGTATCCTTTGCGCTCTTCATCTAATGTTTTCTGCTGTTGCTCGGCCAACTTCGCAGCGTCATGCACTACCTGGGCCCTAGCCGCTGCTTCTTCTTTCCTGCGCTTTTTCGCCAGCTGTGCCATCCGCAGTTTTGTCTCTTCCTTCTTCCGCTGCACAGCAGACTTCTCTGTTTCCACCGCAGAGTCAGCTGGAGTGCGCCACTCCGATGGCTAAGACTCAAGGACCGCAAAAATTACATCATTTGTCGCCAAGTATGGTAACTCATGCCACGTCTTCATAGGGTCCTTTTGCACCCTGATGAAGGCATGGTGGAAGTCGGATTTGAACTCCGCAAAGCTCTGCAAACTGTTATAGACAATGGGTGATAACCACGGCTTGCGATTGATCCTCATCTGGATGTTCATCTCCATTAGCACCCAAAATATCTTGCTCTCCCTTATCCTCTGCACGTCCCTGGTCGCCCACAACGAAGCGTACTTTGCTACCTCTAGAAGGTCCTGCGATTAATGGGAACTGACTATCTTCGAGAAACTCCCATGCCACCAGTACTATCGACAATAGGAGCCATGCGTAATGAAATGTTTTGCCCTGCTCTTATGCTCACGATAGTTCGAAAGAAAATCACCGCATAGATAGTTTACCTAGTTGAATTGGACCCCTTCTGTGCATTACACCGCTAGTGCAACCACTAGCGCAGGCACCTCATCCGTGTGGCACTGCCGCATCACCTTCCCTGCCAATATCTACGTTGCGACCTTGACTGCAAAGTTGTTGATGCTCGAGATGACGTACCCTCGCTTCTTCTTCTCCAACTTAAAATTATTTTTCATTACCTCCGCGAGGGCCAACTCGCCACCTTTTTCCTCTGAAATGTTTGCTGGATCTACTCCTGAGAAAGGTAGCCGTGTAATCCAGTGAATTAGATGGTATGTGATGGGGATGGGCTGATCCAGGTGGATATTGGTGGCCACCCGCCAAGTCCACTTAGACCCGAACCATTATTTATTTAGCTTCTCAATTTCCTTAATTGTAGCACAGTTT
Organism: Pinus tabuliformis; assembly: GCA_031772625.1. Taxonomy (NCBI): domain Eukaryota; kingdom Viridiplantae; phylum Streptophyta; class Pinopsida; order Pinales; family Pinaceae; genus Pinus; species Pinus tabuliformis. The sequence goes on from CM062810.1 coordinate 181,664,898, forward strand.
ACTATTTTTAGCAGTTTTTCGGGTCCTAAACTTCCGGAGTCGTTTTGAGACCCTAAACAACGTTTTTTGGGAAAACTGGGAGCAACATGGGTCCATGGAATGATGTTGCTCCTCCCAAAGTTGTAGCTCTTGGATAGATATTTCTAACGAGATATTGTACACATCAAACGGAGATCGTATGCCAAAGTTACAACCCTGGGAAGTTGATGTACCAATTTACCCAAACGGGGCCGACAGTTTGGCGTTTCATCTTCTAGGGTTAGGTTTTTGGATGTTTAGGGTTTTCCATTGTTTTTCAACAATAAATAGGCCTTTGAGCCTCATTGTAACATAGTTAAGAGGCATGTAGCCACCACATCTTTCTCAGAGATAAGCTATCATCGTCCTAGCTGTTTATTTCCATTTTCTGTTTGTAAGCATATCTCAATATTTTACATTAAGGAAATGAAGTATTATTTCTATTGCATCTTTGTGTTTATGGTTATCTCTGTAATTTTTTGCATACCTATTTAAATGCAGATCAGTGGTATCAGAGCGGTCTGCTTTTTCTCTGTTTTTCTTTGCATGTCCCCAACGAGGTCGGGATATAAGGAGTTAGGGCTTGAACTGGTCGAACCTTTTCAAGACCAGCCTCGCAAAACCAAACGACCTCCTATGGCGGATGAAAAGAAAGACGAGGGAGCAGGAGATCTTATCAAAATCTTGCTCGAAGAAGCCCTCGAGCGACAAAGGAATGCGATGATGGACAACTTTGCCCAGATCCTTTAGCGGCTACCCAGGGGCGACGCATCGGCTTCCCACAACTACTCTGAAAACGCCACACCGTTTAAGGTACAAGTTAATTTTGAAATCCCCATATTCGAGGGTCAGATAGATGCAAATGCTGTCGATAAATGGTTAAATCTACTAGAGGGTTATTTTTCTATTCATGATTTTTTCAGTCTGGAAAAGATTATTTTCGCTCTTCTCAAAGCAGCCCCCCATGTCAAGGACTGGTGGGAAACCTACTGCGAGTAGAAGGATGAAAGTACTGGCTCACTATTTTTAGCCGCACCCACCTGGAATTCATTTCGGGATGCCATCAAGGAGCAGTACTACCCTGTCGGAAGCTATGAGGATCAATACATAAAGTGGACCACGTTGCGTCAGGGAAGGGACCAAGACGTGCCGGAGTTTACCAATATTTTCCATACCCTTCGCACAAAGCTGGGTATCAAGGATCCAGAGCAGCATTTGATACTCAAATATCGCGGCTACCTGCACAAGTACATCCAGGAATAAATAGAATTCCTGAACATCTCCTCACTCGGCACGGCATACCGATATGCCATCAAGGTCAAGAAAAAGTTTAAACAGAAGAAGCGAGACTTTGGATCTGCAAATCCAAAGCAAGGGAAAGGTGCCCTCAAACCGCAAAACAAAGGAAAAAGCCAAGGCAGGGTGGCCCAGGACAACCTGCCAAAACTGCAAGCAAAGAACGGCGCCATGAAGTCAAAAAAGGACATGGGAAAATGGTGTGAGTTCCATAAGAGCTCCACTCACAACACAAGTGAGTGTCGGGCCAAGCAGTCACTGGTGGCTAAGCTAAAGGTTTCAGAATCAAATGCATGTTCCGACTCTGAGTGAGAACCCAACAAGGGGAATGAAAAAGGGAAGCATATTATCGATGCGAAGCCCAACGCCACCGTTGCCACCATGAAGATCCAGAAGGAGGAACCCAAAGGTCCAGAGGAGAAGGAGCGTCTCTTCCACTCCCAGATGTGGGTAAAGGGATCGCCGCTACAATTCATTGTCGACAGCAGGAGCCAAAAGAACCTTATTTCGGCAGAGGTCGTGAAGCGGCTGGGCTTACCGACCACAGCACATCCACAATCCTACACCATTGGGTGGCTTCACCAAGGACGAGATCTTTGCGTGAGCTAGCAGTGTCGCCTTCCATACAACATCAAGCCCTTCATGGATGAGGTATTGTGTGACATTTCTCCCCTTGAAGTTTGTGATGTATTATTAGGACAACCATACTTGTGGAAGCGACATGCTGTGTATAAATCAAGGCCCCGTGCTGTTGTTATTACTTTTGGAAATAAGTTGTACAGGATACCGGAGGTAGCACCGCCTACTGCCATCTCTTTGGTTACTGCAAAACAATGCAGTAAGCTCATTTCCAAAACCAGGAAATTTGTTTTCCTAATGATACACCCTCAAGGAAAGAAGAAGACAGTGGCCACGACCTCCAGACAGGGCCCCTCCGCATGACAACTACAGATGGACAAGGTCGTGGAGGAGTATGAGGACATCTTCACCTCCCCCGCAGGGGTTCCTTTGCACTGTCAGGTCAAGCACTCCATCGATCTAACCCCAGGTGCGCCGCTACCTAATGGACTAATCTATCGGTGCTCCATTCTGGAGAACGATGAAATAAAGAGCCAGATTCAGGACCTGCTACAGAAAGATCACATCCGTCTGAGTTCATCACCCTGTGGGAGCCTGATCGTGTTGGTACAGAAGAAGGATGGGACTTGGAGACTCTGTGTTGACTATCGGGTGCTGAACAAGATCATTGTCCATAATAGGTACTTGATCCCATGGATCGATTACCTCTTGGACCAACTGAAGGGGGAAAAATATTTTAGCAAGATCGATTTGAAGTCAGGATATCACTAGGTACCAATCGAACCCTCCGATGTGTGGAAGACTGCCTTCAAAGCCAAGGAGGACCTTTTCGAATGGTTGGTTATGCCTTTTGGATTGACGAATGCTCCTGCAAACTTCAAGAGGCTAATGGATGACATCTTGTGGCCATTCACCAACTCATTTGTAGTGGTATACTTGGATGACATCCTGATCTTCAGCCTGAGTTGGGAAGAGAACCTTCAGCACATCCAGCAGGTTCTCCAAACATTGCGGCAACACAAGCTATGTGCCAATTTGGAGAAATGAACTTTTGGCATGATCCAGGTTCAGTATCTGGGATACATTATTGATGAACAGGGGGTGCATGTGGATCGAACCAAGATCCAAGTCATTCTGGATTGGCCCTCTCCAACTATTCTAACAGAGCTTTGCAACTTTCTAGGTCTTGCCAACTTCTACCGTAGGTTCGTGTTGGGATTTTCTCATATCACTTGGCCCTTGAGTCAAGTCACCAAGGGAGGAGCGAAAGCAAAATTATTTTGGTCTGAATCTCAATAGAAGGCATTCACAGAGTTGAAAGACCACCTCTGCTCGGCACCAGTGCTTGCATTGCCAGACTTGCAACAACCATTTGAGGTCGAGACAGATGCCTCTGACTATGCTATTGGGGTAGTCCTTACTCAACACGAGCATCCAGTGGCATATCACAGTGAGACACTTTCAGACACAGTCCAGAAGTATCCCACTTATGACAAAGATATGTACTCCATTGTGCAGGCCTGTCGATAATGGAAACATTACATTTTGGGGAAGGAAACGGTCATCCACACAGACCACCGACCCCTCCAGTTCATACAGACCCAAGGGAAATTACAGAATGATCGCCATCAAAAGTGGTCCACATACCTACAACAGTTCCATTTGAATATTAAGTATAAGAAGGGAAACACCAATAATGTTGCAGATTGCCTTAGTCGACCACCGATCATGTCATTAACCACCGTGCTCAACTCTTGTGGGCACGATACTTTTGATTGGAAATTTCTTTACAAAAGCAACCCAGACTTTGGCCACACATACCAGGCACTCTTGGAGGGTCGGCATGTTCCAGATTTTCACCTCTAGGATGCCCTGTTATGCCACCTGGGTCACCTTTGTGTTCCTTCAAGTGAGCATGCCAAGATAATTTGGGAAGTACATTACAGTCGAGTTGCTGGGCATTTTGGGGTCGAGAAGACGGTGGCAATACTACAGAAGTATTTCTACTGGCCAAATCTTCGACGGGATGTCAGGAAGTAAATTAGATCATGCACTGCCTGCACCATTACCAAACCGACAGTCGAGAAGAAAGGCCTCTATACCACACTACGTACCCCTAGTCGACCTTGGGAATCCATCTCCATGGAATAAATGTCAGGCCTTCCTTCCACTAAGCATGGAAACGACTGTGTTTTTGTGGTCATCGACAGGTTCTCGAAGATGGCCATTATGGTGGCCTGCAAGAAGAATATCATAGCAGAAGCCACTGCTAAACTCTTCTTTGAACGAGTGTGGGTGCACTTTGGGATCCCACAGTCTATCATCTCAGATCAAGATAGTAGGTTCCTTAGTACATTTTGGTCTAGTCTCTGGTCAATACCAGACACCAAACTCACTAAGTCCACAACCTTCCATCCTCAAACTGATGGCCAGATAGAGGTTGTCAACAGGATGATTGTACACATTCTGCGCATGTACAACTCAAAGCATCCACGCACATGGGATGAGAGCCTCCCCTATGTTCAACACAACTATAACTGAGCTCTCCACAACTCGACTGGCCACAACCCTTTTCAGGTGGGCTTGGGATTCCAGCCACTATGTCCCATTGATGTGGCCATGCCATTTGCAGCTACTCATGTCCAGTCTGAAACAGATAAGGCAAACAGCTTCATTGAGCACATCCACCATATTCGCCAGCAAGTCCATGATATTCTGGAGAAATCAAATGGCAAGTACAAGCAACGACATGATCAACATCGAGTGCCACACAAGTTTCAGGTGGGCGACAAAGTCTAGTCGCATTTGCAAAAGGAATGCCTTACCGGAGCCTATCGGAAACTCAAACCACTCTGACATGGTCCTTACACCATTACCAAGGCTGTGGGAGATAATGCATTTGAGCTCAGCATTCCCCCATTCCTTGGCCTACACCCATTGTTCAATGTGGACCGCCTTCAGCCATACTTTCCACCATTACTAGACACATCCGACATTGCAGAATAGCTCACACCCACAGAGTTAAATCCAGATTGCATGGAACAAGCTGCAACTAATTGGATCATGGACACATAGATCAAGCACACTCGCCAGCAGAACATCCAACTGTATCGAGTTGTCAAAGTAGGCCAACTCCTTCACCAGGGCAAGTGGCTCACCAGGGACCAAGTTCAGTAGAAGTTTCCTCATCTCATGGAGGAACTCAATGCAATGGGGACCATTGCTTCCTAAGGGGGGAGGAATGATCCAGGTGGATATTGGTGCCACTTGCCAAGTCCACTTGGACCCCCACCATTGTTTCTTTTAGCTTTTCAGTTTCATTAATTGTAGCACAATTTACTATTTTTTAGCAATTTTTCAGGTCCTAAACTTCCGGAGCCGTTTTGAGGCCCTAAACGATGTTTATTGGGAAAACTTGGAGCAACATGGGTCCATGGATTGATGTTGCTATTCCCAAAGTTGTAGTTCTCTGATATATCTTTCTAACAAGATATTTTACACGTCAAACAGAGATCGTATGCCAAAGTTACGACCCCAGGAAGTTGATGTACCAATTTACCCAAACGGGGCCCACAGTTTGGCATTTCATCTTCTAGGGTTAGGTTTTTGGATGCTTAGGGTTTTCCATTGTTTCTCAACAATAAATAGGCCTTCGAGCCTCATTGTAACACAGTTCAGAGGCATGTAGCCAACACATCTCTTCTCAGAGATAAGCTACCATCATCCTAGCTGTTTATTTCCATTTTCTGTTTGTAAGCATATCTCAGTATTTTACATTAATGAAATGAAGTATTATTTCCATTGCATCTTTGTGTTTATGGTTATCTCTGTAATTTGTTGCGTTCCTGTTTAAATCTGAATCATGGGCTCTTCCAGCCACAAGCACCCATCATGCACCAAGCAGAGTAGCTGCCTGATGACAAAAACTGTCACTAAGGTGCGATGGTAATGTGGCACCCAGAGCAGGTTTAGCAACCCTGCTTTCTCAACACCTCTGAGCCATGTGCATGGCTCCAAGTCAATCATTCCAGTCGGTGCATCCATCTTCTGGCGCATTAGCTTCGCAATCGCCTAATGCGAGAAATTCTCGTGGTCTGCAAGGTTCCAATCTTTAAATTTCAACACGGGAACCTCAAACACAATATCATCTTGGAGCAGCGGAGTTTGCAGAGAGCTCTTTTTCTCATCTATATCCTTGGGTACCTTAGCTTTACCCTTGCACGGAGGAACATATTCCAGCAACCTGGTGATAAGGTCCGCACCCTGGGTTTCGACTTCCATCTCTACATCCTCCTCCTCCACCAAGATTTCTTTAAACTCTTCCTTCTCATCGACCTCCAAATTAATGGCCTTCCCATTTTCCTCCAATGTGAGCTTGGTCCTCAGTGGATTCTGGGTGAAACGCACATCGGTATCATGGCATGTTTATCCTTCTTAGGTCTTGGTGTGCGTGGTGATTTAGGGACCTCAGTGATTATTTCAGCGCTCTCTGGAGCTTCCGCAATTTCCTGCGCGGCTTCCTTGGCTCTCACTACTACTATGTCCATGGCTTCTTCGAGTGTTGACATAGTGTTATTCCATAGTTCTCTCAGTGTCTCTGGTAGCTACTCAAACAACGAATTCAATTTCAGAGTGTCGAATAAGTCTTGGTTCATGAACACTTGAGTGCACAATAACTCAGTTCTCAAAATGGCAAGTGTTGTTCGCTGGACAACCACTTGTAATTTATAACACCTTTTTAATTTGAATTCGATTGTTCCCCCCACATTCGGTCCATTAATTCTAGATTGGCGACAGATTTTCACGAATCTAGCCCATAAAGTTCGCCTTAAATTCCTTTCGCCCACTCCTTTTGGTCTCAAACCAAGCATCAAATCGTGAATAGTGACTCTAACAGTCACTTTCCATCCAACCTGCATGCCAGCGTAGCTGCCTTCGTGTTGTTGTGGACCTTGTGACACTTCGCTACTGTGTATAGTCTTGACATTGTGCAGTTCCTGGGCAGAGTAGTTTATAGTCTCGCACCTCCTTTCAGCTACCTGGAGCGCTAAGACTGTGCTTTTGCCGACTAGTCAGATGGTCGGGCCACCTGTGTATGGCTTTAGACGACTGCCATTTACCTTTCTTGGGAAGGGTTCTACATTTAGCTTTACCAACTGCACCACGCCACCGTCAGTAATCTCCTTAATAACATACAGCCCCAGCAAATGCATTCTGAGTTTCCCTGGGAATTTATCAAAGTTAATATCATACAACAACACCAAATCATTCACCTTAAATATGCCTAGCTTAATATGTTGATTGTGCCATCCTTTTCGCACTACTTTTGGACCTGCTGGTGAAATCCAGCCTAGAATCTCTCTTCTTCGAGATCATCCAACTGCTCTAGCCTCTCCTCCAGGGCTCCACAATCCGTCATACCTGTGAGCGCTGTTATGCGCAGACTAGGCACGATGTATTCCATAGGCATTATGGCTTCCACTCCATAGACCAGCCTAAAGGGTGTTTTTCCCTTCAGTGTCTTGCATGTCGTTTGATAAGTCCATAACACTGTTGGTATGTGTAGGTCCCAATCACTTCGCTGTGCATTGCATACCTTGGTCAATGTGGTTTCTAATAATTTTTTGAACGCTTCTGTGCATAGAATATTTTTCAAGGTTGCTCTTCCTACTTAATGTCTTCCCAACATTAAGAGCCATCTACAAGTTCATCCCCCCCCCAACACATGCTTATTGACCAAGTATTTTAGCACGAAGTACATGTGCCTCTACGTAGGTTGGGGCTCTTCTCTATAGGCATGTGTCCACTTGGCCAGATGCATGCGCGGGTCATCCTGTCCATCATACTTATATGTCAGTCACAACTTAGGCTTCCCAAATCGTACTCTCATCATTCTCCTACATTCGCGCCAATCATCAAAGCTTCCTTTGTGCGTACCCCACCATCTCACGGGCGTAGCGCACAATACCCAGTCTAAGGCCTAGAAGCATTGTTTTTCTGGAACCTCCCTTTCAAATGCATCCAAGAAGGTATCTACCTCATTTAGACCATCATAAGTAGGCAAATCTCTTACTTCTATCAACACGTAGCGTAGTGACCTGGTCATCATATTTAAATTCAGCGTAGTTACCTCATGTAACTGATTCTGCCATTATTGTATTTCTTCGTCAGAATCCGAAGTGCAGGAGCTCTTGCGTTCCCATGTGATCCGCCCATCCACGATGGGATTTACCGAGTCTTGGTCGTATTCTGTTATCTTATAGATAAAGTCCAGATCATCATCACTTTCATAGTTGCGAACCGGTTTCGTATATCGCGATCCTTTAGCAGGGTCGAGGGGTATATTTACGCGCAGTGACTTCTTCTCTAAGATCATTTTCCGCTTCTTCAGATTAATTACCCCGTTCATATCAGTAGCCTAGTCAATTCTCAAGAGCGCGGGGTAGGGATTTCTATCATCAACAACCTCTATTACTTCAAAGTCTGCCAGCGCGCTCACTCCCTCAATATCCACAATTGTTCCATGCAATCGCCCCATGGGTATTATTTTTTATTGGTTCTCCATCCTTAGCTGAATTGGAGACCACTACATCACAGGTCGCCCCATTTGCTTCCATGTCTGTTTCGGTAGAACATTCGCATCTGATGCCAAATCCAGGATGAATTGATCCATTTCGTATTCTCTGATCTACGTGGTGAGTCTCATTTCATGTATTTTCCTTGTCTTGTGCTTTCTGATCTTATGGATTATGTACGGTTCACCTGGCGTGGTCCCAACACATCTGTTGATGAGCTCCTATAGCCCTTTCACGGCCTTACTATCGCGCAGTAACTTCATACAGGTTTCCAGGAAAGTTGTGAGCATGGATGGGTCCATCTTCGGCTTCGGTTTATCTTTTCTTCTTGAAGTGGAGGCCTCAACAAAGCTCTTCTTCGCATCCATGAAGGTTTCCTAAGAGCACTCCAAATCAAACTCAGCATCTTTCGTCGGGGCTTTGCAGACCCAAGTATTGTCTTCTGGTTGCTTCCCTATTTCATCTCCTATTGCGATTCCACTTCGGAGCACAATGTTTATGTTCGGGTCTTCCTCGCACAGCTCAGACCTCATCATCTGCAGGTTTTGAGTTAGGGGAGGCGGTAGCGCTCCTTTGTCACGTATCCTAGCTATCAGTGTAGGACAATCTTTTGTCTCATGATCAAACAGTGTGCAAGACTTGCACGACAGATGCGTTGGATTAGTGCAATCACGGGCATAGTGTCCTGGCCCTCCACAATTGTAGCAAATCAGTTGTCCGCGACCTCTACCAGGGCCTCCTCTGCCTCCTCCTCGGCCGTGCCCCTAAAATCCTGTCTGTTCCATCGCTGCATTTTGGTGAAGGGGCTGCATTTTGGCCTGAACTCTACAGGTGAGAGTTCTATCCATCATCAATTCATAGCTCCTGCAAGTACGCTTGTCATGTCCCACCTACCTACAAAAGTTGCAGAACAACTGTTGCAAATTTTGCGTATATTTTTGTAACAGGTGGCAGCTTTCTATGGCATGTTTTCCTGTTATTTGACAGATAGCACACCAAAAACCTGGCACCACGCTAGGTCCTGCTTGATCTTCCAGCCTTAAAGGCAATGGTCCTCCTCCTGCGAGCTAATTTGTAAAGACCAGGCAGTGGCCTTTGTCATGACACCGACTCTTGCATTTCACGCACTATACTTCTTCGCGCACTTCTGGTCGAACCGTTCTATCATGTTTCATACTTTGCATCTCAAGGCACATATTCTTCAGCTACGCATGGATCTACTGAACTCCTAGATTAGGATCTTGCATCAGGGTCTCATGTAGCCTCATAACAATCTCTAAGGCCTCCGCCTGAGTTGTTATCTTCTGTTGTGATAACGCACTCCTTAAATGTGATAGTAGCGAGGCTACAAACCACTCGCGATGTTGTGCATCTGTTAGATTCATATTGGCTTCTTGAATTGTACATTTCAACCTCTGATCTAGTTCCCAAGGAGTCTCACCTGGTAGCATCATGATCTATTTGAATCCCACAATTGACTGCACTTCAGATTTAGGCCTGCTAAATTCTCTATTTAGCGCTGTTTGGATATATGTGACTCTCGCATTCGGGTTATCGTTGGAATACTTAATATACCAGGTCAGTGCGCGATCCTACAGAGCACTAACCAGTGTCGCTTTCTTTATATGGTCATCTGTAACACCTTGCGCTTCCCATACAGCCCTTACAACGAACCAGGATTGGTCCAGATCCTCATTTCCCAAACCTTTGAACATAGGCAACTTCACTGTGTTTACCATATTGAATCACGGTGGTTGTGGAGTTGGTACAGGTGAATCTGGAGGTGATGGCGGTGAAGCCAATGGTGGTGTGTGGGGGGGTGGTATTTGCGGAATTCTTTGTCTTATCAAATGAATAGCACTTCGCAGAGAGACCTTCGCGAGCTCCTCCTCGTCCCCTCGTGGAGGTGAAATCAAGGGGTTATTTCCTGGACCCTTATTTCCTTCATTCTTGTAAACCTTTCCACTTCATGTAGCCCCAAACATCAAGGTAACTGCATAACCCGCTTTTTGCACAACAACATTTTAATCCATGTATTCAAAGACTTTACGTACTTACCTTGCAGTCCTTTGAGAAAGCGTCATTTTTCCTCGCTGTAGCTAACTAAGGTGTCGACTGCGAACTCAGTAACAAATCCTCCTATAATGCAATCGAGCCAATGATCAACGATGCTTACGATCTTATCCTCTGATGCTTACAACCTTCGCACTAGCTCCGGGGTCCACACAATAAGACTGTCACGCTTCCACCTTCCTTGGCTATCTGCTAACTTCAAAATTCACTTGTATACTTCAGTAAGGAAGGACGCGAAAAGGATTTTGTGAATCTCCGTATACAGGTAGCTGTCTAGCCACTCTTCTTTTGACAGTCGTGGGTTTCTATTCTCCTCCGCCGCGAACTCGTGAATTCTTCTATCCAACTAGCCTTCGATTTCTTTCTTAGTTGGATTCCAATGATATGACATCACACATCTCTTATGAAGATTCTGGTCTCGTCAACGGAACAATTTGTTGGCATATGGGGGCGTGACCCAGGTTCAGAGTTAGTTAGCTAAACAAATCCCTACACTACTGGCCCTTTTGGCGTCAGCCCACAGAGCACGGACTGTAGTCTCAGCCGAAGCAGTATGGGAGGATGTTGGAACCAAGTTTCCACACCCTTGAGATGGTTGTGATGTTGGTTTATTCCAACTATACCTGCCCTCTTGCAGGTTGCTTCGCACTCTGTTCTACCCTTTAGTACCCTCGTGAAGTGTCATAATTGACTTCCACACAACCCTAACTAGGGGCTAAAGTCCTTTTGCGCTACTAAGGCAGCGAGCTACGCTATTTCCCCAAAATACACTAAGTATCGTACTTATCTTCATAACAGTTCTTAATTATCTTCGCGTAAACAGATATTCTAACTTGCATTCTCTTAACCAATACAGTTATACACATTCGTGCATCATATAAGCATTATAAGTGAAATTCATACCCGATATAATAGATGCATAAACAAAAAATAAATACGCATAAATGATAGAAACTTCTCTTCTTTAATACTTCCGAATGATTACAGACTCGACTCGCCCTGCGCACTCAGCTGCAAGGGTTCGCGCACTCAGCTGCAAAATACTACGCATGTGTGCACTCAGTTGCAGAGCCTCTTCCTATACTATGACCCAAAACTTAGACTTAGACTTCAGAGCTATCTCTCATACATCATTGATTCTTTCTTAGACTTGATTGATTGTTTTAACTACTTAGAGCTTCACTCTATTTATACAATCCCATGGTCTGCGGATCATGGGTAGATATTCTACAACTGACATTACATTATCAAAATAATGGCGGACAACCCTATGACTTTTTAACAACTACGCGCTCCATTCCCATGAAATGCGGAGTGTTTACATTGGAATTACAAAATCAGACCAAAATCTGGGCTCTAAGCCCCAAAACTTCCCTTGTGGGATCCCGCGCCCAACACATATAGCAAGGTCATGTATGGTTGTTTGAGGTGTCATTGATGACCCTTAGTCTTGTTGAATTTTAAGAATCAACACAAGATCTATTGCATAAAAAATACTACATTAGCAATTGCATAACAAGAAAGAAGAGAGAATTAAATTGCATTGAAAAATGTCTAAGTGGCCTAAGAGATCAATTTGAATTACTCATAATTTTTTTTATGTATTATTGCTTCACATGAATATACTTGAATAATCCTCCTTGAGAGAAACCAGTGTGTAGTAGGTTGGATTTTTATAGTTAATGCACAATGGTAAATAAAAAAGCAATTTTCCCTAATTAGCTAGTACCATAAACTTAAGGTAGGAGACCTTAAAATAGAAAGAAAGTCTAACATATAGTCAAGTAAATGTAATTGGAGTTAAAAACAAGTTATTATTGAAGTCAAGATTCCCTCATGCAACTCCTAAATCAAATATAGCAAGAAAAACCTCAAAGTCAATGGATAATCTTGGTAAGTTAATTAATAAAATAAGAGAGGGAATGTATATTAGAAATTAAGGACCCTAGAGATAAGATAATGCACAATAATGGAGAGGAAATAACCATAAATAAATAAATTAATTATAAATAAACATTGTCTAAATAAATAAATTATAAATAAGTTATATTTAAAAAAAATCCAAACGGTTTATGAAAATAAAATAAATTAAATGAATATTGTAACTAAAAAATATGTTGTGATATATTTTATATTAAATTCATCATCCAATTTTTAATTAAAAAATAAAAAACTGACAAATTAAAAATAATATAATATAATATATGAATGACTATATTTATTGTCTTGTACATTTTTATTAGTAAAATTATATAGTAAAAATAAATATTAAAAAAGTGAGGTGTAAAAATAAATTACTAAACATAAATATTTAGATTTGATAGGTGTACTCTTTATTAAATGTTATGACACTTGTTTTGGTACTTTATACAATGCCATTTATTTTCATAAATATTTAGATTTGGCATTTGGTTGCATACAATATTTTTTTATTTTTTAAATAATTTTTTTTGACAATTCAATTTTAAACACCATGAAATTAGTCATTTCATATAAATGAACTAATCAGAAAATAAAAATTCAAATTTATAAAATTAATTTTTTTTTTCGAAATATTTAATTTTTTCAAAATTTTAATAAACTTTATAAAATCTATTTCAAAAGTTATTACTTTTATTAAAAACAAAAACAATTTAACCTATCAGATATAATAAAAAATTGAGTTGAAACAAAAATATAAAAAAGGCTTAAAAATATAGGATGATTAAAAAAAACATTTTTTAATAAAAAAATATTAACAAAATAGAGTCGAAAGAGATATAGGTAAGAAAAGAGTGTAAAAGAAATCTAAAATGAAACTGAAATAGAAATATGTGCATTGATGTAAAAACAAGAATTGAATAAGAAATACGTGACTAGTGTCAACAATTTGATTTAAATAAGTCATGAGAGAAATTAGGTTTGTAATATTGAAATTATATTTGTAGTATTTTTTTTGACAAAATATATTTGTAATACTTTTACATCTAGACTTCTTGGTGTCCAAGCATTTCCAAGCGCCAACAACAGCTCAACTATAGTTACAAAAACCGGTCGAAGATCTTTTTTTTTTGGCAATTTTTGAAAAACACAAAACCCTCCATATAGTGGCTTTAATGGGTTCAACAGATAAAAAAGAGTAGGTTAGATTGTTCAACAATTTCACCCGAAATCTAATGAGAGCATTATACAATTGCTTGACTTTACAGTACAGTGGCATCATTAATATCACGGTCAAAATGGCTTATTAGAGTTGTGCACTAAAAGGGATGATATTTGTATTTGATGATTTGAAGAATTCTTTTGATTTGTTTGTAGCATGTATGGTTGGAAAGTAAAAGAGGGAAAAAAACCAAAGAGGTATTTGAGTTGATGTATTTTGATAGCAATGAGATTATAGATGTTTTTTGTTTGTTTGTTTGTGAGGATTTCATTATTTCATCATTTGTATTGATGTTTTCATCATTTGTATTGATGTTTTCTCATGAAAATCACTATAAGAAGAAAAATGTTAATATAGAAGATTTTAAGAAATTTGTTGAAGAAAAATGTTAATATAGAAAATTTTAAGAAATTTGTTGAAAGGTAATGTGGGAAGAAGGTTAAAGATCTAAGAAGTAACCATTGTTGTGAGTGTTATTCTAAAGAGTTAAAGAATTTTTGCAAATTATACAGTATTTCCACACAAAAACCACTCCACATGATCTTGAGAAAAATGATGTTTCTTAGAGGTCCAAGTGAACCATGATGGAGAAAGCACAAAGAATAAAAATGGATGCAAACCTTTGAGATTATTTTCTAATTAATTTTGCATTGAAATGATTGCTACAATAAATTATTTGACCATTAAATCATGGGGGCTTGCAAAAAGTTGATAGACAAAAAAGTGGCAATGCGATCTGCACAAATGAACATGAAAAAATGCTCATGTGTTCTTAGAAATGTGCACTTGCTCTTATATCTTATAGACTTGTGCTCCCTAAACCACCACATTTACATGCTTTATAACATGCACACATTCCTAAGTAGTAGGCACAAAATGTTTTTTAAAGCGTGTGTTCATTCTTGTTAGAATGTCTAGGGTTGAGATACTTATACCTAGTGCTCAAAAGTGCTAATAGTACCTATATACCTATTTAAAGGTAAATGATTCGCTTTGGAGGTTAGTTGTGGTGGTTCAAGATGTCATTATTGGCCCTAGAATCTAGAACATTCCTTGATGGCCTAATTCTTGAGTTTGATCCCCTAATTATATCCAGGGTCCATAGACTCATACTTCATATAAAAATATCATATAATGTTAACTATCTAGACAAATGATACCCTCAATAGCTCCTCTTCGGTGGTTAAAGATATCATTATTAACAATAGATTCCCATAATCTTCTTTAAGACATAAGGCCTCAGTTTCATCTCTTAATTGTGTCCAAGGAAGCAATACCTATGCTTAGTGCTCACATCCCCTAATCTTACCCATATATTCACTTATAGGCCAAAGATCAACTTGAGAAGCCATATATGGTGGTTTGAGGTGTCACTGGTGACCCTTTAACCTTGTATTTTAAGCATCAACACAAGATCTATTGCATAAAAATACTACATTAGCAATTGTGATCCAGACTTATGCAGGAACGCAAAAAATATAGATATACAAATAAACACAAAGATGTTGTAGAAATAAAACTTCATTTCATTAATATCAAAGAACTGCAATATGCTTACATACAGAAATGTAAATAATCTAGCGCGGGAGATGGTAGCTTATCTCTGAGAAGAGATGTGACAGTTACATGCATTTGAACTATGTTACAATGAGGCCCAAAGGTTATTTATTATTGAGAAATAATGGAAAACCCTAAACATCCAAAAACCTAACCCTAGGAGATGAAGCGCCAAAACTGTGGGCCCCGTTTGAGTAAATTGGTATATCAGCTTCCTAAGGTCGTAACTTTGGCATACAATTTCCATTTGGCTATCATAATACCTCACTTCTAAGATCTCAAAGAGAGAGGCCGAAAACAAACCAATAAACCTGTTAGTGTCAATGTCTTCACATTGCGATTAGTGATCAAAATATGCTCTTTTGCATTTAATAGTAGGAGTCCCATACTGATGAGTTTTCATTCCATTAGGTCATGGATTCACTGATGGTAGGGTGTACTTCCAATTTTTCCCTCATGATCTTTACTTGCTGATCCTCTTTCATATTTCAGTCATGGTTCATGATTTACTTTGCAGTTTATTTCATTAGGTCTTAGGGTTTGGTCTCATTAGGTTTTAGGGTTCCATCATGGTCAAATTCAGTGATTATATGCCAATAATGATCAGCAAGGACATGAGGAGGCCAATAATGATTGGTAAAGTCATAATTTATCATTTTGAGAGCTGAATGTAGTTCTCACCTCAAAACTTGTTTTGAGGTGAAAACAGAGTATTATTGTTTTTATCTTCATTTATGATGTAATTTTATCTTCTCATATGTAATATTTGTTCCCCGCTGCTTCTCAGCATCTTGTGATGTTGTCAAGTACCTGCTACTGCCAAAAATCAAGTCATCTCGAGCATCAATCCACCTGCAAGAGCAAAAGAAAACAAGCATGGAAAACAGAGTATTGAAAAAGACAAATAGACATTACAAAAGTGGGTTTTTCAAAAGCAAAAATTAAAAGGAAGATCATATATAAATTCATTTTCTTCTATTGTCATGCCATTGTGTCATTTTGAAAACTAAAGGAGCCAAGGAGATAAGAAAATTGATTTCTAAGTGTCCTTGAGTAGAATAGAGGAAAGTGTTGAGCTTCTGGAAGTTTTGGTTCGGCGCTGCGCTCCTAGGAAGAGGTGTTGCACTTACAGCTCGGCGCTACACTCCTAGGAAGAGTTGTTGCACTTACAGCTCGGTGCTGTGCTCCTGGACAATTTTCACAGTGTAAATTATGATGGGCCCTGCGCTCCTGGGGTGGCGCTGCGGTACTAAGTGGTGGCGCTGCGCTTAGGCCAACCAAGCCCAAAAACGCTCCTAGCTTCCGATTTCTCCCAAATTTCCTCTTGTTTAACATTTGCCAAGTAAGTATCTTTGCTCCTCTTGTTTTTTTAGTTTGCATATGTGAAAAATTACATGGTTTTTCTCCCTCAAATATAAAACCCTAATCTCCACTATAAAACCCTAGTTTTTTATTTTTCCTATCACTCACCTTATAAACTCAACCCTTATCTCTTCCACTATCATCACCTCCTACTACCCATTTATTACTCCATAAACCCTCTCCCTCTTATGTTTCATCCATAGCTTCTCTTACATCCATTCCTCCAAGCCATTTCACATACCACTTATCCTATACCATTGTAAAAATTGTGCAAGCTAAGAGAGTCAGCTAAATCATGGACAGAGGTAGTCATTTTGAGTATGAGGAGGAGATAGCCAGTGATAGTTTTGTAGAAAGACATAGGCAAAGAAAGCCTCACAAGGGAGGGAAAATTATAAGAGAGGAGCCCACTAGTCTAATAGAATTACAAGCTTGCCCACTTACAGTTTCTTGTTTCAGAGACCAAGGATGTTTTGAATTCTGTGAACTAGTGGAAAGAACTCAGTTTCAGCATGAGTTGGCGAGACTCTTTGTGGCTCATTTACATAACCATGAGGTGACACTTGCCAGAGTAACCTTCACAATATCACCAGCTGTCATTTCAAAGGCCACTAGAATCCCTAATGTTGGTGAGAAATGGTACAAGGGTCAGGACCTTGATGAGGATTATTATGAGACTTACATCAAGCCTCAGTACATAAACTAGGTGAAGAGGCTTCTCCCCTTTAAATTTTTGGAGACCAGATATGTTCCTTTGATGAGGATTATCATCAAGTATTTCACTTGTGAAGACAGATTCTCCCGGTTGTATGCTTACCATATTAAACTCCTCATGCACTTCACTAGGGTCAAGATGATGAATCTCCCATACTTCTTGTTTAGAAATACTGACAAAATAGCTTACCTGGTGCAGAAGAAGCCATACCCCCAACAATTGAACAAAATCTATCATTATTCCTTGATCAAAATCATTGTTCTTCACCATCTCAGTCTGAAACAAGGGAAGAGGTCAAGGAAACCTAAACTCCTGAGGTGCCAGTGTACTTAACATATCAGAGAGGCACAAGGAGACTTTTTGCAGCTGCTAGGCAAGTGTTTGCTCCATAAGGTGTGGAAGGGACCTTGCCTTTGTCATCAGTCCACAGGCAAATGTTATCTCCACAAGGTGTGGCAGGGGCTTTGCCTTCTACATCGACAAAATAGGTACAGGTTGAGCAGTTGAGCAAAGGCAAGCAAAAAGTGCAGGAGGAATATCTTGGTGATGAGGAGGAAAGAGATTTCGACTTGATTGAGCATGACGAGCCGCAACAGCACTATACTCATCATGGAGTTGGAATCATTGACTTGGAGGCTCAGGATGAAAAAACTATCAAAGACATCATCATACAAGAAAAGGAAGATGAAATACAAGCTTTGGCAGACAACTTAGAGAGAGCCAAGTTCATCATCAGATATTTGGAATAGGAAAACAAACAGTTGAGTGACAAGGAAGTCCTCATGGAGCTGCAAATGATCAAAGCAAACAGGCAAATGGCTAAAGAGGCTCATGTCACATTTACTCCTATTGAGAAAGAGATTGAAAATGATAGGGAAAATTGACTTGAGAGGGTCAACATATATCTTGAAGGACTAATTGAGAAGGTCAACAGGGATAAGGAAATGCTCCGGCACATGGCCTACCATTACATGACCCGCAAAAAATTTGTAATATGAGGATTAGAAAGTTAAAGGGTAAGCTAAGGAGAGCTTTGAAAAGAAAAAAGGAGAAATATAGGTTGAAGATGTTGGTTGTAGCCTCCTTAGCCCATCAAAGCAGCTGATAGTGGTGTTCCATGCCAAGTTTGGGCAAATTTTGAGAAGTTCTTGCATTTTTGAAAATTTTGAAATTCACAACACAGAAATTTTGCCCAGCTGCGCTTTTTACCGGAGCATCAGATGGAGAAAAGGTTGCCATTTTTGGATTTAGTATGATGAGGACATGCACCCTCGAAATTTTCAGAAGTTTTGGAGCAAATCTGGGTCACCAAAAGGTCCAAAAACTACCAAAAAATGACCTCTCTGCCTTTTCTTGGACACACTGAAGCAGTCTTGGGCGCTTCAAGTTTTGAGGGGGCAAATGACCTCCAAATTCAAAAATTTTGGGTTTTCCAGAAACTAGACTTGAAGACCTTTCCAATGAGCTATCATGGTCTCAATTTGGTTAAGGGGAAGGCCTCCAAAATCAGGTGGAAAGTGGCGTTGCGCTTAGGACCAGTGGCGTTGCGCTTATGACCATTTTGCTCAGAAAACCAAAATTCGCCTGTTTTGACTGTGAATTTGATTTCTCTCTCCTCATGGATGATTTCACTGATGTAGTTGATGACAATGTAATGGTAAAATAGTGTTTGAGGGTAGATTCATTAGTTAGAGGTGGTTTTGAGGCAAATGAATCAATTTCCCTACTTTTAGAGGCAAGTTGTTTGACTGCCTATATTATTGGTCCTTGTTTGAAAATGGTTGAAAAAGCTCCTCTTCTCATGGTTTCGACCCCTGATGGTTAGGATGAGGGATTTCAATGTCTATATTATGTATTTTCTTTCTCATTTTCAAGGGTTGGATTCAGCTGGATGCTCATGTACTGAACACTTATCATTTTGTAGCAGTTTTGGTAGGAAGCTAATAAAGTTGCAGCTATTTTTATGGGATTCCTATGGTATGGCCTTTAGCATGTGTTTCTTCTTTTGTTAATTTTTTCACATGTTATTTATGTATGCCTCTTTCATGTAATCTCTTCTGATTGGTTGTTTTCAAGTCAGATAGGTGGAATACATTAGGTTTTAATGCTCTGCCTTGGGAAAACACCAATATTTTATGTTTTCATCTGTTTAGGAAGGATTCTTGACTTGCTCAAGCCCTTCTTAGCTCCTCACCAGTCTATCCTTTCACCCCATCAAGATTTAAGGTGCTGAAGATCATACCTACCTTGCCCCATAGAATCCCCTGTGATTTTACCTTAGTTTCCCAGACCCAAAATTGCCCAGCTCCTCCTGATCTGGCAAAAACACCAACAAAATCAATCAAAACCCTTGAGCTACTATACCTAGCATAAAATATTTTTCCTAATCCAATCATATTGACTGAGATTCATAAGGAGAGAGCCCTCTCCCGGCCTGGTAGGGCTAGCTACCAGGTTAAGCTTGGTTTGTGGTTACCCTAGAATTGCCTCCATTCAGCCTGAGGTCAATCTAGGTGATAACATAGTGGCGACCATACTGGGGAAGAAAGACTAATCACCCTGGTAATATATTTCAATCAAATTCTTGAACTTCGGATGATGAGTTTTAGAATTTGCTAGGCTGAAATAGAAAGTTGTAAAGAAAAATAAAAATTCTGAAATCTGAACACACTGGCTTCGAGAAGGTACACGAGGTCCAATCCTGATCCGAATCCTCCCCCTGTATTTGAAAATCCTAATCTCATTCCGCGAATACTCAGACAAGAAAGTTCACTAAGCCCTAGACCTATTTTCAGATCCAATTCTTGTCCCAGTGAATGGTTGTTTATTGAAGATCTCCCTTTTGACGAGTATTTTGATCTTTCTTTGTTTGAAACCAAATCTGAAACTACACTTGATAATACAGTTCTAAATCTAGAATTTGTTGCAAATCTTGAAAAAGAAAGGGCAAACAGATCAATTGACGAATATATCTTAAATTCTCTTCAATCATCCATCATAGCTGCCAATATCCCCTAGCTTCTAGAATTGGCATCCGCTACTCTTGGTTCATCAGTATTCCCATCAAGTTCCGAAGTCCATTCACAACCTCAGTTTATACCTACCCTTCCCCTTCAACCTATTATATTTGATCAAAAACCTATCACCCCTACTCCTCCATCAACTACTCCATTAAACCCAAGCAGTCCAACCGTTGTTTCAAATCCACCTCGAGTCATGGCTACCTGATATGCACCCCTCGTTCTGCCTCAGAATCTGGATGATATGCCCGCTGATTACCAAAGTAAGATACCTCTTTTTGATGCCACTCAAAGCATTACAGCGCAGCAACATGTTGACAAAATGAATGACTTCTTCGACCTTCATGAGGTAGATGAAGAAAATGTGACCATGAGATTATTTGTGCAAAGTTTTGGAGGTGAGGTTCGTAAATGGTTCCGAGCTTTACCAGCGGCCTCTATCAACACTTTGCCAGTTCTGCATAGACAATTCCTCGACCAGTGGGAGGTAAAGAAGAACCCACTCCAAATTTTATCTGAGTATGAAAATATCAAAAGGAATGCGGGTGAAAGTGTGCAAGATTACTGTGTGAGGTTCAATGCAGTTTATAATGCTATTTCAGCTGACATTAAACCATCGATGGGGTTAGAATTGCTCAAATTTCCAAACAGTTTCGATGCTAATATGGCATATCAGTTATGAGAAAGAGATCCTACCACACTTGAGGATATCTAGAAGAATATTGTAAGTGTAGAAGCAAATCTGCTAGCCAAAAGAGCGAGAATGAAATCTAAAAGAAGGTGACTATAAAGGAAGAAGCATATACCTCAGATGTTAAGGTAGATAATTTGCTCTGAAAAATTGAGAAGATGTTTTACCGGTTGATAGTTGCAGATAAACCTAAAACACAAATTAGGAATCCAAACTTCAGAGGACAGCAGTAGCCCCAATTCAGGATTAAACAAAGGGAGCAAAAGGCACAAGATCAATCAACACAATAGCAACAGGTCAGAACTCCTTTGTAGCAAAACTATGTGCACAGAATAGAGGATGAAGATGATGATGATCTGGTGGTTGAGGCAAATCATTTCTTCACTGCTGATGGTTTGCCCATTTTTCTGATGGAAGATGAAGAATACTCGAAAGTTCCAGATACCCAAAGGGATGAAGATTACATACTAGAAAATGAGGTGGTTTTGGAGGATGAATCGGATGAATATCAGTGAGGATATTTGAATGCATTGACAGCACAGTAGAAACAATATTCATTGCAACGTAGAGATGTACCAGTCAGTCCAATTCAAAAGAGAAAGGAAGCACAATCCAAAAATGACTCCACAAACATTCAGAAGAAAGGGAAAGAGCCTGTTGATCCGACTTCCAGCAAAGGACCATCAGCAAATAGCGTTGCAAACGACAAGAACAATCAGCAAAAGAAAGAGCAGAAAAGAAGGACCTTCCTGTCAAAGAAGTAGAGAACGTTTCAGCTTTTAGTTTAGAAAATGAAATTGCTAAATTAAAAGTTTCAATTCCTTTGACTGAGTTGATTAAGAACAACAGCTATAAACACTAGGTGTCTAAAATTTTGCATATAGATCCTTTATCTGATATGGTCAATGTAGAAGATGATCACCCTGAGCTCATTTTTGGCCCTGCCTTAGAAGGTCAGTCTGAAGATAGTGAAGTTCCTCCATTTTATATAAGCCTTAGACTACACGAGTATGTTCTCCATAATGCCATGTTCAACTCCAAAGCTTCCCATAATCTGATGCCAAAAGCCATTATGGAGAAATTGGGCCTTGACATTACTCGAAAATATCATGACCTATACTCTTTTGATTCCGGTAGGGTCCATTGTATTGGTCTTATCAAAGACTTGGTGGTATCTTTAGACCAAATCCCAGCCAAGAATGTTCTGATGGATGTGGTTGTTGCTGACATTCCACCATGGTTTGGTATGCTTTTGTCCAGATCGTGGGGTGCAAAACTTAAAGGAACTTTACAACTTGATTTCTCTTATGCTACCATTCCCGTGTTTGGCCAATTGAGAAAACTATACAGGGAGAAGAAAATGAAATACATGATTACTAGCAAAGAGAAACCACTCAATCATCCAATTAATGCTGTACATACAGATTTAGAATCATTTGTACTATATTCAGATAGTGGTTTGAATGATGTTGATAGTCAGTTAGTTGAAGTAGAATATGTTCCGGAGATTTCAGAAAATTTTAGAGCAGCCCTTGATCAAGAAAGACAGAAAATAGCAAGTTCTTCTGAGCAGTCCACGTACCGACAGCAGCAAAAAGACAGTGAATAGCAGAAAAATGAAGAGATCAGTCAAGGTAAGGAAGAGAAGGAAACATAATTTCAGCATCTAGAAGAAGAGGCAGGTCTTTGGAGCATGGATTTTGATGGAGCTGTGGGTAAGGATGGTGTTGGCATAGGAATTTGGATTCGGAGCCCTACTTTCCAGCCTGACAAGGTTCCTAGTAATGTTAGAGTATGTTCTTACAAATTGGCTTTTGACTGCTCTAACAATGAAGTGGAGTATGAAGAATTTGGGAATATATTCAAGGAGAAGCAGCGCTTAGAGCAAAAAATGGGAGAGCTGCAACAAAAAATTATAGCAGAAGGCCGAAGTGAGGAAAGAAGTAGAGAAGAGGGAATAGTGATTAGCCAACTAGAGGAATGGAGAAAACAGGAAGAAATATTATGGAAGCAAAAATCTCGTATAAACTGGCTTCGTGAAGGAGAAAAGAACACAAAGTTCTTCCACCAAGCCATGATTCAACACAGACAAAGGAATAGAAATTTCTTAATAGAAAACGAGGAAGGGTAACGTATAACTCAGCATGAGGAAATGGAATAGGCTCTAGTCGGATATTTTAAAGACATCTTGACCGAACCCCAAGAGGATAGAGAAGAAGCTATAGGGAGGGTCTGCAATGAAATCCCAAAAATGATTATGAGGGACCAGAACATGGCCCTGATGAGGGCAGCAACCCTGGAGGAAGTGGAGGATATAGTGAAAGGAATGAAAAAAAACAAGGCCCCAGGACCAGATGGATTTACAGCTGAATTTTACCAAGCAGGTTGGCACTTCCTTGGACAAGACATCCTGGAGGTGGTAGAGGAATCTCGCAGACACTAGAAGGTATGGCCGGGTCTAAACTCAACTCTTTTAACCCTTATTCCTAAATCTGCTAACTCGGAAACTGCCCAAGGTTTCCGTCCTATTGCCCTGTGTAATGTAATATATAAAATTATTGCTACGTTAATGGCTAAGAGATTGAAACCAATTCTCTCTAGCATAATCTCCCCGGAAAAAACTGGGTTTGTGGAAGGGAGACAAATTCTAGATGGTTTGGTGGTATCTCAGGAAGTGATTCATTCTCTGAAACAAAAAAAGGAGATGGGAATGATGATAAAATTGGACCTCTCAAAAGCGTATGACCGTCTAAATTGGAATTACCTCAAAACAATCCTAATGGCATTTGGCTTTTCTAATAGATGGGTAAACTGGATTTATAATATGATATCAACCCCCAATTTCTCCATCCTTTTGAACGGGTCACCAACATCGACCTTCAATGCCACAAGAGGACTGAGACAGGGAGATCCTTTATCCCCTTTCTTGTTTATAATTGCAGTGGAAGGACTAGGACGATACTTTAAAAAAGAACTGAGGGAGGGGAAAATCAAAGGAATGAGGCCATGGGGAAACAACTTACCTATTACTCATCAGCAGTTCGTCGATGACATCATGCTTTTTTATGTTGTCTCTCTAAGAGAAGTTAAGAGGGTCAAGCAGATTCTGGACCTCTTCATGGAAGCATCGGGCATGGAAATTAACAAGGATAAATCATGCACATTTCTTTTCAACACTCCAGAAACGATTAAAGCCCACCTGACCAGAACCTTGGGCTTCCGCTCTGGCGAATTACCTACAAAATACTTGGGAAACCAATTAGCATTAAACCCTCTAAGAATAGCAAACTGGCAGCAAACTGTGGAAAAACTCAAGAATAGACTAGCAAACTGGTCCTTCCGATCGCTGAACATAGCGGGAAGACTAGTGCTCCTTAAATCAATTCTCCAGGCAATTCCCATCTATCCCCTTTCAGCAATGGCGGTCCCCAAAGGAGTATGTATAAAAATGAGAGAAATATTCAGAAAATTCATCTAGGGTGGTCCTAAACAACAAAGGAAATGGGCCCTAGTATCATGGAAAGGCCTGTCAAAACATAAAGAAGAAGGGGGACTAGGTCTCAGGGACCCGAGCATCTTGAACCAAGTTCTAGGGGCGAAGCTGTGGTGGAGGTGGATGAGGGGTGGAGAAGATCTATGGAAAAGGATATGGACCCAAAAATATAATATGCCCACAACTACTGAAGGCATTCTCAGACTGGAGGAAGTCCCAAGAGGATCCACAATATGGGACTTGGCCAGTCAGAACAGAGATATTATAGGCAGACATGCCTTCTGGGAAATTAGGAACGGAAGCATAGCCAAATTTTGGGAGGATGCCTGGCAGCAAAGGGAAAGAATGATAGAGATACAAGCCCTGCAGAATACATATCAGAAGGCTGTAACGGAAGGATTAAAATATGTCAAGGAATACTGGAAAGAAGAGGGGCAAGATGAGACTTGGCGGACTTGGAGGAAACCAGAAGAATGGGATAGCAACATAGATCATGAGCAGAAAGAGACACTAGTAAAAGAAATGGAATCAAGAAGAATCAAAATTAGAATGGGGCCAGATATACTTAGATGGGGGAGATCCACAAAGGGAACCTTCACGGTGAAGGAAGCCTACTATCTAACCACACGTCAGGAACAAGAAGAGGATGCTCTAGAATGGAAGCAAATATGGAGGAACAAGTGGTGGCCGAAGGTAACTCTGTTCGCTTGGTTAGTAGGGAAAGGAAGAATCCTGACGTGGGACCAGATTCAGAAGCGGGGATTCCAGGGACCTCCTAGATGTAGCCTATGCAAACAAGACAAAGAAACGCAGGAACACCTTTTTAACTCATGTCCCTATGCCCAGCAGCAATGGGACGAAGTTAGGAACCTTTTTGGAAAATCAAACAGGGATCCCCTTGATATCAAACAAACCATCTTTCAGTGGGGGAAAGGCCAATTCTCAAGCCCGGTGGTGAGGAGAGCCTGGAGTCTAGCAATGGGATTTAATATATGGCTTATATGGAAAGAGAGAAATCAAAGAATCTTTCATGATAAAGACAATCCTCCAGAGATGATTTGGAAAAGAACGCAAAAACTAATAAGGGAAACTATTCTAGCAGAGACCTGGGAGGAAGAAGACTAGAAAACGACCCCAGATGAAGGCCGAATCTTAGCCAGCCTAAATCTGGAATATAACATGGTGTATCCCCAAAAGAAAAGAAACCAAGGAATTCAGAACCAGAGTCCATCCAAGTTCAATTGCCCCCGCGAAAACTTCATAAAACTAAATTTTGACGGGGCTTCTAAGGGAAACCCAGGGCCAGCAGGATTCAGAGGTATCTTCAGAGATAATGAAAGACGCACTAGATGGGTTTATGCTGACCGGGGGGGCATAATGACTAATAATGAAGCTGAATTGATGGCAGTCTACCAAGGCATCATAATAGCAATAAGAAACGGATATACAAAATTGGAAATTGAAGGAGACTCGCAGCTAGTAGTAGAAATGCTAAGGAAATTAAACAATGGGAAGGATTGGGAACAGGTAGCAAAGAGCTGGAGGACGACAGGGTTAATACAGGACCTGGCAGATATAATGAAACACATTGATTATAAAATTATTAACCATGTTAGGAGGGATGGAAACAAAGCAGCAGACTTCCTAGCTAACTGGGGATGCAATGAGCAGGATGGGAAGGTAGACAGTATATGGCCAACCCTTATGAACAAGCCACGATGGGAGACTCTCAACTCAATCATTAATCAGGATAATAATGAAATTATAGTTCTATGATAAAGATTGCCGATGGTCCCCGATCGGGGTGAAAGAGGCGGTGGCGTGTGAAATCATTAGGAAGGCAGGAAGGGGGCATGGCAGGCCACCCCGCAAAAACATAATAACACAGGACGATAGTATGGATTACAGGCCTATAATAATACCGAGGAGTAGCGGTGACAGAGCAATGAAGGGAGAAGGTGGGGAGAATGGCGGCGATCAATCGATGGGACGCAGGATAGCTGGCACAAGACTAAGAAGGGGAGGAGATGGCGAACATGGAAATTGCATGCAGCAAAGGGAGGAGGTGCAGAAAGGTAGAGGATGGCAGACATGTCATGATACTTGGCATGAAAAGAGGCATTTAGGCGAGAAAGTGTCCATTACTCTCTGTGATAGCACTGACAAGAGCAAGGAAACGGGAGGTGGATTAATAGTAATAGAAGATAGACGAAAAGAGAGGGACCGAACACCCATCCACTGTAATATTAGGCAGAAGACAGAGAGGGAAAGTATGAGAAAGGCAGGAACAGAATTGAGCAAAGAAGGGCGCTGGACAGGGCAGGATAAGAGTATGCACGATCCCCGGGAGGTTAATGCTCAGAGGCAGCCGGAGATGGAAAAGAAGACGGGATGGGAGGAAGAGAAAGCTCCTGAACAGAGTTACCAAATACAGATGAGGAAAGGAGGAATGGGGAAGTTCAGGCACCCAGAGGAAAAGCAACAAGGAGAGGAAAAGAACCTGGGAAAGAAAACTAAGGGACAGGGAGGTGAGGGATTCTCAGGAACTGCATCCTTCGAAGCTGGTCAGGGAAGCAAGGCAACGGTCGACAATAAAGCAGTCTGTCCAGGCCGGGGAAGGGGGCGCAGAGGCAGAGAGAAAGGTCGCCGAGCAGATAGCCAGGAGTAGAGCACTCCATCTCTAGTTGGCAAGAGACGTGGCAGGAAAGCGATGAAGCATAAGGTGCAGGAGGCGGAAAGAGCATACAGTGAAGAAACCAACGCTGACATCAGAAGGATAATCCAAGAACTAGAAGCTACAGCCATGCAGGAGGATTCGGACCCTGAAATGGAGGATTGGGGCAACCTGATTCCGGACCCAGGAAATACTAGAGGTCGCATGTCCTTATATAAGCAGGCCCTACATGTTTATTGGGTGCTGAAGAGATTACTGGCTAAAGCAATGGAGCAGGTGGCTATGGAGATGGCAGAGATGGCCTAGGGCATTCCAAATTTGAAGAAAGAAATGAAGAACCTACAGATAACTCTGCTCATGCAGGATAGCAAGTTAGAGAAGATTCAACAACAGTTGCAGAAGATAGTTCTTGTGCCAAAAGAAGAGGACAACCCACCTGGAAATATGGTAGACTAATCTTGCTAGCTATGTTTAAGGTTTTCTTTGTTAGCTCACTGAGAGCAAGCTCTCCTTTTCTGTTCATAGGTCTTTATGTCGATAGGAAACAAGATTAGTTTTTTTGGCAGTATAGTGTATTTGGCATGGACAAACAGACTTATCCTTTTTTGCTTTTGGATGGCTAATAAAAACTTAAGATGGCCAACAGACTCGGTTTCCCTTCGGGGCGGGTTGAGGTCACCGAATGTATGTACTTGTTTCAACCCGATTAAATAGAAAATGAAAGGTCCTTCTCTAGCTTACAAAAAAAAAAATGAAGCGGAGTATGAAGCTCTGAATGCAGGTCTGAAAATTTTGAAGAAGTTAAATGCAAAGAGGATTTCGGTCTATGGAGATTCAGAGCTGGTAATCAAATAGGTAAAGGGAGAGTATCAAGCAAAGCACCTGCGGATGAGAGCCTACAGAAATGCAATCCTAGACATCTTGCGAATGTTTCCTAATTATACTTTGACAACTGTACCCCGGACTTAGAATATTATTGCAGATTCACTCGCCACTGCTGCAAGTAATTTGAAGATCCCAATGAACTCCAACAACAAGTTTGAAATTCATGTCAAACACCGGCCTACTGTTCCGGACAATTTAAGGTATTGGAAAGTGTTTTGGGATGATAATGAAATCAATACCTTTTTGCAGAATGAAGGAAATTACAAGGATGCTTCCATAGATGATGACTATGATACCGATGAACCAGAGATTGAGGTGAACCAAATGGAGATATTGCAGCTGAAAGACAACATTATTCCTAAAGGTCTCATACCTTTAGAAGAACTTTTTGATCAAGATGATGTGGCTAGAAAGCCGAGCTTGGTGCCTACAGATAAAGGTGTTGAGGATGTCAATCTTGGAACAACAGATAAGCCCAAGTTTGTGAAATTGTCCAAAACATTGTCTCCCGAGGTAAAGACTAAATATGTTAGATTGTTATCTAAATTTTCTGATGTGTTTGCCTGGGATTATTCAGATCTGAAGGTGTATGACAAAGATATAATTCAGCACACAATTCCCATCAAGCCAAATCAGAAGTCGTTTAGACAGAAGTTGAGAAGAATTAACCCAAAGTTGCTGCCTTCTATTGAGAAAGAGGTAAACAGATTATTCAAAGCTGGTATAATTGTCCCAATTAGATTTTCTGATTGGATTTCGAACCTGGTTCCGGTACGAAAGAAGACCAAAGAAATAATATTGTGTATCGATTTCCGGAACCTTAACAAGGTATCTTTGAAGGAAAATTACCCACTTTTGAAGATGGATCATATCCTGCAGAGAGTGGTTGGAGCATCACACATGTCACTACTCGATGGATATTCAGGTTATAATCAGATCCTAGTGCATGAAAATGATCAAGACAAAACTGCATTTACCACACCTTGGGGAACTTTTCATTATGCTAAAATGCCATTTGGTTTGAAGAATGTTGGAGCCACATTTCAGCGTGCAATGGACATCGCTTTTGCCAATGAAAAGGATGTATTTCTAGTTGTATATTTAGATGATTTGACAGTGTTTTCAGGTTCCGATGATGAGCATCTTCACCATTTAAAGATTGTGTTTCAGAGATGTAGGAAGTTCGGGATATCTCTTAATCCCAAGAAAAGTCTCTTCGCCATGGATGAAGGAAAGTTTCTTGGTCACATTATCTCAAAAGAAGGCATTCGCATTGATCCTTCAAGGGTGGAGGAAATTCAGCAAATAGATTTTCCCCGGAACAAGAAGGAGATACAAGCTTTTAATGGTAAGATGAATTTCTTACGCAGATTCGTACCCAATCTAGCTGAGCATTTGAGAGAAATAACTAATATGTTGAAAAATGACAACATGGTAAAATGGACAGAGGATGCCATGAAGTCATTTAATCTGGTAAAGTATGCTTTATCTATAGCCCCGGTCTTGATTAGCCCTGATTATACTCAAGATTTCATCATATTTTCATTTGCATCCGAGCATACCATGGCTGCAGTATTGATGCAAAAGAGAGATCAGTTGGAGAAGCCCATTGCCTTTTTCAGCAGGACCATTAGAGATGTTGCCTTGCGGTACAATATAATTGAAAAATAGGCTCTTGCTCTTGTCAAAGCTTTGAAGGATTTCAGAGTGTATATTCTGCACTCACACATCATAGCATACGTTCCCAATGCAGCAGTAAAGGATGTGTTGATACAAACTGATCTGGAAGGAAGGCGAGGAAAGTGGATTGCAGCGATGTTGGAATACGATCTGGAGATTAAACCCACAAAGCTGATCAAAGGACAAGGCTTGGCGAGGTTAATGGATGAATCAAATCTGCATGCTTTAGATATCAATCTCATCGCAACCATGTCAGAATATGAAGGAGAAGGCTCTTTGATTCAAGTGTCTGAAATGTTTCTTCAGTCACCGTGGTATTCAGACATAGTGTATGTAATTCAGAACCTTTCACCACCTCCTAGAATGAAAAAGAACAAAGGTAGATCACTCAAACTCAAAGCTGCAAAATTATACATTCTAAATAATGCTCTTTATTAGAAAGATACGGGAGGTGTGTTACTTAACTATCTGGTTGAAGATGAAGCTCATCAGGTGATGTATGACTTTCACAAAGGTGATTGTGGTGGTCATTTGTTCTGGAAGACAATGGCAAACAAAGTGTTGAGAGCAGGTTACTACTGGCCGACTTTATTTTCAGATGTTTACAAAACAGTCATGAGTTGTCATGAATGTCAGGTCTTTCAAGGGTAAAGAAAATTGCTGCCTCTTCCTTTGAAACTGTCGAAGTCAATGCACCATTTCAGTGGCGGGGACTCGATTTTATCGGGGAAATCCATCCAACATCGTCAGCACAACACAAATGGATCCTAACAACAACCGACTACTTTACCAAGTGGATTGAAGCAATTCCGACCAAACAAGCCACATATACGGTAATCATCCAATTTCTAGAGTCAAATATTTTATCTCGTTTCGGTTGTCCTAGTAAAATCATCACAGATAATGCAGCCGCATTCAAATCAAAGAGGATGATCGAATTTTGCAGCAAGTATAACATTACTTTGGGTCATTCTACAGCATATTACCCACAGGGAAATGGTTTGGCTGAATCATCAAATAAGTCTTTGGTGAACATCATCAAGAAGATGCTGGAAACAAATAAGAAAAGTTGGCACAGGAAGTTGGTTAATGCTCTATGGGCTGACAGAGTGAGTCAGAAGAGATCCATAGGTATGTCTCCATTTGAATTAGTTTATGGAATTGACACAGTTTTTCCAACATCTCTTGCAGTTCCAATTATGAGACTGTTACAGGAGGCTGGCAGTGAAGAGGATGAATTTCAGTGAAGAATCAATCAGATGATTCATCTGCAGCAAACAAGGGATGAAGTTTTCCAAAACACTTTCAGATTGCAAGAAAAGATCAAGAAAATCTATGATCAGAAAACCAAAGAAGACAAATTCCAGCTAGAGGATGTAGTGTTGCGGTGGGATGCTCAGAATGAGGACAAAGGAAAGCATGGTAAGTTTGAAAACTTATGGAAAGGACCCTATAAGATTGCAGCATACAGAGGACATAATGCCTTTTTTCTCAAGGAGATGGATGATCAGGATTGTCCAGGAGGGCCAGTTAATGGTAGGCTCCTGAAGCACTACTACTTCTGAGGTGATTTCTGAAATCATGATATGATCATTGTACATACCATTTTCCCTTTCATTGCAAGATTTCAAGGTACACAGTCATTTCAGCTTGGGGCCCGAGGTGAAGGCTATAAATTTTGAATGATATGTGTAAGGTTTGTTGGTTCTAGTTGAGTTTCTAGTCATAGTTTGAGTCATGAGTCAGTTTTAGTTTGCATAGTGTCAGTTTTCAGTTTTTGAAGAGTTTGACTCCGTTGCCCAATGGATAAGGCTACTAGGTCTACGGTGTTCTTGGCACCTCCAAGGAGCTACCATCCCCATTGGAGCCAATGTTAGTGTCAGTGTCTTCACACTGCCATCAGTGATCAAAATCTGCTCTTTTGCATTTCATAGTAGGAGTCCCATACTGATGAGTTTGCATTCCATTAGGTCATGGATTCACTGATGGTAGGGTTTACTTCCAATTTTTCCCTCATGATCTGTACTTGCTGATCCTCTTTCATATTTCAGTCATGGTTCATGATTTACTCTGCAGTTTATTTCATTAGGTCTTAAGGTTTGGTCTCATTAGGTTTTAGGGTTCCATCATGGTCAAATTCAGTGATTATATGCCAATAATGATCAGCAAGGACATGAGGACGCCAATAATTATTAGTAAAGTCATAATTTATCAGTTTGAGATCCGAATGTAGTTCTCACCTCAAAACTTGTTTTGAGGTGAAAACGAATTATTATTGTTTTTATCTTCATTTATGATGTAATTTTATCTTCTCATATGTAATATTTGTTCCCCGCTGCTTCTCAGCATCTTGTGATGTTGTCAAGTACTTGCTACTGCAAAAAATCAAGTCATCTCGAGCATCAATCCACCTGCAAGAGAAAAAGAAAACAAGCATGGAAAACAGAGTATTGAAAAAGACAAACAGACATTACAAAAGTGGGTTTTTCAAAAGAAAAAATTAAAAGGAAGATCATATATAAATTCATTTTCTTCTATTGTCATGCCATTGTGTCATTTTGAAAATTAAAGGAGCCAAGGAGAGAAGAAAATCGATTTCTAAGCATCCTTGAGCAGAATAGAGGAAAGTGCTGCACTTCTGGAAGTTTTGGTCTGACGTCGCGCTCCTGGGAAGAGGCGTTGCGCTTATAGCTCGGCACTGTGCTCCTGGACATTTTTCACAGTGTAAATTATAACAGGCACTGCGCTCCTGGGGTGGCGCTGCGCTATTGGGTGGTGGTGCTGCACTTAGGCTAGCCAAGCCCAAAAACGCTCCTAGCTTCCAATTTCTCCCAAATTTCCTCTTGTTTAACATTTGCCAAGTAAGTATCTTTGCTCCTCTTGTTTTTTTAGTTTTCATATGTGAAGAATTACATAGTTTTTCTCCCTCAAATATAAAACCCTAATCTCCACTATAAAAACCTAGTTTTTTATTTTTCTATCACTCACCTTATAAACTCAACCCTTATCTCTTCCACTATCATCACGTCCTACTACCCATTTATTACACCATAAACCATCTCCCTCTTATGTTTCATCCATAGCTTCTCTTACATCCATTCCTCCAAGCCATTTCACATACCACTTATCCCATACCATTGTAAAAATTGTGCAAGCTAAGAGAGTCAGCTAAATCATGGACAGAGGTAGTGATTTTTAGTATGAGGAGGAGACAGCTAGTGATAGTTTTGTAGAAAGACATAGGCAGAGAAAGCCTCACAAGGGAGGGAAAATTATAAGAGAGGATCCCACCAGTCTAAGAGAATTACAGGCTTTCCCACTTGCAGTTTCTCGTTTCAGACACCAAGAATGTTTTGAATTCTATGAACTAGTGGAAAGAACTCAGTTTCACCATGAGTTGGCCAGACTCTTTATGGCTCATTTACATAACCATGAGGTGACACTTGCCGGAGTAACCTTCACAATATCACCAGCTGTCATTTCAGTGGCCACTAGAATCCCTAATGTTGGTGAGAAATGGCACAAGGTTCAAGACCTTGATGAGGATTATTATGAGCCTTACATCAAGCCTCAATACAGAAACCAGGTGAAGAGGCTTTTCCCCTTTAAAGTTTTGGAGAATAGGTATGTTCCGTTAATTAGGATTATCATCAAGTATTTCACTTGTGAAGGCAGATTCTCTCGGTTGTATGCTTACCATATTAGACTCCTCATGCACTTCACTAGGGTCAAGATGATGAATCTCCCATACTTCTTGTGTAGAAATATTGACAAAATAGCTTACCTGGTGCAGAAGAAGCCATACCCCCAGCAGTTGAACAACATCTATCATTATTCCTTGATCAAAATCATTGTTCTTCACCATCTCAGTCTTCTTAACATTCCCTGGGAGACTTTCATTGCTCATGAGAAGTTCAAAGGTCCACAGATCCCTTCACCAGTCCATCAAGATGAAGGTGGGCCTTCTAGCCATGGGGAAACAAGGGAAGAGGTCAAGGAAACCAAAACTACTGAGGTGCCAGTGTACTTAACATATTAGAGAGGCACAAGGAGACTTTTTTTAGCTGCTAGGAAAGTGTTTGCTCCACAAGGTGTGGAAGGGACCTTGCCTTCGTCATCAGTCCACAAGAAAATGTTATCTCCACAAGGTGTGGAAGGGGATTTGCCTTCTACATCGACAAAATAGGTGTAGGTTGAGCAATTGAGAAAAGGCAAGGAAAAGGTGCAGGAGGAAGATCTTGGTGATGAGGAGGAAAGAGATTTTGACTTGATTGAGCATGAGGAGCCACAACAGCACTATACTCATCATGGAGTTGGCATCATTGACTTGGAGGCTCAGGATGAAAAAACTATCAAACACATCATCATACAAGAAAGGTAAGCTCAAATACAAGCTTTGGCGGACAACCTAGAGAGATCCAAGTTCATCATCAGATATTTGGAATAGGAAAACAAATAGTTGAGTGACAAGCAAGTTCTCATGGAGCTGCAAATGATCAAAGCAAACAGGCAAATGGCTAAAGAGCATCATGTCAGATTTACTCCTATTGAGCAAGATATTGAAAATGATAGGGAAACTTGGCTTGAGAGGGTCAACAAACATCTTGAAGGACTAACTGAGAAGGCCAACAGGGATAAGAAAATTCTCTGGCACATGGCCTACCATTACATGACCCGCAACAAAATTTGTAATGTGAGGATTAGAAAGTTAAAGGCTAGGTTAAGGAGAGCTTTGAAAGGGAAAAAGGAGAAAGATAGGTTGAAGATGTTGGCTGAAGCCTCCTTAGCCCATAAAAGAAGCTGATGGTGGTGTTCCATGCCAAATTTGGGCAAATTTTGAGAATATTTTGCATTTCTGAAAATTTTGAAATTCACAACATAGAAATTTTGCCCAGCTGCGCTTTTTCTTGGAGCATCAGATGGAGAAAACGTTGGTTTTTTTGGACTCAAGATGATGAGGACATGCACCCTGGAAATTTTTAGAAGTTTTGGAAAAAATCTAGGTCACCAAAAGGTCCAAAAACTACCAAAAAATGACCTCTCTGCCTCTTTTTGGACACACAGAAGCAGTCCTGGGAGATTCAGGTTTTGAGGGGGACAATTACCTCCAAATTCAAAAATTCCAGGTGTTCCAGAAACTAGACTTGAAGACCTTTCCAATGAGCTATCATGGGCTCAATGTTGTTAAGGGGAAGGCCTCCAAAATCAGGTGGAAAGTGGTGCTCCGCTTAGGACCAGTGGCACTGCCCTTATGACCATTTTGCTCAGAAAACCAAAATTCTCCTGTTTTGACTATGAATTTGATTTCTCTCTCCTCATGGATGATTTCATTGATGTAATTGATGACATGGCATGTAAATGTAATGGTAAAATAGTGTTAGAGGGTAGATTCATTAGTTAGAGGTGGTTTTGAGGCAAATGAATCAGTTTCCCTACTTTTAGAGGCAAGTTGTTTGACTGCCTATATTCCTGGTCCTTGTTTGGAAATGGTTGAAACAACTCCTCTTCTCATGGTTTCGACCCCTGATGGTTAGGATGAGGGATTGCAATGTCTATATTATGTATTTTCTTTCTCATTTGCAAGGGTTGGATTCAGTTGGATGCTCATGTACTGAACACTTATCATTTTGTAGTAGTTTTGGCAAGAAGCTAATAAAGTTGCAGCTATTTTTATGGGATTCCTGTGGTATGGCCTTTAGCATGTGTTTCTTCTTCTGTTAATTTGTTCACATGTTATTTATGTATGCCTCTTTCATGTAATCTCTTTTGATTGGTTGTTTTCAAGTTAGATAGGTGGAATACATTAGGTTTTAATGCTCTGCCTTAGGAAAACACTAGTATTTTATGTTTTCATCTATTTAGGAAGGATTCTTGACTTGATCAAGCCCTTCTTAGCTCCTCACCAGTCTAGCCTTTCACCCCATCAAGCTTTAAGGTGTTGAAGATCATACCTACCTTTCCCCATAGAATCCCCTGCGATTTTACCTTAGTTTCCCAGACCCAAAATTGCCTAGCTCCTCCTGATCTGGAAAAAACACCAACAAAATCAATCAAAACCTTTGAGCTACTATACCTAGCATAAAATCTTGTTCCTAATCCAGTCATCTTGACTGAGATTCATAAGGAGAGAGCCCTCTCCCGACCTGGTAGGGCTAGCTACCAAGTTAAGCTTGGTTTGTGGTTACCCTAGGATTGTCTCCATTCAGCCTGAGGTCAATATAGGCGATAACAAAACCTATTTGAGACTTTTTTGGTCTCTCCATTTTCTCTAAAAACACCTTTTAGTCCCTCAAAATGGCTATCAAAGTTTAGGACCTGAAAAACTGCCAAAAATAGTAAGTTTTGCTACAATTAAGGAAACTGACAAGAAACAATGGTGGGGGTCCAAGTGGAATAGGTGAGTGGCCACCAATATTCACCTGGATCAATCGTCCTCCTTTAGGAAGCAATGATTCCCATTGCGTTGTGTGCCTCTATGAGATGGAGAAACTTCTGCTGAACTTGATCCCTGGTGAACCACTTGCCTTGGTGTAGGAGTTGGTCAGCTTTGACAACCAGATATAGATGGATCATCTACTGGAAAGTTTTCTTGATCTGCGTGTCCATGATCTGATCAGTTTCGGCATGTTCCATGCAATCTAGGTTTAACTCTGTTTGTGTGAGTTGCTTTGCAATGTTTGATGTGTCCAGTAATGGTGGAAAGTATGGTCGAAGGCGGTCCACATTGAAAATTGGGTGCAGGCCAAGGGATGGTGGAATATTGAGATCGAAAGAATTTTCCCCTACAACCTTAGTGATGCTGTAAAGCCCATATCAGAGGGGGCAAAGCTTGCAGTGGGTCCCATCGAGGCTCTCATTCTGCTAATGTAACCAGACTTTGTTGCCGAATTGGAACTTGTGTGGCACCCAATGTTGATCATGACGCTACTTGTACTTAGCATTGGATCTATCCAATATGTTATGGACATATTGGTAGATGTACTGAATGCGCTCAATGAAGTTGTTAGCCGTATCAGCTTCAGACTGGACATGAACCTAATATGCCTGAGTAGATACAAATGGTATGGCCACATCAATGGAACATAGTGGTTGGAATCCCAACCCCATTTGAAAGAGGTTGGGGCTATCTGAGATATGGAGAGCTTTGTTGTAGTTGTGCTAAACATAGGGGAGGATTTCATCCTGTGTGTGTGGATGCTTTGAGTTGCATATACACAGAATGTGTACGATCATCCTGTTGACGACCTTTGTTTGGCCATTAATTTGGGGGTGGAAAGTTGTGGACTTAGTGAGCTTGGTATCCAACATCAACCAGAGAATTGAACAAAATGTACTTAGGAACCTGTTGTCTAGATATGAGATAATGGACTGTGGGATCCCAAAATGTACCAACACTCATTCAAAGAAGATCTTAGTAGTGGCTCCTATTTTTATACTCTTCTTGCAGGCCACCATAATGGCCATCTTAGAGAATCTGTCGACGACCACGAAAACGTAGTCATTGCCATGATTAGTAGAAGGAAGGCCCAATAAGTAATCCATGGATATGGATTCCCAAGGTCGACTAGGAGTAGGAAGAGGAGTGTATACGCCTTGCTTCTTGATGGTTGGTTTGGAAATGGTGTATACAGTGAAAGATATGATGTGCTTCCCAACATCCTGTCGAAGGTTCGACCAATAAAAATACTTTTGCAACACTGCCACTATTTTCTTTACCCCGAAATATCCAACGACTCGATTGTAGTGCACCTCCCAAATAATCTTGGCACACTCGCTTGAAGGAACACAAAGGTGTCCCAGGTGGCATAGCAGTGTATCCTGGAGGTGAAAATTTAGAACTTGCTTGCCTTCCCATAGTGTCTGGTATGTGTTGTCAAATTATGGATCACTCTTGTAAAGATGCAACCACCTCGTAGTCTCGTTCCCACAAGAGTCGAACATAGTGGTCAATGCCATGACCGGTGGTCGGCTGAGGCAGTCTACAACATTGTTGGTCTGCACTTCTTGTACTTAATATTCAAATGGAACCGTTGCAGGTGCGTAGACCATATCTTATGGCAATCCATCTGCAACTTCCCTTGTGTTTGTATGAACTGTCTGTGTGGATGATCGTTTCCTTCCCCAGAATGTAATGCTTCCATTATCGAAAATCCTGCACAATGGAATACATATGTTTCTCATAGGTGGGATACTTCCAGACTGTTTTTGAAAGTGTCTCACTATGATATTCCACTGGATGCCCCTGTCGAGTAAGAAATACACCAATAGCATAGTCGGAGGCATCTTTCTCAATCTCAAATGGTTGTTGTAGGTCTGGTAATATGAGCACCTGTGGAAAGAAGAGGTGATATTTTAAATCTGTAAACTCCTTCTATTGGGATTGAGACCAAAAGAACTATTCTTTCGCTCCTCCCTTGATGACTTGATTCAAAGGCCAAGTAATATGAGAGAACCCCAACATGAATCTATGGTATAAGTTGGAAAGACCCCAAAAGCTGCAGAGCTCTGTTAGAGTGGTTGGGGCTGGCCAATCCCGAATGACTTTTATCTTTTCTAGGTCCACATGCACACCTCTCTCATCAATGATGTACCCAAGATATTGAACCTGGGTCATACCAAAAGTGCATTTTTCCAAATTGGCACACAACTTGTGTTGCCACACAGTTTGGAGGACTTGTTGAATATGGTAGAGGATTAGAATGTCATCCAAATACACCACCACGAATGAGTTGGTGAAGGGTCACAAGATTTCTTCCATCAACCTCATGAATGTTGCGGGGGCATTCGTCAACCCGAAAGGCATGACCAACCATTCGGAAAGGGCCTCATTGGATTTGAAGGAAATCTTACACACATCATAGGGTTTGATTGGTACCTGGTGATAACCAGACTTCAAGTCAATGTTGTTGAAATATTTTCCTCCCTTGAGTTGGTCCAGAAGTTCATCAATCGATGGGATTGGATACCTATTATGAACAGTGATCTTGTTTAGTGCCCAATTGTCAATACAGAGTCTCTAGGTCCCATCCTCCTTTTATACCAACACGATTGCGCTCTTACAGGGTGATGAACTTGGCCCGATGTTCCATTTCTGCAACAAATCCTGAATATGCCCCTTGATTTCATCATTCTCCATAACAGTGCTTCGATAGATTGGTCCATTGGTAGCGACGCATGTGAGGTCATGTCAATGGAGTGCTTGACTTGACCGTGTAGAGTTACCCCTGTGGGTGAGGTGAAGATGTCCTTGTACTCCTCTACAACCTTGTCCATATGATGCTGTCATGCAGAGGAGCCCTGTCTGGAGGCTGTGGCCAAAATCTTATTCTTTCCCTAAGGGTGAATCATCAGGAAATCAGATTTCCCAGTCTCAGAAACTATCTTACTGCATTTCTTCACAGTGACCAAAGAAACAATGGTAAGCGATGCTACCTCTAGTATCCTATACAACTTATTGGCCAAAGTAATAATAAGATTATGAGGCCTAGGCTCATACACATCAGGTAGCTTCCAGAAGTATGGTTAACCTAATAAAACATCACAAACTTCAAGAGGAGCAACATCACACAATACCTCATCTGTGAAGGGCTTGATGTTGT
This sequence comes from Pinus tabuliformis, assembly GCA_031772625.1. Classification (NCBI taxonomy): domain Eukaryota; kingdom Viridiplantae; phylum Streptophyta; class Pinopsida; order Pinales; family Pinaceae; genus Pinus; species Pinus tabuliformis. The sequence goes on from CM062810.1 coordinate 181,704,257, forward strand.
AGGGAAGGCGACATTGTTGGCTAATGCAGAGATGTCGTCGTTGGTGAATCCACCTGATGGTGTACACCTGCGTGTGTGGTGTGGTCAGTAGGCCTAACCGCTTCACAACCTTTTGTTGAAATGAGGTTCTTTTGGCTTCTGCTGTCGACAATGAACTATTGTAGAAAACCCTTCACCCAATTTGTGTGTGGAAAAGCTGCTCCCTCTCCTCTGCATCTTCGGGCTCATCCTTCTATATTTTGGTGGTGGAAATGGTGGCACTAGGCTCCACATCGACAATTTGCTTCTCTTTGTCATTCCCCTTGTTAGTTTCCAACTCAGAGTCGGAACATGCATCTAATTCGAAAGCCTTTAGCTTAGCTACCAGTGAATTCTTGGCTCGACTCACTTGTGTTGTGAATGGATCTCTTATGGAATTCACATCATTTCCTCATGTCCTTCTTTGGTTTCATGGTGTTGTTCTTTACTTACGGCTTAGGATGGTTGTCCTAGGTCGCCCTGCCTTGGATTTGTCCTGTGTTCTGCAGTTTGGGGCCACCTTTCCCTTGCTTCAGATTCACATATCCAAAGTCTCTCTTTTTTTGTTTAAATTTCTACTTAATCTTGATAGTTTATCGATAGGCAACACTAAGTGATGAGATGTCCAAAAACTCCATCTTGTCCTAGATGTACCTATGTAGATAGCCACGGTACTTGAGTACCAAATGCCGCTCGAAATCCTTGATATCCAACTTCGTGCGAAGGGTATGGAAAACATTTGTGAACTTCGACACATCTTGGTCCCTTCCCTATCACAGCATTGTGCACTTTATGTATTTATCTTTATAGCTCCAAACAGGGTAGTATTGTTCCTTAATGGCATCGTAGAAAGAATTCCAATTGGATGCAGCTGAAAATAGTGAGGATTCCCTCTTGTCCTTTTATTCACAGTAGGTTTCCCACAAGTGATTGACATGTGGGGTGACTTGGAGGAGTGAAAAAAATAATCTTTTCCTTGTTGGAAAAGTCATGAACTGAAAAATATCCTTCCAAGAAATTTAACCATCCATCTACGACATTTGCATCTATCTATCCTTCAAATATGGGAATGTCAAAGTTAACTTGTACCTTAAAAGGAGTGGTGCCTCTAGAGTGGCTGCTGGATGAAGATGTGTCGCCTGTGGGTAGTTGCCGAAGGATTTGGGTAAATTTATCCATCATCACATTCCTTTTTCACTCGAGGGCTTCCTCGAGAAATATTTTAAAAGGATCTCCTACCCCCTCGTCTTTCTTTTCTTCCACCATGGGAGGTCGTCGAGGTTTGTGAGGTTGATCTTGCAAAGGTTCAATAAGTTCAAGCCCTAACTCCTTATGCCTTCACCTTGTTGGGTACATGTAAAGAAAAATAGAGAAAGAGCAGACCACTATGATATCATTGATCCAGACTTATGAATGTAACAAAATACATATATACACATAAACACAAAGATGCAGTAGAAAAAAAACTTCATTTTATTAATATCAAAGAACTGAAATATGCTTACATACAAAAATGGAAATAAACTAGCTTGGGCAATGGTAACTTATCTCTGAGAAGAGATGTAGCCTATATGTTCCTCTGAACTGTGTTACAATGAGCCTCAAATGCCTATTTCTTATTGCGAAACAATGGAGAACCCTAAACATCCAAAAACCTAACCCTAGGAGATGAAGCGCCAAAACTATGGGCCCCGTTTGGGTAAATTGGTACATCAAATTCCCAGGGTCGCAACTTTGGCATACGATCTCCATTTGGCTACTAAAATACCTTGTTTTGAATATCTCAAAAAAGAGGATGAAAAAAAACTAGTAAATTGGTTTGGCACTTTTCCGGTCCCTTCGTTTTCCCTAAAAACACTTTTCAGAACCTCAAAATGGCTCCAGAAGTTTAGGACCCAAAAAACTTCCAAAAATAGTAAGTTTTTATAAAATTAAAGAAATTGAAAAGAAACAACGGTGGGGGTCCAAGTGCAATAGGCGGGTGGCCACCAATATCCACCTAGACCAAATTGCATAACACAAAAGAAGAGAGAATGAAATTGCATTGAAAAAAGTCTATGTAGCTAAAGAGATCAATTTGAATTACTCACAAAATCTTGTGTGTATTATTTCCTGACATGAATACACTTAAATAACCCTCCTTCAGAGAAACCAATGTGCACTAGGTTGGATTTTATAGTGCATGCACAGTGGCAAACAAAAAAAGCACTTTCACTAATTATCTATTAACATAAAATTAAGGTAGGAGACCCTAAAATAGAAAGAGAGTCTAAATAGAGTTGAGTAAATGTAATTGGATTAAAAGATAAGTTATAATGGAAGTCAAGATTCCCTTATGCAACTCCTAAATTTTATATAACAAGAAACACATCAAAGTCAAAGGATAAGCTTAGTAGGTTAATGGATAAAGTTGTCGATAATGTAGTCTCCTAAAATAAGAGAGGGAATGCACATTGGTAGTTAGGGACCTTAGAGATAAGATAATGCACAATAATGGAGAGGAAATTAGTAGGTTAATGGTTATGGTTGTGGATAATGTAGTCTCCTAAAAGAAGAGAGGGAATGCAAATTAGTAGTTAGGGACCTTAGAGATAAGATAATGCACAATAATGGAGAGGAAATAACCATTCACTACCTAGGTAGGCCCACTAAAAGTAGACTTATTATAAATAGAAAATACTAAAAATAGAATATGGTTCCAAATGGTAGGTAATCTATAGTAGATGAAACAAAATGGTCATGTCTTGACCTAATTATATATGGATGAGGCCCTAAATGTGCATTTTCATCAACAAGCCGTAGGAGCTACATATATCCTTGATAGGTCAAACATGGTCATTTGAGGCATCACGTTTGGGCTTGGATGCCTAGAATATTTGTACTTTAGCTAAGGCTTGGTTTTACCCCCGTCATGTATATGAATGCCTTGAGATTCAGATTTAATGTTTAAAACCTTGTGAGCACACTAACATCCTTTCTCAGAGGTCACAAAACCCTTAAGAAGTCATGTGTAGTGCTTCAAGGCACTGTTCATGGCCTTAGATGCTTCAAAGGTTTCCATACGAACTAATCATTGCCTCCCTATATCATTTATATGACCTTGGGAAACATACCTATTACTAAAACCCACTTCATGCTACCTACATCCCTAACCATAGGCCAAGATTCCCTTGTGAAGCCATGTGTGGTTTTCCAAGGCATATTTTCTTTAGTGCCAAAGCTTCATGTTTCATCCCCTAACCATATGTAGGACCTTAATACCCATAGATAATTTTCAAAAATGTTGATGGGACATATGTACCTAATTAGAGACAAAGGATGCCCTATAGAGGTCATTTTTGGTGGTTCAAGGTGCTAATCTTGGCCCTGATATCTTAGAAATTTCTTTGAGGGGCTAGCTCTTAGGATTTTTCCTTTAACCATATCTAGGGTACAAAGCCACATACTTAATTTTCAAGAAATCATAATGCTAACTATCCCCACCTATAAAACAAGGATGGAAAGGTCCTCTGTGGTGTTTCGCCATGTTGTTGTTGACCCCAAATTCCTAAAATCTTCCTTTAAGACCTAAGGATTTGGTTTCCTCTCTCAATCATGTCCAAGGACCCAATACCATGCCCAATGCTAAAAATTTCGTAGTAATCATTGTATCACCAATTGAAAACTAAAGATCCCCTCAAGAGGTCACCTACGATGGTTTGTGGTTTGATGTGTGATTCATGACCCTTGAGACATGAAAAATGCATAAAACCTCAACAGTTTGAGTGTGGTGGTTTGAGGCCTCATGCTCGGATCTAGAAGAATAAAATCATTATGCCTTAACTATGACTTAGGTTTCCACCCTTAACCATATCTAGGCCTTCAGATCCAAATCTAATGCTCAAAACCTTCTAAATGCATTAACATCCTTTCTTAGAGAACAAGGATACCCTCGAGAAGTCATCTTGGTGTTTTAAGGAATTGTTCATAGCTATAGATACATGAAGGTTTTCCTTAGGTCCTAAGGCATGATTTCTTCAAAAATATTGTTGTTACGACCTCAATATGCATACTTAATTCTCAAAATCACCTATTTTCATCGACATTCCAATCATAGGCCAAGGATACCTTTATGAGGCCATGTGTGGTTGATTAAGGAATTTTTCCTAACCTTAAGTTCTTAAAGGATTCCTTTGGGGTCTAAGGTTAATTTTTCCTCCCTTAAACATGTTTAGGGCCCTGAGATACATACCTTTTGATTAAAAATAATAATTGTACCTATATACCTAGTTAGAGGAAAAGGATACACTCAATTAGTCATTTTTGGTGGTTCACGGTGTCATTGTTAGTCTCGGAAGCCAAGAGACCTCCAATATGGCTTAACTCCTAAGTTTGTTTCCTTGACCATATCCAAGGTTCAAAAGCCAAGGATTGCCTAAGGATACCCTAGAAAGGCCCTTTATGGTGATTCAACTTGTCATTATTGGCCATTCATAAATGATTCCTTTAGAACCTCTTGTAGTGGCTACAACCACCCTCCAAGATTTTGCCTATGCTTTGATTTTGGAGCCTTCCTTCCTATCCACAGGAGCTTATCTTCCACTAGTTCAAGTATTCATGTTATGGTTAAGACTTATCCTTTTGATTTATGCTTTTGTTTGCTTGTTTCCACACTTAACTAATATTTCTAACTCACAATGTGATCTCCCGACTTGGTCTCACAACAGTTTTGATTTTGCCTCCGGAAACTGCGTAATCCTTAAGGGAAAGAAACCTTGATGATGGGAATTGCGCAGTTCTGACTGGACCATGGTTGACCATGATTGATTTTCATATTGAGACAATATTTGTAACAATGTGATGTTAGGCGATGGTTGGCCATGATTAAACATGGTTGACCATTGTTGATTTCCATATTGAGATAATGTTGGTCACAATGTGATGTTGGACCATGGTTGACCATGATTGATGTTGGTTGACGATGGTTGAACATGGTTGATTTTCATACTGAGGCAATCTTTGTCACAATGTCATGTTGGACCACGATTGACCATGATTATAAACCCAAGGGATTTATATTAAACCCTGGGATTTATATTAACATTTATCCCTTCAATTTATAATATTACTTATCCCTCACTAACAACTATATTAATATTTTTTGGTAAATTAAATTTAGATAAATTTAACATGTAAATTAATTATAATTTTATATTACTAAAATATGTAATTTAAATATCATCTAAATAGTAAATAATTAAAATAAATTAATCAACCATATAAATTTTATTTAGATAATCAACTTGCACCAAAAACAAATATTTCATATTTTGCTCAAAATAATAGTAGTACTATATATTCATGAATTATAAGTTTGCATAGATCCATTTTAAATCTAGATCTGGTGAAAAGAATAGTAAATTACTACATAATCATGATTTATAAATTTTCATAAATCCATTTTAAATCTAGATATACTAAGACTTGAGAGAAATAAAATATCTTAAAATGCAAACATTTTCCCATTACAAAAATTTCTAGAAAGTTTAGACCTCCAAAAATTTCACTCCTCTAAAAACTTAATATACCTTGAATTAAAGACTAATCTATAATAATCTTTAAAATAATTTCATATATCTATATATAAATATTCTTAATTTTAATTTTATTAAATTATTAATATATTAATTATATAAGTCAGAATATAATTCAATTTATGATAAAATTAATTTTAATTTATAAATAATATTTATAATTTATATCTATCTCACCCTTCTATATACAAATATTTATAATTCTCATTATATATTTTTAATTACATTTATTAAAATATATACAATTATATTTATTAAAATTTTATACACAAGATATTATATATATTTATGAAAATGAATTAATATTATATTCTTTTAAAATTATTTTTAATTTAATATTCCAATTTATTAACACTACTACATCGCTCCAAATTTAAGAGTAGAATATTCAAATCAATAAAAAAAATATTATTTATTTAAATATGAATACCAAAAACCATTCTCCCATTTTCTCACGACCGAAAATGTCAGAGAGTATAAATTTTAAAAGTCTGTGTTTAACGGTAAGAATATAAATTTTAAAAGTTTTTTTTAACGATAAGAATAAGCCGAAGTTTGTAATCCATGTCACGTAGATGTGACAGTCCAATCACTAAAATCTAAAATATTTTTACCCCTCAAGAAGGATATTTTTTTTTTCAAAATCCAATCCATATCAATTTTTTTTATCCATAGTTACTGTGCTTTTCAAAGACAATAGACAATCGTATTAACAATTTCCTCAAACTTTATCATTCCAAATACAAAACAATAAACACTAGTTTAAAACATCAAGAACAGATAGTTGTGCAACGTCCACAAGCTTTTTCAGAAGCTCTAAGCATTAGGAAATAATTAGAATTTCACATTCCCATCCTCCTCCATATTTGGTAATATTTTGTGATATTTTCATTTTCTTTTCTTTATAAAATTACAATGGAGTGAGTGGAGGATTTGTAGGGAATGAATTTATCATTCTTGATAAATATTTTAGGTTGTAAATTCTGGAAAATGTGAAAAATTGTTATCAATTCACAAGAAAAACTCTAAATTTTAAATTGCATCTAGTTTTTAATAACATGGGCATCATTGAAGAGTGTGGAGAATGATATATAGTGCAAAGCAGAGAGCAACAACTCAATCCATAGCTCAAGATAGAGATTCCATACGTATGTTACAGCTCAAGTTAAAACTGAACTAGTTCTAGAACTTGAAACCCTTGTTGCGAGAACACAGCTGGGCGAACAATAGAGCATTTTCTGGGTCCAAGCTATCCTCTCCCAGGTGGGGGTGTTCATTAACATGCCTTGATTCGGAAGCGACTGAAACATATTGGTGGACACTATTCGTCCTTCCCAGCTGTCATCAGACTGTTAAGATGAAATTTCAATTCAGGGTTATATTCAGAGTTTCATATAGAATAAATTGTGAAGTAAAGCTTAAATCGAAACTGATCATACACAACGCTTCAGAACGAAGATAAGCACAGCTATAATCGCCAAAAACAACAGCGTCGAGCGATGTCCAACTGTAATTTTCCGGCCTCTCACTTTACTTCGGATCATTTCGCCCGTTTCTGTTGGATCGCTTCTCCAAGAAATCCTACAACTCACATCCATCGTATTTTGGACAACGATTTCATCTGGAGATCTGGTGCGATCTTCGTCTGAGCACGAAGGTTCAAGAGAGAATAGTGGAGGGGGCATGAAGATTGGCATTCTTGTCGGTTATCTTGTCGTCGGAGTTGTGCCATCAGTGTGGCTCCCTCCCTATGCGAGGACGACTAAACGACGGTGTAGAATGAAACGCACAGACAGTCGTTTCAAATATACCTTTAAGCTATTTATTAAATCCATTGTAATGCATAAGACTGGAGCCAACGACTGTTCCAGTTTATTTTTTTTAAATAATTCGCCACCACATTTCAAAATAATGCAATGTGGTGGAACGGTCGTTTCGAATAACCTCTACTGAAATAAGAACATCGAATTCTGAAATACCAGTGTTGGATTTTTCTTGAATTGGTGTAATTTTATCAAAATATTCACCTGTAAATTTAAGAGGTGGTAGTCGATCAAAGCTACACCATTCACTTACGATTTCTTCTTTGTCTTCTGCTAGAGTTCTCAGTTCCTCACTGCAGCCTGAACCTCTTTAATAATGGCAATGATCTTTGGGACCCATGAACCTCTTTAATGATGGCAATAATCTTTGCGACCCATGACTACGGTATTTCCTCTATCTTATAGTTTCTAACCTGATTGCATGAGACTATCTTCCATATCGTCCCTGAAAAAAATATGATTTTCAATACACTATAAGGCACAATTTTCACCAAAAAAACCTATCATGACAAAGACAAATAATTTTGTAGATTGACAAACTTTAAGAAACCCTAAACTTTTTTTCAATGAAATGTCCCAAATATATATTTATAGGCGAATGCTATTTCCAGACAAGGGCTAACGAGCTTGCCATAGGGCATTAAATGCCCGCTTAGCTGCAAGCTCGATAGCCATATAAAACACACGCGCGCGGTGACATTCCGAACACTCCGTCCCCACCGAAAGTGATATGTGACTTTCCGAACACTCCGTCCCCACTGATGACTTTCCGAACACTCCGTCCCCACTGAAAGTGATATGGCTATCGAGGCTAAGCGGGCATTTAATGCCCTATGGCAGGCTCGTTAGCCCTTGCCCTATTTCCAACCCTATAGAAACATAAATGCCCTCTGACATGCGAGGGAAATAGCGGTCGCCCTCTGAGTGACAGCAAGTGAACAAATAAATAGAGCATGGAGAGAGAGAGAGTGACTATTTCCATCGCATGTCAAAAGGCATTTATGTTTCGATAGAGTTGAAAATAACATTCGCATATATATATATAGATATATCCACGGAATTCTTTCACAATACTCTTTAATCATAAACGTCTTATTATACCCTGCACTTTGTTTTTAAAAAAAATACTTTAATATGGCTCCTTAATAAACAACTTATAAAACTTTATAACCTCTTCGTAGAAAATGTTTTTCGAAACTAACTTATGAACTTTTAAAAGACTTTAATATACTTCAACTTAAAAGAAAATATCTTTTCTCTTTTCAGTAAATCTCGGCCTTGGGAATAATTTTCCTAAGTAACTTAAAAAAAAAAGATTTATCCTTTGACATGTCACGCAAAACGTCATCTCACTCCTCACGGTAGCGTGTTTGTGGCTTACGGCCCTACCTTTGGGGAATCTGCGGCTGCGGCCTTTGTTCACTTTATCGCATGCTCTTCGAATTATTAAACCTTTGACTTTTGCCCACCGGTTTTTTTTTCATTGCGGGACCATCTATACATACGGCAGAATTCACGATGGTGGTAGGGGACCCTGGCGGCTCTCACCTCTAGCACACTTACGATCGTGGTTGATAGCAGCTGCGGCTGCTCGCAGTGCCTCTAACAAATAATAAAAATAATTTAATTTTTTTTGCATGCATTTTTCCAATATTAAGGGTTTAAAATTTTTAATTTAATTTTGCTTTGATATCAATTTGTTTGAAAAGTTCAGGAGACAAAGCATAAATAACTCACACACAAAACACGAGTTGCAACTCTTCTATTGATCACACAAAACATGATTTTTATAATGAACCCGCGGTACTTCACATGCACACACACTTAAAACAGTTGACTCACACTCTAAATGTGGACTACACTTAACTCTTTATCCATCACTCAGATTTGACTCAACGATCAACAATTAACACTCAGTTAACTGACTCTCTAATTTTAACCAACTAATCTGTAGAATTTCCCACTGTAGATCAACAAATTATGCAATATACTAAAACAAAATACAAGATCTACTTCTATGACAAACTTGCAGAAGCTTAATTGATTTTGAGCAAAATCAAATAGAACACACATAACTGAGAATGAGAAAGCAATCACACATGAACACAGAATAATACTCTCGGGAAAGCCTCAGCTAAAGACCCCCATCTCTGTATTATCATGCAAATGGAGATATATCCGGATTACACAAAGCTTTAGCTCACAAGCTATCCAGTTCTTAGTACAATCCCTCTGTTGCTCATAGGCAGTCAAAGGCTTCTCACAAACCTTCTCCTTTGCCCTTCAAGCCTCCTATTTCCTTGCACAGTTTCTCTTGGGGTCCAATGCTGCCACCTGTGTAAATTCACCTCACACCGCTCACTAAATTCAGAAGCAACTGTGCAATCCTGAAGGAGATAATTCCTTCTGCATGGATGAGTTTCCTATATAGGAAAATTCCTCCAACTGATAGTACATTATCCTTTCCTCTGATTTCAACTGGGTCTCTGACTGAACTGACATGCATGAGTTATTTATGAGAGAATATTCAGTTATCTGAAGTGTAGCAGTTACATGCATGTATGCATTAACTAATTGAACTCACAATTAGTTCAACAAACTATTTGAACTAATCTAACTGAAATTAACTCAGTTAACCGAGCTAACTAATTACAACTCAAAGTACAACTCATCCTGATCTCCTTTAATCAAGGGATAACTTCCTCAATCAATGGAGAAACTGTTGCATGTCTTCACATAGACTTCATGTTTGATTTTCTACAACTGATTAACTCAAGATGAATTAATTAATTATTTTAAACACAACTGCAAAGATCAAATTCGAGTTTTACTTCTCAATTTTAGTTCAAGGACTAACTAAAATTGGAATCTATCTCGAAATGCTATTTATAGCAAAGCTTTTTTTAGCACTTCCATTTTTCATTCCTTGTTGCTATGTCCAACACTAGTACCTGGGATGCTATTTATAACATTTCTATTTTTAGCATTTTTTGTTTCCATTTTCAACACTCCCTCTCAACAAGAAAGGCATTCAACTCGAACTCGATCCTGAACCTTTGGAATGTTCTGCATGCAACACTTCTTCCAAGTGTTGTTGCTCCAGCAACTCTAGAAACAAAAAAATCTCCCAACTGACCTCCCTGTTGGGCTAGAAACATCCTCTAATGCTGAAGCTTCCTCTGCCGCTAATAAGTGCTCCCTCTGTGACCTTTGAGTTGCTGCAAAACTCCATGCATCTCGCATCGTTTCACACCTCTCTGTGCCATCCTGCACTGGTGCAACACTCATGTGCCTCTCACATTGTTGCAGCCTACTAGCTCTGCCCTGTCTTGGGATTCCTGCACTGTAGCTCTCTCTGCCGCTCCATCTGCATCTATCTCTACCCACTTAGCCAGTCTTGCTACTCCTCATCAGGGCTCCCATAGAAAGGTCTAATCAAAGAGGTTGGGTACCTCAATGATCCTGCCCCTATTCCAGCCTTCTTGGGACTGTTACTCCACATCGCCCCTCCTCCGACCTGGAGATATGGATACATATGATCCCTCTGCCCACTTCGCTCGAAATTCCCCCCTATTGGAGGTCTCTATATGAGTTGATGCCTCCACTCGGTCTCCTCTCAACTTCTCCAGTTGTGGCTTCTCTAAAACCTCCTGAAGCTACTTCACCAATTGTGGCTCCTTCACAATTGTCTGAGACTTCTTCTGGCGCTACATGTTGAGAGGTATTGTACTCTCCCTCTCAACCACCAAATATCCACCAGTTTCCTTGCTTCTCAAGGCTTTGCATGCATCTTGAACCTCAAGAGCATACAGGTTCTTGACTCATGAACCAATCTGCTTCACTTGTCTCGTGGTGACGTGTTTAAGGAAAACCTTTCCCTTACTGAAGACTACATCATAGCCTTTGTCTTCCAGCATTGCGATCGATACCAAGTTTTTCTTCAGTCCTGGCACATACTTCACATCTGTCAAGGTAATGCGAGCTCCATGCTCCCTCTGAAAAACAACTATGCCTACTCCTGAGACACTATACTTTTCATCATTACCCATCGCTATGAGTATCTGGAGATCTTTCTTCTCCAAGGTACTGAACAAACTATTATCGTTGGTCATGCGGAATGAAGCTCCACTGTCAAGAAACTAACCACATCCCACCATGGATGAAACCATGCATGCGAAAAGGGTGAAATCCAACTCGAACTATGAGGCCAATGCCTCACCTTCAGATCCTTCCTTGGATCCCATCTTGGCTTTCTTCAATGGACAATTTTTTGCAAAATGGCCCACCTAATGACAATGAAAGCATTGGACTTTCAATTTGTAAAAATTCTTCCCACCATAGGAAGAACTTGATTTGGGATGAGAATCTTTCTCCTTCCCTTTCTTTGCCTTACTCGCTAAGGCGCAATTTTCTTCATCCTCCTTGGATGAAGAACCATCTCTAGTGCTTCTCCTTATCTCCTCCTGCATCAAATCCAACCAAAGTCGTTCCCAATCTGGTAGTTTCTCTCTTCCATTTACCGAGTCTTGGTAGCTATGCCAGCTCTTAGGAAGATCGAGGAGAGCAAGAATCACCATGTCATCATTGGTTGTCATGATCCCTACACTTCCAAGCTCATCCCTGCAAGTTGTTCAGATACGTAGAGATCGTGTCGCCATTTTCACACTTGATTCTCCGAAGCTTGTCTTTCAGCACCAGCTTCCTTTGATCGTTGATGTTCTGATATAGATCTTTGAATGTTTCCACATTGAAAACGGTGTCTCCTTCCCATGGAGGCTCGAGACAATGTGGTCTCGAACTCCCTCCAGGAGGATTATCCTCACTCTAGCCACACATTTCTTCCATTCCACCAATTTTGTAGCATTAGCCACTGCTGGCTTGGGGACTTCTTGATCAATGAAGTCCTTTACACTATTGTCCTCTAATACTGCTTCCATGCGATCCTTCCAGGCTATATAATTCGAGCTGCTATCAAGGGCATACTCGAGTCTTAAATGGTTGAATGCCATTGATGAAATTTGAGATGTGATAAGAATTCGAATTCTATAATCAGGAACTTGAAACTTCGAACTTCTCCCTTCTTTGTATATTGTTCTTCGCTTTGATAAGCTTTGCTATGATACTATGTAGAATTTCCCACTGTAGATCAACAGATTATGCAATATACTAAAGCAAAATACAAGATCTACTTCTACAACAAACTTCTGGAAGCTTAATCGATTTTGAGCAAGATCAAACAGAACACATATAACTGAGAATGAGAAAGAAATCACACATGAAAACAGAGGAATACTCTAGGGAAAGCCTCAACTAAAAACCCCGATCTCTATATTATCATACAAGTGAAAATATATCTGGATTACACAAAGCTTCAACTCACAACCTATCCATCTCTCAGTACAATTCCTCTGCTGCTCATAGACAGTGAAAGGCTTCTCACAAACCTTCTCCTCTGCCCTCCAAGCCTCCTATTTCCGTGCACAGTTTCTCTTGGGGTCTAATGTTGCCACATGTGTGAATTCACCTCTCACACTGCTCACTAAACTCATAAGTAATTGCGCAATCCTAAAGGAGATAATTCCTTCTGCATGGATGAGTTTCATATATAGGAAAATTTCTCCAACTGATAGTACGCTATCCCTTCCTTTGATCTCAGTTGAGTCTCTGACTGAATTGATATGCATGAGTTATTTATGAGAGAATATTCAGTTATCTGAAGTGCAGCAGTTACATGCATGCATGCATTAACTAACTGAACTCACAATTAGTTCAACAAACTATTTGAACTAATCTAACTGGACTTAACTTAGTTAACTGAGCTAACTAATTACAACTCAAAGTACAACTCATCCTGATCTCCTTTAATCAAGGGATAACTTCCTCAATCAATGGAGAAACTGTTGCATGTCTTCACATAGACTTCATGTTTGATTTTCTACAACTAATTAACTCAAGATGAATTAATTAATTATTTTACAAACAACTGCTAAGATCAAATTCGAATTTTACTTCTCAATTTTAATTCTGAGACTAACTAAAATTGGAATCTTAGTTCAGGGACTAACTAAAATTGGAATCTATCCCTAAATGTTATTTATAGCAAAGCTATTTTTAGCACTTCCATTTTTCATTCCTTGTTGCTATGTCCAACATTGGTACCTGAGATTCTATTTATAGCATTTATATTTTTAGCATTTTTTGTTGCCATTTTCAACATAATCATGCTAAAGTAATTACAATTTCTAACAAAAATAAACCATATTCTCAAAAAAATGAATCCTAACACAAATGAACCATATTCTCTCAAAAACGAATCCTGGCCATAAATTTAAAATGTCAACGACTGTACATCCATCTCAGGTTGATATAGAATCGCCTATCGGTGAACAAAGATTTTAATGTTTTATAAGGGTTGGGTGTTGTTATCCCTGCGATTGACATGTATGCATTCCCTTTAAAATGCCCTCCAGTATAAAAAAAATATTCATAATATGTGTATGGTAAGAATCCTTGTTGTAGAACAATCAATATAGATCACATGCACTTTAGGTTGCGCTATCGCTTTGCTCGTGGAAAAGTTATTTTGTCTCCTTTCAAATTTTTTAAGAAGCGGTGGAAGAGTCGGGGATTATTTGCCATATAGCGAGCAAGCAATTAAAATCAACTTTATTAGAATAAAATAGAGTAACCATTACTGGGATCAATTTTATTACAATAAAAGAGAGTTGGAATGACCATATATAAAAGATAATGTAATAAAAGCTAAAGTGAAAGTAGAAAAGAAAGGTATGTGCAGTGAAAATGAGAGAAATAATAAACTATGTTTGTAATGTTGAAATTATATTTGTAGTATTTTTTAAGAAAGTATATTTGTAATATTTTTACATATGGACTCCTTGGTGCGGAAGCATTTCCAACAGCGAACAACAGGTCAACTATAATTACAGAGATTGGCAGAGGGTCCTCTTTCTTCAATTTGTTGAAGAGCACATAACCATTTACATAGTGGCTTTAATGGGTTGTGTAGATCAAAGATAGTAAGTTAGATTGTCCAACAACTTCACCCGAATTCTAATGAGAGCATTATACAATTTCTTGAATTTACTATCCAGCCCAACAATCCCTTCATCAAAATCTGCCACGCATTTCTTCAATGTGTCCACTAACTCTTTCACCTTTGTGTGCTCATTGATCATTTTCTGCTTCTTGTTGGCTAATAAAATATCATACAACTTTCTTAGTAAAACATCTGCATTTTCCAATTCATGCAATCGACAACGAGAGGTTTTACACATGCTGTTGAGACTCCTGACCCTTTCAAACAAACTACAGAGGTAGGAAGTGCACCCTACGAGCATGTGGGTATTACCTCGTCCGTGAAGAGATGGCCTCGGCCTCTCGACCGAGAGGGACTTGGCTATTGTTTTAAGCATGGAAGCGATGCAGTCATTGAGATTATGCATATCATCTGATAAATCATCATCCGATCTACTAATTCCCAAATAGCTTGAGGAGGCTATAACCTCTTCAATATGAACCATTCCTCTCGATATAGAAGTAGAAGGATTGCATTTGGCATTAACATTGGTGATGGCACCTCTGCAGTCGGCCAACATATTGGTTTCTTTTATAAGTGAGGCCCGACTCATCTTGCCAATGTCCATCCCTGCACGATCCACAGAGTGAATAACACTCTGAAGAAACATCTGGTATTGTTTCACATCCGCAATGTTATCGCTAACGACATTGCACATATCAAGAAGCTTCACTATGTCTTCTAGGGCGTCATTAACCCACTTGGAATTGGAATTAGCGAGAAAGTGAAGGTTGGAATATGCAGAGAGAATGACATCCAGACAGGCAGTAAACCACTGCGCGGAAGGATTACTTAAATGATCAGCAAACTCGAGGGCTCCCACGGAGTTCTTTTGATCTGTGATATCAAGAAATGGTGGGCTCTCTTTGCATCGATCTTTGGCAGTGCCTGTCAGGGATTAATCACGAACGACCGGCTCACTGTTTAGATGGCGTCGATCACTATTCAATAGTCAGCGTAGTCGGCTAGTGTCACTATCATTCAGCGCAGTTATTGTTCATCTATAGCTGGAAATGTGTATAAATTGCGATGTTCAGTAATGAAAAAATGAAGCTGTGAGTGTTGATTTTGTTCTCTGATATGGTATCAGAGCGAGAGTGTGAGGGCTCGTTGGTGTAGAAGTTGCAGTAGTAAGGTGGATACTACTGTGTGAAAGCTGTTGCTAGTAGTGAAGCTTGTGTGAAGTGTGGTGAAGGATGGGTTGTATGCATTGAGCTTTGTTGAAAGCGTCTATTGTGAGAGAGTTCGTTGTGCAGAGCATCATTCTTGAGGCAAATACTGTTGTGTGAAAGTTGCTGCTAGTCAATCAAGGGCGCAAGCCTGTATCTGTCTGTTGGAACCGCTAAAAAAAAATTTCTTCGTTGTTGTCACCACGTTGTAGAGGGCCTTGGTATATTTACAGTGGTAAAATTATCTGTACTCATGCCATTCTGCAATATAATTTTTTGTGAAGTATTTTTTTAATGATTAAGAAAAGGGAGCAAAGCATATTGATGTTATAAAGAGTAATAAGAGCAAGTGGGGTTATAAGGAAAATAAATAAATAATTTGATATTCAAGTCTGTTGTGTGGTGGTCTTAATAAGGTAGACCAAGAATATATGTTTTTTTTATAACTTGTTTTGAAATGATATTGGGAAGTCGAGAGTAAAATAAAACTATTGTGTGATTCAAAGAGTAATAAGGTTTTCATAAGAAAAAGAAAATTTAAGTGGTGAGAGGATTATTAAAAGGAAAAAGGAGTTTTCTTTTTTAAAGTGAAGTTTAATATAAGCAGGTTTTATTCTCTTTATGGTGAAAGTTTATGAGATTTTATGATTCCTTTTGTTTGATGAGATTACTTTGTATGTGGTGAATTTGGGTGCATTTGGCTTTATATTGGGTGGATTTGGTTGTATTTTGGTGATTGGAGAAAGCTTTTTTCCATCATGTCAGATTTGTTGGCTAATACTTATTTGAATGAATCCACCAAACTTGATGGAGGGAATCATGTGAATTGGAAATTCAAGTTGCTGACTATTTTAGAAGGTTATAATTTGTAGTCCATTGTGAGTGGGGATGAGCCCAAACCTAATGTTGCAGCTTCTATTCCAGATTGGGAGAGAAGGGAGATGAAAGCAAAGGTGTTGTTGCGTATGTTCGTAAAAGACAACATTATTCCTCACATCAGAGATTGGAAGACATCAAAGGAAACATGGGATATGTTGAAGGGTTTGTATGAAACAAAAAATACAAACCAGATCTTGTTTTTGAAGACTAAGTTTTTATCTCTAAAAATGGAAGCAAATGAAAATATAAGCAATTTCATATCTCGTGTCAAAAATTTAAGTGATAAGTTAGGAGATATTGGTGAAAAGGTGTCTAGTACTGAGTTAGTCACCATCACATTAAATGGCTTAATGCAAGATTATCAATTTTTTGTTTCAAGTCTTTCAGCTAGAGAGAAGCCCCCTACATTTGATGAATTGACATGAATTCTTCTACAAGAGGAAGAGAGGATGAAGAGCTTTAATTTGGGCTCTAGTAGTTCAGATTTGGCATTGGTAGCCAAGGGCAAACATCCATACAGAGGCAAGCCATGGGACAAGAACAAAGGAGGCAAGTTTCAAGCAAAACAGAAAGGTATGACACAGTCTAAATTTCCAATCCATGATAAGAGAAATGATGATTGTTATTATTGTGGAAAACCTAGGCATCATTCTAAAGATTTCTATAAAAGGAAATATAATGAGTCTAGGCAAAGAAACAGAAGGCATAATGGAAATTTTGTGGACAAAGACACTTCAATCAATGATGGATTTACAAATCTTAAATTGTTTGTTTGTGATGTTGCACTATCTGTGGAAAATGATGATGTGAATACTTGGTTCATTGATTATGGTGCATCACTCCAAATGTCTTGTAATAAGGAGTGGTTTGATGAATATTATGAAAACATTGATGGAACATATGTTTATCTGGAAGATAACATATCACTTAAAGTTCAAGGTTATGGAGTAATAGGTGTGAATTTTCCTAGCGGACAAGAGAGGCATATCCATAATGTGATGTATGTTCCTTGTATCAAAAATAATTTAATTTTTGTTTCTACTATTGCTGACCAAGATTTGAAGGTGGAATTTGTTAAATCATAGTGTGTAGTGAAAGACATTCGAGATCAGTACAAGGTTATTGCCACAGGTACTAGAGTTGGAGGCTTGTATAAGTTGAATGTGACTAGGAAAAGTCATCAATCGTTGGCATCTACAACAATATCAACAGTAGAGTTATGGCATCAAAGGTATGGGCATCTAAATCACAATGATTTATGCTACTTCTAAAGAACACAATGGTTAAAGGTCTTCCTGTCTTGAAGAATGATCATGTTGAATGTGAAGCATGTGTACTTGGCAAGCAACATAGGGAGGAATTTCCTATACATAAAGAAAAAAGGCAAAGGGAAATACTTGAATTAATTCACACTGATGTATGTGGACCTATCCAAGCTAGATCTATTAGTGGACCATGGTATTTTCTTATTTTTGTGGATGATAGATCTAGGTATACATGGGTTTATTTCATAAGAAAGAAGAGTGATGTTTTTGAGTACTTTAAAGATTTTAAGATTATGGTGGAAAAAGAAACTGATAATTGCACAAAAATATTGAGATCTGATTAGGGGGAAGAATACAAATCAAGAGAATTTAATAAATATTATAAAAGAAATGGGATTCTACAACAATTTACAGTGCCACATACTCCTCAGCGAAATGGAGTTGTTGAGAGGAAAAATAGAACACTAGTCGAATGTGCATGTAGTATGCTTCAAGGTAATAATATTTCTAATGGTTTTTGGGCTAAAGCCATTAATACTGTTGTTTATTTGAAAAATAGGAGTCCAACCAAAAGTTTAGAGCTTAAAACACTTTTTGAAGCATTTTATGGGTACAAACCAAAAGTGAGTCCTTTAAGAGTTTTTGGTTGCAAGGCATTTGCTCATATTCCAAAAGATGAAAGAAGAAAACTTGATGCAAAGTCAATTAAGTGCATATTTATTGGTTATTGTGATGATCATAAAGCATACAAGTTGTTTGATCCTAGTACTCATAGACTGCTTGCAAGTAGGGATGTGGTGTTTCATGAGAATGAAAATGAAGGTGATAAAATGAATAATACTAGTGTATGGCATGATACTGATGATTATGTCAAATTAGATACAAATGTTGAACAAGAATAGTGACAAGTATAGGAATAGGTACAAGTTAGAGAGAAAGGAGCATCAAGCAGTCATGACACTCTAAGAAGAGGAGAGGAGACTCCGCAAAGCAGAAAGAAAGATGAAAGTAGTAAAACTCCAAGAAAGTCATCACGTCAAAGTCAGGTACCTGTAAGGTATAAAGATTATGCATTAATGTCTCTTGTTATGAATGTTGTAGAACCTTCAAGCTATGAGGAAGCTAAAGAATATGAAGAATGGAGAGATGAAATGAATGAAGAATATAACTCTATAATCAATAATGACACATGGGAATTAACCGAACTGCCTAAAAAAAAAAGTTCCCATAGGATGAAAGTGGCTGTATAAATCCAAGTTTAATGTTGATGGAAGTATTGATAAGCATAAAGCTGGATTGGTTGCAAAAGGATATTCACAAAAGGAGTGAATTGACTATGAAGATACTTTTTCACCTGTAGCTAAGTTGAACACAATTAGAATCATGATTTCATTCGCTACAAAATATAATTGGAAAATGCATCAGTTAGATGTGAAATCTGCATTTTTGAATGGTGAGTTAAAAGAAGAAGTTTATTTGGTTCAGCCTGAAGGGTTTGTAAAATAGGTATAGGAGCATCTGGTTTGTAGGTCAATGAAAGTTTTATATGGTTTGAAACAAGAACCGTGTTGAAAATAGCAACAAGAAATGTTAAAAATAGAATCCAGAATATTCCAATTTTAATTTGTCCTTGAATTAAAATTTGAATTTAGTCTCACCAACTGCTTGAAAAATAATTAATTAATTAGTTAGAGAAATTCAAGTTTGAAGCGTTTGTGAAGTCATGCAACAATTATCCCTTAATTAAAGAGATAAGATTGAGTTATATTTGAGTTGTAATTAGTTAGCTCAGTTCACTGAGTTAAGTCTAGTTAAATTAGTTCCAAACTGTTTGAGGAACTAATTGTGAGTTTGGTCAGTTAATGCATGCATGCATCCAACTAGTGTACTGTAGATAACTGAATATTCTCTCATCAGAAACTCATGCATGTCTATTAAGAGAAATACCCAGTTGATCTAAATGTCAAGGACAGGTTACTATCAGTTGCATGAGTTTTCCTATAAAGGAAACTCATCCATGCAAAAGGAACAAGGTTCCTTGAGGATTGCACAGTTTTACAAGGTGTGAGATCAGTGTGAGTGATTAGTGTTACACTTGGTAATAGCTGGATCACCCAGGAGAAACAACGAAAGGAAATAGGAGGCTTGGAGGGCAGAGGAGAAGGCTTGTGAGAAGCTTTGTTTGCCTGTGAGCATCCAAGAGGATTGTACTGAGAGCTGGCTAGCTGTGGGAGCTAAGGCTTTGTGTAATTCTGAGATATTTTCACCTTATGTGATAATACAGATAGTGGGGTTTTTAGCTGAGGCTTTCCCCTGAGTATTTTCTGTGTTTTATGTGCATTGATTCTTCTTTTGGTTATATGTGTTCCGCTTGATCTTGCTCAAATCTATTAAGCTTCCGCAAGTTTGATTGTAGAAGTAGATTAAAGTATTTTGCTTTAGTTATATTGCATTATCAAGTTAATCTACAGTCAGATTTTCTACATGGTATCAGAGCCAAGTTTATCGGAGCCATGAACAATATATGGAGAAGAGAATTTGAAATTTGAAGTTCAAGGTTGCTGGTGCAAATCGAATTCTTATCATACTTCAAGGTTGGCCAATGGTGTTCTATGGTTTGAGACTTGAGTATGCCTTGGAAGGCAGCTCGAATTACATAGCATGGAAAGATCGCATGGATGATGTATTAGAAGACAACGGCTTGAAGGATTTCATTGATCAAGAAATCCCAAAGCCAAGTTCAACTAATACACAAGAGTTGGCTAAGTGGAAGAAGTGTGTGGCGAGGGCGAGACAGATCATCCATAAGGGAGTTTGAGACCATATTGTCTCAAGTCTCCATGGGAAGGATACTCCATATTCAATGTGGAAAACATTGAAGGACCTCTACCAAAACAGTAGCAACCAGAGGAAATTGGCGCTCAAGGATAAGCTTCGAAGAATCAAGATGGAGAATTGCGATACTATTTCCACATATATGAACAAGTTCACCACTTGTAGAGATGAGCTTAGCAGTGCTACTACTGATGATGCTATGGTGAGCCTCGCTCTCCTTGGTCTTCCAAAGAGCTAGAATAGCTAACAGGACTTTGTGAATGGAAGGGAGAAACTGCCGGATTTGGAACGACTGTGTTTAGATCTCATGTAGGGGGAGATCAGGATGAGCACACGAGATGGTTATTCATCCAAGGATGATATGAAGAAAATTTGGCCTTAGAAAGTAAGGCAAGGAAAGGGAAGGGGAAGGCATCCCATTCCAAATCGAATTCTTTTCATAGAGGGAAGAAGGTTGACAAGACTAAAGTGAGATGCTTTAATTGTCACGAGATGGGTCATTATGCGACTAATTACCCATTGAAAAAGTCCATGAAGAGATCCTCCGAAGGATTTGAAGGTGAGGTATTGGCCTCTCAGTTCGAAATGGAAGTCACCCTCATTGCATGCATGGTGTCATCGATGATGGGTTGTGGTTGGTTTCTTGATAGTGGAGCCTTATTCCACATGACTGGCGATAAAAGTTTATTTAGTACCTTGGAGGAGAAATATCTCAAGATGCGCATAGATATGGGTGACGATGAAAGGTATAATGTTTTAGGAGTGGGCACAGTTGCCTTTCAGAGGGAGCATGGAGCTATTATCACCTTGACAGATGTGAAGTATGTGCCTGGACTGAAGAAGAATTTGTTATCGATCGTGATGTTGAAGAACAAAGGCTACGATGTTGTTTTTAGTAAGGGAAGGGTTTTCCTTAGAAACATCACCACGAGACAGGTGAAACAGATCGGTTCATGAGTCAAGAACCTGTATGCTCTTGAGGTTCAAGATGTATGCAAAGCCTTGAGGAGCAAGAAAAATGTTAGAGACTTGGTGGTTGAGAGGGAGAGTAAATTACCTCTCAACATACAACCCTAGAAGAAGTCTCAGACAATTGTGGAGGAGCCACAATTGGAGATGCTGAGAGGAGACCAAGTGGAGGCATCCACTCATGCAGAGACCTCCAGTAGGGGGAAATTTCAAGCCAAGTCAGTAGAGGGATCACATGCAGTCATACCTCTAGGTGTGAGGTGGGACGATGTGAAGTGATAGTCTCAAGAAGGCTGAAATTGGGCAGGGTCTATTGAGAGGTTTTATCTCATGGATCGTACCTTGCTACGAGAGCCCAAAGTACATAGTAGCAGGAGGAATCAGTCGGATTGATGCAGTCAGAGATCAAAGTGACAGAGGCTAGAGCAGTCAGATACTGAAGAGCGTAGAGAAGGATTGACAACAGTGCAGAAAGGCAGAGTTAGTAGAAACGTAGAGTTTTTAGTCGAGAGAGGCAATAACAGTCAGATACTTTGATGACAGAGGCATAATTCTGATTCAGGTTGTATTTTTTTTATTTTTTGGAGTTGATGGAGCAACAACACTAGAGAGAAGTGTTGCATGCAGAACATTCCAAAGGTTCAAGATCAGGATCGAGTTGAATTCCTTTCTTGTTGAGAGGGAGTTTTGAAAATAGCAACAAGAAATGTTAAAAATAGAATCCATAATATTCCAATTTTAATTTGTCCTTGAATTAAAATTCGAATTTATTCTCACCAGCTGCTTGAAAAAAAATTAATTAATTAGTTGGAGAAATTAAAGTTAGAAGTCTTTGTGAAGTCATGCAATAGTTATACCTTAATTAAAAAGATAATATTGAGCTATATTTGATTTGTAATTATTTAGCTCAGTTTATTGAGTTAAGCCCAGTTAAATTAGTTCCAAAACTGTTTGACGAACTAATTGTTAGTTTAGTCAGTTAATGCATGCATGCCTCCAACTAGTGTACTCTAGATAGCTGAAGATTCTCTCATTAGAAATTCATGCATGTCTATTTAGAGAAAGACCCAGTTGAGCTAAATGTCAAGGACAGGTTACTATCAGCTGCATGAGTTTTCCTATAAAGGAAACTCATCCATGCAGAAGGAACAAGGTTCCTTGAGGATTGCGCAATTTTACAAGGTGTGAGATCAGTGTGAGTGATCAGTGTTACACTTGGTAACAATTGAATTACCTAGGAGAAACAACGTAAGGAAATAGAAGGCTTGTAGGGTAGAGGAAAAGGCTTGTGAGAAGCTTTGTTTGCCTGTGAGCATCCAGGAGGCTTGTACTGAGAGCTGGCTAGCTGTGGGAGCTAAGGCTTTGTGTAATTCTGAGATATTTCCACCTTGTATGATAATACAGATAGTGGGGTTTTTAGCTGAGGCTTTCCCCTGAGTATTTTCTGTGTTTTATGTGGATTGATTCTTCTTCTCGATATATGTGTTCCGCTTGATCTTGCTCAAATATATTAAGCTTCCGTAAGTTTGATCGTAGAAGTAGATTAAAGTATTTTTCATTAGTTATATTGCATTATCAAGTTAATCTACAGTCATTTTTTCTACACACCAAGATCTTGGTATGTGAAAATTCATTCTTTCTTTTATGAGAAAGGTTTTATGAGAAGCAAAAATGATCCTAACTTGTACATCAAGGAAGATGAAGGTAGGAATGTTGCTTTAATATCTGTATATGTTGATGTCAATCTTATCATAATAGGAAATGCATGCAAGTTGATTGAAGAAATTAAAATTCAGTTGTCACATGTATTTGAGATGAAGGATCTTGGTGAATTGCATTATTTTTTAGGTCTTGAAGTTTGGAGGGAATCTGGTAAGACACTAATCAAACAAAGAAAATATACAAGGGAAATCCTTAAAAAGTTCAATATGATTGAATGCAAGAAAACAACTACTCCTTTAGAACAAAATTTCAAATTGTGTAGTGATGATGGAACTGAAGAGGTGAATGGAACTTTGTATCGTCAACTGGTGGGAAGTTTGAACTATCTCACACTACCAGGCCAGATATAGCATATTTTGTCAGCATACTTAGTTAGTTCATGGCTAAGCCTTGTGAAATCCACTTGAAAGCAGCAAAGAAAGTACTTCAATATCTGAAAGGAACACTTAATTTTGGTATTATGTATATTGATAAATTTGATGTTGAGTTGGCAGGTTACTCTCATTCTGACTGGGATGGAAATCTAGATGATAGGAAATCTACTACTGGATACGTGTTCAATATTGGTTCAAGACCAATATCATGGAGCAGTAAGAAACAACCAACTGTTTCCTTGTCATCCATTGATGCTGTGTATAAAGCATTATGTAGTGCTACCTATGAAGCAATATGGCTTAGAAGGATACTTGAAGATGTTGGAGAAACACAAGAAGCACCTACAGTAATCAGATGTGACAATCAAAGCACTATCAAATTGTCAAATAATCCTATATATCATGCAAGGACAAAACACATTGACACACAACATCATTTTGTAAGAGAAAAATTCAATCAAAAGAAATTGACTTTTCATATTGTAATACAAATGAAAATGTGGTTGACATACTCACCAAGCCTCCTGGAAAGGCTAAATTTGAAATATGTAGAAGTAAGTTGTGCGTTGTAAAAAATCCAAATTATGTTGTAAGCCTAGCTAAGACTTAGACCAATAGGCAAGTTAACATGTAGATCGTGATTAAAGGGAGGTGTTAGGTATTAATCACAAATGGCGCTACTCACTATTCAGACAGCGCCAATCATTGTTCAACAGTGAGCATAGTTGGCTAGTGCCAGTATCATCCGGCACAGTTATTGTTCGTCTTTAGTTGGAAATGTGTATAAATTGCGATGTTTAATAATGAATGAAACAAGCTTTGAGTGTTGATTTCGTTCTCTGATGATTACCCTTACAAGAGTGAATACACCCATTCTTGGATTTCTAGTCTATTACTTGCAAGTGAAATCACTGGAATCTATCGATCTATGGAGATGAGAAGAGAGAGGAAGAATGAATTATAAAGAGAAATGGATGAATGAATGCATACCATGCCTTCGTCTAAACACACATGGGTTGCCTAATACCACTATTGTGATTCTTTTCTTTTAAAAAGCACTCCACTGGACCCCAAGAGACATGTGGATTAATTAAAAAAGAATTAAGCATGGGATGGTGGGGAACCTGCAAAAAATTATATGCTGCCTGTCAGATGCTCTGGGGCTCGGCACTCTGCACAAGCAGCACTGGATGTGGTGATGTTTCCTCCACATATTGAGAGCAAAATCACTCAAACAAATCACTGGTTATCCATCTATAATAACAACTGCAACAAATATCCATATCAGAGAAATGCGAACGATTGATGTAAGAAGACAAATCTATATAAAGAATTGTTTTGTTTCTATTAAAATGCTACCAAACTATTTCAAAATCATAAAGAAAAATGTCAAAATTGCTTCTAAGCAATGGAGTTGAACCATTGACTGCTGCTTTGAATATGAACATGCCATTGGGTGCGCCACACTGCACACGGACACATCCACTTTCCCCTTTATTATATTCGAATAGTTTAGTGAGCAATTAAGAGTACAGGCTGGGTTGCTGTAGGCTTTCATACATTCACTTTCGTGTACAATTAGATTGCGTATCTTGACGATACAATATTTTATCAAAAGATAAATCCTGTCATCTCCAACATAAGATTGGACAAGATTTATTCGATCAACGTATCAAACATGCCCTAAAGCAGCACAATTTTTTTTTTTTGAAAAGGCTGCCCACACATACACACTTTTTTTTCAAATGGCTGCCCACATACGCATGGACTATAAATCATTAAAATGAGTCGACAAAATTTAGAACATCATTATCGATACTCCCTACTATTATTATGAAATTATTAGCATCCGAGGGCATTGTGAAGACAAATTTCTTCATAGTTTTCTCCAAATAATTTTCTTGACTTTCACTTCTACGTTCAAAGGCGTACGTCAAAGGTTAATTTCACAGCCCATCTTAAAAGTAATATCCTACGAGTAAGAAGTTCTACAAGGCAGACATTTAGTTGTGAATTAGCACTGCTCCGAGTCAATCCGCATCGCTGTCGGAGTTACTAATCAGGGTGGTATGAGCAATGGGCTCTATGTAGATCGTCAAGGCAGTATTAGGAACAAATAAATTTGGACTGAAATTATTAGATAAAATCTTTTATTACAGAGACATTTTAATTTAATAGAGAAGAGACTTTACAATATTAATTAAATATTTTAATTCAATCAAATAAAAATAAAATAATAAAAATATTTTAAAAATTGAAATATATATATATATATATATATATATATATAACCAAATTTTACTCTCAATAAAAAAAATTAAGATTTGATATATTTTGGTTCTTGATTGATTCATGCAAGTTATAGATTGGTTTAACAAGAGGTTGGTTAAAAGGTGGTACAAGTTAGACATGAATATTCACTTTAGTGGTCATCCATCATCAACAAATATCTATATTTATCTATATATATAATGTTATTGTATTTTGCACATTTGGGTGAAAATGGTTTATAGCTTTAATATATTTAAAATATTGTATTTTGGAATTGATGAAAACTTGTTTTTAAATTTTGTGAAAGTAAATTGTATAGAGTTTACTATATTAAAAAAGATTGCAAGAAGTTCTGTAAAGAAGACATTTAGTGGCGAATGAGCACTACTCCGAATATATGAGCAATGGGCTCAATGGGCTTTACATGGATCCATCGGGAAATTTATTTAAAAAAAGAGAGAATAAATTTGGTTTCAAATTATTAGTTAACAGTAGCGTTTTTTTTAGAGGCATTCCAATTCAATATAGAATAAATGTTGCAATATCAAGTAAACATTTTGACTCAGTCAAATAAAAATAAAACAATAGATATTTAAGAAAAATGAAATATATATAACCAAGTTTTGCACTAAAAAAGGGTTTGCGCTTGAGAGATTTGATCCATTTTGGCTCTTGATAGATTCAGTGAAGTTAAAGATTGATTGAGGTTTGTTAAAGGGTGTTTGACTTAGATACTTATGCAAGTTAGATGTGAATATTCATTTTAGTGGTCATCCATCAACAACAACAAAAATATATATTAAATTACAAATATATTAGATGTTATAGTATTATGCAAATTTTGTTGAAAATAGCTTATAACTTTTGTACATTAAAAAGATTGTATTTTGGAATTGATAAAAAGTTGTTTTTAAATTTTGTGGAAGTAAATTGTGCAAAGTCTTTTCTAGTGGAGACTCCACACATCATCAAGGATACATAAATGTTGCAATGAAAGTAAAAGAGTACAACAACAATAATATATAGGAATAAGAAAAGTGTCAATACCAAAGTTTTTAGGAACATTTTTCCTTTGTTGAAAGATAAGCAACAATGGTGGTAAGTATTATTACAACAACAATAATATATAGGAATAAGAAAAGTGTCAATATCAAAGTTTTTAGGAACATTTTTCCGTTGTTGAAAGATAAGCAACAATGGTGGTGAGTATTATTACAAGAGTTTCATATTTTTTCGCAAATATTTCCACATAAAAGACCATTCCACATACCCTTGAGAAACACAATGATGTTCAGAGGTTGAATTCAAACTTGATGGACAAATTACGAAGAATGAAAGTGGAAGATGAGCTTTGAATTTTTTTTTTGTTTTTTGAGCCAATGTGGTTTTACAACAAATTATTTGACCATTACATCATGGATACTTGCATGAAATTGATGGTAAAAAGAGTGACAATGTGATGTGTAGAAATGTGCACACATAGGAATGTGAATATGTTCATAGAAACATACATGTGTTCTTAGAAATGTTCATGTGGTCCTAATCCTAAAGCCTTGGTGCACCCTTAACCACAATGCACATTGCCAAATCAAAATTTAAGTATCATGTGTGAATTTTTAAGGATGAGATGCTCATGCTTTAGAACACACATGTTCCTAAGCAAGGGCATGTGAACACTTTATAATTTGCACATGTTCCTAAGTAGAAGAACACATGTCTTCTAAAGTGTGTGCATATTATTGTTGGAATATATAGGATCACGAGACCATACCTGGTGCCCAAAAGTGCTAATAGTGCTGATATACCTAGTTAGAGCCAAATGTTTCCCTTGAGATTACATTTGTGGGGGTTCAAGGTGTCATTCTTATGCCTAGAAACCTATAATATTCTTTTTGGGTATAAATCTAGAGTTTGATCCCCTAACCATATCCACGGTCCATAGGCTCATACTTAATTTTAGAAACCGAACAAAGATGACGATCTCATATAGGCATTAGATATGGGTAGCATTTCTAGAACTTGTGCACACATACCTACAATTCAAAAACCACCTAGTGCCACCAATATTCAAAATCATAGGCTAGAATGCCCTAAAGAAGGCATGTATGCATGTCTTAGATGGATAGAAACGTTCTTTAGGGACTAAGGTTCATGTTTTCTCCCCTAACCATGTCTATGGCCTTAATACCCATACCCAATGCTAAAAAATGTTGATGGCACTGAGATACCATGTCAGAGCTAAAGCATGTCCTCAAGAGCTCATCTATGGTTGTTCAACTTAAATATTCTTGTAAGGCCTAATTCCTTCGTCTATTTCCTTAACCATATCTAGGGTCCAAAGCCTCATATTTAATGTTCGAAACCTCATAATCTTGACTATCCCCATCCAAAGACCAAGGATACCTTAGAAAGGTGCTTTGTGATGGTTCATCATGTTGTTGCTGACCCCATATGCCTAGAAGCATCCATTAGCATTAAACTCTTGAGTTTCATCTCTAAATAATGTCCAAGGACCCAAGGCCCGCAAATAATGCTCAAATTTCCTAATAGCACCCATATCCATACTTGAAGGAAAAAATCCCCTTAAGAGGTCATCAATGGAAGTTTGAGGTGTCATTCATGACCATTGATCCCTAGAGGATGCTTAAAACTTAAGAGTTTATGTGTGGTGGTTTGGGTCATTATGTTTGGCCCTAGATGCCTAAAAGCTTTATAATTTGGTTGAAGCTCGAATTCCCACCCTTGACCATATCGAGGATTTGATACTCATAGCTAATACTCAGAACCTTGTCAGGGAACTAATATCCTTTCTTAGAAGCCAAATATACACTCTAGTGATCATGTGTGGTGCTTCAATTCATTGTTCATGGTTGTAGATGCCTCAAAGCTTTCATTAGGACTTAAGACATGACTTTCTTCCATATATTGTTTCTAGTGCATTGGAACATTAACTTACTATTGAAAACCACCTAGTGGTACTAACATCCCCAATAATAGGCCAAGGATATCGTCAAGAGGCTATATGTGGTATTTTTAGTGATTCTTCTTAGCCCTTGATGGCTAAAATATTCTTTAGGTCCTAGTGTTCATGTTTTATTCCTTGATCATATTCAAGGTGCCGAGACCCATACTTAGTGCTAGAAAAAGCTAACAATACCTATATATCTAGGTAGGGGTAAAGGGTGCCCTCGGGCAATCATTTGTGGTGGTTCAAGTTGTCATTCCTAGACCTATAAGCATAGAATCTTCATTTATGTCATAAATATTAGGTTTATTTCCCTAACCATATATAGGGTTTAAAGACGCATACTTAATGTTCAAAAATTCATAATGTCAACTATGCCCATTTAGAGACCAATGATACCCTCAAAAGGTCTATTGTGGTAATTCAATGTGTCATTGTTGGCCATATATACCTAGAAGCTTCCTTTAAGACCTAAGGCCTAGGCTTCCTCTCTTGATCATGCCTAAGAACCTAAGGCCCATATAAATGCTCAAAATCACTCAATGATACCCATATCCCCACTTGAAGGCCAAAGATATGTTTTAAAGGTCATTAATTACATTTGAGGATGTTGGTTATGTGTTATATTTTTGCATAACTAGCCCCACATGTAATTCTTATGCATTACATGCAGAAGGGGTGTCACAAGGAGACAATAGCCCCAAAAAATGGGTGGTTTTTTGCATCCATTTTTGGAGGTTATTGGCACACTATTTTGGTTTTTGGAAGTTTTGTGGTGCATTATTGTTAAACTCAATGTTTTCAAATTTCAATTAAGGACCTAGTGTTGTAATATAATCTAGTTTAATGGAATAAAGGTTTTTGGATGTCATAGGATCATCATATTATATTGTAAACAATAAGTTGATTGATGAGAAAAGTTAGAAGAGTAGCTGTAAACAATTCGTTGGTTTTCCTAGTTTTAGATTCCAAGTTAAATCTTTGTGTAATATGTGATTGCCATTATTTTACTTTTCTATTTATTAAGAATATATGTATGCATTGCCTTGTAAAGTTTTAAAAGATATATAGGCACTATTCATGAGCATTGAGCCCTAGAAGTTACCTAAAACCTTAAGAGCTTGGGTGTGTTGGTTTAAGGCATCGTGTTTGGCCCTAGTTACATGGAAGTTTTATACTTTGGCTAAGGCTTGGGTCTCCCTTGACCTTTTCAAAGCCTTATGACCCATATTCAATTCTCAAAACCTTTTAAGGGCAGTAACATATTTTCTTAGAGGCTAATGATACCCCCTAAAGGTCATATGTCATGCTTTGAAGCATTATTCATGGCCTTCGATGGCCTAAATATTTCTCTAGGACAAAAGGGTTGACCTTATTTAATAGATAATCTCTAAGGCATTGAAACACATTTCTACTGCTCAAAATCACCTAGTCACACTACCATCCCTAGTCATAGTACAAGGATACCATTAGGAAGCCCTGTGTGGTTCTTTGAGGCATCCTTCCATGGGGTCTTCACTCAATTAACCTCTGACCTATCACGTGCATTCATGGTATATTAAAGAATACCCTTAATTTGACTACATATTGGAAAATACCTATAAAACTCACATTATTTAACCCCCTACAAATATGCACCCAATACCCATTCCCAGTTTAAAAAATCCCTACTTCCACTAGATATTGTAGGCATCCATTTTTTCGTTAACATTTTGTATACCCCTTTATATTTTTTTCATCAACTTTGAGCTTCATTTTTTATACTTGCCAATATAAAAACCCTTTTTCCCCTATATATCCCCCAATATATTATGCCATTTTTTACTCAATATATATCCCCCGATATGAACCCACGTGGTATGGTATTGCTCCCCCAATAAAACCCCCCTGCATCCTTCTTGGCTTTGGATGGATATAAGCTTCCTTTTGGGCCAAGTTTCATGTTTCCTCATCTAACCATGTCGAGGGGCCCAATGCCTAGGTTGGAGGTGGAATTATTGTCCTAAAATGCAATAAATCTTTCTTTAGGGTCAAAGGATAACATTTCAACCCCTAACAACGTTGAAGGCACCATGACCCAAATCTATTGCTAAAAACCTTCCAATAGAGCCCATTAACCCTTCATAAATATCAAATCCCACATAAAGGTCTCTCAT